>OZ004706.1:25654053-26854053 GCA_963924515.1 Vespertilio murinus
ACCTTAATTTAAAAAATGGAAAAAATATTTTATTGATTTTTAGGAAGAGCAAGGGAGAGAAAATAGAGAGATAGAAACATCTATGAGAGAGAAACACCGATAGGCTGCTTCCTGCATTCCCCTCACTGGGGATCAGGCCCGCAACCCAAGCATGAGCCCTGACCAGGAATTGAACCATGACCTCCTGGTTCATGGGATGCTCAACCACTGAGCTACACCAGCCGGGTGACATAGAGGAATCTTCAAAGCATATTACTAAGTGAAATAAACCAGCCTGAACTACTATATGATAGTCTGGGAAAGGCAAAACTATGGAGAGAAAGATTAGTGGATGCCAGGGACTGGGCAAAAGAGGAATGAACAGGTAGAACACAGAGAATATTTGGGCAGCGAAACTATGTGTATGATAATCAATGGTAGATACATATAATTATATCTACCTGGATTTTCTGCAGTGATTTGAGGAGAGATATTAATAACTAACACTTATGATGATGATACTGAGCATGTTACCGATATTAACTCAAAGCTAGAGTCCATAGACCCAGCCAGGCTGAAAAGGCCTGATGATGTTCTCAATCAAAGCCACTTGAGTAGGGAAGATTTAGTCCTAAACTCTAACTGCCAGGAATCTAAATAGAGAGATAATCATCTCAGAGAGGAGCAGCCAATAATAATTACTGCCCAGTACTCACATTACAGTTGGAAAACTAGGTTTAGATGTACTGAATTTACTTCTATTTGATGAAGAGGCAAGTCAGATATATGCTGAGTTTTTACAAAGTTCCACGGTAGAATGTGCTATCTGAGCGAATGTATAACCCAGTCAATTTTGTGGGGGAAAGTATGGAAGCATAATGAGACCTTTGCTTTAAAGGTCAAGTGTGTATTTACTTCCTTGGGTCCCATCTTCCCACCCCCATGCTCTTGATGGTGTCTTCTAATGTAAGAGTTAGTGTTTGGGAGTTTAATTGACTCTTGGAAAAAGGTCATGAGCACACTGAACACCTGGATCTGGGTCCAGTAAAGTGAGACCTTCTAAAAAGGACAAAAGATAAATTTCAGAATCACTAGGCTCTTAACGTGCTGAGAGAACTACTCCACAGGACTCTCCTTTTCTCCCTCCCAAGAGACAGTAAACTGTGAGCAAAGAGACAAACCCAAGTGGAACATCTTATCTTATTCAGCTTCATGCTGACTGTTTCACTACTTGGTACTCTTTTATTGCCCAAAGGTAGATAAGCCCATAGCTTACCAAATCCAGGCAGCAAGTTCTGAATGGCTTCCTGTGGTTTCAAGTCTGCTCCATCCCCATTACCGCTAGGTCTGGAACTTCCACTATAAAGCAGTACCCTTTCAACAAAGCTGAGTTACCTCATCTGGTTCCCCTGGGATATAAGAATACATGTCTAGAGCAAAATACATGGCTAACTCAAATTAGGTTCTCTGCCTCATGATTTTTATATATTCCTCAGCCAGAGGCAAGTAAATAAGTCCTTATAGTGTCTGGAGGAGCCCAAATGAAGCAGAGTCTGAATGCACAAAATCATTTGCTTCAATTCCAATATGTGAAGTCAATGTCAACATGACACAAGTATTTCTCTCTCTTTTGTTGACTCCTGCTCTAACAAAGGAACAGTTATCAGAAATCCCATGAGGCAGAAAATCAGCACTGTTGGCTTTAATCCATGGGCATGGAGGCAAATATTAATGGAGCCTTTATCACATGGCCCCAGATAACTGGAGCCATAATGCACTCTTTTAAAAATATATATATTTTATTGATTTTTTTACAAAGAGGAAGGGAGAGGGATAGAAAGTTAGAAACATTGATGAGAGAAGGACACGATCAGCTGTCTCCTGCACAACCCCCCCTGAGGATGTGCCCACAACCAAGGTACATGCCCTTGACCGGAATCGAACCTGGGACTCTCCAGTTCACAGGCCGACACTCTATCCACTGAGCCAAACCGGTTTCGGTCCATAATGCACTCTTAATACAGTAGAACGGAGGCTATGGCCCCAGGATACGTACTGAGCCCCAAGATAAATAAGCACAAGATTAAAAGAAATGTGGACAGGTCAAAACAACTAAGTCAAAAACTGATGGAACACATAGAAAGCATGCTCATGAGCTCTGTATGCTTCAGTCAGCACAAAGAGAGAAGTAAGAAAGAAACTGGGCATCATTCATTTCATCTTTCTTAACCTTCAAGCACTCACCTGTGTGTCCATGGAGCGGTGAGTGCGGTCGTGGGAGTGTAGGTGATGTGCTAGAGGTCACAATCAAGCTCTTGCGATTACTTGTCCGACAACTGCAATGAAAACTCAAATGTTAGTTAAAACAGAGCCACATACCATGGGCCCAAAGACCTTAAATGGCTATTGAGGAACAAAAGAAGGACACCATTCTGTGGGCTGAGCAGTATATTGTTTTAAACTGGGTTAGCAATTACTGTTTGCACCAGTGAGATTTCATAATTTGCTGGAGGCTAATTCCAGCAGGTCATAAATGCTAGAAGTTCATCAAAAGGTTGATGAACCTTGGGGTTTCAGCAGGGCTGAAGATCTATCTACATATTATTGCCTGCTGACAGACAGCTGAGGGCAGTTTTCCCCCAATCTGATAATATTTTACAGTTTACCAAACCTTACCTTTGATATGTATATTTGCTTTGCTTTAAGGAAAAATCCATATATATAAAGAGCCAGTGTTCGTAACATCCAAAACAACCAAAGGATAGACCGAATGCTAGGCTGCGTGCCAAGCGAGCGGAACTGCTGACCTCTCGGAGAGAGAGAGAGAGGTGGGGACCTGCAGCGGGGACTTGCGTGAGGCGGCCTCATGGCACCCCGCATCCCTTCCTGACCGACCACTGCACTTCCTGACCGACCACTGCAACTCCAAGCCAGCAAAGGCCGCCTCCAGGCCCCAGCCCCAGACCCCTCGCCCCCCACCCCAGGCCCAAGAGCTCAGGGGTACCAAGGGGTCCAGAAATGTGGCACGAGGGGCCAGCATGGCATAGGGGCCAGCATGGCTTAGAGGCGCTGTTTACACTGCCAAGTTCCCTGCTTCCACCCCGGCCTGCACATCCCTCCTCCCTCCCCTCGGCGTCCCAGCTCCTTCCTATGTGCTTGCCAGCCAGGCCCAACTGCACCAAGGAGTGAGCCATGGCGACTGGGACAGCCACTTCCTGGGATAGGACGGCCGGGCTGCAGTGATTCACAAGGGCAATGAGGCCCGCAGGGCACCAGCCTTGGGTGGTGGAGGCAGGCAAATTATGAAGCCAAGAGTCTGGCTTCGGTGGGGCCAGCGGGAACCAAAGGCCACCCCAGCCCCCACAGGTCCCAGGTGGGACAGTGGCTCAGCAGCAAGTGGTGTCTCCATGCATAGCACGGGGGTTGGGGGGGCAGCCACGAGCTGCTGCAACCCGGCGCCATGCTTCAGGGAGGAGGAGGCTCATGGCCACCAGCGCCCTAGGCCGGGCTGGCAGGGTCCAGAAAGGGCAAGCTGCCCCCACCCTCCCATGGTGGAGCAGGGAGGAGAGTGCTGGGTGCAGGGAGGGGACCTTAGCTGGGATCCTTACAGGGCAGGGAAGGGGCCAGTCTGGGCCTGGTGGGAAGCTTAGGAGTCTGGCTGAGCAGGCGCTGGTTCATATCAACTCTTACTTTGCCATCTTCCCCCAGCTCTCCAAGCTAGCCCCTCTGCCCCACCTGCCTGGAGGAACAGGCTCTGGACAACCTCCCCGAGCACAGACTGTGGACCCGGAGACCTTGAGGAAGGATGCCCTGCAGGGCCCAAGCAGGGGACAGTGCAGAACTGCCAGGGCAAAGCTGCTTGGGTGTCTTGGTGAAGTTTGCAACAGACCCAAGGAGGAAACTGACAGGGGAAAGGCCAGGAGGCATGAAGTCCCAGCACTTTAGCCACTTGAAAATAGCCCTGCTTGGAATGTGAGGCAGCTGTATGTTCAGCTGAGAAGTGAGGACGCTGAACCCCACCGTCACTGAGCTTCTGTTGGTTCGAGGCCCGAGCATCCACCACGACAAGGAAAAAATGGAGGGAGGGGCCTGGAGAATGGGAGGACAGTTGAAGGAAATGTGTCTAGATTTTCCCCAGCCCTCTCTTTCCGCTGCCTACAAAAGCCCCAGGCCTGGCCACAGTTCTGTCTGCATCTTTTAGTCACCTATTCTCTAACCATAGAGAAAAGAAATAAGGAAGGAGTCTGTGATGCCTTCAGAAAGTATCTATACACCTGACTGGCCGATTGCCTCCCGCAGAGGGAGGCCGACGTGGCTCAGACTGCTCCCCGTGGGGAGCGGACCTAAGCCATCAGTAGGACATTCCGAGAGGGCAGGCAGGGCTGAGGGGACTCCCCCTCCCCAGTATACAAATTTTGTGCGCCAGGCCACTAGTGTGTTAATAAAAAGTTAGGGGGCCGACATTCCAGGAGCTTAGTCACTAGAACTAAGTTTCCATCTGGCTTTCCCCCATGCCTTCCAAATTCATATTTCTTCTCTAGTCTCTTTATTTATGCACAGCCTCTTTCCAGATTCCTGAACGCTAGTAAATGCTGAGAAAGACCCTGGCAATAATTCACTATGTTCCACCTTGGAATAACTTTTATCACTGTTTTAACTTTTACTTTGTATTGCCATTGTCATTTTACCTTTTGCTTCCCAATAAAACAGAAGGAGCTCCCTAAAAGGTACCGCATTTGTATTTGCCGGCGTATAAGATGACCCCCTAACATTTCCACTAAAAATACAGAGTTTGTTATATACTCGCCATATAAGACTACCCCCCACTTGGAGGCATATTTTTCAGGGCCAAAGGGTCGTCTTATACGCCGGCAAATACGGTAATAGTCATTTCGTAAATGGTATCTAATGAAGAATAACCACTGCAAAGGTTATTTAGAAAACAAAAATTACAAGTCATACATATTCTCATATCTCACAAAAATGAATGTTCTAGTCATAAAAACTAAACTATTAACTTAATCTACAAAATTTCTTCTTTTTAACTGCTTAATCTATTAATTAATATTCTCATCTCACCATAAGCTCGCAGCCCTCGCTTCATTCGGAAGGTTGTTCGGCTGTTTGGTCTAATTAGCATATTAGCCCTTTATTATATAGGATTTTAATCTTTTACTGTGCCTATTTTGAGTTAAACTTTACCACATGTTGTATGTATAGAAAAAAACATGGTATAAATAGGATTTGGTACTATTTGCAGTTTCGGACATCCACTGGGGGGACCCTGGAAGGCAGATGAGGGGAGACTGCTATATTGGGCAGCAGTCTGGTTTAACCACAGGCAGTAGAGGATTACTCAAGAGGTTACCTCCCATCAGGTAAGAGTTAGTGTGCCTGACTCTGTAAATATCCAGTACTATCATCTTACCAGGAAGAAAGAATTAAGACTTTTTATCCTCTAAGATTCTGGAGAAGTGGCCAGAGTCTGTTGAAATGGAAAAATTAGCCATATCCTAGTTTTGGATCTCAGCTGAGTTATGGCATCTGTATGGGGGTGCCTGACCTTTTTTCCCCTGGCAGCTGTTGCTGATTTGCCAAGTGAGATTATATGTACCTTCATAAAAAGGCATGTGCCTGGACATATAATCTTTAGTGTTTTGAATTTTATTTTAAATAAGATATGGCAAGTGAAATTAGTATCAATTATCTATTCCTGCAGTTTTATTTTTTTGGTGTATAGGATAACACTCCAACCAACTGAGCCACCCAGCGAGGGCTATGTCCCTGCAGTTTTAAGAAATCTTTATTTCTATACACAGGACTTTAGTCATAATGGTTTGATATGCTTTACATGGGTCAGGTGTACAGGTATCCTCTTACTTTAATACTGTAACAAATTATACTCATCCATTTATTCATTCTTTTAATGAATATTTATTGGAAGCTTACTATGTGCCAGGCAGTGTTCCAGGCATCAAGGAATACAGCGGTAAACGAAACATGAGCAGCCCCTGACCTTGTAGAACTTAGATTCTCATGGGAAGTGAGACAACAAACAAAATGACTGTGCAAAATATATACTGTTAGATAGTAATAAGTGCTATGGATAAAAATATAACTGGAAAGGGGGATAAGAGAGTTTGAGGGGCAGTTACAATTTTAAATAGAATGATCAAGGGGGAAATTTGTTGAAAAGATTGTGCCTGATGGAGGTGAAGGAGCAAGCGATGAGACTATCTGGGGGAATATAGGCATAGGAAATATCATTTGTAAAGGCCCTGGGGCAGTGACAAGCTTGACATGTTCTAAGAAAAGTATAGAGGTCCATGTGGCTGGAATGGTGCCTGCTGACAGATAGCTGAGGGCAATTGTTCTTCTTCCCCCCCCCCCCCCCAGAGCTCCCCACCACCGGGTTCCCACCCCACCCTCTGCCCTTACCCTCCACCCCACTGTCCTCACTCATAGGTGTACGATTTTTGTCCAGTCTCTTCCCCTACCCCCACACTCTTTTCCCCATGAGAATGGTCAGTCCACTCCCTTTCTATGCCCTTGATTCTATTATATTCACCAGTTAACCTGTTCATCAGATTTTTAATTCACTTGATTTTTAGATTCACTTGTTGATAGATACATAACTGTTGTTCATAATTGTTATCTTTACCTTTTTCTTCTTCCTCCTCTTCTTAAAGAATACCTTTCAGCATTTCGTATAATACTGGTTTGGCGGTAATGAACTCCTTTAGCTTTTTCTTCTCTGTGAAGCCCTTTATCGGACCTTCATTTCAGAATGACAGCTTTGCTGGGTACAGTAATCTTGGTCGTAGGTTCTTGCTATTCATCACCTTGAATATTTCTTGTCACTCCTGTCTGGCCTGCATGGTATCTGTTGAGAAATAAGCTGACAATCGTATGGGTGCTCCCTTGTAGGTAACAAACTACTTTTCTCTTGCTGCTTTTAATATTCTCTTTATCTTTTGCTCTGGGCATTTTAATTATGATGTGTCTTGGTGTGGTCCTCTTTGGATTCCTTTTGTTTGGGGTTCTGTGCACTTCCTGGACTTGTAAGTTTATTTCTTTCACTAGGTAGGGGAAGTTTTCTGTCACTATTTCTTCAAATAGGTTTTCAATATCTTGCTCGCTCTCTTCTTCTGGCACCCCAATAATTCGGATGTTGGTACGCTTGAAATTGTCCCAGAGGCTCCTTCATATTTTTGGGTTATTTTTTTCTTTATGCTTTTCCAGTTGGGAGTTTTAGCTTCTTTATATTTCAAATATTTGACTTAATTCTTGTGATCCTCTAGTATACTGTTGGATCTCTGTATATTATTTTTTATTTCAGTCAGTGTATGTTTAATTTCTAGTTGGTCCTTTTTCATATTCTTGAGGGTCTCACTAAATTTATCAACCTTTTCTAGAAAATTCTTGAAAAACCTTACAACTGTGGTTTTGAACTCTATATCCAGTCATTTGCTCTCCTCCATTTCTTTCATTTGTGACCTGTTTCTTTGTCTCTGCATTTTGGCTACTTCCCTGAATTATCACACAAAGAGTGGCTTTGTGTGATAAGTGTCCTATAGGGCCCAGTGGCTCAGCCTCCCCAGTTACCTGAGGTGGACACTCTTAGTGGACCCCTTTGTGGGCTATGTGCACAGTCTTGTTGTATTAAGCCTTGATTGTTGTTGGTATCATTGGAAGGAATTGACCTCTAGGCTAATTGGCTGTGAGGATCATCTGTGTCTATGCTGGGAGAACTTCTGTGCTGGAGATACCCTTATGAGGCAAGACTTGCTTCAGTGGGGTTTTGGTGCTCACTGAGTCTTCCCCAGAGTGTGTCCCTTATGGATCTGAGGAGTTGTAATCTGGATGGTCCTATTCTGTCTCCTAGGTACACTGGCTCTTGGATCTCCAAGGAGGTGCTAATTTAGCCTCTGCCTGAGGCCACCCAGCAGGAGCTATGGAGATATCTGCAGATTCCTCTTCTTTGTTTGGGTTTTGGAAGTGCCAAGATGAGGCCCAGATGAGAAGCAATGCAAGCTGCTGCAGGGCCTTGGGCCTTCTTGGGATGTTCTGGGTCTCACTGACTTAGCTGCAGTTTGATAGGTAAGTTTAGTTTTCAAAGGACCAGGCCATTCAGATGCAAAGGCCTCTGCACACAGCTGGGGTAGGGTGGAGTCTCAGGGCAGAGCAAACAGCAGTAGCTTCCCATCAGCCCTGCCCTAAGAGACACCTGGGTCTCAGTGTCCCTCCGTAATTGCTGCAAGCATCTCTGAGAGAAAGCTGCCTTTGAGTTCTGCCAGCTGCCAGACAGTCCAGTTTCTCCCCGTATGTATCTGGGTCCCCAGAGTCTCATCCAGAACTGGAGTTCAGAGCAGTTGGAAGCTTCTGTCTCCCGCTTGAAAAAGCCAGCCATGTACTATTGCCAGCCCTTTTCACAAGCACGCCTCCACACCTCTGCCTTTACTTCCATACCTCCTCTGAGTCTCAGTGTGCTTTTCTCTTTCCTTCTAGTTGTAGAATTTCCGCCCACCTTCCTGTGGTTCTAGATGATGTCCGTTTTGTCTTTTAATTGTAGTTTTGAAGTTGTTGTGCACGGCAGCAGTTCAGGTGTTTACCTATGCCGCCATCTTGGTTTCTTCTCCAAATTAAAAGATCTTAACTCCAATTCTTACCCATCCTCTTCCAAATTCACATTTCATTGTGGTCCAGTATTCAAGGTCTATCTTGCCTTTATATGGCCAAATTAGTAATTATTATTGGTCTATACAATAATTGCTTGTTTAGATTTACTCATCTATTTTCCAATTTGTTTGCTCAGCATTCCCTCTTGGATCTCATACCTTTCTTCTTTTTTTCCCCTCTCAAATATACCCCTTTGCAATTATTTCCGTGAGAATCTTGACAAACCTCCTCCATCTAATATTTTTCTGAAAATTTCTTTACTTTGCTCACTGACTTCTAATGATAATTTAGCAGCTCCTCACTTAATGCCATCAATGGGTTCTTGGAACTATGGCAAAACAAAGTATGATGAAACCAATTTTACCAATGGCTAATTGATATAAACAAGAGTTAAGTTCCAAGGCATCTAATCAAAACTGTAAAAAAAGGACATTAAACAAAACATCAATCGAGGAGCTGCTGTATAGAATTCCACAGCATCTTGCTGAGAATAACTTTTTTCTCAATTCCTTAAAAATATTATTCCATTGTCTTATTGCACCTGTATGACTGTTGAGAAGCTTGCTCTTTGGATTGTTTCTTTGAAGTTAATTTTTCTTTTTTCTTTGCTGGCTTTTATTTATTTATTTATTTTTACCATTAACTTCTTATATTTTTTAGATACAATTCATATACCAAAGAAATCAACCTTTTGAGGTGTACAATTCAATATGACTTTTAAAAAAACATCCTCAACCAAGGATATGCTTTTTACTGATTTTTTAGAAAGAGAGAGATGTGAGAAACATCAGTCGGTTGCCTCTTGTATGCACCCTGACCCAAGATCGAACTGGCAATCTTTCAGTGTACACAATGATGCTTCAACCAACTAAGCCACATGGCCAGGGCAAATTCAATGATTTTTTTAATAAACTCACTGTGAAACCATCACTGCTAATTCCAGAACATTTTAACCACCTCAAAAAACAAAAAAAATCCTCACCTATACCCTCCCCAAGGAAACCACCAATGTACTTTCTGTCTCTATAGATTCATCTATTCTGAGTATTTCATGTAAACAGATTGATATATTTATACGTGGCCTTTTGTGTCTGTTTTTTTAAATTTAACACTCCAGGGGTACTCCCCTCAGCCCAGCCTGCACCCTCTTGCAGTCTGGGAGTCCAGCCCCTCCCTGCCATTTTCCCTCCACAGCCACTCACCGTCCCCCATTGGTGACCCCTCCCTCTGCCCACTGGCACATGCCTTAGCTGGTCTGGTGGACCTGCTTGTTGGCCCCACCCCCACTGACTGGTCATTCCACCATTCAGTTGGTTTGCACATTATGCTTTTATTATATAGGATGTTTTCAAAACTTATCTATGTTATACTATTTGTATTTCATTTCTTTTATGGTAACTAGGGGCACAGTGCACAAAATTCATGCACAGGGGTGTGTGCCCCTCAGCCCAGCCTGTACCCTCTCCAATCTGGGACATTCCTCTCACAATCCAGGACTGCTGGCTCCCAACTGCTCCTCTGCCTGCCTTCCTGATTGCCCCTAACCACTTCTGCCTGCAAGCCTGATCACCCCCTAACCACTCCCCTGCCAGTGTGATTGATGCCTAACTGCTCCCCTGCCAGCCTGTTTGCCCCTAACTACCCTCCCATGCAGGCCTGGTCACCCTTAACTGCCCTCTCCTGCAGGCCTGGTCTCCCCCAACTGCTCTCCTCTGCAGGCTTGGGTCCTCCCCAACTGCCCTTTCCTGCAGGCCTGATCACCCCCAACTTCCCTCCTCTGCTGGCCTGGTCACCCCTAATTGCCCTCCCCTGCAGGCTTGATCACCCCAACTGCCCTCCCTTGCAGGCCTGGTCCCTCCCAACTGCCCTCCTCTACTGGCCATCTTGTGTCCACAAGGGGGCAGCCATCTTGTTGTGTGTTGGAGTGGTGGCCAATTTGCATATTAAACTTTTATTAGATAGTATATTCTGTTATGTAAATATACCACAATTGGTTTATCTAGTTATCAATTGATGGGTATTTGGATGTTTCTGTTTTGGGGATACTATAACTTATGCTGCTATAAGTATTTGTGTATTTCCATTTTCTTGGGTGAACTCCCTTGCTAAACTCATTTATTAGAATTCTTTCAGCTTTTGTGGATTCTTGAGGGTTCTCTACTTCCTTTTAAAACCTCTGTTCTTTATGGTTCTGCAATTTTACTGCAATATATATATAGAAGAGGATTTATTTCAACTTGTCATGTTACATGATTATTTTGTTTGTTTCTAATCAATTCTGAGAGGTGTTAGTCATTATCTCTATGAATATTGCCTCACCTCCATTACTGTATATTCTATTGGATCATTTTATTGTAGTTTTCATTTTTCTTAGCTCATATTTTACACCTTTCTATTTCTGTGCTACACTCCAGATACAATGTTACAAACTTTGTCCACAGCTTTATCTACAATTTAACCTGACTGTTGGGTTTTCAAATTCAATGATGCAATATTACTGAGTCTAATTGGTATTTTTTTCTAAATATGCCTGGTCTTTTAAAGTTAAATGTCTTTTCTCTCATTTTTGTTTCCTTCTTTTATATTTAAAACTAGAGGCTCTGTGCATGACATTTGTTCATTAGGGTGGGTGCTCCCTCAGTCTGGCCTGCGCCCTCTAGTGGTCTGGGACATCACGACAGACATCCCCTGCGGAATCTTTAGCACTGCCACCGAGGTAGAAGATGCTCCCCCCATCGCCTCTGCAGCTCACCAGCCATGAGCCTGCTGGTGAGCCTGGCTTCTGGCTGAGCGGTGCTCCCCCTGTGGGAGCACACTTACTCCCAGGGGGCAGCTCCTGTGTTGAGCGTTTGCCCCCTGGTGGTCAGTGTGCATCACAGCTACTGGTCATTCTGCCGTTTGGTTGATTTATATATTAGCCTTTTATTATATAGGATCATTTTAAATATAATTTTCCCCCCATATTACTCTCTGAAGTTCTTAAGAGTCTAATCTTATAGTTTCAACTTTCTATTTATTTTCACTTGTGCTGAAGTGTTCCCTTCTATGGCCTATAATTTTGTACTGTGAACTCACCTTCAGTTCACTTTATTCATGGAAATGTTGTGCTACCTGATTTGAGGGTGTGCCCCTTAAAATAAATTTTGAATTTGTTTCTGTCAGATGTGTCAGGGTTATTAACAGCTCAGAACAGCTCCTAGACCACATCAACAGTATAAACTCTGGTCCTGAAATTCAGTTAAAGGCCTAGAGTTAAAAATTCTCAAGGGAGACTTGCTTCTCTCTTTTTGTATGCAAATATCTTTTATTTATTTGCATACAAAATAGCTAATCAAATAGCTAATATTTATTAAGTGCTAACTGGGCACTGTTTTTTGTTGTTGTGTTTTTTGTAAATATATTTTATTGATTTTTTTACAGAGAGGGAGAGGGATAGAGAGCTAGAAACATCAATGATGAGAGAAACATCGACCAGCTGCCTCCTGCACAACCCCTACTGGGGATGTGCCTGCAACCGATGTACATGCCCTTGACCAGAATCAAAACTGGGTCCTTCCAGTCTGCAGACCGATGCTCTATCCACTGAGCCAAACCGGTTTCTGAGAGTTGTGGTTTTTTTTTTTAAAGCAAAGGTGGTGATTTATTGAAGAACAAGAACAGACTCCCACATGAGGAGAGGGAAGAGTCCCACAGAATGGATTCCCAAGTAGGGAGGGGGAAGAGTGTCCTGGGCACTGTTTACAGCATTACATATACTATCTCACATCCTGTGAAGTTGGTATATTATTGTCCCCTTTGTACAGAAAAGGAAGCTAAAGCACAGAGAGGCTAGGTAGCTTGCCCTAAGCCACAATGAGATACTAATATATATTTTTTAAGCCTAATGGAACTTACATTCTCTTTGCCCTAGGACTTTAATGTGGAGCTCCATTGTAATGATGATTCAAAAGGCAAGTATCCAGAAAACCAGAGACCTTTTGTATAATCTCACTAACTTCAGAGAAAAAAAAAATGGTGGTCAGATAGAATACCAAGAACTACCCTATCATCAACAAACGACAAGTGCTGGCAAGGATGTGGAGAAAAAGGAACCCTCATGCACTGCTGGTGGGAATGCAGGCTGGTGCAGTCACTGTGGAAAACAGTATGGAGTTTCCTCAAAAAGTTAAAAATGGAACTCCCATTTGACCCAGTAACCCCACTCCTAGGAATATATCCCAAGAAACCAGAAACACCAATCAGAAAGGATATAGGCACCCCTATGTTCATAGCGGCATAATTTACAATAGCTAAGATTTGGAAACGACCTAAGTGCCCATCAGCAGATGAGTGGATTAAAAAACTGTGATATATCTACACAATAAAATACTACACCATTGTAAAATACTACGCCACTGTAAAATACTACGCCACTGTTACCATTTGCAACAGCTTGGATGGAACTGGAGAGCATTATGCTAAGTGAAATAAGCCAGTTCTAGAAAGATAAATATTGCATGATCTCACTCATATGTGGGATATAATGATCAACATAATTTGATGAACAAAAATAGATTCAGAGACAAATGATAGGGAAGGTGAGGGGGGGGTTAGAGAGCAACCAAAGGACTTGTATGCATGCATATTAGCATAACCAATGGACACAGACACTGGGGCTGTGGGGGCTTACCCAGGGTGGGAATGGCTGGAGGGGAGCGGGATGTCAATGGGGGGGGGGGGGGGGAAGGAGACATATGTACTAGTAAAACTTTAGACAATAAAAGAAAACAAAAACAAACTACCCTAGGCCCACCCGGTGTGGTACAATGGTTGATATAAATCAGGATGTCAGGGTCCAATTTGCAGCCAGGACACGTGCGCAGGTTGCATGGGCTCGATCCCCAGTAGGGGGCATGCAGGAGTCAGAATATCAATGATTCTCTCTCATCATTGATGTTTCTATCTCTCTCTTCTTCCTTCCTTTCTAAACTCAATCAAAACATATTATAAAACAAAAAGAACTACCCCAGACAGAGATCTAATATAGAGAATGGTGATTATAGTTAGCAATACCATATTGTAAGTCCTCACTTAACATCATCAATAGAATCTGTGACTTTAAGCAAAATGACATATAATGAAACCAATTTACTACAGGTTAATTGATATAAACAAGAGTTAAATTCCTAGAGCATTTCAATAAAACAATGTGACTTGAGGACCTGCAGTAATTGAAAGTTGCTATGAGAGTAGAGCTTTAATGTTCTCACCATAACAAGTACAAGAACAATAACAAAATGGTAATTATGTGAAATGAACGATGTGTTAACTAACCTTATTGTGATAAACATTTCACAATAAATATGTGTATCAAACCATCACATCAGTACACCATAAAACTTACACAATATTATATGTCAGCTATACCTCAATAAAGCTGGGAAAAAGAAAAGAAAAAAGCTACCATAGGGATTGGAGCAAAACATTGATATAGCGACAAATATTGGAGAGGAGACCTGCTATAGCAAAGACTATGTTCTCACCAAATTCTTTTAAAAATATATATATTTTATTGATATTTTACAGAGAGGAAGAGAGAGAGATAGAGAGCTAGATACATCAATGAGAGAGAAACATTGACCAGCTGCCTCTTGCACACCCCCTACCGGGGATGTGCCTGCAACCAAGGTACATGCTCTTGACTGGAATCGAATCCGGGACCTTTCAGTCCGCAGACCGACGCTCTACCACTGAGCCAAACTGGTTTCGGCTCACCAAATTCTTTAGCTATGACCATCTTGACTACCATCACCACCACCAACTCTAAATCAAGGTGCAGCAAAAAATTATCTCAATCCAGACATAAATAAAGAGGTACAGATTATCTCTATACTGGCCAATCCTGAATCCTTTCACTCTGTTAAAGCTAAAAAGACCACCAACAATACAAGGAAAGCATGATCCAGCTCCTAGCAGATTATAACAGCCAAACCTAAAAGTCTCAGCAACATAATCCTGCAGTGAAAAGAAACAAACATATATATGCCTAAAGCTTAAATGCCAATGTCCAAGGTACCACCATGGATTTAATACACCCAAAATGCTTGGAACAAATCAATAGTTTTAAAGGAAAAGGTATCGCCTGCAGCCGTCCCAGCCCGCCCGCCGTGCTGGTGAGGAGATGGCGCGGCGCCTTCCATTCGCGGCCCTGAGCCCTTCGCCATGTGGATTTTAAAAATACAGTGGAGCCGAAACCGGTTTGGCTCAGTGGTAGAGCGTCGGTCTGCGGACTGAAGGGTCCCGGGTTCGATTCCGGTCAAGGGCATGTACATTGGTTGTGGGCACATCCCCAGTAGGGGGTGTGCAAGAGGCAACTGGTCAATGTTTCTCTCTCATTGACGTTTCTAGCTCCCTATCTCTCTCCCTTCCTCTCTGTGAAATATCAATAAAATAAAAAAAAATAAATAAAAATACAGTGGAAATTGAGCCACAAAAGCCACTGCCTCCACTGCCTCCGCCTCCGCTGCCGCAAGTGAGGGAAGCCCACCGAGAACAGAGCTCACTCCACCCCGGGCCCAGGGAGTGGGCGGCTTCAGAGCTTGGCCTCCGCGTCCGCAGCCGTTGTGCTGAGACTCCTTGGAGTGCGGTCTCCCCACCCGCAGCCATCCAGCCCGCCCGCGGTGCTAGTGAGGAGCTAGCGCAGCACCTCCAGTTCAACCCCAGAGGGGCCATGTGCCCCGGGTGAGCCAGGTGCCCCAGGGGGACCGTGTGTCCAGGGAGAGCCGTGTGCCCCGGGGGAGACATGTGCCCCTGGGAGAGCCGTGTGCCCCAGGGGAAGCAGTGGGACCCAGGGGGAGGGCTGGTGTGAACCAGAGGAGGAGCGGATTCTATTCATGTGGTCCTGAGATAGTCACCATAAAACAAGCAGACTGCCAAATGAGGAGTGGATTCTATTCATGTGGTCCTGAGATAGTCACCATAAAACAAGCAGATTGTCAAATGACAGCGGGGAGGGGAAGGAGACCTGGGGAGAGATAAGAGAACAACCGAAGGACTGGTATGCATGCATATAAGTTTAACCAACGAACACAGAACTCTGGGGAGGGAGGGCATGAATTGGGGGGGGGGGGGGGGAGGGAGGGGCAATGGTAAGCTATGTACACATATAATACCTTAATAAATTTTAAAAATTAAAAAAAAATAAAGGAAAAGATCTGAGGAGAGGGGGAAATTGGCCCAATGTAAACCAATATAATCTCCTTCTCCCCTGGAATCATGTGATATGGTGGGAAATTCCTCTAACAGGGTGGCAGCAGTATGTCCCCATCCTCAATCTAAAGATGAAAAAAGAATTGCCCCCCCCCCACACACACACCCCTTAGTAAATGCACCCACCACCTAGAAAAACCAGACAATTCTGTCACTGGTGACTATAGTTGATGCTCACATTCCCAGAATTCTATCTGAATAGACTTGATAATAGAGATGGGAGAGAAATTTTAAAGCCTTAGAGTGAACATTGCTTCAGAATCTGGGTATTCTAAGTATGTCTAAATTTCCAGTAGCCAGGACAATGCCTGATATGCAGTTATTGTTATTTGGATAACTAATAAATAAGAGAGAACAGTCCTAAAATGTATTCTTTTTTAAAAAAAAAATGTATTTTATTGATATTTTACAGAGAGGAAGGGAGAGAGATAGAGAGCTAGAAACATCGATGAGAGAGAAACATCGACCAGCTGCCTCTTGCACATCCCCGGAAGGATATGCCCTCAACCAATGTACATGCCCTTGACTGGAATCGAACCCGGGACCTTTCAGTCCGCAGACCGACACTCTACCACTGAGCCAAACCAGTTTCAGCCCTAAAATGTATTCTTAATGCAGTAAATCGCTTGGTAATCAATGGAAAGTAGCCAATGAGACTAAAGTTGTGTTTTTTAATAGAATACACTTCTACTACAAAGGACTTCCACAAATATGAGCCTAGATAAAATGAAGTAACATAAATCTATTACTGATTACATAGTGTTTTGGGAAGCTGTAGTATATTTGGTTTGTCTTCTCTAGTTCCCATGATTTCTTTGGAAGTTCCAAATTATAAGCCCAATCCTAGATTATCTTCCAGACCAGTTTCTTTGAGAGCTACTGGTTAAAGGGAGGTGCAAAAATGTCTTGTATGTAGCACAGGAGATTTTAAGAATCAGTGCTCCACCAAAATGAAGGGTTAAGCTAAGAGGAAAGCAGAAGATCTGGGGAACTCAGTGGAGAGAGGAATAACTAGCCCAAATTGAAGCAGAAGATAAGAGGGTTCTAGAAGTAGTGTGTGCATGTGTGTGTGTGTGTGTGTGTGTGTGTGTGTGTGTGTGTGAGAGAGAGAGAGAGAGAGAGAGAGAGAGAGAGAGAGAGAGAGAGAGAGAAACAGAGTGGGGGGAGGAATGGGGAGAGAGATGGTTAAATCTACTGGTATACACTGAGAAGCATTTTGCAGTTCTGGTGGAAATTTTTGAGATGAATAAAATGAATGCCATAGAATATAGAGCAATGCAAAAGTGAGGCAATTATATTCAAGAAAACAAAAACAGGTATAATCATAGCCTACAATTATTTAATTAGGAGCAATTATGAAATCACAATAAATTGATATTAAAGTAGATAAAAAAAATCAAGGTGGTTAGTTTTGAGAAGCAAAAATCAAGGATGGTAGGAGAGTTATTCTCTAATAACTAATTTTTATAAGCTTTAAATAACTGATTTAGAAATTATGTCCATATATTACTTTGACAAAATAAAAATTAAATTTAAAAAGTAGGTGTCTTACATATATGTAAAGTGAATAGGAAGGGGATGATTGGTATAGAGCATTTTCTCAGGTGGGAGAAGAAACTTGTAGCAAGCAGTAATGTGATAGCAGTAATTATTCTGCATTTTAATTGGTACAATCGTTTTTCAAATCTAAGATGTAATATGTCTAAAGAAAACTATCAAATGATCACATCAATGGTCTGTTCAAAATCCTCTGATAAATGCCATAACCAAATAAATATCTAAATTAGTTATTACAATGTCATTCAAAACCCTCCATGATGTGGCCCTGCTGAGCTGTCCTACACATCTTCATCTCTCCACAGATCCATCCTCCACACACTTTATACCCATTACAAAATTGTCCATTTCATTAAGTACCCACTCCCTTGAACATGCTATTTAAATAACCTAGTCCTAAATGTCTACCTAACAAAGAGGTGTTAATTCTCAATTCAAGAGTTTCCTTCTCTCTAGAACAATAAAATGAAGTAACATAAAGCTATTATGTTCTCCAGGACAGATTAGAGATTGGTTTCCATACACCTGCAATGAATTGTGTATATCCTTCCATTATGAAATTTACTAGAGGCACGGTGCATGAAATTCATGCACTTGAAGGGGGAGGTCCCTTAGCCTGGAATGTGAGAGGGCACAGGACAGGCCAATGGACCCCACTGGTGCATGATTGGGGCAAGGGAGAGACGCAGGAGGGCTCCAGGGCATGTCTGGCCCATCTTACTCGGTCCTGATCAGCCATACCCCAGCAGCAAGCTAACTTACCAGTTAGAGCATCTGCCCCCTGGTGTTCAGTGCACGTCACAGCAAGCAGTTGAGCGGTCTTAGCATATCATGCATTGTTTGGTTGAACGGACAACTGAATGACCAGACACTTAGCATATTAGGTGTTTATTATATAGGATAATGTATCTCCATGCCACTCACACCACAAGCCAGGTAGCTTTACAGAGGAAAGCTAACTAACTGCAAATGGGCAGGGTGAAAAATACAATAATTACTATTATCACTATTATTATTACCACAATAATTCTAGTTATTGTGACTAACAAATTTCAAGGAAAAAGTAATCCTTGTTTTATAAAGTTGTGCTGGAAAAAGGAATAAAAGTTGCCTAAGTTATTTTATGACAGTAGTATAAATTTGATTCAAAACCCATGCACCAGACTTCTATCCTATTTTTTAAATATATATTTTATTGATTTTTTACAGAGAGAAAGGGAGAGTGAAAGAGAGTTAGAAACATCGATGAGAGAGAATCATCCATCAACTGCCTCTTGCACACCCCCCACTGGGGATGTGCCTGCAACCAAGGTACATGCCCTTGACCGGAATCGAACCTAGGATCTTTCAGTCCGCAGGCCGATACTCTATCCATTGAGCCAAACCAGTTTCAGCCTTCTATCCTATTTAATAAAAGAGTAATATGCAAATTGACTATCATTCCAACACACAAGACGGCTGCCCCCATGTGGTCAAAGATGGCTGGCCCCATATGGACACAAGATGGCCACCACAAGATGGCCAGCAGAGGAGGGCAGTTGGGGGCAATCAAGCCTGCAGGGGAGGGTAGTTAGGGGTGACCAGGCCAGCAGAGGAAAGTTGGGGGCGGCTGGGACTGCAGGGAAGGGCAGTTGAGGGCAAACAGGCTGGCAGGGGAGCAGTTGGGCATCAATCAGGCTGACAGGGAGTGGTTAAGGGGTGATCAGGCTGACAGGGTGTGGTTAAGGGGTGAACAGGCTGGCAGGCAGAAGTGGTTAGGGGCAATCAGCAAGGCAGGCAGACGAGCAGTTAGGAGCCAGCAGTCCTGGATTGTGAGAGGGATGTCCCAGATTGGAGAGGGTACAGGCTGGGCTGAGGGGCATACACCCCCGTGCATGAATTTACTGCACTGGGCCTCTAGTGGCAATATAAAATGATATAGCTAGTACAGAAAAGTAAAATTTTAAAAATTAGGTACAAACTTACCATACAGCACAACCCAATTCATAGGACTCTACCCAAAAGAAAGAAAAAAACCTGCCGAAACCGGTTTGGCTCAGTGGATAGAGTGTCAGCCTGCAGACTGAAAGGTCCCAGGTTCGATTCCGGTCAAGGGCATGTACCTTGGTTGTGGGCACATCCCCAGTGGGGGGTGTGCAGGAGGCAGCTGATCGATGATTCTCTCTCATCGATGTGTCTAGCTCTCTATCCTTCTCCCTTCTTCTGTGTAAAAAAATCAATAAAAACTATGTATAAAAAAAATATGCCATCCCAAAATATGCTACTTTGGCAGAAGCATTTATTTTAAGCTGAAGGCAACTAAGAATCAACAGATGCAAAAAGAGTTCTCTACCCTTCATTTAACTGCCTAAAACCAGGCAAATTTCTCTTTGAAAAAGGTTCTCTCTGTATCGGGGAAAGAAAAGTTAAGATACATTTGCATAACCTTTGCAGACCTTACTAAAATACCTCTTATCTTCCATTATGTTCCCCCAATATTTCCTGTTACTTCCCCAAAATTTATCGTCCCTTTAAGCCCAAACTCTCTTCCTATCATTAAAAGGATATGTAAGCTTCCAAGTTGAACCACTTCTTTGAGTTACTTTTCTTTTCTGTGAACTCCCATGCATCTAAATACTAATAAATATTATATGCTTTTTCTCTTGTTAATCTGTACTTTGTTAGTTTAATTCACAGGCCCCCTAAGAAGATAGAGAGCAAGTTTTCCCTCCCCAAGAACGTAAAATCTGAATCTAATCCTAAGGAAACAGCAGACAAACCCAGTTGAAGGACATGCTATCAAATAACTCATCTGTAGGTTTAAAAAGTATCAAGTCATAGAATTTGAGAAAAGACTACAGAATTGTTCCAAACTGAAGGAGATAAAAAGAAATAACAATTAAATTGTAACACATGTCCTAGCCAGTTTGGCTCAGTGGATAGAGCATTGGCCTGGGAACTAAAGGGTCCCAGGTTAGATTCCAGCCCAGGGCACATGCCTGGGTTGCGGGCTTCATCCTCCCCCAGTAGGGGAAGTGCAGGAGGTAGCCAATCAATGATCTCTCTCTTCATTGAGATTTCTATCTCTCTCCCTTCCTCTCTGAAATATATATTTATAACACATAATTCTGGATTAGATCCTTTGTTATAAAAGCCATTTCTAGTTACCAAATTGGCAAATATTCAAAAGCTGATAACACATTTCTATAGGCAAAACTGTGAGCAAATATAAATTCCCTCATACTGCTGGTGGAAATGGAAAATCTATATATATAAAAGCCTAAGCAATTGTTCAACCATTCGACCGGTAGCTATGATGCACACTGACCACCAGGGGGCAGACACTCAGTGCACAGGCATGGAAACATGGAACAGACTGATGAATCTCAGAGGGAAGGAAGGAGGGGGGAGAGGGGATGGCGGGAAGAGATTAACCAAAGAGCTTATATGCATACTAGAGGCCTGGTGCATGGGTTCATACACTGGTGGGGTCCCTTGGCCTGGCCTGCAGGGATTAGGCTGAAACCAGCAGTCCCGGCATTCCTTGAGGGATCCCAGATTGCGAGAGGGCAAAGGCCAGGCTGAGGGACCCCACTGGTGCACAAATCTATGCACTGGGCCTCTAGTGGTATCATTACTATGGAGGAAAATTGGAGAAGGCCCAAAGGAACACCTGTCCTTTGCCATGAGAGCCTCTCACACACATGAAACAGGAGAAACAAGAGGGCTGAATTAGAACAAACTGCAAACTCCAGCAGTGAACTAACTTCTCATTGCTGAAGATGTTCAAGCAAAGGCTGAATAGTTTTTTGCTATACACTGTATGAAAGGAATTCCTAAAAAGGATTTCTTGCTACATATCTTCCTACTTTAGGTCTGACAAAGTCTATGGCAAATCAAGTTATTCATATCCTGCCAAAACCGGTTTGGCTCAATGGATAGAGTGTCGGCCTGCGGACTGAAGGGTCCATTCCAGTACATTGGTTGTGGGCACATCCCTGGTAGGGGATGTGCAGGAGGCAGCTGATCAATGTTTCTAGCTCTGTATCCCTTTCCCTTCCTCTCTGTAAAAAATCAATAAAATATATTTTTTTAAAAAGATGTGTAAGTTAACTAATGGCTAGAAGTTACTAATGCAACCTGAATCATAATTTTATTCATTATGCTTCTTAAGGTTGATCATACTTGTGAGATAATAGAAATATCCTGTATAGCCAAAACTGGTTTGGCTCAGTGGTAGAGCGTCGGTCTGTGGACTGAAAGGTCCCGGGTTCGATTCCAGTCAAGGGCATGTACATTGGTTTCGGGCACATCCCCAGTAGGGGGTGTGCAAGAAGCAGCTGGTTGATGTTTCTCTCTTATCAACGTTTCTAGCTCTCTATCTCTCTCCCTTCCTCTCTGTAAAATATCAATAAAATAAATATATTTAAAAAAAAAGAAATATCCTGTATAATAAAAGGCTAATATGCAAATTGACCAGTGGAACAACCAGTCGCTGTGACACACCTTGACCACCAGGGGGCAGATGCTCAATAAAGGAGCTGGCCCCTGGAGGTCAGTGTGCTTCCAAAGGAAGGGCGCCACTCAGCCAGAAGCCCGGCTCACAACTGGCGAGCAGAGCAGTAGTGGCAGGAGCCTCTTCCGCCTCCACAGCAGTGCTAAGGATGTCCGACTGTCAGCCATCCCCCGAGGGCTCTTGGAATGCGAGAGGGCACATGCTGAGCTGAGAGTACGAATTTCGTGCACGGGACCTTTAATAATATATATATTATTCACAGAGAACTCAGAGAAACACTTGTGACTTTATGGAGGCTTGCCCTAGGTACCTCTTCATCTGGCTATAAATTAGTATCCTTTATAATATCTGTTAATAAACTGGTAAACGTAAGCAAGTGTTTATATATATATATATATATATTCCTTGTGAATAATACACACACACACACACACCAAGTTTCCGACCCAAGGATCCTAAAACCCTTGTAAATTCCAAAGTAATAAGAACACTAGGGCCTGTGCATTGAGTGTCCATGCCTGTTGCAGGCTCGATCTTCAGTAGAAGGTGTGCAGGAGGCAGCTGATCAATGATTCTCTCTCATCATTGATGTTTCAGTATTTCTATCCCTCTCCCTTGCTCTCTGAAAAAAATTTTTAAAAATACATGTATAAAAAAAGAACACTAGAAGCATCTTTTGTTCTACTAAGGTAACTCTGAGTAGACTCTTTAATGGCTCTTAGATGGAGGCTGGTCACCCAAAAGACCACGGCATGATTAGAAGCTTGAAATTTTCTGCACTCCTCTCCTATCCTCCAGAGAGAGTTAATAAGTAGTCATGCCTACATGAAGAAGTTTCCATAATGTCCCAAAGTATGGGGTTGGTGAACATATCCATAATGGGAGGATGATGCATCCTCATTGCATGGGACAGGGTTCCTGCATTCCAGATCCTCCAGACTTTGTTCTATGTACCTCTTTATCTGGTTATTCATTTGTATCCTTTATCATATCTGTTAATAAATTGGTAAATGTAAGAAAGTGTTTCCCTGAGTTCTCTGTGAACTGCTCTAGTGAATTAATAGAAGCTGAAGAGGGGATTGTAGGCAGCTCTGATTTGCAACCAGATCGGACAGAAGATGTGGGTAACCTGGAGATGTAGTGAATGGATCTGAAGTCTGGTGGCAGCACTTCTGTGGGACTTGGCCCTTAACCTGTGGAATATGGCGCTATCTCCAGGTAGATAGTATCAAATTAAGCTAAACTGGAGGACACTGTCACAGAGAATTGCTTGGTGTGGGGTAAAACCTCCATACATCTGGTGACCAGAGTATCAGAAGTAAAAAATTCTGTGTGAGTAGAAAGTAAGGTAACACAGAGTAGCAAAGAACTAGGTTTTCCCTATACAAAAGGAGAAAACTGAGTATTTCTAAATACAATACCCACCCAAGACATTTAAGAGCTAGAATCAAGGCCTTCTAGATCAGTGACCGCTGCCCTAGATAACAGACCTATTCCTTCTTATCAAGGAACAAACAGAAATATAATACAGAGAGTTCAGTGGGCATCATTTAAAACTGTTTCCCAACTGTCCTAGAGATTATTATAGGCAAGAATTTGTAAGGTCCTAAGCACATCACTAAGGCGAGGTTAATAAAGAGGGTTAACATTCTGAGCAGGGTTAGTTCTAATTACCATGCAAGCGGACACTGTGTTCTAGTCCTTTGGGCAATGCAGCCAAAGCCTCAGTAGCTGTATTAGTTTCCTAGGCTGCCATAACGAAGTACTACAGACTAAATGGCTTAAGCAACAGATATTTTTTCCTCGCAGTTCTGGAGGCTAGAAGGTGTCTGCAGGGATCATTTCTTCTGAGGCCTCACTCCCTAGCTTCTCAATGGGTGTCTTCTTTGTGTCTGAGTTTTAATCCCTTCTTAACATGTTTAACCTTAGTTATCAGTAGGAAGTCAAGGTAGAGCTAGAAACCTTCCAACACAGACAACACACTAAAAAGGATTTCTTGCTGCAAACTCTCCTACTTTAGGAGGAATTATACTCCATGGGGATAAAAGGCATCTAAACACGGCCACTGCATGTGGGTAGATCTTATTTTCCTCTCTCCTGAGTTGTCTATTTTCAAATAGAGGTCAAATTCACTACAGCCAATAGCTTTCATTTTTAGTTCTTCACTATTCACATTATTTACTGAAATCTTTTTTCTTTTCTTATCACTTGTATTTGGTCAATTGCTTAAAAATAGCAATATTTGATAGGTACATGTACATGGTAAGGATTTTGTAGAATTTAGGTTCATCATTGTGTTCACTAAGCACTAATTCTATCCTAGACTCTGAATGTGAATACTAAACAAAAATTAAGTTAGTGGAGGACAGCAATGAGCCAGGAAAAAAGATAAAATGAGTGTTATAAGCATAAAAAGAAAAATTTAAAAGGGAGACATATAATCAATGACCTAGAAGTGACAATGGACTGAGAAATACCAATTCTCAACCCTAGTATAGAGGGAATTGTTAACGAATGTTATGAATATGTCACCTTGGGAAAAGACAAGGCTGTGTAATTATTTAGGTTCAGAAAATACTATACACATAAAGGAGTATATTAGGTGGAGCAGCAGAATAGTATAGTTGTTAAGTATATGATATCTGAAGTCATAGACTGCTTGGATTTTAGCCCCTGTTATGCCACTTATCAGCTGTGTTATCTTGAGTAATTTATTTAATCTATTTCTCTGTTTTCTCATCTGCAAAACCAATATTACAACAATACCTAGCTCATAGAATTGGTGTGGGAATTAAATGACCTACAAATTTTAAGTGCTGAAAATGGTACCTGAGAGTTATTAAGTCTTTAGAGATTTTTCATTTATTAACTAAAAATACAACAGCATATGTTTCATCAGAAATATTACAGCAGAGAGGTTAAATCCACAGATATTGGGGTAAGATTCTGTGGGGTTGAATGACAATTTCTACTGCTTATAAGAAACTTCCTTAACCTTTCTGTACCACACTGTGTTCCTTGAGAAAATAGATTTACTTAAATAATTCACTTAATCACTAAAATGGACCTATATTATCACCATATCTAGGTATTTTAAGGATTAATTTCAACACAAATAAACCAGTTAGAAAATCACTCAGCAAATGTTGTCTATTCTTCTTTTTTTTTTTGTTTCATTTCTTGATGAAGAAGGTGAAACAGAGTCTGTCCTGTTTTTCCTAGGTTTATCTAACATGTGAATCAGTCAACCAAAAATCTCATAAAGCAATCCTCACTTCTGATAGAAGCATGATTTCAAAATATTAGGCAGATTGGATTTCTGCCACCTGCCATGATGGGAAACAGAGACCCGGTTTACCCTTGTGACTTCAAAACTACAAAAACAAAAACAGCCCTGCTGGTGTGGCTCAGTGATAGTGTTGGTCCACACACCGAAGTGTCTTGGGTTTGGTTCCTGGTCAAGGGCACATGCCTGGGTTGCATATTTGTTCCCGACCACAATCAGAATGTATCCCGGAGACAACCAATCATTATGTCTCTCTCACAATGTTTTTTTTCTCTCTCTCTCTTTCCCTCCCCCTCCCTTCCACACACTTAAAAAAAAAAAGTCAATGGAAAAAATATCCTACGGTGAGGATTAACAAAAAACAAAAACACATGTGAAACAACAATTTTTAGACATTGCACAGATGGTTAACATAGAGTAGGCTTGAAAACTGACCCAAAGATTGCCCCAGCTTACTACTGGACAATATTTCAAAGAAGCAATACTGGAAAAGGGTAACCCAAAAAAACTCCAGCAGTTTACATAAGTTGAGGAGACAGAATTAAGAATTTGGGAAAGCTAAGGTGGCTAGAATTTGGAAGACAGAGTACCAGAGAGATAACTGTACAGTGAGAGCTCAGCAAAGGGTTTCTCTCAAGTTTTCAGCTGAGTACCAATCCGTACATGTGGGTAAGGAAACTATTCAAGAAAATTAGCAGGTGGTACACTCCTCAGAGCTCACATAGGGCCAGGAATAGATCATGTTCCCACTAGCCTTAGTGGAAAACACACACACTGCATGGGCATTGGGTAGAGTACTCGGAAAGTACTGCCTCAATATTAAAGAAAAATTAGTAGCCTCAAATGCTGCTCTGGGCCCACTAACAAAGCCTAAAAATACTCCCTACAAGCATCAACTATTTCCAAATAATTTTTTTAAATCCTCACCTGAGAATTTGCTTTTACTTATTTTAGAGAGAAGAGAGAAAAATATTTATTGGTTGCTTCCCATATGAACCCTCATCAGGATTGAACCCACAACTGAGTCATGTGCCCTGCCTGTGAATTGAACTGGCAACCTTTTGGTGCAAGGACAATGCTCCTACCAACTGAGCCACACTGCCAGGGCTACTTCCAACATACCTCTCTGTTGGTTCTTCTCCTTTCTAAAGAGCAATTCCTCAATTACCAACATTTTAAAGTCAGATTGTGCCATGGCTTAAACCTTTGATATTTCTTTATTCTCCATCAATATTACTCACTGGTCCTTGGTATGGCCTCATAAATCTATTTATTTTTCTTATACAATTCCTAACCACCTATTTTTAGCCCAGAGTTCACATATGTTTAGCTGAATGTCTAATTAGCTATCACTTGCAATTTCCAAGTCTTAGTTCATGATAATTCCAACTCTGTAATTGTTCATCCCCAAATCTTCAGTCCTCATCTTTTTCTCAAACTCTGCATCCTATCCATCAACAAATCCTACCAATTCTACCTTCAAAATACATTCCCAAATCAGACCACTTCTTACCATTTGCACCACCCTGGGTTCAAACAACCATTGCCTCTTACCTAAATTATACCAGCAGCCTTCTATCTATAGCCAGTGATCCTTCTGATCTAAGTCAGATAATGACTTTTGTTTTATATCCTTCAAAGGCTTCTCATCTCACTCAGCATAAAAACAAAAATCCATATAATGGCTTTAAAGTTTTACTTCATCTGGCCCCACACTATACAACTCAGAGCTCATTTCCTACCTCTCACTTCCTAATTTATCCCAAACCAGCTTCACTAAACTCTATTGCACAAAAAAGCACATGAAGCAAGCTCTTAGATCAGGTCTTTGGCACTTCCTCTTGCCTGTGTATGAACCACTCTTCTTTTATATTAAGAGTCTGGTGCATAAAATTCGTGCACTTGGGGGGGGGGGGGTCCCCTCAGCCCAGCCTACACCCTCTCCAATCTGGGACCCCTCGGGGGATGTCCAATCCCTGTAGGATCGGGCCTAAACCAGCAGTTGGACATCCTGCTCACAATCTGGGACTGCTGGCTCCCAATTGTTCACTTGCCTGCCAGCCTGATCACCTGCTAACCACTCCCCTGCTGGCCCAGTTGCCCCCAACTGCCCTCCCCTGCAGGCCTGCCCTCCCCCCCACTGCCCTCCCCTGCAGGCCTGGTCTCCCCCCCCTCCCCCCCCCCCCCCCCCCCGCCAACTGCCTTCCCTCCCCTGAAGACCCAGTCGCCCCCCAACTGCCCTCCCCTGCCGACTATCTTTGACCACATGGGGATGGCCATCTTGTGTGAGAGTATGAGGGTCAATTAGCACATCCTCTTTATTATATAGGATACCTCTATTCTGGCTCCATGACTTCTTTTAAGTCTTTACTCATACGTCAAATTACCATTGAGGGCCTCCTTGACTATCTTTTATAAAGTGACAATTCCTCCTGCCTTATCCTCCTGTATTTTCTCAGTATCATTTATGTCCATCTATTATATACTCATTAACTCATCTCCCTCCATTAGAATTTAACTCCCTGCCGAAACCGGTTTGGCTCAGGGGACAGAGCATCGGTCTGCGGACTGAAAGGTCCCGGGTTCGATTCCGGTCAAGGGCATGTACATTGGTTGCAGGCACATCCCTGGTAGGGGGTGCGCAGGAGGCAGCTGGTAGATGTTTCTCTCTCAATGACGTTTCTAGCTCTCTATCCCTCTCCCTTTCCTCTCTGTGGAAAATCAATAAAATATATATATTTTTAAAAAGAATTTAAACTCCCTGAGGGCAGAGATTTTATCTCTTTGTGCTTACTGTTTTTTCCTCCATGCCTAAAAGTCTATACTCAAATAATGTTTAATATTTGAAAAGAGAAGCAGAAAGAAAAGGGCGGAGAGTTATTTTCAGCAATCTGAGCAAATCACTTAATCTGCTTTGGAATAAAAATTTCCTGTTGTGTAAAATATGGTGTTTGAACTATTTAACCTTTAGAGAGCTCTAGCATTGTCACATCAGGAAGGGCATACATTTAACTACTAATAGATATCCTACTATAATATCCTATTCTGCTGAAATTTTGAGCAGAGATCTGTGATGAAATTCCTTTTATTCAGTTTCTCCTCATTATTAAGGAGAAAGGTCTGGGTTTTATCTATTAGGCCGGAAGCAATCGCCCAGGCTCACATTCACACCACAGCAGGTTTCTTACCTCCACTGCAGTGGGCGGCTGGAACAAGGACTGCCGGGGTTGCTATGGGCTTGTGGGTTCAGGAAAAAAGCAAGAGGAGAAGCAGCCAGAGCACAATCGGCACTATATGGAACTTTAATGAGCGATAGGGCTGGAGCCAATGTGGGTGAAAACATGTGCTGGTTTACTTCAGATCCTCGGCAAAAAGTAGAGATTCTGACAAGGTATCATAGTAGAAAAAAACAAGGTCAGTGATCACTTTTAACCAAAAAGAAAAGTGTGTTAATTTAGGCAAAAGACTTAAGAAAAGTAAGTAGTCAAAAACCATTCTCAAATATCATACTTCAGTACCAATGTTGGCATAGAATGACCATTAAGACTAAAACTTAATCTACAGAATTTAAACCAAAAATTCCAGCTTTAGATAGTCAATCTTTAGAATTTACTTCTGGGAAAATATTGCAAATTTACTATAATTCATCAATTAGCAAGCAATAGAATATTTTGTGTGTAATGACTAAAACTTCCTAGAGAAATATTACCATAAAAGTCAAACATTCCCAATAGCTTATGAATTGCTAGATTACACCTGTAATAACAACAACTTATTTAGCTAACTTTTGCCTGAGTATATCAAATAATGTCACAACTTTGTATAATAAAATCTGCTTCTACTTAAAGTTTAGTTTTCTGGGTTATTTTCCCCCCTAAAAACAATCTCAACATCTTGATGTGTTAAGTGCTAATAAAAACTATAAAGTAAATAAGATCATTAGACTGAAAACAGACAGATGGTAAATATAGATTTCTCCTTTGTTGATCACTGACAGATATGCCATAAGATGATGACAAATTATTAACAGATTTGCAGCATTTAATTTGCTATAGTAGCAGCATGGCTTTCTACACAAAAACCATATTGAACTACCATTTTATTCCCAAGATTAAAAACAAATTTAAGTATCACCTAAGCACCTAACCTGTTTTAAAATGTTAACTTCCTTTATTGTTATTGCTGACGGTTTGGATATGGATATGTGACATTCTACTTGCGTTTAATTATATATATTCAAAGAAAATCTTTACTTTCCTATCCTTCTAGCTATCTTCAGCATATTGCTCAAATGAGTATACAGTATGAGGACAAAATAAGATAGAAAAGTGGAGGGCTGACAATTATTTAAAGTTACAGGTATGCCCAAATCTCCATAAACAACATAGTTTTTAAAATTATAAGAAGTAAAAATATTAATTTCTAAGAACTTCCCTTTTTCTAAAGAACTATTTCAAAAATAAGCTCCCTAATATATGTATGTGCGTAATATATATTTATAATTAGACTATATAAGACATTTAGTTCTTGTTAAACTGAATGGTATTGCTTATTCAAAATTTTGCAGACTTAAATCTTATCACATAAAATGAGGCTTTAGCCATTTTGATGAATATAAAATTAGGATTATAAAAAAAATCTGCCAAAACCAAATCTCCTCATTTTGTTCCTAATTACCACTCTGCAAAAATGATTATACATGGGGGTAAAGTCTAAAAAGGATTGTGTGAAAAAAATTAAAGTGATTTTTAAACTATTTACTAGCTCCTCAAGGAGAATTTTACTAACCTAAAGTCACTAAAAAAGATACAATGATTACCAATATTTGGAAAACATGGTTTTTGACCACTTATGCTTTATTAAACTACAAAATGAATTTAAAAATTTTTTAATTTTGCTAACAAGTCATCTTGACTGCAAATGACACTTTAGTTGATAAAGCTTCTTCTTCATAGTCTTTAATTTTTTAGTCTTAATATGTGAATAAACTATTTCTTTAATAAAAGTACAGTTGACCCTTACACAATGTGGGATTAAGGGCACTGATCCCTTGTGCAGTCAAAAATCTGTGTAGAACTTTGGCTCCCCAAAAACATAACTATAATACCTACTGTTGATTAGAAGGAAGCCTTGCATTTTGTATATGCTTTATATACAGTATTCTAACAATAAAGTAAGCTACAGAAAAGAAAATGTTATTAAAGAAGAGAAAATACTTTTACAGTATTTATTGAAAAAAAGCACCAATTAGTAGACTTGCGCAGGTCAAACCCATGTTGCTCAAGAGTCAACTGTATGACAATCCTTATAATTATATACTTCAAACAAATCTGATTTTCCAAGTTCTGGTAGAATCATTAATTCAATTAAGGAGCATAAACTAACACAGAAGGGTAATGACCCAAAGGAAGCCCACTGGAGAAGTCTGTCAGTTAGAGTACGCCATGCTCTCTCTGGGTAAGCACCAACATTGAGGGGAATACAAGTGCACTCTCTCTGCTCTATGAGTTGTGCAAAGGCAGCTCAAGATAGACCACTGAGATGGAATGGATTCTAGGAAACTTCTGTCACTGATTCCCCAATTTCCTGATCAAGTCACTCAGCACTTCCTCATTTTAAATAAGCCTGAGCAGCTCTCGAAAAAAGACATCCCGAGGGGAAAGGCTTCTTCCACTCTCTAGTTTTTAAATACCCACTTAAATACCTTCTATATTACACAGCATAGAAGTAAAATTTAGGTCATACCCTAAAGGACTCAGGCTTGGTTCTATAAAGGCAGATTTGAGGTCCTGAGCTGACAGGCCAGGGACAGAAATACAATAACCTCTCTAGCCAAAGAAGGAGATGCTTTCGTTTCCATTTGTTTCTCACATTCATGGGCTTGTACTGCAGCTCTGACACTAACTTTAAACATCTGTTTTCAAGGCAGGAAAAAAACCCACACAATCAATCTTCATTGTTAACCCAGTTCCCCAAGTACCTAAAAACCCCTAAAATGACATCCAACTCAATTTTCAGAATTAGAAACCCCATATGCCCCTGCCAGGGACCGTGTTTTGACCTTGAATTTATGAAGCCAGCTCAGCTCTCTTCCTGACAGACATCTCCAAAGCAGAGTCTTTACCCACATAAATGAAGGACTGTTAGTTGGCATTAGTTCTTTTCCTAATTGCCAGTTTCCACTCAGAGACCCCAGCCTCCTTACTGAATCCGCAGGCATGGTGCTCCCAGTCTCTCTCTCCTCCGTTTCATCATATTCCTGGCTACTCAAGCTTTTGCCCTCTCACACTGGAGTCTTGGCAGGAAGTTTTCTCACACAAGGGGTATGCAGTCTATACGCCAAAGGAAACTTACAAAGGCTTCCCAAACTTAATAGAAAAATTAAAGCACTTTTCTTCAAAAACATAATATTCAGGACTTTTCCCAAAAAGACCTAAAAGCCCAGAAAGCAGCAGTGAGAGTGAGGAACTCCAGATCCCAAATGAATCAGCTGTCCGTCCTCTGATCTGCCTGACATCATTCACACTCAGCCCGTAACAAATCAGAGCTCCAGAGAGCACCCTGTTCTTCCTCAGTAACAAGCACCAAATTCCCTCCCCCACAAATCAGCTGCAACCTTCAAGCCGGAGGCCTGGCAGCAGAGAACACGCTGGCAGAAACTGTGCATACCAACTTGAAAACTCACCCTGTGACAGAAATACTATTAACTTAGGAGGCGTGGGCCAGGCCAGAACAGCTGTTGCAGCGGGCAAGGGATTGGAAGATAGCATATTAAGGATCCCAAATCATTTAGTTAATGAGCTAAGGATATGAGGGAATTTCTGCAACATTATTCACTCTCAAACTCAGGCCTATGGAATATTGACAGAGCCTTAAGGTTAGGGCTTAAAGCATAGTCAATATTCAAAATCTGAGTTTGGTCAATTTAAGTAAACTCAGTACCCCTTTTTTATACAGAATTCAGAGCCATTTTCTACTACTCTCTAATCACTTGAATAACCTTGTGGTGAGAAAAGCCATAGGAAAAGTTAAAGAAAATAAGCCCAGAAACTATTTCATTTAATTTCATTAACTATTAATGAAATCATTTATATGTCAGACATTACAAAAGATATTGAGGTATGCTGCAAAAGAACTCTAAGGATAAGCTAATTAATTTCTGCATGATTCAGTTTCCACATCTGTAGAATGAAAATTATTAAGGTACAGATATATAAGTTATGGTGAAGATTAAATATACATGAAATAGAAAAGTGTCTGGCACAGGGGAAGTGCTAGAGAACTGTTAACTATGACTTGTCCTCCAGGAGCTAGCTCTCAATCTAAAGGAGGAGATAAGCCCAAACACGTAAGAAACCATCTGACAAAAACAACTTGGCATGAAGAGAAGAGTCAAATGATCAAGTAAACTGTAGAGATAAACACTGACAGCGAAAGAAACCGAAGAATAAGCAAAAGTCTTGGTCTCCTGCTCCAGAACATGTGCCAATTCTGACAGACTCCTCTCAGTCATCAAGATGACAAAGTATATCAAATTGTTTTTCTAGGGTAATATTCAAAGAATTAATTCATACTCCAACCAGTACTTCTTCAATTGCAGATCACAACTCTTTAGTGAGTCATGAAATCAATTTAGGAAGTCAGGACCAACATTTTCTTTAAAGAGAGACAGAATGAAATAGAATAGAAAAGAAAATATCAGAGTGTTTCACACACAGTAAGGGTAAAAATCATTTGTGAAATCTGTGTTTGTGACATTACTGAAACATGTATAAATATACAAGTGCAAACACATGTGATGAATTAAAATGTAAAGTTCATTTGTTATCAAGGGTCATAGACAGTCTAAAAAATTTAAAAGCCACTAATTACCCTAGAAACTCACTCTGCCTAGTAGATACAAATACTCAGGGTTCCTCTCCATGTATCAGCCCAATCACTAAACTCTCACAGCTCCTATTTCAGAATCCCCTGTTCTCTACAAGTCCTAATGAAAATGAAAATGCTCTCTCAGAAATCTGGCACCTCATAACAAGTACTGAATCCCACTCTGGGAGTCTTGTGATGATATCAGGGTTGGTCACCAAAGTTCATATTCCCACAGCTAAGAGACTAGTCAGTGGAGATTTATCTCCATCCCAAGCTAAGGTCGCACCGTTAAGGCACAGCCCTAAGTTTCTACTCAGTATTCTCCAGTTTTCTAATACCAAATCCCAGGCTACTAAATATTAACAACGACAAAACAGCAACTTACATTTATAAGTACTTACTAAACACTCTACACGTAATACCCATGTAGTCATCATCACAGCCCTATGACATAAGTGCTATTATTATTCCCATTATATCCTTTTAAATCCTGTCTTCAGCTAAGGTGATGAATCGAAGTAATCTCTAAAATCAATTTTATAAACTGCTTTGTTACATAATACCTTTCAGTAGAAGACCCTGACAACAAATAGCACATGAATTTCTCTCTAACCTGCTTCACAATAATAAATAGGAAGAGGAAGGAGAGCATGGAGCTCCTTAAATAATGCTTAAGTCAAAAAATATTTGTTTGATGTTTAGAGAATGAAAGTCATATCTTATGACCTTCATCTGACCCAAGGAAGATATCACTCTTACTCCCCAAGGTCTAGCACATCCCCACGCAGAGCACTTTCTTCACATTTACTGTCATTAAAACCCATCTGTGCCGATAGTCCTGTGGCTTTGTCAGCACTGGGAAAGCTTAACATCTCCCTGGTGACAGCACTCAACAGCTCACAGTACGAAAAATAAAACATCCACCTCTTCTTAATCCATACAACTATTTGTTGATTGTGTTATCACCCTTAAAGCCAGGTAAGAAAGGGCCTCTGTAAAATAACACAAATACAAAAAAATAAGTTAATTAAGGATAAGGAGTGGCCTCTGTCACTTGTGATCTGGCGTTCTGCACTGGCAAAGTGAAACCCTAAAACCCATTCTTGTGACTTATACTGTTTAAAACCCAGGAAAACACTTGTCCACGTCTTTCTTTATATGTCCTTTTCTAAAAAGCAATCATGTCAGATTGCTATTTATGAATTGTAAAAGTGCAATGTCAAAGAAAACTCTATCTAAAATTATAAAGTATTCAAGAAACAGTCTTAGAAGTAAGCAAAAAGACAAATTAACCTGTCAAATCCTTCCTCTCAGGTTAACATGAATGTAATAGATTTCTTGGCTAATACGAGTATTGTTTCCATGTACAGCTAAACATCCATTTACATTATTTCTATTCCAATTAATGGTTCTAAAGATATTGATAATTTAGCTCAGACTCTATAACAGATCACATGGCAGCTGAGAAACATTTTACAGAATTGCAGAATTTGTATTACTAATTAAGTATATTTATATGCAAGGTTAGACATAATATATGTAAGGCCAAAGACCAATATTATGTTCTGGTAATTGAACAATTACTAAAAATTATAATTTGTTTTAAATAAAATATGTGCTTAGATGTATCTAGAAATAACAGTTTTTAAATTCTAAAAAAGAAATGTTGAAAGAAAAAGAAAAGAAAAGAAAAGAAAAGAAAAGAAAAGAAAAGAAAGGAGGAAGAGGAGGGAAGAAGAGGAGGGAGAGAGGGAGGGAGGGAGGGAGGGAGGGAGGGAGGGAAGGAAGGAAGGAAGGAAGGAAGGAAGGAAGGAAGAAAGGAAGGAAGGAAAGAAGAAGGAAGGGAGGGAGGGAGGGAGGGAGGGAGGGAGGGAGGGAGGGAGGGAGGGAGGGAGGGAAACATCTTTAAGCTCTAATTTGTCCATCTCATGAGGCAGATAAGATTACCAATGAAGAGTTGATGATTGTCAGGGTGTCTCACAATTCTTTGGGGTTCAACATCACCCTGCTAACCTTGCCTCACAGAGTGGTCTAGATCCCCTCTAGGGTGGAATACTTGTTCTCAAACTCTGATATCTCTGAGGCCTCTGCGGTAGAATCTGAGATTCAAGCTTAGACTCTGAGCAAGGTTGTGAAGCTGGTACTTTAACAATATGAGGTGGTATCCCAGTAACTAGGACAGCTCCACAGAGTGAAAGGTTCTTGCTGGTCACAAATGTCCAGGAAGATGTCCTCAAGTCTTTCTGCACTGCCTGAGCTATGTCTGAAGGTGCTGGAGAAAAACTCTTCTGAATATCCTTACGAGTTTGCTGGATATGGATTAGAAGGCATCTCCAGCTCCTAGAAGCTACTGTACTTCCTTGCCACATAGCCTTTTCCAACATGGCTGGATACTTCGTCAAGCTGGTACAGTCTCTATAGTGAGTCTACTTAAATAGACAAAGTCTTATATAACATATCATAATCACAGGAATGATGTATCTTGGTTGCGGGCACATCCCCAGTGGGGAGTGTGCAGGAGGCAGCTGATCGATGATTCTCTCTCATCGATGTTTCTAACTCTCTATCCCTCTCTCTTCCTCTCTGTAAAAAAAATAATAATAATAGTAACCACAGGAATGATATCCCATCATTTTTCCTATGTTCTATTGGTTAGAAACAAGTCATAGGTACTGCCCACACTCAGGGGTAACAGGACTACACAAAAGTATGAACTGGAGGAGAAAACTATATGGGGACTACCTTAGAGTATGTTTATCATGCATGACTATGAAGAAGATTCACCAATAGATAATCCCAAACTGATTTCTATAAACTATTTTAGGACCATTACAGATCAAGGTTTAGTTTACTGCTATGTTTGGTTTTCTTGAAAACATCCTAGCACTGAAAATATTAAAGATATGAAAAAATTGTTATATGGCCCTAGTTATTGCAGATAGCAATCCTATATAATAAAAGGCTAATATGCAAATCTACTGAACAATTCATGGGTCAGTACTCAACCACTGAGCCACACTAGCTGGGATGATGTGAGAGATTCATGGTTCACTTTTAAATCCATTATTGCTTTAAGATTTTTTTAACCAATTCTGATTTCTATTGCTACAGCAGAACAAATATACTTTAAGCAAAACTTAACTTTTAAAAAATGTAATAACTAAAATGATTCAAGAAAGTTTAATTTGGCATTATTGTAAAAATAACACAATTTTTTACATTTTAAAATATTTTATGTAAGGTATTATGTTCAAAATATCATTTCAATATATAATATAAAACAATTACTATAAATAATAATTTATAAAGTACCTTGATGACAACATAGTGATTTTGCTGAAATTAAGCTGGAAAAATATGGACATTTGAGTACCTTGCGAATTATTTGCCTTGTTGCTCAGAGGAATATTTAGTAGATGATTACAGTATTAATTCAATTGCCATTTTGCCAACTTTCAATAATATAAAATTTGATAACAGAAAAAAAAATGATGATTGGTTATAACATCTGTCCGGTTCCCTTACTAACAATGAGGTTTTTGTTCATCTTTAAATGTTTTCCATTTATATCTGGATGAGAGATATGATTTTATCGTTTTTTGAAAATTGCCTGTTAAACAGTGTTGGAAGTTCTCCATCAGAATGCCCAGTAGATTCACTTCATAGAGCCACAGAGGGGGTGTACCTCATGTGGACTGCCCAGGCTTCCAAAAGTAAATCTGAAGTGGGGGTCTAGAGTTGGCTCCCAGACGTGAATCTGAAATTTATTCACACTCTAATTTTTCTAACTTTAATTGTCCTCTAGATAATTTGGTTTTGGTTTGTTTACAGCTGATAAATTTACTCCCATTGGTGATAGCAGTGACTGAGATTGCTGTTTTTATGGTCTGAACACTCCCAGGTATGTACCCAAGGGAAATAAAAACATATGTCCATAAAAAGGCTAAACATACTATGTGTACCTGTAATAACATGGATTTTTTTTCAATAGATGGAGTTATACATATGTTGATATATATGCGATTTGATATGTATGCTATTTTGTTGTGTTGACAAACAAGCTTCAAAACTTCATGTCAAATTTGCTGAAGGTGTTAGTATCACAGATATTTTTATGCTTAAAAATGTCAAACTTCGTGCCAAAAACAACAGCTGGATACTTCAGGAAGTTTATGTTGAACATGTCCCATCTCAAGATACTTGTGAACACTGGCTTAAACACTTTAAAAGTGATGATTTCGATGTTAAAGACAAAGAACGTCCAGGTCAACCAAAAAAGTTTGAAGACCAACAATTATAAGCATTATTGGATAAAGATTCGTGTCAAACTCAAAAACAACTTGCAGGAAGATTAAATGGTGCTCAGCAAACAATTTCCGATCATTTACAAGCAATGGAAAGATTTTAAAGGAAGGAAAATGGTGCCATATCAACTGAATGAAAGACAAATGGAAAAACGAAGTCATCAATAAAATGTTGCTTCAACAGCATGAAAGAAAGTAATTTTTGCATCAAACTGTGGCTGTATTTGGAGATAGGGTATTTAGGAGGTAATTAAGGTTAAATGAGGAAATAAGAGTGGGGTCCTAATCTGATAGGACTGGTGGCCTAGTAAAAAGAAGGTATTTTCATTTCCCTCTTCCTCTCCCTCTCCAACCCGGCCTGCCCCCCTGAAAAAAGAACAAGTGAGCAAACAATAAGAAGGTCACCATTTGCAAGAAAGGAAGAAAATCCTCTCTTAGGAACTGATCATCCTGGCATCTTGTCTTGAACATCTGGCCTCCAGAACTATGAGAAAATAAATTTCTGTTGTTTAAACCACCCTACCTCTGTCATTTTCTATGGCAGCCCAAGCAGACTGATACACCATCTAATGGGAGAAGACAGACAAATAATTCTCTATTTACAATTCTGTAAGAGTTACCGTATTTGCCGGCGTATAAGACGACCCTTTGGCCCTGAAAAATATGCCTCCAAGTGGGGGGTAGTCTTATACGGCGAGTATATAACAAACTCTGTATTTTTAGTGGAAATGTTAGGGGGTCGTCTTATACGCCCAGTCGTCTTATACGCGGGCAAATACATATTTTTCAGGGCCAAAAAATCGTCTTATACGCCGGCAAATACAGTATGTAGGAAAACTGCAGGGCTTAATGAAGGCACATTCTGGGAAACTCAGCTTAGGCTAGGGACAGCAAGGTATGGGTGAGGTCAGAAAATCCTTTCATAAGGAAGTAAGATGTAAGCTGAGGCTTGATGGATAAACAGGAGCTAGACAGGTATAACAGGAGAAAAAAACACCTCAGTACAGGGAACATACTGTGCAAATATACAGACAAAAACAAGAATCAGATAGTTTTATGGGCCATGTCATGACTTTCAAGTGTAACGTAACAAGTAATAAACTATTGACTAAATAAGTTGAAATAAAAGCTAATCATCAAATATGCACTTTAAAAAATCTTTTCTGACTATTATATGATGGATGGGTGAACTGGGGATAAGCAATGCCAGACAAAGAAAGGCCAGTTAGAAGTTATAGTAGTAGCAGAGGCAAGAGATCAAACTGTGACTGTACTTGGAGATAGGGTATTTAAATCACTAAATACCCTATTTCCAAATACAGTGATCTCCAAGCACATTGAGATCACTATGGCTTGGACTCTCTGAACATACCAGTGGTAGCAGAAAAAAAGTAGAGGAAATAGACATTTGAGCGGTGTAAGAGAAAGGAGTTGTGGGTGTGAAGAGGAAAGTAACAGGAATAACTTTTTTATCTTAATAATAAGCTAAAGAATAAAAGAGAAGTAGGTTTTTGTGAAAGACAATGGCTTCATTTTTATACTACAAATGCTCAAGGTGAGATATTTCTGAGATATCCAAGCAGATTATAATGAATTGGGAGTTGTGAGGTCCAGACATTTAAATGTGAGGGTGACTGGCATAACAGTAGCTATTCTTAACACAGTAGTGACAAAACAGGCTCTGGTAGATTTTTCAATCTTCAGATCCTGTGTCCACATATTATGGCTCACTCATAAACCACATACTATTTATTTTTAACAACAAAATGGTTCCTGTTACAAAATTAGTGAAGACATTTGCTCTACCCCTGCCAACGTCTGCCAATTCCTGCCTTCCCACTGGAGAACCCATGTAAAATAATTTTCTATATAAGCCCAATTTTTAAGACTATTAAATATAACACAATGCTATCATTCCGGTCTTCACAGTTCTTAAAGATACCAAAATTTCCTGATTTTCAAAGTCCACAGAGAAACTAAAGCACTGCATCAGACAGGCACCACTTTTACCACACAAAGGGTTTACTATGTGTAGCAGGTGGTATCTCTTTTTAGCACACTCCCCGGAAGCATTTATCCAAGCAAACACCATCAAATTACATCAGAGTGGGAAAGTACATGACACTGTTTCATATGTCAGTTTCATAGGAACAAAGTCTGACACATCACATCCTTAAGCCCCAGAAACTCCTCCCTGTCCACCGCCTATCATTGCAGACACCTGGCATTTACTTTCATTTAATATCTGATGTCCAAATCCACTGACCAAATTAGTAAGTCTACAATGCAAAAGGATAACTATCCCCAGGACTCTAAAAATAAAGGCCACCAATAGCAATATGCAAGCCTGTGCATGTGTGTGCGTGCAGATCCATTCTTAACCCCCCACTGATGCTCACAGCCTCAAAGAAATAAAGCAAAGACGTTTCAAGAAATATGAGGACAACCATCTTAAGTTGGTTAGGAAACTTTAACTTTCTGGGTAACTGGAAACATAAACACTATTTACACTGAGCTCCCAAGTGTGTTAGGCCTAGGTATTAATGCTGAAATTCACAAACAAACATCCTATTTAAAAGGAATTTCCAAGAGGAGGCCCTTCCACCGAGCTGGACAAGCAAAGCCAAGCTGTTTCAATTGAAAGAAGAAAATACAAAATAATAATAATAATAATAATAATAAATAAATAAGAAAATACAATCTTCCTATACCTTGGGTAAACAAATACAAATAGATTTACTACTTCATTTTCTTTCCATTCTTTTCCAGAATCCAGGCCAGTAGTTCTACACTTTAACAAAATTATCAACTCTTCTAGGTCTGATATTCTAATCTTTTTAAATATATTTTTTTAATATTCTAAGTTTTTTTTAATGCATTAAAAAATATCCAGATGGGTTTAAACATGATATAGCTTTCTAAAAATGAAGATGGCTTAATTTCAGGGAGCTACATTTAAAATAAATGGTATGAAACAAGCCAAAGAAACTTTCATAACCAACTTGCCCCAACAAAACCCTTATCATTGCAGCCTGGATATTCTCATTTCTCATGTTAAAATTTAATTGATCTCTTTCCTAATCCGATCAAAACCAGCCATAAATATTTGTAGCTTTTCTAAGGCACACTATTGTTCATTTAACTTGGTTTAGGGTCTTACTGATTTGTTTTTCTTTAAAATTTACAACTTCAAACAGGTAATTATAGCCTGCCGATAATAAAAACAAGTGATGACTACATTTTTAAAAATATATATATATATTTTATTGATTTTCAACAGAGAGGAAGGGAGAGGGATAGAAAGCTAGAAACATCGATGAGAGAGAAACATTGACCAGCTGCGTCCTGCACACCCCACATCGAGGATGTACCCACAACCAATGTACATGCCCTTGACCGGAATCGAACCTGGGACCTTTCAGTCCACAGATCGACGCTCTATCCACTAAGCCAAACCGGTTCTGGCATGACTACATTTTTTTAAAGTTTACTAATAACAAGCATTGGGCTAAATTCTAAAACAATAACAAACAACTATATGCTTAATTGCAGGCACTGTAACATACACTTTATGTGTGTAATCTTTTACAGATAAACTGATTCAACTGAGGCTACTGTACACAAACTGTCAGTGTTCCTAAGGTAACTAACTCTACATGTCCTCAATTTTTGCCTATTCAAGAACATTGCAAAAAAAAAAAAAATCCAGCAATTGTCACCTCCTCTCCTGCATCAGCTATTCCTTTTCTACTGAATAATTTATCTGAAATACAAAAATGATGCAATATGTCCTATTTATATTTTTTAAAAGGGAATTCAACTCTATAACCTTTATATATATATATATATATATATATATATATATATATATATATATATATATATATATATATAAAAGCCTAAGTGACCATTACAAGGAGTCAACTGAACGACCAGATGCTATAACACAAACTGACCACCAGGGGGAAGATACTCAACGCAGGAGCAGCCCCCCGGTGGTCAGTGCACTCCCACAGCCAACCTCCTGTGGCTGGCCAACCTCCCATGCCCCCTCCTCCCCACCGGCCAGCCCTGATCAACCCTGATTGGGACTGGGCAAGACAGCCCCAATCACCTGCCAAGCCAAGGAACCCCTACACCTGAACAAATTCATGCACCTGGCCTCTAGTTACCTAATAAAAATTTACAATCAAATTTTCTCAATTGTCCAAATTATGTACTTCAACTATTTTTTTTAAAATCCAGGATCCAAAAAGGAATCAAGTAGTACATTTGCTTACAGATTTCTTTTGTCTCCAATAATCTAGAACCCATCCTTAAATTTAAAAAAAAAAATCTTTCATAACTTCAACATTTTTTTATTTATTTTTTATTTTTTTAAAATATATTTTATTGATATTTTACAGAGAGGAAGGGAGAGAGATAGAGAGCTAGAAATGTCGATGAGAGAGAAACATCGACCAGCTGCCTCTTGCACACCCCCTACTGGGGATGTGCCCGCAACCAAGGTACATGCCCTTGACCGGAATTGAACCCGGGACCTTTCAGTCCGCAGACCGACACTCTACCACTGAGCCAAACCGGTTTCGGCTCATAACTTCAACATTTTTTTAAAGAGTCCAGGCCAGTAGTTCCACAACTGCCTCCTCAATTTGGACTTTTCTGATTACTTCTTCATATATTACACTGAAGTTAAACATTTTTAATGCAAATATTATGTACGTAATACTGTCTCCCATTCTGAGTTCATTCGAATCAAGCTTTGGGCCCTCCTCTCAACAATGTGGCTTACCAAAGACACCAATAGGGACCTCCTTATAAATAAATCCTAAGGCCAATTCTTAGTTGTTCACATTAGATAATCTGTCAGCAATATTTTACACACCTTCTTCTTGTGGGTTTGGAAACACCACTCTGTTCTGGTTTTCCTCTAGCTTCACTGGCTGCTCCTTGTCAGTCTTTATTGAAGAATTCTCTTAATATTCTAAACAGTAAATATTGAAGTGCCCCCAATAGAGTTCTTAGCTCTTTATTTTTCCATCTCTTTCTTTTAATCTAGACTACCCCTCTCACCAGATCAGTGCTTCTTAAACTAGTTGTGGTGAAGGATAACCCACCAGCTTCCATGGCCAAGACAGGAATCCACAGAAAAAACACACTCATGAATTGGATTCCTCTAGATCAGTGTTTCCCAAAGTGTGGTGCGCGTACCCCCAGGGGTACGGGAAGAGTTTGGTGGGAGTACACGTTGCACTGGAATTTGGTGGGGATATGCACTGCACCATGCTTAGCTGCGCCTAATTCTACGTTCTAATGAGTCAAGTCAAGACAGTCTTATGAGGCGTGAGATGGTCCAGTGTGCAAATAAATGTTATTTATATCTTATTATGAATAATTTTATTTTTCGTTTATTATTATTTTGTGTATGTACCAAAAAAAAGAAAAAATAAATATATTTTGATGAGGGATACTCAGTGTTACGAAAATTATAGAAGGGGTACACATATGTCAAAAGTTTGGGAAACACTGCTCTAGATAATACTAAGAACAGTCCCCAGGAGAGATTGTTAAGCAGAAGATTATAATCATAATCACAACTATCCTATATAATAAAAACACAGTGATCAAATGGTGGAATGACCAGAACGACCGATCGACCAGTCATTATGACACATACTGACCACCAGAGGGCAGATGCTCAATGCAGGAGCTGTCCCCTGGTGGGCAGTGTGCTACCACAGTGGGAGCACTACTCAGCTGACCAGGATGAGCGCTGCTCCTGCTGTAAACCACGGGCCAACAGGCAGGAACACAGGCTGTGATCATCGCCTCCTCACTCCCTGCCACCTCCTCCAGACACCCGCAGGCCGCTCAGAGCTGTTTCCAGACTCACAGATCTGACCCCAGAGGCTGGGAGGTGGGTTCATGCCACCACAGGACTGAGGCCTACTCCATTGCCCCTCAGTGCTATTGTCCCTGGGCCTGCCTCGACCGGGTCCCCTTGAGAGGTGAGTGATCTGACTACATGGAAGATGCCAGATCAGGGAGCAGATGGCTCAGAGGGTGGATCCACAGCCACTCAGCAGACCAGGATGAGCGGCACTGCCACAGTAGGCCAATCCCCACAGGCCACACCCCACACCATTGCGTGAATCCCATGCACTGGGCCTCTAGTCCTAAATAATAAAAGCCTAATATGCAAATTGTCCCCTTGACCAGAGTTCAACCAGGAGTTCGACCAAGAAGCAAAGACAGCAGCGGCAGGCAGCCTGAGGAAGGGAGCAGCCTTTAGGGACCCTACCCATGCACAAAATTCATACTCATGCACAAATTTCATGCACTGGCCTCTAGTCTGTATGTGTGTGTATATATGTATATGTGTATATGTGTATATGTGTATATGTGTGTGTATATATATATATATATATATATATGTGTGTGTGTGTGTGTGTGCCCAGAGATTAGAACAGCGGAATGACCAGAACAACCAGTGGCTATGACACACACTGTGACAGCAAACCAGTCTGATCCTGGCCGGATCACCACCACCACCACCCCCACTACCCCGGCCCCCAACTGCCCATGGCCACTGCCCTTAGCCACCCTGCTCATAATCAGGGGCGGGGCTGACAGGCCAATTGCCGTGGCCCCTCCCCCAAACCGACCCCACCTCCAATTGGCTCCAACACCCTGATCAAGGGCAGGGCCAGCCAGGCAACTGCCTGTGACCCCTCCCCCCTGTCAGCCCAGAACAATGGGCCCCCATTGGAACGGGCCAGCTGGACCCCACCTGTACACAAATTCATGCATCTCTAGTAATGATAATAATCATTTACTTACAAGCTGCCTCTTCTGGGAAGGCTCAACTCCTTCTGAAAAACAAGATACAAACATGTTAGAAAAAAGGACCCATCTTGGTCCTATAGGTCTATACTAAATGTCCTAGGAGATTTATAGTATTATCTTAATAATGGCAAAGACTATATATTTCTAAATAATAACCTCTTCCTTTGTCTCTTAAATTTTAGTGCAATTTTAAGTATCACTTCTTTATTCTTCCTTCCTCCAAAAAAATGTCTCTTAGAATACTTGTGACATTTTCCCCACTAGATGGAACCATCTCGCCAGGGTAGATTTCCAGGCACTCCTTGGGCCAGCCATTAACTGCTGATTAACTGTAAAGAACTCATGCCATTAGTGTAAGGGATATAAAAGGAATGAACTGATTTTATCTTTTTAAAAATATATATATATATTTATTTCACCAAAACCGGTTTGGCTCAGTGGATAGAGTGTCGGTCTGCGGACTGAGGGGTCCCGGGTTCGATTCCGGTCAAGGGCATGTACATTGGTTTCAGGCACATCCCCAGTGGGGGGTGTGCAAGAGGCAGCTGGTTGGTGTTTCTCTCTCATCGACATTTCTAGCTCCCTATCCCTCTCCTTTCCTCTCTGTGGAAAATCAAAAAAATATTATATATATATATATATATATATATATATATATATATATATATGTATATATATGATATTTTACAGAGAGGAAGGGAGAGAGATGTTTCTCTCTATCCCTCTCTCTTTCTCTCTGTAAAAAATCAATAAAATATATTTTTTTAAAATAGCTGTTAAGTGATGATTAGTGGGAATTTAGACTTGATAGATTTGGAAAGCAAGTCACAGGGACCCCAACTTTTTTTGTAAGTATTCTTTCTCATGCCACTGGTACATGTATTCATCTCTTTATTATTTTCTGTACATATTTATTTATCTAAAATATCTTCTAATTAAAAGATAAATCAGATTGACCATCACTCAACACACAAGATGGCTGGCCTCATATGATCAAATGTCCTGCCCCCATGTGGACACAAGATGGCCAGCAGGAGAGGGCAGTTGGGAGGGACCAGGCCTACAAGGTAGGGCAGTTGGGGGCGATCAATCCTGCAGGGGAGGGCAGTTAAGGGTGACCAGGCCAGCAGAGGAGGGAAGTTGGGGGAAAACAGGCTGGCAGGGGAGCAGTCAGACATCATTTGAGGGGTCCCAGATTGGAGAAGGTACTGGCTGGGCTGAGGGACACCCCCTACCCCTGAATTTTGTGCACCAGGCCTCTAGTATAAAATGACATAAAACAATGCATACAATCAGCCCTCTATATCCATGGATCCCCATGGATGGAAAAATACTATTTTCCGTAATAATTGGTTGAATCTACAGATGCAAAATCCAGGGATACAGGGAGCCAACTGTATATTTATTGGAAAAAATCAAAATATAAGTGGACAGATGCAGTTCAAACCCATGTTGTTCAAGGTTCAACTGTATTTCACTTTAATTCATTAATCTTCAGTATTCAGTCATCCAACCTGTATATACACTAATATTTATTTACCTATTCTCCAGTAAATAGAACCTAATTTTCTTTTCATGTTTTTCTTCTCCATCAAAATAATGTTCCTATAAACATGCTTGTATTTATTATCTCATGCACATGTATTTTATAAAAAAGGTTTCTTAGAAGTGTACACTAGATGTGGAAATGCTGGGTCATAAAGTATCGGAAATCGCTCTCCCAAACTGCACCAACATTCTGTAAGAGTTCTTCGTAGACCAGCCTCACAAATTCCTGACACTTATAACCAAAACCCTACTCAAGATTTCAAATCCAACATGCCCCAAACTGAACTAATTCTTTCCACCAACACTAACTCCATCCATAGCCTTTCCCCATCTCAGATGATGGTGATTCTATTCTTCTGGTTGTTCAGACAAAAATTCTGGACGCCTTTGTTTTTTATTTTTATTTGTTTGTTTGTTTGTTTGTTTGTTTGTTTTCATAAACCTCACAGACCAATTGGCAGAAATTTAAATGGTTCTAACTTTAAAATACATCCAGAATACAACCATTTGCCACTATTTCCACAGACACATGCTTACACTCTTTCAAACAAAATCTTAGATTTAGTCATGTTTTAGAAATTGGAACTTGGTGGAGGGAGGGATATTGAATACCATATAGATATTATATATTGTATAACAGCCCAAAAATGCATTAAACACATTAAAATTTCTGTAGCAAATGTATGATAGCCACAGTAAATATGATAAAAACTCTAAAGAATCTCAGTTAAGTTTTTTTGCTAAATGAGTTATAAAAAACCCTGTTAGTTTTTGGTATGTAATCTAAGCCACCATGGTCCCTCCCTCAACCATCTCCCAACTAGTATCTCATTCCTGCTTCTACCCTATATCTCTACTACCGTGTTTCCCAGAAAATAAAACATCCTCCGAAAATAAGACCTACTTATAGGTTTCCTACTGAGTGAAATATACGGCATCCCCCCGAAAATAAAGCCCCCAGGCTCTGTCTCAGAATGAAAATTAATTTACCATAAACTTATCGCTAGGGCCGCCCCGACTGGCGTCTAGCAACTAGTGACATTATGCGGAGTCCTGACTTCACTGCTGTGTGGAGGCGGAGCAGAGTTGGAGTGAGTGGTGAACACAGGGCAGGAGAGAGGAGGAGACTTTCACAGATGTGTGTAGAACAGGATTAGAGAGGACGGGATGCGGCGAAGGTGGTGAGTGCTGGTCTGTCTCTGGTGACACTACCTGATGCTCGCGGCCGCCTTCATGATGACTGAAGGTTCTCAGTCAGTGGCAGACCCTGCTCCAGGCCAGATCCAGGCCCCAGCAAGCCCAGTGACAGTCCCCAGGCAGGCCGTAGGGGGTAAATGTCTGATAAAGGGGGAGGGAGGGATGTCTGGTGAAGGTGTTCAGTGGCACAGGGGTGGGGGAGGGGAATCACTTAAAATGACCCAGGAGGATCAGAGGGGCAATCAAAATGATACAGGAGGATCAAAAGGAGTTACTAAAATGGTAATTCCCCCCTCTGATTCTCCTGTGCCATTTTGATTCTCCCCTCTGATCCCCCGTGTCATTTTATTTTTATTTTATTTTTTTAATATATTTTATTGATTTTCCACAGAGAGGAACTGAGAGGGATATAGAGTTAGAAACATCAATGAGAGAGAAACATCCATCGATCAGCTGCCTCTTGCACACCCCCGACTGGGGATGTGCCCGCAACCAAAGTACGTGCCCTTGACCGGAATCGAACCCGGGACCTTTCAGTCCGCAGGCCGACGCTCTATCCACTGAGCCAAACCAGTTTCGGCCCCCCGTGTCATTTTAAGTGATTCCCCTCCCCCCACCTTGATACCCCAATTCCTTTTTTTTACCCCTAGAAATGAGCACAAAAAGAAAAAGCTACTCCGTGGAGTACAAGAAAGGAATCGTGGAAGACTCTTGGGGCCAAAATCTTACTGCTTTCTGCAAAGAGAAGATGTTGAGTATCTGATTGGTCCGAAAATGGCGAGCAGAGTATGGTAACCTCAAGTGTGGATCAGGTCGGCAACCATTATTTTCCGAGCTAGAAGACCTGATCTGTGAATGGGTTGTTGACAGGAGAGCAAAGGCTTTGGTTGTGAATAGGGCTCAGATTCAAGAATTTGCCCTTGTAATGGCACCACAGTTTGACATAGCCCCCGAAGACTTCAAAGCATCACAACACTGGCTGGATAATTTCCTTCAGTTAAGTGAACTGTCTTTAAGACGATCTACAACATTGTTTAGGTTGGAAGATACTCAAGTTATTAAGCGAGCACTTGCATTCAAGTCCGTTATTGATGATGCTGACTTCTCTAAATACAATCTTTCCAAAGTGGTTGCTATGTATGAAACTGCAGTGTTTATGGGCCAATCATCTCAAACAACAATTGAACAGCAGGGTGCCTCCTTAGTGTACATTCCCTCCACTGCTTACAAAAGTGCACGTTTCCTGTATTTTGGCAATTCGTCTGGATGGCACTAAAATACCACCTTTAATCATTTCTAAGGGAAGAAGGAAAAGATTGAATGTGTTTTGGGCGTTTTTATTCTTGAAACTGAAAAGGCCTGGGCCATACAAGCAGTTATAAGAAAGTGGGTCGATTTAATGCTGCCGCTTGTTATATGAGGGAGCCAAAGAGGTCTGCTAGTCTGGGATGCAGCCAGCACTCACCGCGCTAAAGACATGAAGACATTTCTTCACGAAAGAAAAATAGATCAGATAATGATTCCAGTAGGAATGACAGCCTATCTCCAGACTCTTGATATTGCAATAAAAAAGCCTTTCAAAGACAATTTGCGCATGGAAATTAATGACTACATTGAAAATAGAATGGAGAAAAATCAGCATGGAAACTTTGTGAAACCTAAACTGCAAGAAGTTGTGACTTGGGTGAAGAATTCATGGGAGAAAATCACTGACAGTTGCATTGCAAATGCACTGCGAGCAGGCTACCTTGACAAGAAGTACTCATTTTAAGACAGTGCTATTGCTAAACATGAGAGATTTGGTCCACTGATTCTGAAAGAAATGGAGGCACAAGAAATTCACCAGGAAATTCAGGAATTGAATTGTTATGATGATGTTCCAAAAGATGATTGTCATTGAATAAGTGAGTAAATTCTTGATACTATAGGATTCACCGTTTATCTGGTCTGTGTTGACAACTACCGTACTACTGTACCGTATACAGGTAATAAATTTCCCTTTATTTTCATTTAACAATAAATGTTTATCTCTCTCTCTCTCTGTCCCTCTCTCTCTCTCTCTCTCTCTCTCTGTCTCTCTCTCTCTCTCCTCCTCTTCCCCCTTCCCCACCCTCTTCTTTCTCTGAAATCAATAAATATATCCTCAGGTGAGGATTTGGAAAAAAGTTATCCCAAAGCTAGAATAAGAAAATTTACTTAAAAGCTTAAGGTTCTCATATAAAAAGATCCTCCACATCATATCATCAGGGAAATACAAATTAAAATAATAATGAGGTAGGACTATAAACCTATTAAGAAAGGCCAAAACCTAGAACACTGAATACTGGGAGGGTGTAAAGCAACAGAAAGTCTTATATACTGTTGTTAAATAATACAGCTTAGCAGTTTCTCCCAAAACACACTTCTACCTTAGGGTGGGGCAACTGTGCTCCTTGGTATTTTACCAAAAGGAACTGAAAACTCATATCCACACAAAAATCTGCAAATGGTGTTTATAGGAACTTTACTCATAATTGCCAAAACTTGGGTGAAACCAAGATGTCCTTCAGTAGGTAAATAGATGAATAAAATGTGGTGTAACCAGATAATGGAGTACTATACAGCACAAAAAGAAATGAGCTCTTAAGCCAAGAAAGGCATGGAAGAAAGGTAAATGCATATTACTAAATGAAAGAAGCAAATCTGAAAAGGCTATATAACATATAACTTCAACTGTATTACCTTCTGGAAAAGATAAAACCATGGACACAGTAACAAAGGGGCTGGGGGCAGGTAGATTGAATAGTCAGAGCACAGAGAATTTTTAGGGCAATGAAAATACTCTGTATTATAAAGATGACATATATGTTATCATACATTTGTACAAACGTACAAATTATGTAACACCAAGAATGAACCCTAAGTTAAACTATTAACTTTTGGGGTGATCATAGTGTATTAATATAGAGTCATTGTTGGTAAAAAATAAAATAAAATATAGCAATCTGGTTAGTGATTTTGATAAAGGGGGAGACCATGTATGTAGGGGCAGAAGGCACCTGGGAAATCTCTGTACCTTCCTCTCACTTTTGTTACAAACTTAAAACTACTCTAAAAAAAAAATAGTTTAAAAAAAAACAACTGTGCCCCCAAAATAGCTTAATACTTGATGGTTTGGATTATCATTAATACTAAGGAGTTGCATTTTTCTTTTCTTTTCTTTTTAATATTTTATTGATTTTTTTATTTTTATTTTTTACAGAGAGAAAGAGAGCGGGATAGAGAGTTAGAAACATCGATGAGAGAGAATCATGGATCAGCTGCCTCTTGTACATCCCCTACTGGAGATGTGCCCGCAACCATGGTACATGCCCTTGACCAGAATCGACATGGGACCCCTCCGGCCACAGGCCGACGCTCTATCCACTGAGCCAAACAGTTTCGGCAGGAGCTGCATTTTTCTAATCTGACCTGCCTGTGCAAGCTAATGAATGAGGTGCTATTTTCCAATAACTAATTCTGTCCTTTAAAAAATCAAGAATTAAAAAAAAAAATCAAGAATAGAGATAGATTAAAAATGGATGCAGACAGAGCAAGTGGATGCTACACAGACATGCTCCCAGTAACAAACTGGTATTACAACTAAAATGCAAAAAAAACCCCAAACATCCTGCCGAAACTGGTTTGGCTCAGTGGATAGAGCGTCAGTCTGCAGACTGAAAGGTCCCAAGTTCGATTCCAGTCAAGGGCACGTACCTTGGTTGTGGGCACATTCCCAGTAGGGGGTGTGCAAGAGGCAGCTGATCGATGATTCTCTCTCATCGATGTTTCTAACTCTCTATCCCTCTCTCTTCCTCTTTGTGGGAAAAAAAAAAATCAATTTTTAAAAAATGCAAAAAAACCCCATCCTGAATAATCAACTGAAAACTCGCTGGAAAGAACCCTGATACTGGAGGACCAAAAGTGGAGACCACATAGAAACTGGTAGGAGGGGTGGAGGTGCAAAAGGGCTGACGGGGTGACCATAGACAGCAAGTGAAGTCCTAGAGAGATATCTCAGTTATGGGGAGTTGCCAATGAGAACTCTTGGATCTAATCTCCAAGTTGGGCCCCCCAGCAGACAGCAAAAAAAACTGAGGAGGGTACGGACCCACATAACATCTGGCCTCGGAAAGCAGTGGGGTGCTGTCTGCCAGGGAGTGGCAGCTGAGAAAATTCAGGTACCCTCTTAAAGTGCCAACACACTAAACTCCCACCCACCATGTGTTCTAACTGAGGGAGGGTGAAGCAGACTGGAGCTGTGAGAGTAGAAGCTAGGACTGGGGACTTGCGGGACAGACCTCAGAAGGCAAACACTCCAAGTTTCATGAGCTGGCTGAGTCATTCACTCACACAGTATATCTTTCCCACCCAGGCATGTGCCTTGCCCAGGGGGAAGACAGTTGACACACCCTACTGGAAAACACCTGGCCCTGAGACCACTTAACCATGTGTGCACCATAAGCATCTATAGACACAAGGCACAAGGCAGACCTTTTAAAATTAAATTCAAAATATGTGGCAGTTAACTGGTTAAGAGATTAAAAATTAACAATTAGCCTCCAGGCAAAAGGCACTACCCAAAAAAAATCTCTCACCACACTGAGTACAATTACCTGGGGCAATTCAGTTTGGAATCCTATCGGTCTGTAAGCAGAGATGGTCTCTGGAGATTTTGAGTTTGTGCCTGATCTATTAGTCAGAAACAGCCTTTAACACCATCCTGCACTAGAGTTTGAGAGGTGTAGAGGTTCTACCTAATACATAGTCACAAACCCAAACAGAAAATTAAAATGAGGAGCAAAAGACAATCCCCAAATGAAAGAACTAGAGAATTTTCCAGAAGATGAGATAAATGAAGCAGAGATAAGAAATTTAACTCGCTGAAACCAGTTTGGCTCAGTGGTAGAGCTTCGGTCTGCGGACTGAAAGGTCCCGGGTTCAATTCTGGTCAAGGGCATGTACCTTAGTTGCGGGCACATCCCTGGTGGGGGTGTGCAAGAGGCGGTTGGTCGATGTTTCTCTCTCATCAACATTTCTAGCTCTCTATCTCTCTCCCTTCCTCTCTGTAAAAAATTAATAAAATATATTAAAAAAGAAATTTAACTGAATCAAAGTTCAGAATAATGATGGTAAAAATGCTCAACAGCATAAAAAAGATATAGTAACTATGAGAAAAGAACAGTCTGAGATAAAGAAGGACATAACACAAATAAAGAACACATTGGATGGAATACATAGCAGATTAAGAGAAGCTGAGGATCGAATCAGTGAGTTAGAAGATAAAGTTGAAACTATCACTCAACCAGAGAACCAAAAAGAAAGAAAAAACAATTAAAAAACAGAAGGACAGCTTAAGGGAGCTGTGAGATGATGTGAAACATAACAATATTAGAATAGTAGGTATGTCAGAAGAGACAGAAAGGGAGAAAGGCACAGAGAAGTTTTTGAAGAAATAATGCAGAAAACTTACCTCACCTGGTAAAGGAAAAGTTACACAAGTGCAGGAGGCACAGAGAACCCCAAGCAAGAAGAACCCAAACAGGCCCATGCCCAGACACATCATAATTAAAATGCCAAAAATTAAAGACAAAGAGAGAATCTTAAAGTCAGCAAGAGAAAAGAAAACTTTTACCTTCAAAGGAGTCCCCATAAGGCTAACAACCTGCTTTCTCATCAGAAACTCAAAGAGTTAGAAAGAGAGTAATAAGAAAAGCCCAACATAAGCAGAAGGAAGAAAATAATAAAGATCGGAGCAGAAATAAATGACATAGAGACAAAAAAAAAAAAAAAAAACAATACAAAAGATCAACAAAACCAAGAGCTGGTTCTTTGAAACGATAAACAAGATTGATGAACCTCTAGCCAGGCTCACCAAGAAACAAAGAGAGAGGACCCAAATAAACAAAATCAGAAATAAAAGGAGTGAAGTAACAACCGATCCCACAAAAACACAAACAATAGAGACCGAAACAAGATGGCAGCCTAGGTAGTCTCCTAAGCTGCCACCTCCTCAACAATTTGGGAAAAAACAACAACTAAAATCTAAAGGGATCGCACCAGACCCACAGAAAAGCTGGCAAAATGGAAAGGCTACAACTAGACACAAAGCAGGACGCTGCTGCTGCCATGTGGAGTTTAAAACTACGGTGAAACCGGACCTGCCGGAGCCGCAGCCACCGGGAATGAGGGAAGCCAGACCTCGCTCCGCCCCGGGGCCCAGGGAGTGGGCCAGCCTGGCCAGCCACCATGGGAGCCAGGGAGCTGATTCGGGGCCTCCGCCGCGCCTTCGGCTCTTGCCCAGACGAGAAGCCTGTGAGCATGGCCTCCCTGCCTGCAACCATCCTGGCCCGCAGCTGTCCCAGCCCGCCCGCCGTGCTGGTGAGGAGAAGGCGTAGCGTCTCCCAGCCCTCAGCCAGCTTGGCCCAGCCTCCGTGCATGCCGTGCTGGTGAGGAGCTGGCACGGCGCCCTCCGTTCGAGGCCCCGGCGAGTCCTTCCTCCACCACTGCATGGCCGGGCCGAAGTTTCCGCCTACCACCATGTGGATTTTAAAACTACAGGGGAAATTGAGCCACAGGAGCTACCATCGCTGCCACACCCGCCGCCGCACCCGCCGCCGCCGCGAATAATAGGAATCCACCGAAAACAGAGCTCACTCCGCACCGGGCTCAGGGAGAGTGCGGCTTCAGAACTTAGCCTCAGCATCCACAGCAGCTCCACTTCCGCACCAAAGGAGACACCATTGAGGGCGGTCTCTCTGCCCGCAGCCATCTCAGCCCACCCACAACCTTCCCAGCACACCCTCCATGCTGGTGTGGAGATGGCATGGCGCCTTCTGTTCTGCCGCCGCGAATAAAGGAAATCCAGCCGAAACCGGTTTGGCTCAGTGGTAGAGCGTCAGTCTTCGGACTGAAAGGTCCTGGGTTCGATTCCGGCAAAGGGCATGTACATTGGTTGTGGGCACATCCCCAGTAGGGGGTGTGCAAGAGGCAGCTGGTCAATGTTTCTCTCTCATTGACGTTTCTAGCTCTCTATCTCTCTCCCTTCCTCTCTGTAAAATATCAATATATATATATATTTTTAAAAAAAATAAAAAAAATAAAAATAAAGGAAATCCACCGAGAACAGAGCTTACTACGCCCCGGGCTCAGGGAGTGGGCGGCCTCAGAACTTAGCCTCCGTGTCCGCAGCTGCTCCGCTTCCATACCGAATGAGACACCTTTGAGGGCGGTCTCCCTGCCTGCAGCCATCTCAGCCCGCCTGCAGCCGTCCCAGCCTGCAGGAGCTAGCGCGGCGCCTCCAATTAGCGACCCCAGCGCCCCAGAGGGGCCGGGTGTCCCGGGTGAGCCATGTGTCCCAGGGGGCTGTGTGCCCCGGGTGAGCCGTGTGTCCCAGGGGAAGCAGTGGGACCCAGGGGGAAGGTCAGTGAGAACCAGAGGAGGAGCGGACTCTATTCATGTGGTCCTGAGATAGTCACCATAAAACAAGCAGACTGCCAAATGAGGAGCGGATTCTATTCTTGTGGTCCTGAGATAGTCACCATAAAACAAGCAGATTGTCAAATGACAGCGGGAAGGGGAAGAAGACCTGGGGGGAGATAAGAGAACAACCGAAGGACTGGTATGCATGCATATAAGTTTAACCAACGAACACAGAACTCTGGGGAGGGAGGGCATGAATGGGAGGTGGGGGGGAGGGGCAATGGTAAGCTATGTACACATATAATACCTTAATAAAAATACAAACAATAATGAAAAAAATCCTATGAACGACTCTATTCCAAAAAAATGGACAGTCTAGACGAAATGGACATATTCTTAGAAAAATACAAACTTCCAAATTCAACCAGGAAGATTAAAAAAACCTGAATCGGCTGACTACTACTGAAAATAAATGAAGCAGCATTCAAAAATCTTCCAGCAAACAAAAGCCGTGGTTGGGACGGCTTTACTGGGTAGTTCTACTAAGCATTCAAAGAAGAATTAAAACCTCTCCTTCTCAGACTATTCCAAAAAAACTAAAGAGGAAGGCACACTTCCAAGTTTGGTCTATGAAGCCAGCATTACCCTAATTCCAAAACCAGATAAAGAAACCACAAAAAAAGAGAACTACAGGCCAATATCTTTGATGAACATAGATGCTAAAATCCCCAACAAAATTCTAGAAAATTGGATTCAGGATTACATTTGAAAGATCATACACCATGATCAAGTGGGACTTATTCCAGGGATGCAAGGATGGTACAATAGCCACAAATCAATAAATGTGATTCATCACATAAACAAATTGAGAGACAAAAATCACATAATCATATCAATTGATGCAGAAAAAGGATTTGACAAAATTCAACACCTTTCTTGATAAAAACTCTCAGCAAAGTGGGAATAGAGGGAGCATACCTCTACATAATAAAAGCCCTATATGACAAACCTACAGCCAACATCATACTCAATGGGCAAAAACTAAAACCATTTCCCCTAAGAACAAGAACAAGACAGGGATGCCTACTTTCACCACTCCTGTTTGACATAGTACTGAAATTGCTAGCCATAGCGATCAGACAACAAGAAGAAATAAAAGGCATCCAATTGGAAAATAAGAAATAAAACTGAAAGGAAAAAAAAGAAATGAAACTGTCCTTATTCGCAGATGACATGATATTGTACATAGAAAACCCCAAAGACTCCATCAAAAAACTACTAGACCTAATAAATGAATTTAGAATGTAGAAGGATACAAGATTAACACCTAAAATCTATGGCCTTTCTATACACCAATAATGAACTCACAAAAAGAGAAACTTAAAAACAATCTCATTTACCATTGTAACAAAAAAAAATTAAGATACCTAGGAATAAATTTAACTAAAGATGTAAAAGACCTGTAATCGAAAACTACAGGACATTGAAAAAAATAGAGAAAGACAAACATATGTAAGAATATACCATGTTCATGGATTGGTAGAATCAACATCATTAAAATGCCCATACTACCCAATGCAATCCCCATTAAGATACCAATGGTATATTTCACTAACCTAGAACGAACTCTCTGAAAATTCATATGGAATAAAAAAAGACCCCAAATAGTCACAACAATCCTGAGAAAGAACAAAGTTGAAGGGATCACAATACCAGATATCAAGCTATATTACAAAGCCATTGTTCTCAAAACTGCCTGGTACTGGCATAAGAACAGACTTATAGAACAATGGAAAAGAACAGAGAACCCCAAAAATTGACCCAAGCCATTATGCTCAATTAATATTTGACAAAGGAGCCGAAACCAGTTTGGTTCAGTGGTAGAGTGTTGGTCTGCGGACTGAAAGGTCCCAGGTTCGATTCCGGTCAAGGGCACGCACATTGGTTGTGGGCACATCCCCAGTAGGGGATGTGCAGGAGGCAGCTGGTCAATGTTTCTCTCTCATCGATGTTTCTAGCTCTCTATCCCTCTCCCTTCATCTCTATAAAAAAATCAATAAAATATATTTTAAAAATATATATATTTGACAAAGGAGGCAAGAGCAAACAATGGAGTCAAGATAGCCTTTTCAATAAATGGTGCTGAGAAAATTGGATATAAGCAAAAAAATGAAACTAGACCACCAACTTTTACACCATACACAAAAATAAACTCAAAATGGCTAAAGGAATTAAATGTAAGATGGGACACCATAAAAAAATTAGAACCCATAAAATGAACAAATGGGACTCTATCAAAATAAAAAATTTCTGCACAGCAAAAGAAACCATGAACAAAACAACAAGAAACCCCACTGCATGGGAGAACACATTTGCCAATGTTATGTCTGATAAGCGTTTAATCTCCAAAATTTACAGGGAAGTCATACAACTTAACAAAAAGAAGATAATGCAATAAAAAAAAATGGGCAAAGGTCCTAAACAGACACTTTTCAAAAGAGGACATACCAAAAGCCAAAAGACATATGAAAACATGCTCAAAGTCACTAATCATCTGAAAGATGCAAATCAAAACAACAATGAGGTACCATCTCACATCTGTAAGAATGGCAATCATCAACAAATCAACAAACGACAAGTGATGGGGAGGATGTGGAGAAAAAGGAATCCTCTTTGCACACTGCTGGTGGGAATGCAGACTGGTGCAGCCACTGTTGAAAAAAAGTATGAGTTTCCTCAAAAAATTCAAAATGGAACTCCCATTTGACCCAGTAATCCCACTTATAGTAATATATCCCAAGAAATCAGAAACACCAATATTCACAGCAGCACAATTAACAATAGCTAAGATTTGGAAACAACCTAAGAGCCCATCAGCACATGAGTGGATTTACAAATGGTGGTACATCCACACAATGGAATACTAACGTGCTATAAAAAAGAAGGAACTCTTACCATTTGCAACAGCATAGATGGACCTGGAAAGCATTATGCTAAGAAAAATAAGCCAGTCAGAGAAAGATAAATGCATGATCTCACTCATTTGTGGAATATAATGAACAACATAAACTAATGAACAAAAATAGAGCCAGAGAAAAAAATATTTTATAATAGAAGTAATCCTGTTATTTGCAGCCTTTTAGTATTTCCTACAACTTTTGTGATATACTATATTAGTACAGTTTTGGTAATATTATTGTACTTAAAATATTTTTTCTTAAAATAATGTTATCACATGTAACATTATTATATTTTAAATCTTTTTTGAAATATTAATGTTTATTGCATGTAACATATTTAAAATCATTTTCTTAAAATATTAATGTTTATTGCAACAACAAAAAAGTACCTTCATGGCAAAGTCTTGCCTGATCATTTATATGTGTCAACATTGTACCTGGCTTACAATACATAAAACGTTGATAGGAACACAGGAGGGCAGAAAGGAAATAAAATTAAAAAAGAAACAAAAGCAAAGAGAGAGGAGAAAAGGGAAAAAAAAAGAGAAGAAAGGGGGAAAGAAAGGATAGAAGGGGAAAAGGGAAAGTTAGGAAGAAAGGGAGGGGGAGGGAGAAAGGAGAGAAAACACTAAGATGGTTTAGAATGTGTTGTAAAAATATTTAATATTTTGGCTGATTTTCCAAAATACAGTTATCTATAATAATAAGTCTATAATAATAAAAGTATAATATGCAAATCGACCAAAGGGCCGAACAGCAGAATGACCATCCAGATGACCATGCTATGACACACACTGGCACCAGGCCAGCCAAGATGAGTGTGATGCAATTGCACACATGGTGGGGAGGGGTCACCATGGCCCTGCGGAGGGAGGCCCAGGCCACCGACAGGCAGGCTGCAGTGGGTGGGACCTCCCTCTGCGGGGCAATCGATCGCAGGGCTCCTGGACTTCAAAAGGGCGCAGGCCGGGCTCAAGGGTTTCTCCTCCCCCCAAGTGCACATATTTCGTGCACTGGGCTCTAGTATCTAGTAAGAGAAGCAACATTTCTATTAAAAAGAGCTGACTCTGGCTATTTCAATTCATTACAGGTGAGAAAATGGGTTTGCAGTGCTGATTTCTGGCAGAGATAGGGGACTGACTATAAAATAAAGCACACTAGGAAAATGCAAACATATATAAGTGAGGTCATATGGTATTTGTCTTTGTCTGACTGGTGTGTTTCATTTAGCCTAATAATTCCCAAACTGATGATCAAAATAGAAACAGAGGCATGGGTACATGGAACAAACTGACAGCTGTCATAAGAGGGAGGTTGAGAAGCTGGATGAAAGAAGGTGAAGGGATTAGACAAAAAAACAAAACAAAAACAAAAAAATCATACGTATATACACAACAACATAGACACAGACAAGTGTAGTGATAACCAGAGATAAAGGGGGTGGAGTAGGTAGAGGTGGGCAAAGGGGGACAAACAGGGACAGAAAGAGACTGATATGGACAATGGGTGCATGACAAAACGGAAAGATGTTTTGTTGAGTTGTACATTTGAAAACTGTTTACTTTTGTGAACCAATGTCATCTTAATCAATATAAAAGAAAAACAAAAAACACAAGAATATATTGCTTAGTCTCTAAAATTTTACTATTACCATTTGGATCCCTCCAACTGACAAACTTTTTTTTTTAATCTTTATTGTTTAAAGTATTACATATGCCCCCCTTTTTCCCACTGACCCCTTCTAGCCCGCCACCCCCACTCGTATCCCAGGCTTTCACCACCCTATTGTCTGTGTCTGTACATTATACATATATGCATACAAGTCTTTGGATGTCTCTTCCCACCCACCTCTGCCTCCCCTCTGAGATTCGTTAATCTATTCTATGCTTGTATGTCTCTGGATCTATTTTGTTCATTAGTTTATTATGTCCATTAAATCCTACATATGAGTGACATCATGTGACATTTGCCTTTTTCTGATTGGCTTATTTCACTTAGCATAATACTCTCCACAATTGACAAACTTTGATAGTCCCTGCAGAAGATGATATTTCCCAAAGAACTTAATGTCTTACTACAATGAACAAAATAAAAATTCTTGAACTATATTGCAAAGAAACTGTACACACTAAATTCTAGAGAAATAACCACTCACTCCCTTTCACTTATCCACAATGCAAATTACACAGGCAGTACATACAAAATAAACGGTGTTGTTCCCATGGGGAATCACTACCTATCTATACCAGTGTGCATTACTCATTATTCACAATGACTAAACCCATAAAGTATTTCCCAAGAAAAGACAAAGACCAAGTGTCCAAAGGCAGTAACCACTACCCTCACAAATAAATATGCAAGCCAAGAGTCACAAGGCTGGTGTTTGTACTTTATATCAGTAGTCACCAGCATGGAGATGACTGTGAATCAAAACTGTCTCTGCCTGAAACAGCTCCCTCCCATTCATTCATTAATTCACTCACTTATTCATTCCTTTTCCATTGTAGTAGCATCACTTCCCCAGAGAAGGAAATTAACAAGCTCTTAAAAAACATAACTCAACCTTCCACTCCACTGGAAGTAAATGAAGAATTGAGTTCTGGAGACAACTTCTCAACTGAATTTTAAAATCAAGTGGAGGAGAGATGCATTCTCCACCACTGAAAAACTGGATTATTTCGCTACGGAACTTGTAAGGAAATCCATAAATTTTTACGAACATATGTAACCAATGGGGTGAGAGTAGGAGTGGAGAACAACATTCTAGGACCCACTCACACTCCACTGCTAATGACAATATCATCCTGTATTTCAGTGTCCCACTGAATAAAAAAATAAAAATGTTTAACTATTTATTGAAATCAATACTGGTAATGACAATACCATCTTGTACTCTGAGTAAAAGACAAATATGTTTAACCATCTATTAAAATACAATATAAATACAGAAAAGTATACATAGCATAGAACTTAAAAACTGAATAGGGGGAGAGGGGGCAAAGGGGAATATGGACACATGTCATACGTTAATCAAAAAATTTTGAGGAGCCGTGTGCCCTGGGTGAGCCGTGTGTCCCAGAGGGCCGTGTGCCCCGGGTGAGCCGTGTGTCCCAGGGGAAGCAGTGGGACCCAGGGGGAGGGGCTGTGAGAACCAGAGGAGGAGCAGACTCTATTCGTGTGGTCCTGAGATAGTCACCATAAAACAAGCAGACTGACAAATGAGGAGCGGATTCTATTCATGTGATCCTGAGATAGTCACCATAAAACAAGCAGATTGTCAAATGACAGCGGGGAGGGGAAGGAGACCTGGAGGGAGATAAGAGATCAACCGAAGGACTGGTATGCATGAATACAACCAACGAACACAGAACTCTGGGGAGGGAGGGCATGAATGAGAGGTGGGGGGGGAAAACTGAACAAACCAATGTAACCAACAGGCACATTTTTTTTAATGCTGGTTTTTTGTTTTGTGGTTTTAAAAATATATATATATTTTATTGATTTTTTACAGAGAGGAAGAGAGAGGGATAGAGAGTTGGAAACATCGATGAGAAAAAGTCATCGACCAGCTGCCTCTTGCACACCCCCTACTGGGGATGTGCCTGCAGCCAAGGTACATGCCCTTGACTGGAATCGAACCCGGGACCCTTCAGTCCACAGGCTGATGCTCTATCCACTGAGCCAAACCGGTTTTGGCAACAGGCACATTTTTTTAAAATACATTTTTATTTATTTCAGAGAAAGATAGAAACATCAATGATGAAAATCACTGATCAGCTGCCTCCTGCATACTCCTCACTGGGGATAGAGACCACAACCTGAGCATATGACCTGACTAGGAATGGAACCATAACCTCTTGTTCATAGGTGGACACTCAACAGCTGAGCCATGTCGGTCAGGCCAACAGGCAGATTTTTTAAAAATGCATATTACCATCAACCTAGAAGCATTCTCATGCCCCCTCTTTGACAACCCTATGACAAACCTTCCCAAAAAATAACATCATCTTGATTTCTAACTTTATAGATCAGTTTTGGTATTTTGGCATTTTCTTTAAATTGAATATACAGTACATACTCTTTTGTATCCAACACTTGTGCTCAACATATGTTTAATTCAAATCCCAGAAAGCAAAAAGTAAATGAAAAAAATTACAATATTTGAAGTAATAATGGCTAAGAAATTTCCAAAATTAATAAAATTAATAATAGAAATATATGCACATTTACAGGAAGCACAATGTACCCCAAGAAGGATTGATTGGGGGGGGTGGGAAGATTGATTTTTTTTAAATTCAGACTAGGTAAATGATAGTAATACTAAAAAAACTCCAAAGACAAAAACATCTTAAGAGTCAGAGAATAAGATCCATAACCTTTGAAATAATGACAATTAGAATGGCAATATGTTTCTCTATGATAGAAACTAAAAGACAGCTAAACAGTATGTACAAAGCATGAAAGAAATGACTACCAACTAAAACTGTGCACCTAGCCGAAACCGGTTTGGCTCAGTGGTAGAGCGTTGGTCTGCGGACTGAAAGGTCCCGGGTTCGATTCCGGTCAAGGGCATGTACACTGGTTGCAGGCACATCCCCAGTCGGGGGTGTGCAGGAGGCGGCTGGTCGATGTTTCTCTCTCATCGACGTTTCTAGCTCTCTATCTCTATCCCTTCCTCTCTATAAAATATCAATAAAATATTTTTTTTTAAAAACTGTGCACCTATACAAACTATCTTTCAAGGTCAAATGCAAAATAATAACATTTAAATAAATGTAAGCATTTACTCCCAACATACCTATACTAAAAGAATGTCTAAATGGTGTACTTTAGGGAGAAGAAAAACGATCCCAAAGTTTAAGACTCTAAAAGAAATACTGAGAAAGAAAACTAGTAAACTTAAGTAAATCTCAATAAGCACTAACTATAAAATAACAATAGCAGAAATACCTAATTTATAGATTTTTTTAAAGGAAAAAGTTAAAACACTGGACAAAAATAGTATTCAGTTTGGAGTGGGTTATGAGAGGAAAGGATTCCTTATGGTGTTCAGGAGGAGGTTAAAATCTGAATTTGGCCAAAACCGGTTTGGCTCAATGGATAGAGCGTTGGACTGCGGACTGAAAGGTCCCAGGTTCGGTTCCAGTCAAAAGATGTACATTAGTTGCGGGCATATCCCCAATAGGGGGTGTGCAAGAGGCAGCTGTTCGATGTTTCTCTCTCATTGATGTTTCTAGTTCTCTATCCCTCTCCCTTCCTCTCTGTAAAAAAATCAATAAAATATATTTTTAAAAATAATAATAATAAAAATAAATAAAATCTGAATTTGTTCTAACTCAGTTAGAAAAATCTAGTAAAAAAATCAAAAAGCTCTATCGGTATTTTTAAATGTCAAAAAAAAGTGAAGAAAAAGAAGCAGTAAGTTATAGAAATGTAGGACATGGAATGCAAGAAATAATATGGCTGAAACAAGGTCAAATATACCAGTAATCATCATAAGTATAAATAGAAACATTATACAACATACTACATGCCATTTGCAACAGCTATACCAAAAGCAAAATGACATGGAAAGGTTGAAATAAAAGGATAGTTGGGCTTTAGAAAAATAAACAAGACAGACAAACTTCTGCTGATATTGATCAATAAATATATCTTAGGTGAGGTTTAAAAAACATTTAAAATCCAAAAAATTGTTGTCAACAATGTTTTCCAATATGCATTATGTTGTCATATGTTCTCCAAAACAACTAAGTACCCCTGAACAATGGCACTTTAAATACTTTCATTTTTGAACATCAAAGCTAATAAAGAGGGTAGGAAACATTGCACAATTCTCCTGAGAGTAATAATTTTATGAGCATAACAAATATTCTCAATTCAGAACCTGGAAAATTGGGTTCTTCATACAATGAAAACTACTGTATCTGCTTTATGGCCAGATACTTACTTAACATGGAAATGATGGAGCCAATTTGTTTATTGTGGCTAATATTTGACCTTTCAAAGTTAAAATAAAATCACCTCCCATAAAGTTGATTGGGAAATAAGGCAAAAATAAAAGTGCCTTCATCTATTTACAAAGAACTTCAACTTCAAAATCTCACTGGAGAGGCTGCAAAAGTAGCAGTAGGTTGAGAATCAATGTTTACCATAAGGAAGACCCAAACCTAAACTGCTCTTCATGTAAAACAATGGCAATTCCTACACAGAATGGAGGCTCCTCTAGTTTAAAAGAAAGCTGCTCGCCGAAACCGGTTTGGCTCAGTGGATAGAGCGTTGGCCTGCGGACTGAAGGGTCCCGGGTTCAATTCCGGTCAAGGGCATGTACCTTGGTTGCGGGCACATCCCCACTAGGAAGTTGCAAGAGGCAGCTGATCGATGATTCTCTCTCATCGATTTTTCTAACTCTCTATCCCTCTCTCTTCCTCTCTGTAAAAAATCAATAAAAATATATTTGTTTAAAAAATAAATAAATAAATAAAAGAAAGATGCTCACACATTATCTCCCAGATGTTTAGTGTGTGACCATGCAAGTGAAACCACTACAGCTTTTTTTCTAATAAGATTAAGAATGAGGCCAATACACAGAGCAGAGAAGCTGAACAAAAGACACTAGGTTACCCAACTCTGAAACCCATCTAAACTCTTTCCATATTTGTAAATCAATACATTCCTTTAATATTTATGAACCAGGAAGTCATGGTTAAATTCCAAGTCAGGGCATATGTCTGAATTAACATGAAATGTGGGCTCCATCCCCAGTATAGGGCATGCAGAAGGCAGCCAATCAATGATTCTCATCACTGAAGTTTCTCTCTCTCTCTCTCTCTCCCCCCCTCCCTTCCTCACTGAAATCAATAAAAATATATATTAATGCATATATATAGTTATATATATAATTACTCAAACTCCAAGTTTTATGTTACTTTTGTTCAGAGTACCCTAACCTATATACCTAGCCCAGCCACTTACAATTGTCCCTGAGGAAGCTGCTGCGCTTCACATATCTGAAAAAAAATGACCAATCAGAAAGCTATCACCCAACTCCCTCCATTAGATCTTCTTGACTTTTTTTACCACAACAGTCTCATAACTGGTCTTCCTGCTGCAGCCCTTGCCTCTATAGTCTACTTTCATTATAACATTGGAATACAGAAGGGAAGGCATTGAGTTTTTCAAAATCTGACCATGGTTATATGGCTAGAATATGGCAAAACTATAATTTGAACCAATCTTCTGTTCCTTCTTTAAAATTATCTATACTTGAAAATCCAGATAATACCTACTTATCATCAATGTCATAATGATTAAATGAAAACTACAGCCTAGCAATGTAGGACACAAAACACAATAAATGCATTATATACTATACAGCCACTTCCCATGGAACCTGGCAAAGAAAACTAGAGGGTCAAAGCAGGTTGTTTCTTAGCTGACTTTCCGAAAAACTATGAGGAAGTCCACCTCACCAAAAAGCAGTTAGTCAGGCCCAAACATTTATTTGGACTTTCATCTTCTAATCTGAGGTTACCCAGTAGATTACCTGTATCACTGGGTACACTTTAGCTTTTGTGTTTTTATGTACAAAAATCTAAAACTAACTTTTTAAATTTTACATTATAAGTTATCTGTTTAAAACAAATAATCTAAACTGCTGTTTTTCAAGCATTACTTCTATTTCATAATGTTCTATGCAATCTTCTGGAGAATAAACTTTAAAGTAATAAAGAAAAAAAAAGGAAGCAATAAAAATAGCCTCCAGTGCTATGTAATCCACAATTTGGAACTCCTGTAATCCTCCTATATAATAAAAGTGTAATATGCAAATTGTCCCTTCGACCAGAGTTCAACAAGGGGTTGGGGCCAGCCTGCCAACCACCCATGGCCTCTCCCACCAGCCAGTCCCACCCCCAATTGCCCCACCCCCACCCCGATTGGGGGCAGGCTTGCCAGCCAACCTCCTGCATCCCCTCCCCACCACTGACAGATGGACCCCATGCACAAATTCGTGCACCAGGCCCCAGTATAGAAACAAAGACTCAGAAGAAGGGCATCAGTAAACAGGGTAGCAGATACTGGAGACTAACTCAGTACATGGGAGAAAAATAACTGACTTAACACAAAACAGGCACAATTCCCATTCAACAAATAGGATTCCCTTTCTGAATCCTGACATCTAAAGAGAAATAAAGGCATAAATAGGCAATGCATTAAATGTGCTTAAAAAGCCAGCCATTTTTAACAGCTACTTGAACATACATCACTATTTATTAGAGGTCTTCTGAGTCCTTAATAATTATTTCTCAAAATACCCTCAAGAAATCTAGTGAACCAACTGTACTAACGTAAGAAATTAAAATAAGGCATTAGTTTTTAAAGCCTGGTCATCTGAACGACTGCTGAAATTAAGTAGGTATTCTCAATGAGCTTTGAATGGTTACAATGCCATCAATTAGACAAATAAATAATAACAATAATAACTACAAATATAATAATTTGATTAAATTTTACCAATCCTATACCTTTTCTTTTTGAGCACTTTAAATAAACCAAAACAATTTTAATGCATGATAATTATCATGTACTTTACATTTACATGATAAATGTAAAGTACTTTTTTGTGTTTTGCATACACACAAAAAAAGTACTTTACAAATGTCAAACAAACAAAATTAAAACAAAAGAAATAGCTACATTTCATAATAAGATCTATACCAAGGGGATTATTTTATACTGAAAGCTTTATTATATCAATCCTTAAAACAGTCAATGATGGAATAAAGCTTGCTTATTCCTATTAAGACTAAAATGGGATGATCTACTTTACAAAGTATGAAAAAATTAATGATCAAATTTAAAAGAATTCTGGTATGTATTTTCTTAGTGCTAAGGGCATTCATTAAAACTCAGTTGAAGTTGTCTATCATCCTCTTTATTTTCCCCTTCATCTTACTTGCCTCTTCCTGTGCCAAATTTCACAAGACTTAAGGAGAAAAAGGCTTCCAAACCAAGTGTCAGATATATGGCTATTATTTATGGCTACATTGTGTGTATGTATGCAGGGATAATTTAGGAAAGTTCTTAAAACTATGTGTAGAGCTAAACATATATTACATATATATATGTCACTTTATTAAGAAGGCAAAGTGAAGAGACAGGTATAATAGTCAGGAACAGAATGTTTACTGTAAACAATCTGCCAGTAGTAATGTCCTCTACCCAAAATTAGGGTTGCATTCAGCAGTCTTATTTAATTCTTCCATTCACGTAATATAACGTCAGTCAGCCCACGTAGCAATGTTTTTCTATCAAACTAGAAACAATTTTTATAATTAGAACTATACATAATACATAAAGAAGAACTTAGTGGCAAACTACCCTGCTTCAAATAAATTTAATTAAATGGAAGCAATCTGTTCAGTACATTTTTAAAAGACACTCTGAGGAAAGAGATCAGTAAAAAGACTCTCTGTTACTCACCTGTAACCCTCTCCTTTGTAGAATACTGGAATCATCCATAATAGGTATCAGACGAAAAAAGCCACTCCCCAGACAGTCAACTAGTAGTGCCTACTTGCTTACTGCTGGGTGATGAGGCAATCAATCCCATTCTCCATGCTGTGCCCACTAACTACAGCTCCACTAAACCAGTTCTCTCAGTCCAGCATGGGTAGATAATCACTGCCTCACATCAATGCCACGTCTTTCTTCACAGCAGTACAGGCAGATCTCATCTGAATCACCACCAAAACTGGGGAAAATATTTCTTTTCTTTTCCATGCATACCCCTTTGGTTGAAAATATCTGAAGTGCCAAGAAAATGACAAAGGTTAAAAAAAAATTCCAATCTTCGATATCCTAACTTCACTGCTTATTAAAAAGGTTTAACAAACAACAGTCTCCACCTACAGCTATTAAGCTTATAAAATCCATGTCACGTCTTCCTTCCAAAAACAAAACCACTCCACATGTTTTAAAAAAGATAACGATTCTTCAGAAATACAAAGAAAAACATATTATCCTGATGCCTGTGTTTTCGACTTAGCTGCCATAAAACCAGTTATTGTTTTGACTCAGTCGGCAAAATTCCTTTCATCCTCTGTATAGACAAAGCAAATGTCAGATTCTTTCGATACTGTCACAGGCTCTTTTGTTTCTTTCTCTCTAGATACACTGTTCTTTACTTCTTGGACAGTCAGGAAAGCCTCTTTCTTTAGAAGCTTAGATCATTGCTAAAGTCGGCTCCACTGCTCCTTTATGTCTGGAGGGGGCTAGGACATATGTGGTGAGCTCTGAGCATGGACAAATTCATTCATCTATTCATTGCTGACAGTACTGTCACAGGAAAAGCTCCCCATTCCGTCAGACTTATAAAAGGACACAGCATGAAAAAGTCTAGTTTTACCCAGGCTTTAATAAACTCAGAATAATTTATTTGGTCACTGGCTGCCATTTTCAAAGCAGGTCTTCAGCCAAATTTAAAGATGTTCCTAGTCTCTTAATTTGTAACTTAAAAATCATTTTTTTTTTGAGCTCCAGAGTGAAAAATTAGCTCTCATGATTTTGTCATTTAAATGCTCCATAAGCAATGTTTTAAACTTTCCAATTCTATAGTCATCACCAGAATTCTAGGAAACACAGGAGGAAAGTGAGGAAACTTGATTTTTTTTCTAATGGGTCACAATAAAAAAATTGTCAGCTAAGGCAACACTATATTTTTAGGAACACATTATCTACTAATTCAGTTGTTTTTCTCCAAATTATAGAACATATTATAAATTATGCACTCATCAAAGGATTTCAAGAGATATTAATCCAAATTTCCTAATTTGAGAAATAAAGGTACTTATAAAGCACCCTGAATCAGGCTATTATAGACTCTCAGGAATAAGTATAGTAATAACTGCAGAATGGACTCAGACTGCATCCAACAACAAGGAAAAGCTGCTCCTCATATAATTATGGCAGCTGCACTAACAGTCTGGAGCTTAAAAGAAAGTCTATTTACAAAATCTTTTTCTGGTATTCTTACAGCTGACTTAGTCACAAGAGCCATAGCCACATTGCTGAAAATAGCACAGAAAGCAGGATCCATCTCCCTTTCATTCAGTGAAAAAACTTCTAATCCTTAACACAACCAGTGTGGTCTTTCATTGTTAGAGCTAATAAATCCACATCTCCACGGGCTCCTTCCATCTGCTGCTTTAAACAACTAACAGCGGGATTATGTCCATGGGGAAAACAAACACAAGACTTAAACAGACAGCTTATTTGCATAGGGTGTGCTATCCACTAGGTGAGTATCTGCAAAGTCACAGGCAATATATATATCTTTTTATTGATTTTAGAGAGGAAGGGCAAAGGAGAGAGAGATAGAAACATCAATGGTGAGAGAAAATCATTTATCCACTGCCTCCTGCACAATCCCTACTGGAGATTAAGCCTGCAACCCAGAAATGTGCCCTTGTCTGAAACTGAACCCTAGACCCCTCAATCCACAGGCTGACACTCTATCCACTGAGCTAAGCCAGCTAGGGCAAGTCACAACTTTTAAAGCTAAAAAACCTCTCTATCAGAATAGATTGTATTAGCTAACTAAAACACATACACTGAGGGGCCAGATTATTATGATCACTGAACACATAATAATCTGTCCACTCAGTGTATATCCTATATAATAAAGGGCTAATATGCAAATTGTCCCCTCAACCAGGAGTTCAACCAGCAGGCAGGCCGGCCAAGAGCCCAAGTCCCCTCCCCTTGGTCAGGCTGGCCAGACCCCACCCATGCACCAAGCCTCAAACACACACACACACACACACACACACACACACACAAAATGAGTGACCAGATTATTATACATTCAGAAATCATAATAATCTGGCTACTCAGTTATATATTTATCAGCAGAGAAGAAGTAGAAGTAAGCCTCTAATCTGTTCCTCCTTATAGAAATATACATGATACATTCTTATAAACTATTCAGAACAGTGATTCATAATTCAAACTCTTTATTCATTTACTAATTCAGGAATCATTTATTATGCCAAGCAATAAAATGGGTATGGGGAAAGATTACCAAGATTAACATTACCCATAGACTAATAATTATATTCTAGAAGAGTTCGAATTCAATGGGAAAGCCAAATGCAAACAAGTAATTATAATACAATGTGAAAAGTCCTAAAGGAGTGTCAAAGTTGTTCATTACATGGGAAAATTTACAAAAAAGTTTCTAATAGAAGTGTTATCTGGTTGCTGAAAATAAAGACAATAAAGATTATGGCAGGAGTTGAGAGGAGTATGAAAATTTATGCCTGATGATATTATCTACCAATATATATAAAAGGCTAATATTTAAAGTGTACCCTTGGTAGTTCGACTAGTAGTTTGATCACTCATTATGACCTGCACTGACCACCAGGGGGCGGTGTGGAGCAGAATGAAGGAAGCAGGCTGCCAGAAGCCCTGATCGGCCCTGATCACCAGCCAGGCCTAGGGACCCTACCCGTGCACAAATTTCGTGCACTAGGCCTCTAGTCTAACATAAAAGGGAAGGAATAATTAGGTGGTTAGTAAATACAGCAACCAGAAAGAGAAGGGTTTAGACATATGGATTGATAAGAAAAATTACCCTAATGTTGAATAAATTTGATTTATAAATGATATGATAATTTAGCTGAAATGCCTTATTTTATAACTAGACAAATGAGGGCCCTACTATACAATTTCATAGCAGGGGATATAACCTGTTCAGAAATTATAAAGTAGAAACTTTAACTCATGTTTCTACTAAAACATGCAGCTTCCTAAACAGAACAGATAGAGGAGGGTTTCTTGTCCCAGAAAAAATGAATAGAACAATTTCATCAACTTCTCTACTATACATTAATTTGGTGTTAATAAGACTATTTGGCAATGAACTACCATGAATTGTAGAGGTTCCAAGTTCAGTGCTTTGCTCTGTGTGTGTGTTACATGCAGTGACTGTGACAGGCCTGGTGAAAATGCCCCCTTCAGGATTTAGGTTTTGTAACAAAAATTAATTTTCTCATTGTGCCTACCTTGGTTTGTTTACCATGTAAAGGAATAAAATGAGTGCAATTGCATTGCTAGTCCCAAATTAGATTCATGAAGTCATCACTACCAGAATAAAAATTCAGTGTTTAAAATAATTAAGTCCAACCAGATGAATAGGGTAAGAAAAATATATAGAAGGCATACACATTGAAGACAAACTGTTCTATTTGAAAATGGCATGGTTGACATGTAGAAAATCTCAAAGAATATACAAAAAACTCCTAAACTAATAAATGAGTTTGACAATTCACAGGATAAAAGCCCAATGCACAAAATCAACAGTATTCTTATATACCAGAAACAAACATGTAGAAACTAAAAGCTAAAATACAATACCACTTACAATCAGAAAAAGGATTTTAGCTGACTTTCCCCTTTTGTCCCCGCCCCCCCCCCCCCGCCATATAACCTCTCTTAATTTTTAGCTCCACTTGAAATAAATTACCAAGAGACTAAGATTGGTATAATCTGACAAAACATTCAAAATATGCATGCTGAAAATTACAAAATGCTGATTAAATAAGACAAAGAAAATCTAAATAAATGGGAAAGTCACACTGTATTAGTGGGTTAGAAGACTAAAATAGTAAAAATACCAATTCTCCCCCAAACTTATCTATAGGTCTAATGCAACTCCTATCAAAATCCCAGCAAAAAATTTTGTTGGCATAAACAAACTTACTTTGAGGATAGTCCTATAGATTAATGAAACAATATAGAACCTAGAAACAGATGTATATAAATATGCACAATTTTTTTGACAAAAGTATAAAAGCAAATCAATAGGAAAAGGACAGACCTTTCATCCATAAGCAAGATCAAGCAATCCAACCTACACCTCACAAAAATTAACTCTACATAAATCATAGATTTAAATGTAAAATTAAAAACTATAAAAAGTTTATAAGAAAACATAAGCGAGAGAGACTCTAAGATGGTAGGGGAGTAGGTAGAAGTTATACTCACCTCCTCCCAAATCGGAAATACAACTAAATTATAGAACAATCAACCTGAAGTCTACCTGAAGAGAAGTCTTATAAGGACATAGAGAAGAAGCCACGTAGAGACCAGTAAAAAGGACAAAGAAAGAAAAGGGGCTAGCTGAGACTGGTTTGGCTCAGTGGATGGAGCATCAGCCTGCGGACTGAGGGGTCCCAGATTCGATTCAGGTCAAGGGCATGTACCTTGATTGTGGGCACATCCCCAGTGGGGGGGTGCAGGAGGCAGCTGATCAATGTTCTCCCAAAAGGAAAGGGAGAGGGGAGGGGAGGGAAGGGAAGGGGAGGGGAGAGGCTAGCCCCACACACATGTACAGCAGTTGAGAATCCAGAGGGAATATCTCAACTACAGGGGTCCACCCCCTGAGGAGCAAGGGGTTTCAACCCCAGGCTGGGCTGCTAGCCCACAAACACCTGGCTGTGAAGATCAGTGGGTTTCCGACTGCCACAGTGAGACAAGAGACTGCAAGAAACCCAGGTGCCCTTTTATAGGACCAGTGCACAAAATCACATTCACAGGCACTCACCCTGGCCTCCTGTGGAGGAACAGTAGCTCAGAGCAGGCTGGAGTCCTACAGGGAGAGATTGGTTTGCACATTCTTTGGGAGAGAGCTAGAGGAACAGCTGCCAATGTACCTGAGCTAAGTCCTTTTCCCACACCACCCAAAGACAGTATCTTTCCTTAGTCTGGCACTCCCCTCCAAAGATTATCAGCCTGGGGAGATGTACTAACTCTACCTTCCCAACTCCCTGGGAGCCCATGCTGCCAAACTTGCACCCTGCAGAGAAATCAGCTAGCTGCAGCCAGCCTGGGCTCACTGCCTACTCTTTCTTGGAAAGCTCTTAAGGAGATCAGGACAGACTCAGGGAGTGTCAAGAGATACACAGGGAGAGACTGAGTGGAGTGGCTCTAGAGCAAGGTCCATTCCCTGGCCCCCACACGCCTTGACTGGTGCCACTGGTACTGTGCAGAACCCTCCCTCCACACAACCAAATCTTAATCTGTTTTAGCCTGATGAACTCTACTGCTCTCACCCTGATGGCTCACTGAGACCCCACCCCATTTCAAAGGTCCACAGGCCCCAGGGTTAAGGGGGTGGCTAACCTCAGTATACCCTGAGACTTTTGCTGAGTGACCTCAGACCCAGCACTGGTGCCAAGTTTGAATCTGCATCAATCTGGTGAATACCATCATTCTACCTGGTGACTCACTAAGAACCTGCTTCATGTAACTCATATAACGCCAGAGGCTCTTTCAGTGGCTGAGCTAATAGGCAGCTGCAGGTGGAGACAAATCTTGGAGTGCCTTGAGCCTTTTGCTGACCTGCCCCAGGGTCAATACTGGTGGGAGCTGGGCTTGGTGAGTAACTTGGACCCTCCCATGCACACCCAGGTTCAGCAGAGGCAGCCACAAACTGTAGATCACTTTATGGCTCCAACTAAGTAGCCCAGGGCTGGTTACAGGCAGCACCTTACACTGACCTGCACCATAATCCCTTCCAAGAGGCCCCAGAACCAACATGTGGATTCAGACCACATTAGGGGACTACCTAATTAGCTCCACAAAAAGCACACACCCAAAGGGAGATCTTAGCAGGCACCAGACCTTGCTGGCGTAAATTCCACTGCATAGGGTCAGCCCCGACACAGTAGCTCCTACACTATGGTCAGGGTCAATCTTTATAGTCAACCAGCCCAAGGATCAACCCCAACAAATGGATGGACCAACAACAATCAAGACTCAACTACAACAGAAGAGTTCACATAACCCACACAAGGGACATTCTTGGAGCACCTAGCTCAGGTGATCAGGGAGATTACACCACTGAGCCCCACAAGATATCTACTACATAAAGCCATTATACCAAGACTGCAAGGCACAGCAGAACTATCTAATACACAAAAACAAACACAGAGAAGCAGCCAAAATATCATTCCCCCAAATAAAAAAACAGGAGAGATCTCGGGGGGGGGGGGGGGGGGGGGACTAAATGAAATGTAAGTAAGCAAGTCCAGATATTGAATTCAAAAGAATGGTTATACGAATGCTCAAGGAACTTAGGGGAAGAATGGATGAACTCAATGAGAACTTAAAAAGATAGTAAGCATAAAAAACGACACAACCATAAAAAAGTCAGAAATAAAATATCTAAAATTAAAAAGTACACTAAACATCCAAGCAACCAAAAAGAAAAAAGAATTTTTAAAAATGAAGATAGCTTAGACCTCAAGGACAATATAAACTATAACATCTGAATCAAAGGGATACCAGAAAGAGAAGAAAGCATGGGATTAAGAATCTATTTGAAGAAATGATAACTGAAAACCTCCCTAACTTGTTGAAGGAAAAAAAGAACACAAGTCCAGGAAGCACATAGAGTCCCAAAGAGGCACACACCAAGACATATCATAATTAAAATGGCAAAGGTTAAAGTCAAAGAATCTTAAAAGCAGCAATAGGGAGAACAATTTTGCAAGAAACAAACCTTGCTACCACAAAACCACTTGAAAACAGAATTATTACACAAAAAGTTTACAAATAACTATTTGCTCTCTACCTTATTTTCTAAAATAACTTTAACTTATAATTTATATATACAAATTTTTAATTAAGGTATAGTAAATGCTATATTTACATGTATTTTATTAAGCCAGAAAACTGTGGAATAATAGAATTTCTGAATTACAAAAAATAATGGTTTCTGGGATGAAGACAATCTCAAAATAGATTTATGAAAAAATTTAGCAATGATTTAACCAAAATTGCAATATGATTTAACATAAAGTAATTCATAGTCAAAACTATATGTGTAAGCTCAATATTTTAAAAAAGTTGTAAGAGATACAGGATATCATCCACTTGTCCCCCTTCCCCCCCCCCCCATCATCCCCTGTACCTCAAACTGCAGGATCATTATGAACTACATCCACAGGTTGCCCTGCCCTCTTCTGTCCAGATGGGTCAACCCTAAGTAGCACCAGCAGGAGATCACAGAAAGAAAAGAGGGTAAGGGAGAGTGTCAGGGACAATTTATTCTCTTTGGTTGGTCCCTGCTGGGTCATGTTAGGCTGGCTGCATCCCACTACTGTAAGTCCTATCAATTTTCAGGTTGTCCTCTACACACAGCCACCTCTCTCTCCAAGTTCCAAGCATTACTTCCTCCCCTCATCCTTTCTCCAAAGCTAGGTAATAGCAACAGTTTACTATTAAGCAGAAGGTACTATGTGTATATTGTCATTTCACTATACTCATATCCCTTTATTTTAAGACTAGAGGCCTGATTAATGAAATTCATGCATGGGTACGGTCCCTAGGCGTGGCCTGTAATCGGGGCCTCTTCCCCGGCTTACTGCAGCCAGCCCTGCCCCCCACTGCCACACACCCCTCCCCCCGTGCCTCCCTTTCCCCATTCGCCATCAGGTGATAGGTGCCTGATGTCTGGGAGAAGGGACAAAGAAAGAGGTCGGCTGTTCCCACCTGCTCATCAACCCCCACTGCAAGTGGCCATGAGGCGATCAGAGCCTGCCAGCCAGGGAAAGGGACCAAGAGTCACTGGAACTGGGTCAATTTGCATATTGCCCTTTTATTATATAAGATCATAATTTGTTCTGTTTCCTTCCAGGAACCTGACCAATATGTGGACTAAAATTAAATGTATTTTCACTTTTATTTGCATACTCTACAGAACAGAAATTCCTTTCAACTTGCAGAGAAATTTTTATGAAATAAGGATTATGTAACTTATATACTAATATGCATAGCCCATGAACATGGACAATTGGGTAATGAAGATCTGGTTGGGTGGGTAGGGACTTGGAGGAGGGGGGAAGGGGTGAAAATGGAAGAGATCTGTAACACTATCAATAAAAAATGTAGCCGAAACTGGTTTTGCTCAGTGGTAGAGCGTCGGTCTGTGGACTGAAAGGTCCTAGGTTCAATTCTGGTCAAGGGCATGTACATTGGTTGCGGGCACATCCCCGGTAGGGGGTGTACAAGAGGCAGCTGGTCAATGTTTCTCTCTCATCAACGTTTCTAGCTCTCTCTCTCTCTCTCTGTTCCTCTCTGTAAAATAACAATAAAATATATTTTTTTAAAAACAATAAAAAATGTAGAAAGAAAAAAACTGAAAATGGAACTCCCATTTGACCCAGTAATCCCACTCCTAGGAATATATCCTAAGAAACTAGAAACACCAATCAAAATGGATATATGCACCCCTATGTTCATAGCAGCACAATTTACAATAGCTAGGATTTGGAAACAGCCTAGGTGCCCGTCAGCAGATGATTGGATCAAAAAACTGTGGTACATCTATACAATGGAATACTATGCTGCCATAAAAAAGGAATTCTTATCATATGCAGCGACCTGGATGGAAATGGAAAACATTATGCTGAGTGAAATAAGCCAGTCAATGAAAGAAAAACACCACATGATCTCACTCATTTATGGATAATAAAGAACATTATAAACTGATGAACACAAGGATAGATACAGAGACAGTAAAAGAAACAGACTGTCAAATTACAGCGGTGAGGGTAGGGAGATATGGGGGAGATAAGAGATCAACTGAAGGACTTATATGCATGCATATAAGCATAACCAATGGACGAAAAACTCTGGGGAGGGAGGGCACGTATGGGAGTGGGGGTGGGATGGGGATTGGTAAGGTATGTACACATATAATACCTTAATAAAAAAAATTGAGAAAAAAAATAATAATAAAATGTAGAAAGACAGGACCAAGTAAACCTCTCCTTATATATAATCTCAATAAAAATCTTTAATATCTGAATAGTTGATAAAATTATCAATAAATCCAACCAAAAACTCCAATTCAAATGACCCAACCTGCCAAAGACTTTTCTTTCCATGTATAACTCGTAAAATAGACTTCAAAGTCAGACCTACCGTATTTGCCAGCGTATAAGACGACCCTTTGGCCCTGAAAAATATGCCTCCAAGTGGGTGGTAGTCTTATACGGTGAGTATATAACAAACTCTGTATTTTTAGTGGAAATGTTAGGGGGTCGTCTTATACGCCCAGTCGTCTTATACGCCGGCAAATACGTATTTTTCAGGGCCAAAAAATCGTCTTATACGCCGGCAAATACGGTACCTGCCCTAGCTGGTTTAGCTCAGTGGATAGGGTGTCAGCCTACAGACTGAAGGCTCCTTGATTGCAGGCTCCTCCCCACCCTGGGGCCTGGTCAGGGTTCGTGTAGGAGGCAATGAATTGATGCGTTTCTCTCATATCAATATTTCTCTCTGTCTCTCCCCCCCACCTCCACTTCCACTCTCTAAAAATCAATGGAAAAATATCTTCGCATGAGGATTTTAAAAAGAAAATTAGACCTGCCTGGTTTTGAATTCCTGCTTTAACATTCACTTACAGCAAAGTGTTTAACTTTGCTTTGTTCACTATTATATTCCAGGCATCTAGTACAATGGTGATATATAGAAGGTACTTCATAAATATTGGTGAGATGAACAAACAAATGAACAAATTCCTGCGAGCCTGAAATTTCCTCACCTGCAAAGGTAATTACATCTACCTCAAAAAGTTCCTGAGAAAATAAGAAATATATGTATACAAAAGAACAGTGTCTAGTAAATATTAATTTTCTACCCCAACTCAAATATCTCTAATAATTTGACTGTTTCATGACAGAATATACCAATATCAATACTTTTCAATCTTTCCTCAATATTGTTAAATAAACCTATGCATAGCAATACATGACATTAAAGGCTCAATTAAAGACTTTCTGTACAAAATTTATAAAACAGAACAAAACCTAGTTATAAATTTTTTAAATATATTTTATTGATTTTCCACAGAGAGGAAGGAAGAGGGATAGAGAGCTAGAAACATCGATGAGAGAGAAACATCGACCAGCTGCCTCCTGCACACCTCCTGCTGGGGATGTGCCCGCAACCAATGTATATGCCCTTGACCAGAATCGAACCTGAGACCCTTCAGTCCGCAGACCGATGCTCTATCCACTGAGCCAAACCGGTTTCGGCTAGTTATAAATTTTAACTAGTGATTTAATAATATCATTTTTACAAAGATTTTAAAAAATTGTGCAAAGCTTGCATAAATTATCTGTCATGTATTCTAACCCTAAATAAATTCAGTAAGATGTCTTTCAATAGTCTCAGTAAACTGATTTATCTTTTAAAAAATAATTTTAAGTGCCTTTTTAAAATACCAAAGCCACTATTTTTAAGGCAGTACACCTTTACAATTATCACAGAAGATATAATTAAAATGTTTAACAATCTAAAATTCAGCTCCAATTTGTTCAGGCAAAATAATTAGTCTGTTCTTTTGGTTCTCTCTTAAGGATTCTCTTGAGAATAAGCAACTAGGCTGCTAATAGTCTGTTCAATCTCATGAAACTCTCCCAACTTTTTATTTTAAAGTCTCTTATAAAATATTACTCTCATACTTTTGAAATGACACTAGGTGGCATTAGAAACATGTTCCTCTTATTAAAAAGGAAATAGAAAGTACAATTCTCAATAGGCAGTGAGTGCACTTAACCTAAACTCCTAAAATCCTAACTAAGTTGAATACTTCACTATCTTATACTATTTTCCCTTCACATATAAATTGTTCATATTTCCCCATACTCCTTTTCATTCTCTGCATTTTTTCCATGATGACTTATTTCACAGCTTCTAAATTCCTATCTATAGTTCTAAAACTGACCTCCTTTACTTCAGATGTCTGTTTCTAAAAATATCTAACAAATGGATAACAACAGGCAAAAGAATTAATTTGGACACCCCCCTACTTATACAAAAGTTCACTTTAAATGGATCAGTGAAGTAAATATATGAACTAAAACCATAAAACTCATAATAGATAGTATAGGCATAAATCTTCCTGACCTGTTATCTGGCAATGAATTCTTAGATATGAGACTAAAAGCACAAGCAACAAAAAGAAAAAATAGATAAATTTGACTTCAAAAATGTTATGTATCAAAGGCAGTATAATGAAAATGAATTACAATAATAAAAAATAATTGTAAATCATAGGTCTAATAAGGGTCTAGAATCAAGAATAAATAACTCATAACTTAACAACAAAAGGACAAACAACATAATTATTTGTTTTACTTTAAATGTTTTTGTTTTTGAATTACAGTTGACATACATTATATTAGTTTCAGGTGTACAAGCCCAGTGATTAGACATTATATAACTTACTACGTGGTCATCCCAATAAATCTCATAATGATCTGACACCATAGTTATTACAATATTGACTATATTTTCTATACTGTACTTTGCTATTGTAACTATGACTAGTCTGTAACTACCAATTTGTACTTCTTAATCCCCTCACCTCTTCACTCATCCCTGCCAACACTCCTCCCATCTGGCAACTGCCAAAAATTTTTCTTTTTCTTTAACATGTTTTTATTAATTTCAGAAAGAAGGGAGAGGGAGAAAGATAAAAACATCAATGAGAAAGAATCATCAATCAGCTGCCACTTGCATGCCCCCTACCTGGATCAAGCCCACAACCCAGGCATGTGCCCTGACCAGGAACTGAACCATGACCTCCTGGTTCATGGGTCAACACACAACCACTGACCCACACTGGCCAGGTCAAAATATTTTCTGTATCCATGAATCTGTTTCTGTTTTGCTTGTCAGTTTATTTTGTTCATTCAAGTGTTGATAGATATGTATTTATTGCCATTTTATTGTTAGTATTTTTTTTCCTTCTTCTTAAAGACCCTTTAATATTTCTTTTTTTAAAATATATTTTATTGATTTTTTACAGAGAGGAAGGGAGAGAGATATAGAGCTAGAAATGTCGATGAGAGAGAAACATCCACCAGCTGCCTCTTGCACACCCCCTACCAGGGATGTGCCCGCAACCAATGTACATGCCCTTGACCGGAATCGAACCTGGGGCCTTTCAGTCCGCAGACCGACGCTCTGCCACTGAGCCAAACTGGATTCGGCGACCCTTTAATATTTCATGTAATACTGGTTTGGTGGTAATGTACTCCTTTAGCTTTTTCTTATCTATCCTTCAATTCTAAATGACAACTTTATTGGGTGATCTTGGTTGTACGTCCTTGCTTTTCGTCACATTTCTGGCCAATCCCTTCTGAACTGCAAAGTTTCTATTCAGAAATCAGCTGACAGTTTTATGGGAGCTCCCTTCTAGGTAACCAACTGCTTCTCTCTTGATGCTTTTAAGATTCTTTGTCTTGCCGAAACCGGTTTGGCTCAGTGGTAGAGCGGAATGAAAGGTCCCAGGTTCGATTCCGGTCAAGGGCATGTACATTGGTTGCGGGCACATCCCCGGTAGGGGGTAGCTAGTTGGTGTTTCTCTCTCATCGACGTTTCTAGCTCTCTATCTCTCTCCCTCCTCTCTGTAAAATATCAATAAAAAATATTTTTTTTAAAAAAAAGATTCTTTGTCTTTAGCTTTTGCCATTTTAATCATTATGTGTCTTGGTATGGGCCTTTTTGAGTTCATCTTGCTTGGGACTCTGTGCTTCCTGAACTTGTATACCTATTTCCTTCACTAGGTTAAGGAAGTTTTCTGTCATTACTTTTTCAAAAAGATTTGCAATTTCTTGCTTTCTCTCTTCTCTTTCCAGCACCCCCATGATGCAAATGTTGGTTGGCATGCTTAAAGTCCCAGGGAACCTTATCCTATCCTTATTATTTTTTTTGTTGTTCTGATTGGATATTTTCTACTTCCTTATCTTCCAAATATCTAATTTGATCCTTTGCTTTATCTACTCCAATGTATTCTTCATTTCTGACTAGTTCTTTCTTATTTTCTAACTAGAGGCCCAGTGCACAAAATTCATGCATGGGATGGGGGTGTCCCTTAGCCCAGCCTGCACCCTCTCCAATCCAGGACCCCTCAGGGATGTCTGACTGAGCCTAAACTGGCAGTTGGATATCCCTCTTACAATCCGGGACCGCTGGCTCCTAACGGTTGCCTGCCTGCCTACCTGATTGCCCCTAACCACCTCTGCCTACTGCCTGAATGCCCCTAACTGCTCCACTGCCTGCCTGACCACCCCTAACTGCCTCTGCCTCGGCCTTCACCACCATGGCTTTGTCCGGAATGACATTTAGAAGGTCATTTGGTCTAATTATCATATTATGCTTTTATTAGTATGGATTCTGTTTTATGTTTCCTATCTCTTGTTGAAGTTCTTACTAAGTTTATCTACTCTTTCCCTAAGTCCATTGAGCATACTTATAACCAGTGTCTTGAACTTTGCATCTAGTAGATTGTCTCCATTTTGTTTAGTTTTTTTTTTCCCAGAGTTTTGTTCAGTTCTTTTTTTCTGGAGTTTTGTTCTCTTCTTCCATTTGAGAAATGTTTGTCTCCTCATTTTGGCAGCCTCCTGTGTTTGTTTCTATATATTAGATAGAGCTGCTATGTCTCCCATGCCTGGTAGAGTGGCTTAATATATTAAGTATCCTATAGGTCCAGTGGCATGACCTCCCAGTTCACCCGAGCTGAGTACTCCAAGTGTGTGTGTGTGTGTGTGTGTGTGTGTGTGTGTGTCCCTTACCCCTGATGTATGGGCTGTGTACAACCTTCTGTTGTAGTTGACCTTTGATTGCTGTTGGCACATCAATGGGAGGAATTTACCCCAGGCTGATGGCTGTGAGGACTGACTGAAACCATTGTGGAGGGGCCCAGTCCACAGAGCAGGACTTACTTCAGTGGGGCTCCAGTGCTCACTGAGTTTGCCACTTGAGTGTGTTTTGTTGGAGGTGGTTGGGGATGCTTCTATGTGGTATGAAGCTCTCCACCTGATGCACTGGTTCTGGGCCTCTTGGAGGTGCAGGCCAGGTTTCAGCCACTACCTATGTTCTACCTGGGGCCAACTGGCATGAGCTACAAAGGGATCTGCATATAACTGCTATTTGTGCTAGGCTAGGAGGTGCCCAAGAGAGGCCAAGCTACAAATTAAGACCAGCTGCAGTTAGTGCTGGGCCTTGGGTCACTTAGAGAAACCTATGAGGCACACTGAAGCCATATGCTGCTTGCTAGAGGAATTTTAGGTAAGTGTGAAGCATGAGCCAAGGCTGGTTGTTCGTATGGAAAAGCCACTGGAAACAGCTTGGGTGAGTCCAAAAGTGGGATTAGGTGGGGGCTCTGAGAATCATCAGAATGGGTAGCCAGGCTAATGGAGAGTCGGATATGGCTCCTGTCTGCTGTTGGGGGAGGTCTCAGAAAAGGAACAGTGGCCTCTGACAGCATTTCTGTCGGTGAGAAAGCTGCCCCTCCAGCTCTTGACCTGATGCCAGACAATTCAGTTCTTCCCATATGTCTCTGGTGTCTTCTGAGCTACTGCCCCAGCACTGGAGCTCAGAGGAAGTGAGTTCAAGTAAAGTCCATGAACAAGCCCTTTAAGAAGAACACCTGGGACTCCAGGAACTCTCAGCAACCATCCCTGTTAGCCTTTACAACCAAAAGCTATGGAGACTTCTCTTCCTGGCACTGGAAACCTGGGCTAGGAGCCCTAGTGTGGGGCTGGGACCCCTCTCTTCATACTGAATTTTTTGTAACTCTCAGTACATAATTAGTATCAGTGACAGTATAAGAGAACAGTCAGAATACATTCAATTAAATTCCATTATTTTTCTCTTCCTCACTTTGAGAAATTAAACTACTCAAATCCTAAAAAGGAAAATAATAGATGTGGCAATGACAAATGACAATCAATGATTTATTCATAAAGCAAGGGACCCGCTTAACTAACACTTACCAAACCAGCGGTAAGAGAAGGTGCAGACTGTCCAAGGGACTGATTTCTCATTCGAACCAGATTTGATGCTTCTCCTGAAGACTGCCAAGTCGCCTGTCCCACACTGCTATGCACACTGCTGGACAAGGGGAGCAGCTGCTTACCTTCAAATAAAAGGTTTAGAAAATATACCTGTAATTATTTTAATTAATTAATGAAAAATATGATATCAACTGGATAAAAGTGTATTGATCCAAAACAAAGTCAAGTTCCTCTATATCCATTTTAGAATCTGTAGCCCTTTAAAAATTCCAACTGTTTTGGTGGTGGTGAGAATTCCAAATGGAATACTAACTATTTAAAATTCTCTATAATATCTACCACCATGCCACCTCTTACCCCTCACTCTGAGACCTGACCTCGCAGGCTAGGAGTTTTCCATTCTTTTCCAATCCTGTTTAGTTTTTCACCACCTCAATTCAACATGTCAGTCTTCTAGTTTGGCCCTTAGGTTTCCAGAAAGACAAACACTGAATCTATACTGCTCTTTCAAGACTCCATGTGTTCAGCCAGGACTGACTATCTTAATCCCACTGAAAGACTACAAGAAAGTCATTTAATAAAGACTGAGTATCTAGAACTGCAATGATTTTCTAATTGAGATACAAGTCTCATTTCAAATCCCTTCCTACACACCGTTCTTCACGTTGCTGGTAGTGATCTAACCAAAACAAATGTGGTCCTGTCATTCCCTTTCTTAAACAAGTCTAAAGACTGTCTACTGTTGCCGAAACCGGTTTGGCTCAGTGGTAGAGCGTCGGTCTGCGGACTGAAAGGTCCCGGGTTCGATTCCGGTCAAGGGCATGTACATTGGTTGCGGGCACATCCCCGGTAGGGGGTGTGCAAGAGGCAGCTGGTTGATGTTTCTCTCTCATTGACGTTTCTAGCTATCTCTCTCCCTTCCTCTCTGTAAAATATCAATAAAATATATTTAAAAAAATAAAAAAAAAAAATAAAGACTGCCTACTGTTTAAAGAATTAAGCCAAACTTTTAAAAATACTAAAAGAATCCGCCAAAACCGGTTTGGCTCAGTGGTAGACCGTCGGTCTGCGGACTGAAAGGTCCCGGGTTCGATTCCGGTCAAGGGCATGTACATTGGTTGCGGGCACATCCCCGGTGGGGGGTGTGCAAGAGGCAGCTGGTCGATGTTTCTCTCTCATCGACGTTTCTAGCTCTCTATCTCTCTCCCTTCCTCTCTGTAAAATATCAATAAAATATATATTTAAAAAAAAATACTAAAAGAATCCTCCATAAATTGATTATCTTTCTGGCCTTATCTCCTTCAAGTGTTCCATTCCCATTCCCTCATAACCTTCAATTTATGCCCTGCACTTTCACCTGGCTTTATCTTGATCACCCAATTCACTTGAAAATATTTCCTCTTCCTGGCAAAATTCTATTCGTAATGGAAATAACCACTATTATAAAGATATAAGCAAAAGAAGGTTTGGTTTTGGTTTTTCTACTACATACTCTTTTATTGCAAACAAAACTGACAAGTTATTTAGAGAGCAATTTAGCAAAACTTATAAAAATGTTGATTTGAATATGTTTGGACCCAGCATTCCACTTGTAGAAATGTAGTATAAAGAAAATACAACTGATACTGCTCCTAGGGCGATGGAAGCTAAAGAGAAAATAAACAAATGGGACTACATCAAGATAAAAAGCTTTTTTACAGCAAAAGAAACCATCAACAAAACAACAAGAAAGCCCACTGTATGGGAGAACATATTTGCAAATGATATCACTGGTAAAGGTTTAATCTCCAACATCTACAGACAGCTTATACAACTTAATAAAAGGAAGATAAATGATCCAATTAAAAAATGGGCAATGGACCTAAATAAAATCTTCTCGAAAGAAGACAGAAGGAAGGCCAACATGCTCAAGTCACTAATTATTCAAGAGATGCAAATCAAAACAACAATGCGGTACCATCTCACACCTGTCAGAATGGCCAACATCAACACGTCAACAAATGACAAGTGTTGGTGAGGTTGTGGAGAAAAAGGAACCCTCATGAACTGCTGGTGGGAATGCAGACTGGTGCAACCACTGTGGAGAACAGTATGGAGCTTCCTCAAAAAACTGAAAATGGAACTCCCATTTGACCCAGTGACCCTAATTCCTAGGACTATATCCCAAGAAACTAGAAACACCAATCAGAAAGGATATATGCACCCCTATGTTCATAGCAGCACAATTTACAATAGCTAGGATTTGGAAACAGCAGATGAATGGATCAAAAACTATGGTACATCTACACAATGGAATACTACGCTGCCATAAAAAAAAGGAATTCTTATCATTTGCAGCAACCTGGATGGAATTGGAGAACATCATGCTGAGTGAAATAAGCCAGTCAATGAAAGAGAAACACCACATGACCTCACTCATTTATGGATAATAAAGAACATTATAAACTGATGAACCAAAAGATAGATATAGAGACAATAAAGCAACAAACAGACTGTCAAATTACAGCGGAAAGGGTAGGGAGATCTGGGGGAGATAAAAGATCAACCGAAGGACTTGTATGCATGCATATAAGTACAACCAATGGACACAAAACTCTGGGGAGGGAGGACATGTATGAAAGGTGGGGGGCAATGGTAAGATATATACACAGATAATAATTTAATTTAAAAAATGGAAGAAGAAGAAAAAAAGAAAATACATATATATACACCAGGATGTTCATCTTAGTGATTCTCACCAAAATAATATTAGAAATGTGTTCATTACAAGTTAAAGAAATTATAATATTTCCACATAATAAAATACTAAACCCAGTAAAAATAATGAGGCAGCTCAACATTTAATTAAGAGAAAAATGCAATAAGTATATAGCATAGGGTGCCATTTTTTAAAATAAAAGTTTGTATATATTTTAAATAATTGTTAAATGTATGTTAAAATACACTGAGTGGCCAGATTATTATGATCTCTGAACACATAATAATCTGGCCACTCAGTGTATATCCTGTATAATAAAAGGCTAATATGCAAATTGTCTCCTTGATCAAGAGTTCGACCAGCAGGCAGGCCGGCCACGCGCCCATGTCCCCTCCCCCTGGCCAAGCTGGCCAGACTCCACCCATGCACGAATTCATGCACTGGGTCTCTAATACACACACACACACACACACACACACACACACACACACACACACACTGAGTGGCCAGATTATTATGCATTCAGAGATCATAATAATCTAGCCACTCAGTGTATAATGGAATATGTAAGTGGGTTTGGAGGGAGGGAAACAGAAAATAGAAATGATTAAGGATTTTTTCCTTTTTCCTATAGCCTCTGCCTCAAAGAATGATTTAAAAGGAGGCTCAGTGCCTAGTAATTCACACAAAAGTAAACAATCTGGATATTTATGCAAATATACTGTAGAACATACAGCAATATAGACTATTGATAACAGCCCAACAAGGTACATGCTGTTATTTGCCTAAGGTCACGCAATTAATGGGTCCAGGAATATTGTGGTGTTCAATGAATCTGCCTTCAAAGCTAGTGGCTGGTTTAGGGCTTTCATGTATGGTGCCCAAGTCTTTCCAACTAATTCTCATAAATATCTACTTGTCTTCTGTCATCAACCTCATTCAGACTAACATCATTCACGGACTAGCAAAATATATATCTTTTTACTTCTAGTGTCATTACACCTATTACAAATGCCAAATACCTTATTTCAGGTCATCAGCATCTTAGCCACTCCTTTTGCAGTTCAGCAAACTTGTAAAAGGAGGATTCTTTTTGCTCTTTATATGCACAAAACACATACATACTCTTCAGCCTTTAAAAGGAGTCTCCATCTACTTCATTCATCCTCTCATACATATCATCCTTGAACCATATACCCAGGACTGTCAGGTTTTTTTATATGTTCCTCTGAAGGGCATGAACAAGTCACACATCCCCATACCTAGTCTTGCCTTATGATAGGGTTTATCACATCCTATTAAAACTCTTTAATGCCCTACTAAACTATGGGTTCAATAAGGATCAAAATAAGAGTTTCAAGTCATTTAAAAATTCCTTGAAGAAAGATGGTATCTGCAGAGTGGGAGAAGGACTCAGCACAGGGATCCTGGCGGCTATCCCCTCAGCCGCCAGATCCACAAAAACCAGTCTCTCCTCCCACAATTCTAGTCCACTCTGTCTTCCCTCTGCGGGAACCCAGGTTCCTGAAAGCAGAAATAACCCGACTACCATTAGGCTAAATAATTATGTCAGATGATCCTAATCTATGTACCAGAAAATCCTGAGGCCAAAGAATTTTTCTTACTTATTGAAGAAATATTGCTGATGGAGAAAGCTCAAAATCTTCAGGAACATGATTAAGATAGTAAAGGAAAGAGCAGCAGAGACAGTGACAGAGAAAGCAGTGAGGAGCTAAGTAAAGAAAGCTCTGATGAATGTGAAGTTGGGGTGATAAAAAGTATCACTATGGTTTATTCTTCATATATTTTAATTACTGTATAACAGAAATATAAAGAAAGCTGCAAATAAATAAATGAATAAATGTTCCTTAAGAACTTAATTTCTTAGAGGATGGTAGTGAAATTGGGTTTCCTTTTTAATATCACGTATATACTTCCATGTGCATGCTAAATTAGGGGATAAAAATTTAGTAGATATACATTATAAACAAACCATTGTATAATAATACAACAGAGAAGTAATTCCTAGGTTATTTAAGAATATATTGAAAATATTTACAATTAATCTAAAAAAATCACATAACTTCCCCATAATGCTAAAATGGCACTTGCTAAAATCTCTGAGAGTCAAGATTCCTAACCTGATAAAAAGTATCTTACTTCAAAAGCCTGTGTGATTTTTAATATGGAAACTCTAGAAGAGTCCTTATTTAAAAAAAAAAAAGTTTTGATCAAAGGCAAATAGGCAAGAGAAGAAAATAAATGCATAAATGGGGGAGAAGGGCTTTCTCCATAAAGCCCTCCACACACACAAAAATAATAATGGTGACCTATTCAAAATTTCCAAAAGCCCAGAGAAGAGCCTGTCTGCCTTCTGTCTGCAAATGTTGCCAAGTTCTCCAGATGATCTGCCTACTCCTCATCTATATATTCCAAAGGAAAGCTAGTTTAACTTACCTATCCATATACAAAGGCTAGCTAGTATCATATCTTTATCTCTCTTCAAAATAAGGGCCTGCTGGGGAAGGTACCTACTGCAGAAGATACCCATTTGGACATATAGGGCTTGAAGTGTACCAAGAATTGCCAAAAATTTGAGGAAAACAAACAACATAAAACAGAAGCAACAAAATGTACAAATGAAGCAACTAGCTCTTTAGTAAATAAATAATTCAAGGGGGAAAATTAATTCCAACTAATATTCTTATAATGATTCAAAAGGCCATTATATAATATACTAGAGGCCCATGCACCAAAATTCATGCACTGAGGGAGGGAAGGTCCTCTCCCCTGTGGGGAGTGGACCTAAGCCGCAGTCAGATATCCTTAGTGCTGCCAAGGAGGCGGGAGAGGCTCCCACCACCATCACTGTACTAGCCAGCCATGTGCCCAGCTAGTGGCTGAGCGGAGTTCCACCTGTGGAAGTCCACTGACCATCAGAGGGCAGCTCCTGAGCTAAGCATCTGCCCCCTGGTGGTCAGTATGCATCATAGCAACTGGTCGTTCCCAGTCATTCTGCCATTAGGGTCAATTTGCATATTACTCTTTTATTATATAGGATTCCCAGTTAAAGATGGATGACTGAGTATATATTCTTATCTTTTGTCCCCAAGGAAACGCCATTAAAATTAAAAATAAAGAAATAAAATAAATAAAGTAGAAAAAGAATGAGGGAGGGGAGGAGGTATAAGAGAGAGATAAACAAATTATAAGGAATGAACAAATTATTGTTGGGAAAATCTAAAGAGGATATGTGAATCATAATAAATAGAACTGGGCAAAAAAAGGGCACAAAGTAAAATAAACACAGAGGAGGTTGCAGCTAAATGGTTTATCAGGCTGCCCTGCAAAATCTTAGATAAGTTCAGTGCTCAGAAATGCAAAATACCTAAAAGGACATGAAGTAAGACATAAGGTTGAAATTAGATTAAATGAAACTATATAGGTGGAACAGTCAAACACAATCATAGCCCCACATTGTACCATCTAGTAACAGGCCACTATCTCACTTGGTAGAAGGAATATAGCTTCACAGAGCAAAGCAATGGATTCTGGTAGTTAGAGGTCAAAAGAAAAAGAGGTGAGCCCTAGCCGGTTTGGCACAGTGGATAGAGCATCGGCCTGCGGACCAAAGGGTCCCAGGTTCAATTCCATTCAAGAGCTCGTACCTCAATCGGGCTCATATAGAATGCAACCAATTGATGTGTTTCTCTCACATCAATATTTCTCTGTCTTTCCCTCTCTCTTTCACTCTCTCTGAAAATCAGTGGAAAAATATCCTCGGGTGAGGATTTAAAAGAAAAAGAGTCAATTCATAAACAAAATAAAACCTTTTAAAAAAGTTTTAATACAACCGAAACCGGTTTGGCTCAGTGGATAGAGCCTTCGGACTGAAAGGTCCCAGGTTCGATTCCAGTCAGGGGCACATACCTTGGTTGCAGGCACATCCCCAGTGGGGAGGTACAAGAGGCAGCTGGTCGATGTTTCTCTCTCATCGACGTTTCTAACTCTCTATCCCTCTCAATTCCTCTCTGTGTAAAATCAATAAAATATATTTTTTTAATTTAAAAAAAAAAGTTTTAATACAAAAATAAAAAATCTATTTACTCACAGAGAATTAGAAGATAAACACATCTTTAACAAAAGAGCAGAATGCCTAACCAGCATGGCTCAAAACCTATGAGAACCAGAAGGTCACAGTTGAATTCCCACCCAGTCAGAACATATGCCCAGGTTGCAGACTCGATCCCCAGTGTGGGGCATTGCAGGAGGCAGCCAATCAATGATTCTCTTTCATCATGGATGTTTCTATCTCTCTCTCCTTCTCCGTTCCTCCCTGAAATTAATAAATATATTTAAAAAGAGAGAACAATTTAAAAAGAGAGAATAATGCTACAAAAAATTAAATAAGAAACAGCTCTTTATGATCAAATACATGTCTGACAAAATAAAAATGTCAATAGACGAATGAGAAGATAAAGCCAAGAAAATAGCCCTAAAAAGGGACAAAAATAAAAAGATGTTGAAAACTGTTTACTCTTAAGCCAAGAGGTATGGCAGGATTATATTTACTTCTCTACTGATCTAATAATTTAGCAGGAGTCACATGGATTCTCTTTTTATCACACTCTATTGATTGCTTAAAATTATGCCACATTTTAATTGCTTCCTATTTGGAACATGACTTCCTTGTATAATTCTTTTCCCCTTGAATTTTTTAACTTTTCAGTGGGAAAAGTGGGAAGACATTATGGGCACTAAATGGGTTTTCAAAATGGAGGAGAAAAGAAAATCAAGCCCTGACCAGTTTGACTCAGTGGATAGAGCGTCGGCCTACAGACTGAAGGGTCCCCAGTTCGATTCCGGTCAAGGGCATGTACCTTGGTTACAGGCACATACATCCCCAATAGGAGGTGTGCAGGAGGCAGTTGATCGATGTTTCTCTCTTATCGATGTTTCTAACTCTCTTCCCTCTCCTTTCCTCTCTGTAAAAATCAATAAAATATGTTTAAAAGAAAATCAAAAGAAGCAAAGGATGTGAAGTCCATAGAAGTAGAGATCAATAATCAGATTAAAAGGGGATAATCAGTGACAGTGGTCAAGCAAAAAATATTAGCAGGTTCAGGAGATTAGTGTTCAGAGATACCAAGAGGAAGTAGTAATGAGAGGAAGACAGCCTTAGCCATAAGTGTTCTATACAAAACTGCCACCAGAGAAGAAGCTGTCAAGATGCCAATTCAGTTGGTCCACTTTAAATATTAACAACACAGTCTCACATTTCTTAAAAAACAAAATAGATACTTACCTGACAAAGAACTGGCCAGGCTTCCTCTACGTAACTTAGAGTCATCCTGACTAAGCTGTCGTTGAAGTTTAGCTTTTCCAGCGGATGAAAATATGTCAGGATTACTGAGCTTCCTGAAGAGCAGGGGACTAAGTCCAGATATAACATCCTTCAAAGAGAAAAAAGTAAAACATAAGTCTTTAATGTCTTTTCTGAAAGTGTGTAAGAACTTTATATTAAATATCTCTACAGTATTCATTATTATAGCTAAAAAATGCCAACATTTTCTATTTCCTGTTCAATACATAAAGTCAGAAATATATTTTTTACTAAAAGCTATTTGGTATGCTAGTAAGGATGTGGGATATTGATTATAAAATGCCACACAAGAAATAGAGAAGGAAACTCACAAGATGATAAGACATTTTGATAAGATATATTATTCATAATTAGTACACACTATGTTTATTCACTCTTCTCCTTTTTTTCACACTCTTCCTCTATGCAGTAAAAAGAAGCTTTTTTCAGTTTTTAAAAAAATTATGAATAACAAGCCTTCCTTTACCTGTTATACAAAGTTAGAAACACCTTCAGCATTCAATTAGTATAAAACAAAACTTTGAGCTTTCTTTATATGTCCATAATAAGATCTAAATATATGCTTTCAATGAAAAAGTATAAAATACTATGAAGAAAATACAGACAATATGAAACCTTGGCCTTTATTTTACTCTAGCTTTTATTTTAGTCTAACCCTTACCACTCCATCCCAATACCTCTTCCTCTTCATTCAGTAGTGTCCAACATATCAAGATTCAACATTTTGAAGCAACCCCACCTAATTAACAGCATTAAATGAAAAACTATTTTGAAACAAAATGAGGCATATCTTTTATATTTCAATGGTGGAAGCTAAAATAAACAAGGTAAGTAGTGCATCAAATTGATCTAGAAAGTAATAAGACAAATGAGAAGTTTAAAGATAAATAACTGAAATCTGTATTAACAGGCATTTGAAAAACAAGACTCAAGTAGCAGGTATCATGGCAATACTCAAAGCCACAGGCAGCCCTGGCCAGTGTGGGCGTGCTCAATTGCTTGGAGTGTTATCTGTGCATCAAAGAGTCTTGGGTTTGATTTCCAGTCATGACACACACCCAAGTTGTGGTTTTGATGCCCCTCAATGTTTCTCTCTCTATCTCTCGCTCCCTCTCTCTGCCACACACCCTCTAAAATCAATAAAAACATCCTCAAGTGAAGATTTTAAAATAAATAAATAAATAAATGGAAAATGAAAAAAATGCCTGCCTCCTTGAGAAAACTTTTTAAAAAGCCCTCTTTAGGTCATATACTGTGATTTCACAAACATGGAGAAAAACTATATATAATATAATTTGCAAATAACCAAAGAAAAGAGTGAAGTTGATTAGAAAAAGAAAAAATTTTTAATTGGTAGGAGAAAGATAAAGTGGGATATTTAGCACTGTATCATTAAAACAGTCGATGTGAGCAGCAGGAAAGGAGAACTGGAAGCAGCAGTTAATGCAAAAAGAAAAGGCAACAAGGGAGCAGCCTATATTCCCACTATTTGGTATGTTGATGAAGAAACAGAATCTATGCATCAGGGAGAAACCATGGATGGAAGCAGGGTTTGGACACTAATGTTAGTAATCCACCAAAAATGGCTGGCCACTCACAGAGGCAACACCCCCAGCAAGAAAATTTGGGTAGAGGAAAATGAGAAAGCCTTGGAAGATATCAAACTAAAGTAAAATCCTACATGAAGGTAATACAGAAAGTGAAGGTCCATCCCATGAGAGTGCCAGCACTTTGACTGGATGACTGCTACACTGGATGAGCAATCAGCCTTAGCCAGAAAAGAATCAACAATCAATAGGGAACTAGATCAGCACCAATTAAGAGAAAGTCATATCCTTTCCAATCTCCCTATTCCACATCATAACACACCAAAGAGAAGAAGCCAGAAAATGGAGAGAGAAAAATAAAAGCAGATCATGCCCCTTCTTATTCAAAAACTTGCAAGGGGAAGAAAAGAGAAATTTAACTGGCCATGAAATTTAACTTTTAAATTAGAATGCCTCTAACTTTTACTTAAGAAGCCTGCATGTTTCAGAAAAGTACACATACCTCAGAATATAACTCAATGCACTTTCACAATTTAAACATATTCATGTAATCAACATCAAGAATTTTTTTTTTGCCGAAGCCGGTTTGGCTCAGTGGATAGAGCATCGGCCTGCGGACTGAAAGGTCCCAGGTTTGATTCCGGTCAAGGGCGTGTACCTTGGTTGCGGGCACATCCCCTGTAAGGGGGTATCAAGAGGCAGCTGGTCAATGTTTCTCTCTCATTGATGTTTCTAACTCTCTATCTCTCTCCCTTCCTCTCTGTAAAAAAATCAATAAAATATTTTTTTAATAATTTTTTTAAGCCTTGACTAGTGTGGGAGTTGTCCTTGTCATGGCACATACCTGGGATGTGAGTTCAATCCCCAGTAAGGGGCATGCAGGAGGCAGCCAAATGGATGTTTCACTCTCACATCCATGTTTCCCTCTCCCTCTCCTTCTCCTTTTCTCTCTCTAAAAATCAACTTAAAAATATTTTTAGCCTGGCTGGTGTGGCTCAGTGGTTGAGTGTCAACCCATGAACCAGGAGGTCGTATTTAATTGCCAGTCAGGGCACATGTCTGGGTTGCAGGCTCAATCCCCAGTAGGGGTTGTGTAGGAGTCAGCCAATCAATGATTCTCTCTCATCATTGATGTTTCTCTCTCTCTCCCTCTCCCTTCCTCTCTGAAACCAATTTTTAAAAATATGTGTGTTTTTTTAAAGACATAACCAAAGGCCTAAGAAAGTCCCTGTGTTCCCTTCCAGTCACTTTCCCAGTTGCCTCCAGAATAACCACTCTCCAGGCTTCTAACAGAATAGATTATATAAAGTGAAAACCTTTATATGAACCACTCAGTATGAAGTGTTCTCTGTTCTGCTTCATTTGCTCAATTAAGCTTTTATAGCAGAACATACACACCAAAAATAGCAAAACATTATTGAGTTTAACCAAGAAGTCATTAAGGGAGAGGATATGAGAACTAAACAAAAAAGACAAAACCACAAAAAGCCCAAGAGAAAAAGAAAAAGGGCATGGGAAATAGAACTTCCTTACTGACTTCCATACTAGCTTACTTCTTAGTTTTCTAGTTCCCATTTCTAGTTCCTTACAAAGTCGAGTCAAGCTGCATGCTTTCAGGTTCAATGGGATAAGACGGTAACCTTATAATAAGCTCTTCCTTTCTGACAAAACTAGATCAGATTGGTTTCTATCATTATTATGATCAAACCTAGAATGACTTCCGGGTTTCTGACTTGGTGGGATGCTTATCAACCCTGGTAATACAGAAGGAAAAAGAAGTTTACAAATAAAACACTGCTATGGCAATAGCAAATAGGAGCATAATTTCAAATTACAGTACTTTTCCAATAACTATTAAAGGAGCTATAAACATTTAACAAGAAGGAAGGAAGGAAGGGAGGAAAGGGGGAAGGGACAGGAAGGGAAGGAAAAGAGCAAAGGAAGGAAAAGAAGGAAAGAAGGGAAGAAAAGGAAGGAAGGAGACATTCATAACTCTTCAGCTACATGAGGGCTATTTCCTACATTGTACAAGAGTAATCTTCTTATTGCAGAGGCCAGAATTAGAATTACTGGATGAAAATAACAGAAGGGTTAGAAGGAAGAACTGTCTGACAGTGACTGAGCCATCTTAAAAAGGAATGGGTTGTGCCAGTAGAAATATGGAGAGAGGGGGAAAAAGTAAAACATCAGGGTGCTAAAGCAGTAAATTCTCAAAATGTGGTTCCCAGGCCAGCAGCAACAACCTCACTTGTGAACTTGTTAGAAACAAATTCTCAGGCCCTACCCTAGATCTACTAAATCAGAAATTCTGGGAGAGGAGACCAGCAATCTATACTTTAACAAGCCCACCATGGGATTCTGAAGCACACTAACTAAATGTTAGTGACAGTTCTAACATTTGAGACCTGTCAGACTAGATTAAAAACTTTCAATATGACACCACCAGCACACAGATCTATTGATCAGCTGTATTTATCATAAATAATTCAAAATTGATAATAAAGTATTCAGGTATGCAACTAGTTTAATTTCTTTTTTTAAACATATTTTATTGATTTTTTACAGAGAGGAAGAGAGACGGATAGAGTTAGAAACATCGATGGGAGAGAAACATCGATCAGCTGCCTCTTGCATACCCCCCAACTGAGGATGTGCCCGCAACCAAGGTACATGCCCTTGACAGGAATCGAACCTGGGACCTTTCAGACCCCAGGCCGACGCTCTATCCACTGAGCCAAATCGGTTTTGGCTAGTTTAATTTCTTAATTAAATGAAAGTAGGTTCCTGGTAAACACTATAATAAAGTCAATCCCATTCCAAAGAGATGTCTTTTTTGATAATGCTATTTAAAATCATAATCCTCCATCATTCCATATTCTCTTTCCCTGCTTTTTTTCTTCATAATACTTATCCATATAACATACTACATATTTTACTTATTTATTATCTAATTCTCTTTACTAGAATAGAAACTTCATGAAAGCAGAGTTTAAATCTGCCTTTTTCACTGCTAACTTCAAGAGTACCAAAAAAAAAACCCAAAACACAAAGTTTTTGAAAATGTAAACTATTATAGCATGTTTATATGTTGATGAGAATCATCAATAGAAAAGAAAATTAATGATTCAGGAGTGTCAGGAGTATGAAGGAATAATAATTAATAAGAAGGAATTTTTTTTCTTTATTGATTAAGGTATTAATATATGTGTCCTTATCCCCCCAAAGAATAAAACTCTTAATCAGATATAGATTAAGATAGTAGGAACATACTATTCATATCAATAGAAGGTAAATGATGTGGGTACAGATACAGGAGTAGATCATTGATAATGGGAGCTGGTAAAAAGTTCTCTTCTGATTACCCGTTTTTTCCTCCTCAGTGAAACGGGATGCAAGGACATCCATTAAGAGTCAAGATGAGCCCTAGCTGGTTTGCCTCAGTGGATAGAGTGTCAGCCTGCGGATTGAAGAGTCCCTGGTTTGATTATATACAAGTCAAGGGCATGTACTTCAGTTGCACCCTCCCAGCCCTGATCAAGGGCATGCGGGAGGCAACCAATCAATGTGTCTCTCTCATATCGGTGTGTCTCTCTGTCTCTCCCACTCTCTCTAAAAATCAATGGAAAAATATCCTTGGGTAATGATTGTTTAAAAAAAAAAAAAAAAGATGCCAGTCCCACCAGTGTGGTTCAGTAGTTGAGCATTGACCCATGAACCAAAAGATCACAGGTTCGATTCCCGATTTCCAGTCAGGACACATGCCCGGGTTTCTGGCTCAATCCCCAGTGGGAGGGTAGGCAAAAGTTTGATTTGATTAGGTTCAAGAAAGATGAAGGGAGAGGAAATGAAAGCAAAAGGTAAGAACAACTTGCTCTTTTTCCTGCATTACTGCAATCAATGTTTCTCTCATCGATGTTTCTAACTATTCTTCCCCCTTCCTCTCTCTCTCTAAAAAATCAATTTTTAAAAAAATGAATAAAGACGACAAAAACAGTGTTGGAAGTTTGAGGAGAGAAAAAAATTAAACTATCACCTAACAGTGAAGGAATCAGGGAAATGTCACACAAATGACTGTCAGTACTGACAGACTCCTTAAGGTCCATGATCACAACTTTTGATGTCGACATGATCATGTTTTCTTTCCAGCCACGTTCAGCTGCCTAAATACAGGTGAATAGGCAGAATTGGTTTAATTTGTCAAACAAGTATGACAAAAGGGAAAAGAGGCAAGAGAAATGAATTGAAAGTACATGCACAGGAAAGATTATGATAGCCCATGAAATGTTAAGTTGGATAAGAAGAAAAATAGAGGTAATTGACAATGAAACAATGGTTTAAACAAAAAACAATGATCTGGGGGTTCCAAAGAACTCTGAACAGTTTTTGGAGAGAAAATTCTGAAAGGAGTGTGAACTGGAGAAAAGGAAGATGATGTAAAGGTCAGAGTGTGTGGCAAGTTCAAAACTAAAATTTTAGAGGTGAAATGATTATTGATAAAAATAAAATAAAATATACCTAATGAACATGGTATTAGGAGGCTCAGGTTGAGGTCAATTCTTCACACCAATTATTCACTGTACAATATTGTATACATGGTATAGCACTGAGAAAGGAAACAGTCCTTGGGTATTAAAATGAGGTACAACGTTAACAAAAAAAAGTTGTCAAATATGTCTCACTAACAATACATTATATGTAAGCCCTTACTCCGAACAGGCTAGCAGCCTCTGCTCTCCCTTGAGAATTCTTCCTCTTCCCCTAGGCCTAGCTAGCCCTTCATCCAACAACCCTTGAATCCCAAGTATGTATATTAATGATGAATAACAACCAACATCTACTGATGAAAAGTAACAATTACCAAGACACCATGAAATTTCACCAAGAAAGTATAAGGCTAGTTAGCAAATTTAGCAGAGAACCACAGTAGCTAAGATCAGCAATGAAGGAACTATCCTCATTGCAATATTTGGCTGCCTCTGATAGTCCTGACTGTAGGTCACCATCAGTAATTGGTGGGAAAGCTTTTAGGTTGATTTTTAGGCTAAGGAGCATTCAGTAAAACAAAGATAGGAAAACTCTGTAAACTGATGTCTTACCCTCATCAGGAAAACACTGCCCAACCTGCTTCAACCATCCCATACTCTCTGCTCCCAGTACCCTTGAGGAAATCAAATCTTCCCAAGCTAAGAGGTTTGCAGGAGCTGGCCCTTACCCATCTTCTGGAAAAGAGGGAGAGGAAAGATTGCCAGGCTGGTATAGCTCAGTGGTTGAGCATTGACCTATGAACCAGGAGGTCAAGTTTTGATTCCTAGTCAGGGCACATGCCAGGATTGTGGGCTCAATCCTCTATGTGGAGCGTGCAGGAGGCAGCAGATCAGTGAATCTCTCTCATCATTGATGTTTCTCTCTCTCCTTTTCCCTTCCTCTCTAAAATCAATAATAAAAATAGATTTTTTTTAAAAGAGGGAGAAGGAAGGCTAATAAACTTTCTGTATTGAAAACTCAGAATTTTCAAATGCCCATGTCTCAATAACCATGTTCTACATTTTATCCTCCACACAACTTCCAGAATAATCCAGCTAAAACACATGTAAGACCATCCAGATCTCCTATTTACTACCCTTTTATTTAGTATTAAAGATTAAATAAGAAGATGGTACTGATTTTCATGAAAAATTTTTTGAAAATTTCTTAATGGTGCTGAACTCCATCTTCCTCCATTCTCAAAAAATGTCTCATTTCCTTTATTTGACTACTTCTATCATAGTACCATTATTACTCCAATCACTCGAATTCAAAATATTTGAATCATTTTCTCTCCCTTCAATAAATAATTACTTATTCGAACTATTGTGAGCATAACCCCTGACTATACATTATGGTAAATAAAATGATGATACAGTTCCTATCCTTAATTTATAGCTTAAAAGCAGAAATAAAATATACAAAATAAATACAAGTCAGAAATGTTAAAACACTGTTCATTCGTTCATCCACTCATTCAGCAAATATTTATTTAGAACTTACTATATACCTAAGAATCTATAAGACAATGTTCTATAGATACAAAGTGGGATGAAAATATTTATTAAGTACCTATCTACTACATGCTTTCTAATCATTATTTCATTTAATCTCATAGAACCCACATTTTTACTTTTGTATAATGGAATTGTGAGAATTGGAATTTCAGAAGATTCACAGATTTACTGAAGCCCAATCAAAGATCCTCTTAGGATCCTACATAAAAAAATAAAAATTAAAAATTAAAAATTAAAACTTCACAGAATAGTTTCTGTGGCACTTGAGTTAGGCTTGGAAGTCTGAGTAGAATTTTAATGGGCATAGGCAGAGAAGAAAGAGCTTTTCAGATAAATGATTAATTAAAATAAATACATGAAAGTGCCTAGCAATAAACGAATATTTACTGAATGCCTATTACATACCAGTTAAACACTAAAGGCTGAGGATACAATAATGAATAAGACAGCCTCTCAACAGTTTTTCTCTGATGAGAGACTGACAACCAATTATGGTATTAGTTAGCAAATATCTATTTGAAGCACCAGCACAAATCTATGTTTCTAATAAATATTCAGACTAATAACTATGTTTCAAATACAATACAAGGCCTTAGGTATGCAACAGTAAATGAAACAGTCTGACCTGAAAGCGAAATAGACAATTTGTATTTATGCAACAGTGAACGCAAAACTAATCTTTGGAACCAAAAAGAAGAGGCATCTAACTCTGATTCTTCAAAAAGTGCTAAGTATCAAGGAGACCTTGAATGCCGATATCTTCAGACTTTATTCTATGGATATTAAGAAGTTAATGAAGGTTACTTAAGATAAAGAAATGAAATGATCAATTTAACAAATATTTATCACTGGAACTCAGGTAAGCAATGAGGTCTAATTTTTTTTGTAACAGAATGCAGAATAAATTAGAGACTAAAAGCCAAGAAATGCAATTGAAATATTACAACAGCCAAGACAAAAGTTTATAAATGCTGAATTAAGCTAATGACAGAGAGAACAAAGATTTGAAAGATGTCATGAAGATTGAATCAACAGAGCCTGGATAAGGGGATTAAAGAAAATGAAAAGTCAAAGACTATGGATGCAATTTCAAGTTTGATGACAAAAACAAAGAAAAAACACAGGTAGAAGCACACTTCAAAGGAGAAATAATAGGTTCTATTTTAATGATACAGTAAGGCACTAGAGATCCAAGTCCTGCATCCTGCTCAGAATTTATTCCTAAATGCCACTATAGTATCCTATTTAATAAAGAGTGAATATGCTAATTGACTATAGTGCCCTCGCAAAGATGGCAGCGCCCAATCCTCTCAGCCCCACCAGGACAGCAGGCATGCAGACAGCAGGGTCCACCCCCAGGTGGGTCCAGCTATACCATGCGCCTGCCTCTGGAGTCCCCCCAGTACCCTCACCCCCATCCCCCAGCCACCCAGGGCCGGCCCGAGGTGCAGGCAAGCCTCAGATGTCAGCTGCTGAGCTGTCCAGGGCTGCCTGAGGCTCAGGTAACCAGGGCCGGCCAAGGCTTGCACTGCTGGCAGTGACAGCAGCAGAGGTGTGATGGGGGCGTCGCCTTCCTCTGATTGATGGGTCACCTCCCACCCCTGAGAGCTCCCAGACTGAGAGGGGGAAGGCTGGGCTGAGGGACACAGCCCTCTCCAGTGCATGAATTTTCATGCACCGGGCCTCTAGTAAAGTATAACAAGCATTACTACATGTCATGAGAAATGGAGAACAAAGTCATTGAGAGATATATGTTTGTTGATTGGCTAGGCTCATACTCCCTGAATGAATGGAGCCCATTTAGCCTCTAACACACACAACTAAAATTTTTACCTTTTTAAAATCAAATAATGGACTTTCAAATACATTATCAAATTATAAAAATCATAAATAGTCCTAACCAGTTCGGCTCAGTGGATAGAGCATCGGCCTATGGACTGAAGGGTCCCAGGTTCAATTCTGGTCAAGGGCACGTACCTTGGTTGCAGGCACATCCCCACTAGGGGGCGGGCAGGGGGCAGCTGATGGATGTTTCTAACTTTCTATCCCTCTCCCTTCCTCTCTGTAAAAAAATCAATTAAATAAATAATTAATTAAAATTAAAAATAAAATAAATAAAAATAAATCATAAATACTGAAAATCTATGCTGGAAACATTAAGCTCAGAAAAGGAAATGTACAGTCAAAACCGGTTTAGCTCAGTGGATAGAGCGTTGGCCTACGGACTGAAAGGTCCCAGGTTCGATTCCGGTCAAGGGCATGTACCTCTCTGTAAAAAATCGATAAAATATATTTTAAAATTTTTTTAAATTTAAAAGAAGAAAAGGAAATGTACAGCTAAGGAAAAAGGTCAGGCATAGAGTCTCAGATAACTCTACAAAGAGGTTCTGTAACACAATGCCATTAATAAAGTCAGCCACAGACCCTTGTTCCACAATCTAAACATTTGCCACAAATAGGAAAGTCTACTAAAAAAAGAGTACAATTAAGGAAAGAGTTAAGGACATAGGACATATCCTCAATGAACATTTAGAGGACAGGAAAAGAAAACAAAAAAAAAGACACACAGGAAGCAGTTAGGCAAACAGAAGTGGAATGGATATTATGACCAAAGAAAATATCAAGGAACACACAGTTAATGGTGACCAAGAGGATGAGGACTAAGGGAAAACTATTAAGATTTAATCATTTAAAGGTTTCTTGGACTGCTACATATCTCTCTGTGTAATTCTTTTTAAAAAAATATATTTTATTGATTTTTTTTACAGAGGGAAGAGAGAGGGATAGAGAGTTAGAAACATCAATGCAAGAGAAACATTTATCAGTTGCCTCCTGCATACCTCCTACTGCAGACTGAGGGGTCCCAGGTTCGATTCCAGTCAAGGGCATGTACCTCGGTTGCGGGCATATCCCCAGTGGCAGGTGTGCAGGAGGCAGGTGATCGATGTTTCTAACTCTCTATCCCTCTCCCTTCCTCTCTATAAAAAAAATCAATAAAATATATTTTTTAAAGAACATCCAAAGCTATTGGTGACCTTGAAGACATCAGTTTTGGGAAAGTTTAAATGCAGAAGCCAAACCATTATATGAGAAATGTATACAAAGTGAAGAAACTGATTCATTTCTTAAGAAGGTTGCTGGTGAAGCAAAGAAGAGATAACAAAGTAGCTTAGGTGGGTTACACAATTCAGGCAAACGGTGTTGTTTTTATTTTATTTGAGATTTAAGACAAAGAGAAAATAACATACATAACAAGGGCAAATGAGATAGAATGAAACCAAGAGCATAAATAGAGGAATTAGCCTCAGAGAGGAGGATGAATACTTTTCTCTGAGATTGATGCAACGGATGAGTGAACACAGAAATCCTGACATAAATAAGAGGAGAAAATCAGGTAACCTTGAAGTCTATAGTGAAGCATGCAATAAAGTCAATTGGATCAGGTAAATTGATTAAGGAAAGGATCTGAGCTTTAAATACGTTTTTAAAGTTCCAAATAGGTACTGCGGAAAATATAAAAGGCAAGGATGATGGGAGAAATTACATAAATAGGACAATGCTCAGGGGCCTGAAAGCAAGGGCAGAGACAGCCCACGGTGCAGTCTGCGCAGGATGGGTGGAGAACAAAAGGTGAAAGAACAAAAAGGGGGAAAATCCAACTGCTAGCATGTGCATCACTGAAACTATATAATAAGGAGTGGTGTCTCGGGAAAAGACTTATTTAACTGATGGAAAGAGGTGGGAAACCTAACAGAAGTCTTAAAACATGCAAAGATGAAGTCACTAGGTCTGGAGCGCAAAAGGAAAGCTGTCACTAGAGTTCATTACAGAACATTTTTCTGCAAATCCCACAAGATCAAAGACCACACCGTCTCCTTTCAACTGAACTTCCTACAACTACAAGTGGTAACTTCTCCCGATAAAATTGACCTTTAACCTCTACCTCTAACTACACCTACACTTGGATTAATAAATCATACAAACACATCCTGTCCATTCAGAAACTCCGTGGATATTTTTTTCACTGCTCTCCAGTGTTTTCCCATCAAAATGTTTTCAGCGGAAAACTCTTAGAAGGCAGAGCCTAGAATCTATGAATTCCCTGTTCACAGCAGCGGGCTTGGGGATTGCACACACACACACAGGTGTTTTTAAAAAGTGCTTTCTTGTGAAATAGATCGTTACTGAGAACTTTAGAAACGATTCTGAACACACTCCTACAAGACTATAATGACGGCCGAATCAGAAAATGCTTAGGCATAGCATCCCTTTTTATACCTGTCAAGAAAACCTCTAGGAGGTAGGGTAACATTTACTACATAATATTGATTTTTTTTCCCCTATCTTACACCGTTTACCCCTCTAGGTAACTCCTTTAGTAAGCTTCTTCTGTGCGGTGCATTTACTCCCAGCCCACATTCCAGCATCCCTTCTCCCCATCCAGAACCCCTGCCTACAAACGCCCAGAGGACCATTGTATCACCCTCTAACTCCCCCATTTCCCATTCAACCCAGGCCATCACTTCATTTCTCCACTCCCCATTTTTCGGCCTCTCCAGACCTCCCTCTCCTCCCGCGGAACGAACGACTCAGTCCCCACCCCTCCAAAGCCCTGGCCGGTCTTCCCGCCGGAGATCCCCCTCCCCCACCCCTTCCATTCAGGCTCCCCCTCCATCCACCCCCCCCCCACCTCGCCCCGGACCCCCGGCCCTCCCTACCTGCTCCTTGACCTCAGGCCCCGTGGGCCCGGTCCGCTCCTCCAGGCGCTGCCTCCCGGGCGGCGCTCGCCGGCGCGGGGGCAGGAGCTGGGGCAGCTCGGCCGCCCGCTGAGCCCCGTCCTCCCCGCGGGCCGCCGGCGGGGGCGGCTGAGGTCGGTCGCGGCAGCGGCTCCGCTTCATGTCTGCGGCTGGGCCCCGCGGGCGTCAGCGCCGCGACAGTCCCGGCCCCGCACGTCTCCGGGCCGCAGCGCTGCCGCGCCAACCACCGCCCGCAGCCACCATGGCCCGGCGGGCGCCCGAGGCCACCGACCCCAGCTCGCAGCTCCTCGGCGCTTCCTGGGGCCTTTTCGGCGCTCCTCACGGAGAAGGCGGCATCGTCGCCGCCTCGTTTTCTCCCACCCGGCACGCGTTCAGCCGGCCATCCGCAGGCGACGCCGCCGCCGGCTCCACAGCCAGCTGCCCGCCCGCCCGCCTCCCGCCGGGCCCCGCCCCTCCCCTCCCCGCCCTCCCCCGGCGCGCGCGCACGGGGAGCCCGCCTGCCCGCCCGCCAGCCACCTCCGGCCGCGCGCGCTCGGCCTCCCGCGCACGCGCCAGCGAACGGTCGCGAGAGACCCGCCCGTGGCCCCTCGGTGGAGTGGGGAGAGCGGAAGGGGGTGGGGCTCCCGGCGGGCCACTGCGGCTGCAGGCGCTCATTGATTCTTTCATTCATCCATTCATAAAAATGTGTGCTCGGCCAAGGTGAGTGGTAAGGATCCAAAAATGAGTTAGAACTGGCCGGTGCCTTCAAGGAACTGTGGGGAGAGGGGACCAAGAAGAGCAGGAAGGAGTCAACATGTACGACTAGTTAATAAAATACTGATGCAATGCCCTTTTTCTTGAGAGCTTGCCTCTGTCACCTGATCTTCACACTTTGGAGGCAGGTCTGCACGGTCTCACGTTACAGATAAGAAGACCGAAGTGATGCGACATGTGCTCTGCAAATCAGTGAACAAATTAGACCGGACCCACATTCTGGCTTTTATGACCCTTTCCACTATTTCCTGCTGCTTCCAGAAAGTAAGAGAGGGTGTGCAAAGTCCTATAAAAGAGGAAGAAGTAATGGATTCCTCTGGGGGAAGGGTGGACAAAAAAAGGCTTCCAGAATGATTCCCATGATTCCCCAGTGACAATGAAGTCATCATGTTATAACCCGTCCAGCCTGGCCGCAGCCAGTCCATCTGTGGCCTGAGCAGCCTGGCCTGTCACGTCAGTGACTCATCTGCTCAGCAACGTGGCTATAGATCAGCATTGTCTGGCGTCCTGCCCTGGCTTCAGCTAGTCTGCAACAATGTTGTATTTTCCTTTCTTTTGACTTGACCATAGTTCTTTCCCTGAAGGCTGCACTCATTTTCCTGGATCTCCTCCCTGAACCCTTTCTGGAAAATAATAGCTACCATTATAGAGTGCCTACTGGACCTACAGACACTGGACATCAGTTCACACATATGCAAACAAGAAGTAAGTTGTGCCTAAACCAGTTTGGCTCAGTGGTAGAGCGTCGGTCTGTGGACTGAAAGGTCCCAGGTTCGATTCCGGTCAAGGGCATGTACATTGGTTGCGGGCACATCCCCAGTAGGGGATGTGCAAGAGGCAGCTGGTCAATGTTTCTCTCTCATTCTAGCTCTCTATCTCTCTCCCTTCCTCTCTGTAAAATATCAATAAAATATATATTTTTTAAAAAAAAGAAGAAGAAGAAGTAAGTTGTACCTTGATACCCCAAAACTGCAGGTTTAAGCCCAGGTCAGAAGCAGCTAATGAATACATAAATAAGTAGGAAAATAAATCCATGTTCTCTGTATGTGTGTGTGTGTGTGTGTGTGTGTGTGTCTCCCTCTCTCTATTCTTCTCTCTTAAAAATAATTGTACTTTTTTTTTAAGAGGTAAGTTGTGTTATTTCTAGTTTACAGTTGAGGAAACTGAGACACAAGTTACATAATATGCTAAATGTGATACAGCTAGTAAGTTCAAGGCCAGGACTCAAAACAAGGTCTAACAGATACTGGAGCCTACACACACAATAGAATATATAGCAAAGGTGGGTGATGTGATATCACTCCATGATTAAATTACATGCGATTCTGTCTTTTTAGCAGACTCACTTTCACTCTACTAATGGCTTTGAAGAAGCAAGATACCATGTTTTGAACTGCCCATGGAGAGAGCCATGTGGCAGGAAATACCAGAGAATCTCTAGGAGCTACGGGCAGCCTCTGGTCCAAGAGCTAGCAGCAAAGAAAAAAGAAAGAAAACAAAAAACCAAAGTGCTATATCCTACAACCATAAAATTCACAACCTGAGTGAGCTTGGAAACAGATCCTTTTCCAGGTAAGAATATAGCTCGGCCATATCTGCATTCCTGATCCACAGAAACTGGGAGATAAGTGTGTGTTATTTTTAGCTGATAAACGAATATAACCGCCAGATACTCACCTTCTCAGCCTTACATCAGCCAGAAAGGGCCATGTGACACAATTTGGCCTGAATCCACTCTTATCCCTCCTTCCTCAGTTTAATAAATGGCAAGCCCTTTTTTTTTTTTTTTTTTTTTTGGCTCAGGCCAAAACCTCAGAATGATCCTGAGTCTTTTCTTTCTCAGGTCATATCCATTCCACTGGTAAATCCTATGCAAATTAAAAGGATAGACAACCCTGGCTAATGTGGCTTAATTGGATGGAGCTTCCTTCCAGTGCACAGGAAGGTTCCATTCCCAATCAGGGCACGTACCCAGGTTGTGGGTTCCATCCTTGAATAGGGTGCATATGAGAGGCAACCGATGGATGTTTCTCTTTCATACTGATGTTTCTCTTTCTTTCTTCCTTCTTCTCTCTCTCCCTCTCAAAAAAAAAGGGGGGGGTATTAGTTATCTGGGGGACAGGTGAGGAAAGCAAATACTACCAAAGTGATAGTAGTGATGGAAGAGAGTAAATGGATTTTAGAGAGACTCAGAAAGTAAAAACAGGACCTGCTATCTGCATCTGGATACAGAGAAAAAGAAAAGACTTGAGAATGACTTACAAGTTTCTGTCTTGAGTAACTGAAATAGGGAACAATGAAGAAGTCTGAAGGGGATGATGATTAGATAATAGCTTTAGATGTGTTTACTTTTAAGTGCCAAGTCTTCAATGAGCTATTGATTAAAGTGATGTAGAGCTCAGAACTGAGAGCTACCAATATTTAGATGTGTAACTAATACACATATAACCTTAATCTTAGAGTATAAATATGATCATATCACTTTTCTTTCCTCTAGTCAGTCACTTGGGGTCCTCATGTCATATTATCAGAAAGTCTAGTATCTCCTTTATTATCTTAAAATTCCAAGGTTCTTGCAGAAACCAGTTTGGCTCAGTGGATAGAGTGTCGGCCTACAGACTGAAAGGTCCCAGGTTCGATTCTGGTCAAGGGCATGTACCTTGGTTGTGCAGGAGGCAGCTGATCAATGTTTATCTCTCATTGATGTTTCTAACTCTCTATATTTCCCTCTCTTCCTCTCTGTAAAAAAATCAATAAAATATATATATTTTTAAAATTCCAAGGTTCTTATATATTCTAAAAGGTAAGTGTGGCAGTTATCTAGTCTTATAAAATAAAAAAGTAATATTCCAATTAACCATCACTCTGCTACACCCACAAGCCACACCCACCAGCCAATTAGGAGCAAATATGCAAATAAACCCAACCAAGATGGAGGAAGCCAAGCTTTCCACCTGCTGTTGCTGGCCTAGGACTCCATTCAAGGATACAAAGTTTCAATGATAGAAGATACATGAATCTAAACGGAAATGGCAGCAGTGATGGAGCTGGAGAGAGCAGGAGGGAGGCTTGGGTTGCCCCCAGCAATGGAGGAAGCCAAGCTTTCCACCTGCTCTTGCCAGCCTAGGACTCCATTCAAGGATACAAAGTTTCAATAATAGAAGATACATGTATCTAAACAGAAATGGTAGCAGTGATGGAGCTGGAGAGAGCAGGAGGGAGGCTTGGGTTGCCCCCAGCAATGGAGGAAGCCAAGCTTTCTGCACACCCTGGCTGGCCCAGGCCTCCACTTAAGCTACAAAGTTTCAGTTATAGAAGATAAATAAATAGCAATAGAAATGGCTGCAGCCACAGAGCCAGCAGAAGGCTTGGCTCTATTCCAGGCTACAAAGTTTCAATTATAGAAGATAAATAAACCCCAGATACCAGGGCCTCCACTTAGGTTTCCAGGGGGCATGGTTGGCCAGAAAAACACCACAGGCCCCTCGCCCAGGCCACCTCACACCCCAAGGGAACCCCCACCCTGATCCAGAACATCCTTCAGAGCAAATCAGCCAGCCCCAACCTGCGCACTAAGCCTCTATCCTACCTAATAAAAGAGTAATATGCAAATTGACCATCACTCCAACACACAAGATGGTTGCCCCCATATGGTCAAAGATCCTGTCCCTATGTTGACACAGGATGGCCACCACAAAGTAGCCAGCAGGGAAGAGCTGTTGGGAGGAACCAGGCCTGCAAGGGAGGGCAGTTGGGAGTGATCAAGCCTGCAGGGTAGGGAGAAACCAAGATGGCAGCCTAGGGTAGACACCCGAATGCAGCCTACCACAACAATTTTGAATTTAGAACTGGAAAACAGGGGAAACGTCCTGAAACACCGGACGGCTGTCTGAGAGGAGGCTATACCATCTGGGAAAGAGAGAAAAGACATGTTGAATCTCAGAAACTGTGAACGTGCAGAAAACTGTGCACCCAAAAAGGCGGCTTCAGAGTTCAGTGTTGGCTTGTTCATGGCGCACGGAGAGGGTGGCCGAGTTTGCTATTGGCTTGCTTCCAGCACTCTGAGAGACCGGCTGAGTTCGCTGCTGGCTTACTCCAGGCACGCAGAGAGGGCGAATAGCTAACACACAGCTTGCTTTCTTGTTCAGGAGGAAAATAGAATCACCCTATTGCTCTGATAGATAGCCCCAGTCAGGGAGAGGCCGGACTGCCAGGTAGCCGGCAGAGATCTCTCGGAGGTCTGTGAAGCCAGTGGCTATTACTGTGGGACTCAGGCAAGGGCTGACGGGATACCAAAGCTTGTATGCACCACCCCAAGACTCTGCCCCATCCAAGCTGAGCACAGAAGCTCTCCCAGAGGCTGACTTTCTCTAAGGAGGGACTAACCAGAATCCAAAGCTTGTCTGCGCCTTTACCAAAGAGGTGCATGCGCCTGCAACCAATCTTGCAGGACTCACTGCAAATAGGACTTTCCTAAGGCAAGACTGACAGGGAACCAAAGCTTGTCTGCGCCACCCTGAGACTCCACCCCATCCAAGCGGAGTACAGAAGCCCTCCTAGCTGAGACACTGCTGATCCTCACAGCCAACTGGCTTGGAGATCAATGCTTCTCAGTGATACCAACAATAAGCAAGGCTTAACAACAAGACTGCACACAGAGCCCACCAAGACTGTCCACCTCAGGTAACTGGGAAGGCTGTGCTACTGGGCTCTACCAGAACACCTAGCACATAAAACTATTCCATCAAATCAGGGAAACAACTAAAATGCAGAGAAGAGGCAGGACACAAAGGAAGGAGATGGAGGAAAAGAAAAGAATGGACATTGAGTTCAAAACTAGTTATAAGGTTTTTCAAGAATTTCCTAAAAAAAGGCCGATAAATAAATGAGACCTATGATGATATGAAAAGGGATCAACTAGAAATAAAAAGAGATCAACTGGAAATAAAGAAAACATTGTCTGAAATAAAAAATATTACACAGGGTCCTAAAAACAGACTGGAAGATTGTAAGAATCAAGACAAAGATTTAGAAAACAAAGAGCCAGAGGACCCTCCTCCTCAGTAGCAAGAAGATAGGAGAATCCAAAAAATTGAAGATAGTGTAAGAAACCTCTGGGACAATTTCAAGTGAACCACATCAGAATTATGGGGGTCCCAGAATATGACAGAGAGCAAGATACCAAAAGCATATTTTAAGAAATAGTGACAGAAAACTTCTCCCACCTGGTGAAAGAAATAGACTTACAAATCCAGGAAGCACATAGAACCCCAAACAAAAGGAATCCAAAGAGAAACACACCAAGACACATCATAATTAAAATTCCAAGAGCAAAAGACAAAGAGAGAATATTAAAAGCAGCAAGACAAAAGCAGATAGTTACCTATAAAGGAGCACCCATATGATTGGGCCACAGAGATGAGGAAACATCTTAGAGATGGCAGTGCAACAATGTAGAAAGTTCCAAAATGAACTCATAGAGCAGAGTTGCCATCCTTGCTCTCTGTACTATTATGTGAGAGTGAACTATCTTGTTTAAGTCATTGTATAGGTGTCTAAACCCAAAATACAGTAATGAGGTAACTAAACCTCCATTGTTATCCCTTAAAATGGTGTTACTAGTACCTGTTATATTAGAGAAGCTGATGGATCACAAATGTAATCTTTGGCAGGGCATGGCTCCAGATAGAACTGAATCCATATTAAATACATTAGGATATATTTGGCATCTCAGGGAAATCCAAGAATAAAAGTAAATCTGGCCTCAGGGAATTTGGACTGGAAGCATCTCTAGAATCCTCAGCAGTAAAAGTTTAGGACAATTTATTCCATGCTGTTATTACCATGACTAAGTTTCTCTCTTGATCTCTGCTTTAATTCATGTGTCTTTTTGCTTTTCTTCCCAGAATTAACCAGCTTATTTACCCTCAGTTCTGTATTATTGCTCTATACCATAACTTCTGCCTAACAATATTTTCTACTTAGCCAAAACTTTGTCTTGATCAAAGCCACTTCTCTGCTAATTGTCTCTCTATACCAGTGATCGGCAAACACATTAATCAACATAGACAAAATAAACAGTACAACAATTGAAATTTCTTTTGAGCGCCAAATTTTTTAAACTTAAACTTCTTCTAACACCACTTCTTCAAAATAGATTCATGCAGGCCTTGATATTTTGTGGAAGAGCCACACTCAAAGGGCCAAAGAGCCCCACATGGCTCTATATAATTTAAATTTTTTCATTTCTTTTTTAAAAATATATATTTTATTGATTTTTTTACAGAGAGGAAAGGAGAGGGATAGAGAGAGAAACATTGGTCAGCTGCCTCCTGCACACCTCCTACTGGGGATGTGCCCGCAACCAAGTACATGCCCTTGACCGGAATCAAACTTGGGACCTTTCAGTTCTCAGGCCCACGCTCTATCCATGAAGCCAAACCGGTGTGGGCTAAAATTTTCATTTCTTGCCTCTAATATCTGATTCATTTTCTATTTCCTAATTCACTTACCTAAGGACGAGAAGGTAATTGCCTATATTTCACCTTTCAAGTTACTATAATAGCTGCTGGATAACTTACACATTAGTCAGGAGTACCTTTCAGGTCCAATCAGTAATGTTTAGAAATTTGAAAGATAGTATCAAGTGGTACAAAAGATGACCGCCTAAGACTTTAAGGGAGGAATAATCTATCTATATATGTAAAACCCTAATATGCAAATTGACTGAGCGGCAGAACAACCGAACAATCGGTCGCTATAACAAGTGCCGACCACCATGGGGTGTACATGGCAGGCATCAGCAGCAGGCGGCACAACACAAAACATGGCAGGCATCAGCCATGGTGGGATGTTGGAGCAGGTAAGCAGGGGTGCCAGGCCAACGTGGGGCGCCGGTTGCTGTCATCAGGGCGAGCCTTTGGCAGTTACTGAAATTTCTTTGCTCGCGCACATCATGGTCCCGCCTAGCACTTGCACCCACTGCTGGTGCCCACCACTGGTCCCAATTGGCCCTGAGAGCTTCCCCACCTCAGGGCAGCAGCTGCCACTGATGGCACAGACCCCAATCACTCCACACCATCAGCGGGTGCAAGCAGGGCTGGCGCCGTGAAGTGGTAGGAGCAGCTGCAGCAGCGGGAGCAGGGCTGCGGCAGGAGGGGCGTGGAGGATGGGCCAAGACTCGCCCCTGTGCCCACAGCAGTCTCGTGGCCCACAGTTCCTTTCAGGGTGTACAAATTCTTGCACTGGGCCTCTAGTATTCCATAAAGAAGGATGGTAGACTTCTCTGGAACTATGAGTAACATATCTTAGATAGATACTGGAGGGGGAAGTGGAGTGGAAACCAGAAACCACTTAGGGATGTATTACAAAAAAAATAAGTAAAAGTGGCCAGGTATTTATCAGAGTTTTACAGTAATAGGACTAAACAGGAAGGTACAGATTAAGGAAATGTTAAAGATGTGGAATATACAGGAGTTGATGATTAGCCAGATAGGAGAAATGAGCAAATGGGATGAGTCCAATAATCTTCAGGAGTCTTGGTTTACCTAACCAGAAGGATGCTGTTGTCTTTCACTGTTCTGGAGAACACTGAAGGAAGAGAAAGTTTTATAATTTCATTCACTCATTTATCCACACAGTCAAGAACAATGTGTTTAACCTTACATGAAAGAGAAATACTGACAAATGCATTAACTGGACATTACAAAAGAGTCCAATATTGGGACATGTTGATTGCGTGGTGCCTATGAGATATATCAAATGAAAGGATGGGTCTAAAATCCAGGGAATGCTCTCAGCCTGACATACTAGTATATGTGATAGAGTGAAAATGCTTACAACCTTCTTTCCCATCCTGGAGACTTCTCCTGGGCCAAGAGAATTCTATGGATGCCAGATTGCTTCGTTGGACTTTGAGAATGCAGGGTAAGGAGAATGAGAAATAGGAAAAATACAGGCATACCTCAGAGATTTTGTAGGTTCGGTTCCAGACCACTGCTTTAGAACAAATATCCCAGTTGTTACATAAAATTTCTCAGGAACCAAGAAACCAAGAAAGGAACTGATAACTCCAGCATTACATTGTGAATTTATTAAGGAAACTTACATATGGGGGTGTGCCTCCAGTGGAGTGAGAAGACATGGATATCCTCTGCCACATGGCAAATGCTAAGAGGTTCTATAGGACAGGGCAGGTTGAACAGGGGTACTGGGGCATGACCCTCTCTAGAAGAAAAGACCTTATTTGCTTCCCCAGAGGTGGGCCTGTTCCAGGAACCAGCACACTGTGGGGCATAGGGAAAGTTCGATCAGTCTCTGAGGGGATTTTTGGAAAGTAATCTTTGTTCTGGTCAGGATCTAGCAGGCAGTTCAACAGTGGCCACATCATGAAAATATCTATCCTCCACAGCAATAAAGCAAGCCACACTAATTTTTTTGGTTTCCCAATGCATATAAAAGTTGTGTTTACACTATACTTCAGTCTATTAGGTATGCCATAGCACTATGTCTTTAAAAATGTACATACCTTGGCCTGGCTGGGTGGCTCAGTTAGTTGGAGTGTTGTCCCATACACCAAAGGTTACAGGTTCAATCCCCAGTCAGGGCACCTATGGGAGGCAACCCACCCATGATTTTCTCTCACATTGATGTTTCTCTCTTTCTCTATATTTCCCTACCTCTTTCTCTAAAATCAATTAAAAACATATCCTTGGGTGACAATTTTAAAAATGTATATACCTTAATTTTAAAATACTTTATTGCTAAAATATGCTAACCATCATTTGAGCCTTTTGCCAGTCATAATCTTTTTGTTGGTGAAGGGTCTTGCCGCTATGTTGATGGTTGCTAACTTTTTTTTTAATATATATTTTATTGATATTTTACAGAGAGGAAGGGAGAGAGATAGTTAGAAACGTCGATGAGAGAGAAACATCGACCAGCTGCCTCTTGCACACCCCCTACTGGGGATGTGCCTGCAACCAATATACATGCCCTTGACCGGAATCGAACCCGGGACCTTTCAGTCCGCAGACTGACGCTCTACCACCGAGCCAAACTGGTTTCGGCATGGTTGCTAACTTTTAAGGGGAATTGATGGCTGTGGCAATTTTTAAAAACAAGACAGCAAGAAGTTTGCTGCATTGACCTTTCTTTTCACTTGTTTCTCTGTAATATACATTGCTATTTGATAGCATTTTACTCAGAGTAGAACTTTCAAAATGCTGTGGTCGTTTTGATCTTCCATCCAGACCACTAAAACTTTCTCCACATCGGCAGTAAGGCTGTTTTGCTTTCTTATCATTTGTGTGTTCACTGGAGTAGCACTTTTCATTTCCTTCAAGAACTTTTCCTTTGCATTCACAACTTAGCTTATTGTTTGGTGCAAGAGGCCTACCTTTTGGCCTACCTCAGCTTTCAACATGCCTTCCTCACTAAACATAATCATTTCTAGCTTTTGATTTAAAGTGAGAGGTAACTCTTCCTTTCACTTAAACACTTAGAAGTAATTATGGGACTATTAATTGGCCTAATTTCAATACTGTTGTGTCTCAGGGAATGGGGAGGCCCAAGGAGAGAAAGAGACAGAGAAAAGCTAATCAGTAGAGCAGTCAGAATATAGAGAAAATTAATCAAATTCACCATCTTATATTAGCATGGTCCGTGGCACACCAAAACAATTATAATAGTATCATCAAAGATCACTGATCACAGATCACCATAACAAATAAATATTAAAAAGTTTGAAATAGCCAAGGTCGGTTTGGCTCAGTGGTAGAGCATCGGTCTGCGGACTGAAAGGTCCCAGGTTCGATTCGGGTCAAGGGCATGTACATTGGTTGCGGGCACATCCCCAGTAGGGGGTGTGCAAGAGGCAGCTGGTTGATGTTTCTCTCTCATCGACGTTTCTGGCTCTCTATCTCTCTCCCTTCCTCTCTGTAAAATATCAATAAAATATATTTTTATTTTTATTTTTTTTTAATATATTTTATTGATTTTTTACAGAGAGGAATAGAGAGCTAGAAACATTAATGAGAGAGAAACATCGACCAGCTGCCTCCTGCACGCCCCCTACCGGGGATGTGCCCGCAACCAAGGTACATGCCCTTGACCGGATTCGAACCTGGGACCCTCCAGTCCACAGACCGATGCTCTATCCACTGAGCCAAACCGGTTTTGGCAATAAAATATATTTTTAAAAAATAAAAATAAAAAAATAAAAAGTTTGAAATATTGCAAGAATTACTGAAATGTGGCACACAGAGATGAAGTGAGCAAATGCTGTTGGAAAACAATACCAATAGACTTGCTCAACACAGGTTTGCCACAGCCTTCAATTTGTAAAAAAAACAGTATCTTCAAAAATCAATCAAGTGAAGTGCAATAAAATGAAGATAGAAGTAGAACTTATATTAAGAAGCTATGTTGAGCCCTGGCCAGGTGGTTCAGTTGATTGAAGTGTCATCCCATACACCAAAAGGTTAGGGGTTCAATTCCCAGTCAGAACATATATGGGAGGCAACCTATCCATGTTTCCCTCTCATCTCTCTCTCTCTCTCTCTCTCTCTCTCTCTCTCTCTCTCTCTCTCCTCTTCCTTCTTCTCTGAAAATGTGCTTTAATAACAAAAATTTTAAATAAAGTGTCCTGCCGAAACCGGTTTGGCTCAGTGGTAGAGCGTCGGTCTGTGGACTGAAGGGTCCCCGGTTCGATTCCGGTCAGGGGCGTGTGCATTGGTTGCGGGCACATCCCCAGTGGGGGGTGTGCAGGAGGCAGCTGGTCGATGTTTCTCTCTCATCGAGGTTTTTGGCTCTCTATCTCTCTCCCTTCCTCTCCGTAAAATATCAATAAAATGTATATGTTTTAAAAAAATAAATAAAGTGTTCTAATTTGGTTACTTCTGATTACTGGGTGGAATATTGGGGAATATCTGCTTCAGGTAGCATCTCCAACAATGGCTGTGTCTTTTCTATGGTTCCAGGTCTCACCAGTCCCTTCCTCCTAGCTCAGCTTCCACAGAACAGTCCTTCCTTCTGTGGTTTCAGTTCCCACAGAATGGTCCCAGCTCATGGTCTCTGTTAACCACCTCCTCCTCTGATTCTCCAGCCTAGGGATGTAGAAGTTTCCTGCTGTTGCTAATTTCTGAGCTGCTTCCCTATCCCGTTTCACTTCCAACCTATTTGTAACTAGTTCCTTGTGTTAAATTCCTTCTACTTAATTACTGGCATAGGCTCTGTTTCTCTGACTAGACCCTAACAGGTTGACCTAAATAGTGTATATAAACCAAGAGCATTAATTCCATGCAATCAACCACCAAAGGACAAGAAAGGAGAACATGGAGACTAAGGAATTCCTGGAGCAATGAGTTAGATGGGAGTTTTTCTACACAGTTCTTCTTTGAAATCCCAGAGGGTGGGCTATCTCCCCGAATAGGAATCATTCTTAGTAGTCAATCTTAAATTCTATAATCATCTGTTGAATGTCCATTCATGCTGTATCCTAAGGGAGATACAAAAATGAACTAGAGCTGAAACCGGTTTGGCTCAGTGGATAGAGCGTCAGTCTGTGGACTGAAGGGTCCCAGGTTCGATTCCGGTCAGGGGCATGTACATTGGTTGCAGGCACATCCCCGGTGGGGTTTGTGCGGGAGGCGGCTGGTCGATGTTTCTCTCTCATCAATGTTTCTAGCTCTCTATTCCTCTCCCTTCCTCTCTGCAAAAAAAAAATATATATATATATATATATAATTGAGTTTATATCTAGACATGATACTTGCCTATTTTGATCTAGACATGATACTTGCCTAGGATAAAGGGTCTCAAAGTCTAGTATAAGAAATAAAACATGTACAAGTGATCAGAAATAGGCAACACTTGTGTATAAGGATTCAAAGGAAGAAAGGATCAATTCTAGCTGTAGGTCCAGAAAGGAGATGCCTATTGCACAGAACCTTGAACTATTTTGATATTGAGAGATCATAGATGGAACAGCATGAACAGAGGGGACTTGGGAAATGCAAGTGGTTTCTAGTGAATGTTAAGTATTTTAAGTTCACTAGTGCAGTATGTGAATAGAAGTAGTGAAAAATATAGATGGAAAAGGCAGTAATTCAATATTAGAAACCCTTCAAAATATAGACTTCAGACATTGGGCCATGAGTTGGCAAACTACAGACCACAGGCCAAATCTGGCTTGCTGTCTATTTTTGTTAGGCCCATGTCACACATCAACATTTGCAATAAACTATCTACTACTTGATCCTTTAAAGTACAATTTGTGATGATGGGAAACACTCTTTTTAAACCCAAATTAAGTAAAATGTTATCTCCCGTCCAAAAAGAATTCTATTCTTTCCATGAGTTTTTATTTTTTTATACAGAGTTTAATGAGCATCATTATTACTATTACTCATTATCTAACAGACAGCTTACCTTTGTTTCACTTAGTTCTTTTTCTGGGGTTTTGTCTTGTGTTTTTGTTTGGAATGTATTCTTTTATCTACTCCTTTTGCCTGTTTGTTTCTCTATATTAGGTAGGTCAGCTATGTCTCCTAGTCTTTAAAAAATGGTCTATTTAGAAGGTGTCCTGTGGGGCTCAGTGGTGGAATCCCCTCTTCTCAGAAGAGCCACGTGCTCCACGGGTGTTCTCAGGATGGACTCATGTGGCCTGTTGTGGTTGGGCCAAGACTGCTATCGACACACTGGCAGGAGAGGCTAGTTCCGGGCTGGGCTGGCTGTGAGACCTGGCTGCAACTGTTACAGACACTGCTGCATGCTGGTGCTGACTAAGGCTGCCCACTGGGTGTGACAGGGCAGGAGCCACTTTGGAGGGGTGCCAGCTGGGTGGGTCCTCAGGGAAATGCTAGAGCGGGGTGAACAGTGTTAGCAAGGTTAATGGAGTGTGTCAGAAATGGCCCTTGCCAGCATCAGACCAGCAAAGAGGAAGGAGAGGGAAGAAAAGTGAGAGAAGGAATGACACCCACCAACACTTCTGACTCAGAAGAAAGTTCTAACAGAACCCTGCCCCTCCAGCACACACCCTCAAATTGGTCAATGTATCACCTTGATGTTTGACCCCGGTGCTTTTTATACTGTAGTCTCTGTGCTCAGACTCACAAAGAGCTGAGACTTGGTTTTCTATAGCCCTTTAGCTCTCCCAAATGTAAACCCTACTGATTTTTTAAAATATATATATTTTATTGATTTTTTTACAGAGAGGAAGAGAGAGGGATAGAGAGTTAGAAACATCAATCAGCTGCCTCCTGCACAACCCCTACTGAGGATGTGTCTGTAACCAAGGTACATGCCTTTGACTGGACTTGAGCCTGGGACCCCTCAGTCCGCAGACCGACGCTCTACCACTGAGCCAAACCGGTTTCGGCAACCCTGCTGATTTTTAAGCGAAATGTTATAGGGCTCCTTTTATGGTACAGGTCCTCCAGTCTGAGGTTCAGAATCCCTCACTTTTGGGAGTGAGAGACCTCAGTTTATATCATTCCCACCAGTGGATCACCACAGAAGTGGCGGGTCTGGTGGGTCCTGGCTAGACTTATCTTCGCCCCTCCTACCTGTCTCAATGTGGCTTTTTCTTTTCTTTTCTTTTTATAAATCTTTCTTGTTGAAAGTATTACACCTACTTTTTTCCCCAATGACCCCTTCAGCCTCCCCCTGCTCCCCACCCCAGGCCTTTACCACCCTATTGTCTGTGTACCCGGGTTATGCATATATGGTCTTTGGTGGATTACCTCCCACCCACCCACCCTCTCCTACCATCCTTCCAAGATTCCACACTCTTCCATTTCTCTGGATCCACTCCATTCATCAGTTTGTTACTTAAATTCCACATATGAGTGAGATCATGTGATACTTGTCTTTTTCTAACTGACTTATTTCACTTAGCATGATACTCTCCAGATCCCTCCATATTGTCTTAAAGGTAAGAGAGTCTTCTTTTTTTTACTACTACATAGTATCCCACGGTATAAATGTACACAGTTTTTTAACCCACTCATCTCCTGATGGGCACTTGGGCTGTTTCCAGATCTTAGCTATTGTAAATTGTGCTGCTATGAAAAATAGGCATGCATACATTTTTTTAAATGGTGTTTTGGGTTTCCTAGGATATATTCCTAGAAATGGGATCACTGGGTCAAATGGCAGTTCCATATTTATTTATTTATTTTTTTAGGAAACTCCATAATGTGGCTTTTTTCTTTATATCTGTACTTGTAAAGAATTTGTTCTGCTAGTCTTCAGGTCATTCTCAGAGACAGCTGCTCTATATGTAATTGTAGTTTTGGTGTCAATGAGAGCAAGTGAGCTCAGGACCTTCCTATTCTGCCACCTTGAACGTGAAGCCAGAAGCCTTGCTCTTCAATGCCAATTTAGCTTTTCTATGGAAAATCATTCCTTGCTTGCGGTTGATGCACTGCCCCGGCAACAAACGTGTCTCCAGATCATTGAATCATTGCCCCCTTCATGAATTTGTTGTTTTTTTAAGTACTAAGTTATTATTATATTTTGAATTTTGTCAGTAATAAGTCTGTAGAAATTTGTTTTCTCTGTTCTTATAAAAACACTTACATAATCTCCTCAGTTTTCCCTTTTGACCCATACAGCCTAAAATATCTACTACCTGATCCTTTAAAGCAGTGATTCTCAACCTTTCTAATGCTAAAACCCTTTCATACAGTTCCTCATGTTGTGGTGACCCCCAACCATAAAATTATTTTTTTAATATATTTTATTGATTTTTTACAGAGAGGAAGGGAGAGGAATAGAGAGTTAGAAATATCGATGAGAGAGGAACATCGATCAGCTGCCTCATGCAACCTCCCACTGGGGATGTGCCCGCAAAACCAAGGTACATGCCCTTGACTGGAATCAAACCTGAGACCTTTTAGTCTGCAGGCCGACGCTCTATCCACTGAGCCAAACCAGTCAGGGCACCAACCATAAAATTATTTTCATTGCTACTTTATAACTGTACTTTTGCTACTGTTATGAATCGTAATGTAAATATCAGTGTTTTCCGATGGTCTTAGGCCACCCTTCTAGCGGTTCTCAACCTGTGGGTCTCGAAATTCCTATATGGTTAAGTCATGTTAATTAGTTGCAACTGAGCACATCCCTAGCTAATAAAGAGAATGTATTAGAAGGATCCTAAGAACTCACAGATCAATCTGTCGTGACCCACAGGTTGAGAATTGCTGCTGTAGAGCCTAAGAAACTGTATTAAAGGGTCATGGCATTAGAAAGGTTGAGAACCACTGCTTTAAAGAAAAAGTTCGCTGACCTCTGGTCTGCATTAGGCAGTAAAGTAGCCAGGCTCAGCCATGTGCTTTGGGACATCTGGTTGCATTTGGATAATCATTCCAAGTAAAATGGACCCCAATACAGTAATCCAGAAGAGATACAATGAGGACTGTATTAGTCAAAACTTATCTGGCCGAAACCTGTTTGGCTCAGTGGATAGAGCGTTGGCCTGTGGACTGAAAGGTCCGGGTTCGATTCCGGTCAAGGGCATGTACCTTGGTTGTGGGTGCATCCCCAGTAGGGGGTGTGCAAGAGGCAGCTGATATATGATTCTCTCTCATTGATGTTTCTAGCTTTTTATCCCTCTCTCTTCGTCTATGTAAAAAATCAATAAAATATACTTAAAAAAAAACTTATCTGGCTGCAAGTGATCCAAGTCTAATGTAACCATATAAGCAAAAGCGAACATGGAACACACTGTTGCCTATCCAATATCCATTTCTCTATCTTCTATACTAACAGAATTCCAATTTGCTATGGAGCAGCTAAAAATTCTTACCTTTCTAGAGTGCAAATGGGGGTAATCTGTACTTAGGGGTGGTCACATGGTTCAGTTCTGGCAAATGAGAAAATTAAAGGAAGTTTCAGAGTTTGGCTTCCACAGGTATGTGGTTGGTGTGCTTACTCCTTCAGTTCTTTGTCCTTTCCTTCTTTGTCCTTTGTCCTTTCCTTCTCTTCTTGATAAGAAAGCAGAGTTTGCTTGGGAGGTGCAGCCACATTCCTGCCTCATATTAAGGATGGTGGAACAGGAAGACAGAGGAGCCTGGTCTTTTATGACATTCTGTAACCTGAAACAGTTTCTCTTACCCTGGAATGCCTATCTCCAAGTATCTTTTTATGGTAGGGAAATAAATTCCTATATGGTCAAGCCATGTTTATTAGTTGCAACTGAGCACATTCCTAGCTAGTAAAGAGAATGTATTAGAAGGATCCTAAGAACTCACAGATCATACAAACTAATTGGAGTTCAACAAACTGTTCTTGAAAGATGCCGAGTACTGTAGATCTTACCTCTTTCATTACTTAGTAAATAGTAAGGACTGATTTACTATATCATGATATCCTCTTACAATGCAATATTATATAACCACTATAATGAGAGCAACTAAAAGTATATAGTAGGTGGTTTGGCTCAGTGGATACAGCATTGGCCTGTGGACTAAAGGATCCTGGATTCAATTACAGTCAGGGGTACATGCCTGGGTTGCGGGCTCGATCCCCAGTAGGGGGCGTGCAGAAGGCAGCCAATCAATGATTCTCTCTCATCATTGATGTTTCTATCTCTCTCTCCCTCTCCTTCCCTCTCTAAAGTATATAGCAGCATGAAAAAATGTTTCTAACATAACCTTAGTTATATTAGCAACCATGTATAAATTTATACATGCTCCATGTATAAATTCAAATCAACAAAAGTGTATGAAGTAGACAATTAAAGTCTACCCCAGGGTAACTTTAAAAAGTTTTGTATGAATACAAACGTTTTTCTATGCACAGAAAATTGTATATCATAATTTTACTTATGGTGTATGTTGAGCATTTTACATATCATTAAATAGCCTCTAAGACATATTTAATGGTAGTTTGATAATCGACTGTTCAAATAATATATGATTATTTACTCAACCATCTCCTTATCTCTAAAACTATAGTAAGCTTTTGGATGCAAGTTATTGAAACACACTCAATAATCTAAAGGGGTAAAGATGAACTGTTATAAGGATACTGGACTGTTCCACAAAAGGAAGATAAAGGCATGCCAAAAGTGAATAGAATGTTTGCTGGAATGCTCCTGCTAATACTTCTCTCTCTCTCTCTTTTGTCTCTGCCTCTCCCCACATCTCTACTTCATTCTCCTCTCTCTGCCAACTGGAATTCTTGCCCCTTCAGTCCATCTGGAGGATAACAGTCTGGCACAGTTCCTGAATTTTTTTACTCCTTCCATGCAAGATAGCTTGAATTAAACCGGAATTCCTAAGTAAGGAAGACAATATAATTGACCTAGTTAGGACAAGTTAGGTCTACCCTGGTCCAATCAACAATGGATGAAGGTCCTACTTGAGGCTAGAGTAAGGAAGGTGATCTGAATAGGTCCTTCTGTTCTCAGAGAAGGGTGAATCACTGTAAGCTAAGAAAGTACCCCCAAAGATGTCTACTAATGCCTTCATATGCCAATTTACCTTCTTAGAATGGACAGATAAGTGAAATCATCAATTAAAATAATATGGGCATTGTAAGGCCAAACTGCTTTCCAAAGAAAGCATCAGCCTACACTTCCACCTGCAGTGACTGGGAGTTCCTGTTTGCCTACACCCTCCTAACTCTAAAAAAAAATCAAAGCTCTGATATTTTCTTATTTTGAAAGGGAAAAGTGGTATCTCAATGTTGTTTTAATTTTTTTTATCACTAGTGGGCTGAGCATTTTCTTAGGTATTGGTGGACACAGCAGAGCTGCTTTGTGAGCCTCTCCTTGGTAAGATAGTGAAGATTCTCCCCTACAGGACTGAGGAGCGAGGCTTTCTGATGGGACAGATGAATGGATAGAACCTATGAAGCTGTTTTACAAATGTCATTTCTACCAGGCTTGCCCATACCTGCTGGCCAGCCACTATCGTCCCCTGCCTGGATCCCCTCCCTCCCGCCAGCAGAAACTCTGGCTGTCCAGGTTGCCCAACTCTGTTGGAAAGTAAGTATTTGTAGAGCAAGCTTAGAAGCCCCTATTGGCAGAGTCAACACTGAAACAATCTGTACGACAGCACAGAAGCTAGGTGTGTATGGTACCAGATCCAGCTATCTGGATAATTTAGCTGTATTATCTTGTGGAACATGCAACTATGAAGACTGAAGTTTTATTCCCCTGCCCTTCATCTCTCTGTGATGTTTCACCCATCCCACCCACAGCTTCCATTGCACATTTCTGTCATTGCATTTGGCATACTGTGTTATCCATATCTGTGCTAGTGTCTTTTTCCTCCATAAAGTATCAACTCCTTGAGGACATGAGTTGAGGTCTGTCTTATTCATCTCTGTGTCCTCAGTTCTATGAAATTCCTCTACTAGACTTTCTCTGCCAATATTTCATCAGAGCTGCCTGGTTGGGAAAGATAAAAACTAGAGACTGTAAGTACAGTAGAGGCCCAAAAAGGACCATTTGTTATCTGAAAAGCTAAAGAACAAAAATATTTTTTACTGAGGACTGAATTTACAAGACTTATGGTAGAGGGAAACTAGCATTTTCTAAGTACCTACTATGTGCCAGGCATTTGTACTATTCAGTCCTCTCACTCACTTGGCTTCTTACTTATAGTTGTCAGGCTCCTGGTATTGTAAGAAAGACGATAGACCTAACCGGTTTGGCTCAGTGGATAGAGCATCGGCCTGCAGACTCAAGGGTCCCAGGTTCAGTTCTGGTCAAGGGCATGTATCTTGGTTTGCAGCCACATCCCCAGTAGGAGGTGTTCAGGAGACAGCTGATCAATGCTTCTCTCTCATCGATGTTTCTAACTTTCTATCCATCTCCCTTGTCTCTGTGTGTATATATATATATATATATATATATATACATATATATATATATATATGTATATATATATATATATATATAAAGAAAGACGGTAGTCAGCACCTCCAGGATTACATTTTCTTAGATAAAAATCTGCAGCCAAAAAGGAGAGGGATTCTCTCCCACAGTCTATAGATTAAGCCAAAAAAAATTATTCTGATTAGGTCTACTTTGGTCATATATTCTCTGTGGGTCAATCACTGAGCCAGGGAGGTGGACTACTATTGCAGGCCTTAGATAAATTATGTGTCACATGACAAGAGGAGCAAGTTTTGTTAACCCAAACAACGGAAATGGAAAAGCTTGCTGGACAGCCAAGAGCCTTAGTTACCAGGGCTAAAAGGTATTGGAGCAATTGGAGAGGGATTCTCTCCCACAGTCTATAGATTAAGCCAAAAAAAAATTATTCTGATTAGGTCTACTTTGGTCATATATCCCTGTGGGTCAATCACTGAGCCAGGGAGATGGACTACTATGACAGGCCTTAGATAAGTTATGTGTCACATGACAAGAGGAGCAAGTTTTGTTAACCCAAACAACGGAAATGGAAAAGCTTGCTGGACAGCCAAGAGCCTTAGTTACCAGGGCTAAAAGGTATTGGAGCAATTATCTGCCTTGGGATCCTTTCCTCTAACACTAGGACTGTCTTCTTATGCCTTGAGGGAACATGCCTTTTTAGCCAAGTGTTGAATACTGGGCCTGGTCTGAAATAATACAGAGAACTGAATAGTCAGCACATCTGGGTGAAACTTCTCCCACTACTAGGTCTTCAGATAAGAAATTTCAGGTCCAGGCAGAATCCATTATCAGTCCCCAAGCAACTGGAGTTGTTTTGAGACCAAACACAGTCATGCCCCATTTTTTTAATCCTACTTAATTTCCAGTCCTCCTTTACTAAATGATGACTGACTCTCAAACTCACTCTTCCTCTAGCCATTTTCTTCACTCACTTTTTAAGAGACTTGCTATGAAAATGTATTCATCCATCCCTTCAAAAATAATTAAACATCTGCTATGTACCAGGACTATGTTGGGCACCTTAAAAAACTTAAAAATAGCCCTAGCCAGTTTTGCTCAGTGGATAGGGCATCAGTCTGTGGACTGAAGGGCCCCAAGTTCAATTCCAGTCAAGGGCATGTACCTTGGTTGCAGGCCCCACCCTGGCCCGAGCTCTAGTGAGGCACGTGCAAGAGGCAACCAATTGCTGTTTCTTTCTGTCTTTCCCTCTCTAAAAATCAATGGAAAAATATCCTCAGATGAGGATTAAAACAACAACAACTTAAAAATAGAAGACCTGCCCAGCCAGCATGGTTCAGTGGTTCAGCGCTGACCTGTGAACCAGGAGGTCATGGTTCGATTCCTGGTCAGGGCACATGCTCAGGTTGCAGGCTCAATCCCCAGTGTGGAGCAAACAGGAGGCAGTCAATCCATGATTCTGTCTTGTCATTGATGTTTCTGTCTCTTGCTCCCTCTCCCTTCCTCTCTGAAATCAATGAAAATATATATTTAAAAACAAAAACAAAAAACAAACCAGAAAACCTACAGGGAGTTAAATTAACAGATGTCAGCCTGACCAGATGAAGCTTTCTATTGAGTCCTTTGAGACTCTTCCTGAATCCCAGGTCTGCAGAGCACTAAACGAAACACGTGTGTGGATGAAAGGGGCCACATGCTAACCTGACAAGCTCAGGGGGAGGCCTGCATGGCAGTCTTGCAAACTCAGAGACCTAAAGTAACCACAAAGGATGGTCTGAAATTAAATTTTAACTAAAAGCAATTATGGAGAGACAACAAGATGGCGGCAGAGGTAAAAGCCTAACTGCAGCCGCACTCAACAATTTCAAAAAATACAACTAAAATATAGAGTGAACACTATCCAGAACTACAGGAAAGTTGACTGACTGGAAATTCTACAACTAGAAGGAAAGAGAAAACCAGAAGGAAACCAGAGGAGCTGTAAAAGCCTAAGGTACGGAGGCACGGTGCGCGCGGGGAGAGGAAGGAGCCGGAGAGGAGGGGCCGCTGAGTGCCTGGCTGGCGTTCCCCAGCGGGAAGGAGATAAAAGCTCCAGACTGTGCTGAACCCCAACTCCGACTGCACTGAACCCCAGTTCTGGGCTAGACCCTGGGGGTCCTAGGCTCATACAGAGGGAATCTGGGCTGTAAGGCGGAAGCTCAGACGAGCAGCGAGAAAGGCAGAGCCCCGGAGTCGCGCACATTGCGCACAGAGGAGGGACTGTTCGCTGAGCTGCTGAATTGCCCCAGCGGGAAGGACTCAAAAGCTCAGGACTGTGCTGAGCCCCAGTTCTGACTGCACTGAACCCCAGTCCTGGGCAAAACCCTCGGGCTCCAGCCTCATACAGAGGGAATCTGGGCTGTAAGGCAGAAGCTCAGGGGAACGGCGAAAAGCAGATTTCCTAAGTCGCGCACATTGCGCGCACAGAGGACAGACTGTTGTTTGGGCTGCGAGATCGCCCTAGCGGGAAGGAGACATAAGCTCCGGACTGTTCTTAACCCCACTTCCAACTGCTCTGAACCCCAGTTGTGGGCTTGTTGGGGGAGAGACTACACTGTCTGGTAGCGGGCGAAGCTCTAGAGTGCCTTTCTCTCAGAGGTGCTTGCAGCGAGTACCAAAGGACCCTGAGGTACACTGAGACTCAGGAACCTCCGAGGGCGGGGCTAACCGGAAGCCAAGGCTGTAGGCTCCACCCTGAAACTCTGCCCCTTCCAAGCTGAACTCAGAGAGGCTTTTGCAGGTTTCCAAGTCTAGTGGAATAAGGCTGTCTCCTGGCATAGACACAGCTGATCCTCCCAACCTACCAACTCAGGGAAGCAGCGAAAATGCCGAAACGAGGAAACACATCACAAACGAAAGAAATGGAGGACAAAAAGCGACTGGATATAGAATTCAAAGCCACGCTTATAAGGTTGTTCAACAATCTCTTAGAAAAGGCCGATAAAATAAATGAGACCTATGAGGATATGATAAGGGATCAACAAGAAATAATGAAGGGTCAACTAGAAATAAAGAATACTATCTCTGAAATAAATAATATTATACAGAGTCCTAAAAACAGATTGGAAGATTGCAAGAATCAAGTCCAAGATTTGGAACACAAAGAGCCAGAGGACACTCCTCCACAGAAGCAAGAAGACAAGAGAATCCAGAAAGTTGAAGATAATGTAAGAAACCTCTGGGACAACTTCAAGCGAACCAACATCAGAATTATGGGCATCCCAGAAGATGACAGAGAGCAAGATACCGAAAACATATTGAAAGAAATAGTAACAGAAAACTTCCCCCACCTGGGGAAAGAAATAGACTTACACGTCCAGGAAGCACACAGAACCCCAAACAAAAGGAATCCAAAAAGAACCACACCAAGACACATCATAATTAAAATTCCAAGAGCTAAAGACAAAGAGAGAATATTAAAAGCAGCAAGACAAAAGCAGGTAGTTACCTATAAAGGGGCACCCATACGACTGTCAGCTGATTTCTCAATAGAAACCATGCAGGCCAGACGGGAATGGCAAGAAATATTCAAGGTGATGAACAACAAGAACCTACAGCCAAAAATACTCTACCCAGCAAAGCTATCACTCAGAATTGAAGGCCAGATAAAGAGCTTCACAAATAAACTTAAGCTAAAGGAATTCATCACTGCCAAGCCAGAATTATATGAATTGCTAAAAGGGGTTCTTTAGGAAGAGGAAGAAAATAAAGATAAAAATTATGAACAAACACGTAACTATCAACAAGTGAGTCTAAAAACCAAGGGAAGTAAAAATCATGATGAACAATATTAACTGGTGAATATAATAGAATCAGAGGTATGGAAGGGGAGTGGACTGATGATTCTTGGGGAAATGGGGAGTGGAGCGGGGTGGGAAGAGACTGAACATAAACTGCACCTATGGATGAGGACAATGGGGGATGGGGAAAGGGCAGAGAATTGAATGGAAACTTGGTGTAGGGGAGCAATGGGGGGGGGGATGAGGAACTTTTGTAATAATATGAACAATAAAGATTTATTAAAAAAAAAAAAAAAAAGCAATTATGGCCGGTAGTTACATCCTAGGCCGATATCTTCACTGACAAGGTCAACCTTTACCTTAATTGAGCCTATCTTTCTTTTTGCATCTATAATAATATACCCTTGAAATGTCTAGGTAACTTGTAACTTCCCTTTTCCTGGATCCCTGTGGCACAACCTAATGTGCCAAGTACCAGGACAGATACCACAATGCCTTCATTATTATTATGATTATTGTTCCTGTACCCACCTAACTATGTGTCTATCATTTTACTTTATATACAATCCCGGGGGTTCCCCCCCACACACACTACTTTGCTTTCTCCACCTCTCTAGTCTATCACCAATGGATTTCATGTAACCCACCTAGTCCCTTCCTTTGATTGCAATGTATAAATATAGATGTAACCTGCCATTCTCCGGAGCATTATCTCAATTTGTTGAGGTTCTGCTTCCCAGCATATGTCGACAGTTTGGCTCAAATAAGCTCACAAAAATTCTTTACAGGTTTGAGTGTTTTTATGTGAACAGGTATGAGTACCAGATGTGGTTTCCAAGCGTCCCCTTTATGATTCAGTTATCAAAAAACACAGGACACTTTTTTCAATCAAATAAATAAATAGATCTATCTAAACAACTGGGGACTTGAAAAAGATAAGGCTATGTTTTTTTCTGGAAGTAGAATATAACTGAATTTACACATATGTGCTCAATTTGTACCTTGGCCCAAAGCTGATGGTCTCACCTCACCAGCTATCCACACAGTTGATGATTTTCTTTAAAATTCAGCAATAGCAGCAATAGCTGGGTAGTTCTAATAGCAAGGTCAACTGCTCAAGGGTATTTCTGGGAACTATGGATTCTTAGTAAAACCAAAAATAAATAGTCCCCCTGGTCTTTCTCATCTCCACTCTGTTCTGTTGTCAGGGAAAGTGATAAACTCAATTTCCCCAGGCTAGAGTAAACCACATTTCAGCCACCATACATTCTGAATAATAACAGCTGATATGAGATCTCAGGTGTTTTTAAATGGGGCATATAGTACTCTCTAGTATCTTTCCAGAACTCAGAGTGAACTCTTAAGCCTGCCCTTGCTATGTGTGTGACAGGAGTACAAATAGCACTAGTTGACCAGCCATGTTTTCTAGGGTGAAACCTTCAAACTGTCAAAACCTTGTTTTGTCATGTGCTACGAGACAGAAATCTTCCCAAAAGCCTTGGGATGAAAGAGGCAAGAATAGGCAGAAATGCTATTTGCTTAGAAAATCCAGGCATTTGATCAGTGATGGTGAGAGGAAACTGATATAAACATGCAGACAAGGCAAAGGAGTCTCTTGCATACTCAGTGTCCATTGTATGCAGAGCTGGCGAAGAGGCTAGACCAAGAAAGAAAAAGCAGACATCTCTCCCCTGGTGGGTCAGTTGGTTGAGTGTTGACCTAGTACAGTGGTCTGCAAACTGCAGTTTGCTGCTCTGGTGACTAATGAGTTTGCCATCCACTGACCTAGGAGGCCACAGTTCAAGTCCCAGTCAGGGCACATGTTGGGCATGCAAGAGGCAGCTCTCTCATCATTGATGTTTCTATCTCTCTCCCTTCCCTTCCTCTCTGAAATATATATATATATATTTTATATATTTATATATATATATTTTATATATATATATATATATATTTATATATATATATTTTTTATATATATATATATATAAAACATAGACATCTGATTGAGATCTCATCTTGTGTTACTTTCTATTATTTATAGATAAACTGGAATGATATGCTGTATTAATTAAATAGATATTTTGATAGAGGCAACAAGTTTGGAAAGTCATAATCAATCTCTCCAGAAGATGCAAACTCTGCAGACCAGCCAGCCTCGGGTAGGCCAGGAGGAGACAGATTACACCAGAGGGACTGGTGTATCCTTGGAGAGTGGGTGCCTTAATTTGAATTCATCTGGAAACAGATCCTGGAACAAGGATTCAAGAGCAAGAAGTTTATTAAGCAATATAGGAAACACCAGTAGGGAAGTGAGGAGTGAGAAAGGGAGGGAAATAAGTCAGTAAAGAACAAGTTATCAAACTAGCTATCACTATCGGTCAGTGGTCAGCAAACTCATTAGTCAACAGATCCAAATACCAACAGTAAAACGATTGAAATTTCTTTTGAGAGACTTTTGCGCATGGGCCACAAAGTTTCAATCACACTGTACATGTGCGCCTGCATGTGGTGTTTTGTGGAAGAGCCACACTCAAGGGGCCAAAGAGCCACATGTGACTCGTGAGCCGCAGTTTGCCGACCACTGCTATAGGTGATTGGAACTTAATCCAATAGAGAAACTGTGGGAAATTATGTAGAATACAGGTCTCAGAGTTATTTTGTGTCAAGGGTGAGGAATAGATCCCATCAATCATTGGCTGAGAACTGCTCCAAGGGATATTAATTCCCTCCATCACCATCTCTGTCACTGCACATTCAGCCTGCCACATACCTGGACTGAGTGGCCTTCAGGCAGAGAGATGCAGATGCAAGCATATGGAATTTTGTTTCTCAGTACTTAAGTGGTAAGGCCCAAAGGGTAATTTTGTAGCATCTGCTACTAAAGGGCTGGTACATGGTATGCATCAAATTTTTGTGAGACTTTGGGCAAACTTGGAGAATCTTTCTGACCCTAAGTGATAAAGTTAGGGAGATGAAATTTCCTTCTTTCCCCTTCTCTACTATACAGGAAATTACAGTGCCAAGGCCTGCTGGAGAATTATGGTGGAGGGTGCCAAGCAATTGAAGAGATGGCTGGAGTGTAAGAATATAAGCAATTTTCTCCCAATTCCTGCGATATATCTCTGAATATTCTTTGGAATGTCTGGGGAGATTTTTGAGGGGCACTGAGGTCCAGCATGGCAAATGGAAGCTAAGCACCACTGTGATTGGACATTAACAATAAGATAGCTTCTTTTGAACCCATATTTGGTGAGGCCTAGAATATTCAGATTGCACAGAGCTGTGGTACAACTCTATGAGATGGCATATATAAAGGGGCTAAGGCAATACTGAATACAGAGGCAAATTCAATAGAAGGCAACTTTTATTACTTTTGTGATCTTAGTCATTGAAAAGAGTAGTCAAAGACAGAAAGGACACATCTCTAACAATTCCAAATCCTTTTTAACATAAAAGTTTACATGTCTGCCTGGACTTTTGGAAGTAAAAGAGAAATCAGAGGCAATCACTTTCCCTACCCCATCTAGCCCTTCTGGCCTAAGGTATTTGTGTCCGTGTATATTTGTGCATGTGTATGTGTAATCACATTAGTATGCATATCTCTGTGTATGTCCATAATTTGTATGTAGAATTTGCATGTTAGTGTGTGTGCATGTTTGTAGGCATGTGTGTCAGTCTGTGAGGGTTGCAGGGAGGTAACAATATTGCCTTCTTTTCCTCTACAACTTGGCATCAAGCCCAGTGGTCTCTCCTCCAAAGCTGCCTTGTGATCCCGAATCTGGGGGGAAATAAAGAGGCAAATTATTCAGGCAGTGCTTACTCTTGGGGCCAGCTGCAAAGAGACTGGGTGGTAGGCTAAATAGATGATTGATAGTCCAACCAGGCATAACCTGGACCAGAACCTAAAGAGCACATCTATGAGCATGAGCTGGGTGTGGGGGTGTAGCAGGGACAGGAAATAGAAAGCAGAGCAAGGGGGGGACAGTGAGATAGGACAGCTCAAAAACTGGGGTCAAGAGACAAGAACTGAGAAGTCCTTTTCTATGACATACTGGATCCAGATAATGATTTTCCAACCCTTTATCTCAGGAGGCCCAGATTGGTCAGGCAGAACTTCCTGGACAGCCTCTGTTCAATGCCAGCCCAAGCTGAAGCAGGCCAAGTTACAAAATAAACTGGAGGAAGGCGGAAATTCAGCTTGGCTTCCCTGGGGCCTAACACAGCAGCCAGAGTCAGAGCAGATACACGCTCCATGTGCAGGAAATCCACTAGCCACTTTGGCCATACAGGAAGCAATCATCCTCACAATAACAATGGCATGTGTTTGCATAGAGAAAGATAGTTTATGAGGCCCTTTAACTGTATTATCTCGTTTTTGCCTCATATGGGCCCTTTGGGGACATTGTCATATGCATTTTATAGATGAAGTGATATAAGTTTAGAGGTTAAGTAATTTTCCTGTGATCATATAACTGGTTAGTGAACACATCTAGCAATTCAGGTTTGTCTGACTCCAAAGCTGGAACATTATCTCTCTTCTTTTTCCTTTCCCAAATTTGTCTCCTCGGGGCTCTATTCCTGGAGACATATACTGTAGAGACGCCTGGAAAAAAAGAGTCCAATTCATTAGGCCCTATAAAACCCAAGAACCTGTTTGTCTTCAAGCAGATAATGTCCTCTGCTCAGCCACCTGATGCTTTTCCTGCCAATTCACTCAATGAACCCTGTCTGAACTGGAATAAAGCAAACTTGGGAGCAGAATGTCTCATAGTCTATCTTGGTAAATGTTCTATGCGCATTTGAAAACAATATCTATTCTGAGTATAGAGTTCTATAAATGTGTATTAGCTCAAGTTTGTTGGTAGTATTTGAACAATACACATGCCATCGAGGTCAGAGACAATGAGAACTGACACCGTTTTCAGTCCATCCTTGTGATCTACATCTTGTGCTCCGGCCCTTATTTTTCCAATCTTTTTTCTCTATTTCATTTTGGCTATGTCTTCTATTGCTATGTCTTCAGGTTAACTGATCTGCAGTATCTAATCTACTATTATTCCCATCCAATGTGTTTTTCATTTCATTCTTTTTTTTCCCCTCTAGAACCTTTATTTGGGACTTTTTCTTACATATCCCATGTTTCTGTTTAACATGCTCATACATGCTTCCTTTTACCTTTTTGAACATATGAAATGTAGTTAAAATAATTGTAATGTCTTTATCTATTAATTATATCATCTGTGTCACTTCTGGGTCTGTTTTCTACTGATTGATTTTTCTCCTCATCATAGTTTATATTCTTTGCTTCTTTGCATAACTGATAATTTTTTATTGGATGCCTTACTTTGTCAGTTGTCGGATGCTGAATATTTTTTAATTTCTATAAATATTCTTGAGCTTTGTTCCCAAAAAAACCAGTTTGATTATTTCAAGGCTTATTTTAAAAATATGTTTAATATGTCTTTATTGATTTCAGAGAAAAGAAGAGGGAAAGAGAGATAGAAACATCAATGATTAGAGAGAATCCTTGATAGGCTGCCTCCTACATGCTCCCTACTGGGGATCGAGCCTGCAACCTGGTCATGTGCCCTGACCAGGAATTGAACCGTGACTTCCTGGTTCATAGGTCAATGCTCAACCACTGAACCACACTGGCAGGCTCAAGGATTATTTTTAAGTGTTGTTAGGTGGGACAAAAACAGCTTTTAATCTAGCAATAATTTTGCTATACAACTGAATCATTATTCTACCTGATGACCTACTCTGGCTCTTGGGAACATGAAATGTTTCCAGCCTATGTGAGACCAGGATTTTCCCACCTACCTTCCCAAGACTTGGATAGTTCTCTTACACTCATGTTCTGATCAGTACCCAGATGAAGATGTGAGGGGAATCTTCTAAAAATCTCCAGCAGTGCTCTCTTTTTTCTGTGCTACTCTCTCCTCTCTGGTACTTTATCTTGCAAATTCTATCCACCTTGGCCTCTTCAAGCTCTCAACTCTGTCTCAACTAAAAGAATGCTGGATTCTGAGTTCTCCCTCCCTGAACTGTGGCAGGAAATTCTTTTCATGAAGCTGGGGCAATTACAGGGCTCACCTCATTTGTTTCCCTTCTCCCAAGGACCACTCTCTTGTTCTGCCTGTCTTCCAACATCTGAAAAGTAATGTTTCAAATATTTTGTTCAAACTTTTAGATATTTTATGCTGAAGGAAAGTGAAAGTCTATAAGGAGGTACTTTGAGATTATGTAAACATTCTGTTCTCCAACATATTTTTATTCAATGGTTTTAGCATCCACTAACTATTCTTATTTATATCATTGATTGCCATGATGGTTGAAACTAGTGATTTCCTGACTATCATTCCTTCTACATTTTTTTAGTTGGCCTATTACCATGAAAAATAGCTTATATGTATTTAGGTATTTAATTAGTGTGATGAACAGACTCTAGGATGGTCTCCATGATCCCTGCCTCTTGGTGTTCACTACCTTATGTGGCCCCTTCCCTTTAAATGTATGAGACTTGTGACTTGATTCTAAACAACAGCAGACAGCAAAGGTGACTATATGTAGTATGTGGTTATCTGTATGTGCTCATACTACATAAGATTTATTTATCTTGCTAGAACCTATCTCTCCTTTTCTAGCCATGTTGTGAGCTACCTTATGAAGAACACTTTGCAGAGCTAAGGTTGGCCTCCTGTTGACAGCCAGGAAGAAAGACAGCCCTCAATCTAGCAGCTACTGCCAACAACCAGGTGAGCTTGGGAGAAAATTCTTACCCAGTCCAGCCTCAAGTGAGATGGCAGCTTTGGTAAACTAGCTGATTAAAACTTTGGAGAACCCTGAAGAGAGGATCTAACCAAGCCATGGCCAGTTTACTGATTCTCTGAGGCTGTGAGATAATAATAAACTAAGCCATGGCCATATTCAAAATTTTCTGAGGCTCCAAGATAATAAATATGAATTCATGATATTATTGTTACATAGTAATAGATTGCCAATACAGTTAGAAATTCATATCTTTTAATATCAGGACTAAAAGGAGTTGTGGAACTTTTTATGAGTCATATTTTTAAACTATAATATACATTAAGTCAAGCATGAAAATGAATTAAACCTACAAATAGATTTTCAAATTACTGTTTTACAATATATTTAAGACGAATAAAGCCTATTCTGTCTCATTGCTCTCAATAGAAAGAAAAGGGTTCTTTATACCATTAAAAGTAAAACAAAAGCTATTTTAAAAATTTTAAATATGTTTATAGTGATTTCAAAGAGAGGAAGGGCAAGGGAGAGAGATAGAAATGTCAATGAGAGAGAAACATCCATCAGCTGTCTCCGGCACGGCCCTCACTGGGGATCAAACCCACAAATCAGGCCTGTGCCCTGACCAGGAATGGAACTGGCAACCTCCTGGTGCATGCAATGACACTCAACCAACTGAGCCACATCAGCCGAGGAAAATAATAACTAATTTAGAAGTATTGAGTATGTCATATTTATATAATCATTTATTATTATATTTTTAATCCTCATTCAAAGGTATTTTTCCATTGATTTTTTTTTTAAGAAAGTGGAAGATAGAGAGAAAGACAGAGAGAAATCTCCATGTGAGAGAAATACATTGATTGGTTGCCCCAACCAGGGCCCAAGCCGGGAAGGAGCAGGCAACCAAGGTACACACCCTTGACCGGAATCAAACCTGGGACCCTTTGGTCCCCAGGTTGAGGCTCTATCCACTGAGTCAAACCTGCTAGGGCTATGTCATCTTTTGATTTTATAGTTCGTGTTACATATAATTTACACAAAAATATACATCTATATGTAAGGCATTTAAAATATTTTACTGGTGGGGTATATAATGAAACAGTTTGGAATTTACTGTCCTCTATGTATACCTTTTTTGTCCTATTATCAAAAGCCATCTTTGTATTTAAAAAATTCAAAAGCCTTTAGGTTTTTCACTCTATTTAGAACAGTGGTTCTCACCCTAAGAAATGGTCAGAACATTAGAAGACTGTGCCCCACCGCAAGCCAATTTCACCAGCATCTCTGGGGGTTATGCATACTATTGTTTTAAAAACTCTTCAGGTGGTTCTAATGAGCAGCCAGCGTTGAGAACTATTGCCTTTTAAACAAGCAATTGTCTTTGAAAAGTACTTTACGAAAAAAGACTCAGTAGGAAAAACATCCTGTCTGAGGTATGATTCTCTGACTAAACCCAACTCCTGGAAGCCCGGAAACTGACCCCTAGAGGAAATTTAATCCAGATCACAAGATGTCCAGCCAGCATTCACCTCACTTCTCTTAACCAAAATAAAGTCATGAGTATTAGATAAAGGTCAAAACCAACACATGTTTTAGATGCAAAGCGGTCCTCAACCAAGATTCAAGAAGTTTCAAGTTTTGAGAGAAGTAAGGACAATGGTGAACGGCGAACTTTGAGGTCAGTTCTCTTCTGCTGTGTAAATAAGCTACTTTACTTATTCTTTGATTCTCTGTTGACTTGCTTGCCAAATTAGTAAATACAGTTATTGCAGAACAATCGAGCACTTCTGGGCTGGGCACCAAAAAAGAAGCAGTAGGTACTTCACATAATTTGCAAACACTCCTTTTCTTCCATAACCACGGCATTGTCTTCTATCTCCTCTGCATTTCAAGGTTACATATTTCCTTGGCTAATATGAGAAATCTGTTTTGTCTCTGCTTCTGATAATTCTACAGAACGTTTTCTGTGCAAATCTAAAAGTTGGCTCTTTTATCAAAATATGTTTCTTTCCTACTCGTTATTTCCAACTCAAACTATTATTTCTCAGGGGAAATGAACAGAAAGAAAGAAAAACACTAATAGTGATCTTCTGATGAATAAATTTATTTTATTTTATTGTAAAACAGATTGCTTAATTAGAAAGTCTTCATTCTCTAATCTTTAACATAATTTTCTAAGGAAAACAGTAATTATTATCCAAACTGTATACTAACAACTCAGAACCTTTTTAAAATGAAGTATGGTCTTAAAAAAAAAAAAAAAAAAAAAAAAAAGTATGGTCTAACTCAGTCACAATGAGCGCCCTCTGGTGTCCAGATTGTGATCTCTAAATACCATTTCCCATTAGAGAGTAGTACCTTTATATTTACTAGATGGGATGCTACCTGATTCATGAATTATTGAATAAAGCCAATTAGATCTTTTTTTTTAAAGTACCTATGTTATAGTTATAATTAGCTACTTTATTAATATTCCTAAAGGAATAGAGCAAAAGGAGAGTCAAATATTATAAGCATTGTTATCTGGGCAGCTTCACCAAGAAGCTACAGTTTTACACTCCCCTGAAAACAACTAGTCTATTTCATGCGGATCACTGAGGGGAGATATCATAGGATAAGATGGATGCATGCATAGTGAAGTCAGGGTGGCATAGGGAAGGTGCTTGCCTGTCAGTGTAGCCTGGGAAAAAGATCATGGTTAGGAAGGTGGAGCCACTGCAAGACTAGGAAACTTTGGAAGGGTAAAACCCCAAAGAGTTCCCTCTCTCATATGCTCTTGCTCTTGTGCCCATGCACTCTCCCTGTTCTCTCTTCATGTTCTCTCTTAAGCCGCTGCATGGCCCATACACACTGCAACTGGGAACACAAGCCAAGCTAGCCAGATGCTGGACTGGACTGGACTTTACCTAGTGCAAAAATTCTGGGCAGTGGCCTTAATTCCTACCCTGCTGAAGACAAGATTGGACTTCTTCCATGGCAAAATGGACAGAGATGGGAACTCCCTTAATTTTGCATCATCAATAAAGCTTCCCATAAAACCCCATCCTCCCATAGAGGCCTCAGGAAATTCTTTTCCCAGGGGCACCCCCAAGAACTCATTTCTACCTATAACATCTAGAGATCTGTGAAGAAATAGCTGATTCCAACACTTGCTATTGCCTTTTTTTTTTCCGACCAGCTTAGTGGGTATAAAATAATATCTTCTTATAGTTGGTTTTATATATATAAATATATCTTATTGATTTTTTACAGAGAGGAAGGGAGAGGGATAGAGAGTTAGAAACATCAATGAGATGCTGAAACTGGTTTGGCTCAGTGGATAGAGCGTCAGCCTGTGGACTAAAGGGTCCCAGGTTCAATTCCGGTCAAGGACACGTACCTTGGTTGTGGGCACATCCCAAGTGGAAGGTATGCAGGAGGCAGCTGATCGATGTTTCCAACTCTCTATCTTTCTCCCTTCCTCTCTGTAAAAAAATCAATAAAATATATTTTTAAAAAAGAAAGAAAACATCGATGAGAGAGAAATACCGATCAGCTGCCTCCTGCTCACTGGAGATGTGTCTGCAACCAAAGTACATGCCCTTGACCAGAATCGAACCTGGGACCTTTCAGTCTACAGACTGACGCTCTATCCACTGAGCCAAACCAATTTCGGCATGTTTTTATTTTTTGTTTGTTTGTTTTGTGTTGTGTTTTTAAAGTATTTTTATTAATTTCAAAGAGGAAGGGAGAGGGAGAGTGCCGCAGTCTTTTGCAGCAAGGGTTCAGAGACCTGGAGAAGGGGCTGGGCATAAATGGATACACTAGATAAGAAATATAAATTTAGAAGGCATGGGGAACCAGACAGATCACTTCCCCCCAGTGGAGAAGCTCTCTGACTTTTTTTTCCCATCCCCTTTGCTTTTATTTACTAGAACATACATTTGCTCTTAAGCAAAGCAAACACACAAGGTTTGGTAAACAATAAAAGGATTATCAGGCCATAACCGGTTTGGCTTAGTGGATAGAGCATCGGCCTGTGGACTGAGGGGGTCCCTGGTTCGATTTCTGTCAAGGGCATGTACCTTGGTTGCAGGCACATCCCCAGTGGGGGTTGTGCAGAAGGCAGCTGATCAATGTTTCTAACTCTCTAGTCCTCTCCTTTCCTTTCTGTAGAAATCAATAAAATATATTTTTAAAAGGATTACCAGGTAAGGGGAATTGCCTTCAGCTGTTCAGCCAGGAGCAGGTAATAATACACAGATTTTCAGCCCTGCTGAATATCAAAATCCATCAGCCTTCTGATGGACTTCTCGCATTTATTATGCTAACTACTGTTGGTCTTTGCCTCCAGCAGGAGAGATAGAAAAATTAATGATGAGAGACAGCCGAAACCGATTTGGCTCAGTGGATAGACTCTATCCGATAGAGCGTTGGCCTGCGGACTTTAAAGGTCCCGGGTTCTATTCCGGTCAAGGGCATGTACCTTGGTTGCAGACACATCCCCAGTAGGTGGTGTGCAAGAGGCAGCTGATCGATGCTTCTTTCTCATCGATGTTTCTAACTCTCTATCCCTCTCTCTTCCTCTCTGTAAAAAAATCAATAAAATATATATTTTTTCAAATGAGAGCGAATTCATTGGCTACCTCCTGCACAACCCCCAATAGAGATGGAGCCTGCACCCTGAGGAAATCAGACTGTGACCTCCTGGTTCATAGATTGATACTCAACCACTGAGCTCCACCAGTTGGGCTCTTCTTGTAGTTTTGATTTCTATTTCCCCAATGACTAATGAACATATTTTTATGTCCTTATTTGTCATTTGTAGATCTTCCTTGAGGAATGTAAAATAAAAATAAAAAAGACTATATTTAGAACAGACTTAGAATTACACAAAAGAATTGAGAAGATGGAACAGAGTTCCATATACCCGGTACTCAATTTCCTCTATTAACATTTTGCATTAGTATGGAACTTTTCCCCCCCAATATCTTTTTATTGACTTTAGAGAAAGAGGAAGGGAGGTAGGATAGAGAAACATCAATAATAAGTATGGTACATTTTTTATAATTAATGAATTAATACTTATATATTATTGACTAAATTCCATAGTTTTTCAGTTTCTTAATTTTTACCTAATTTTTTTCTATTCCAGAATAGCATCCAGAATTCAATATTACATTTAATGGTCATGTTTTCTTAAGCTGTGACAGTTGCTTAGACTTTTCTTGGTTTTGATGATCATAAGACTTTTGAGCAGAAACCAGATAGAGCTCAGTGGATAGAGCATCATCCTGGGGACTGAAGGGTTGATTCTGGTCAAGGGCACGTACCTTGGTTGCTGGCACATCCCCAGAAGGGAGTGTGCAGGAGGCAGCTGATCAATGTTTCTAACTATCTCTCTCCCTTCCTCTCTGTAAAAAAGCAATAAAATACTTTTTTTTAAAAAAAAATTTAAAGACTTTTGAGGAATGCTAGTTAGGTATTTTGTAGGATGCCCCTATGGAATTTGTCTGATGTGTTTTACATAGACTGAAGTTGTGGGTTTTGGAGAGGAAGATTACAGTGCCATTTTCATCACCTTCTATCAAGAGTACATATTATTGCCAGGACTGGTTTGGCTCAGTGGATAGAGCGTCGGCCTGTGGACTGAGGGGTCCCAGGTTTGATTCCGGTCGGGAGCATGTACCTTGGTTGTGGGCACATCCTCAGCAGGAGGTGTGCAAGAGGCAGCTGATGGATGATTCTCTCTCGTCCATGTTTCTGGCTCTCTATCCCTCTTTCTTCCTCTCTATGAAAAATCAATTAAAAAAAAAAATATATATATATATATATATATATATATATATATATATATATATATATATTTTAAAAGAGTACAGCCAAAACCGGTTTGGCTCAGCGGTAGAGCGTTGGTCTGCAGACTGAAAGGTCCCGGGTTTGATTCCGGTCAAGGGCATGTACATTGGTTGCGGGCACATCCCCAGTAGGGGGTGTGCAAGAGGCAGCTGGTCGATGTTTCACTCTCTTCGATGTTTCTAGCTCTCTATCTCTCTCCCTTCCTCTCTGTAAAAATATCATAAAATATATATTTTTTAAAAATAAATAAAAAAGAGTACATATTATCAACATGACTTGTGATTGTTGCCCTTAGCCCATTTTTAAATTGGATTATTGTTTTTAGGTTTTCAGTTGTAAGCATTCTTTACATATCCTATATAATAAAACCCTAATATACAAATAGACTGAACAGTGGGACTACTGGTCACTATGACACGCACTGACCACCAGGAGACAGACACTCAACACAGGAGCTACCCCCTGGTGGTCAGTGCACTCCCACAGGGGGAGCACTGCTCAGCCAGAAGACAGGCTCACAGGAGCACACTGACGGTGGTGGAGCCTCTCCTGCCTCCGCTGCAGGTGGGTGGTAAGGAGAGAGGGGTCCCAGACTGCGAGAGGGCACAGGCTGGGCTGTGGGACCCTTTCCCTACCCTGTGTGCATGAATTCCATGCACTGGGCCTCTAGTTTTAGATATAAGTCCCTTACCAGATGTATGATTTGCACAAATTTTATCTCATTCTTTAATTGTCTTTTGTGTGTGTGTGTGTGTGTAATATTTTTCATTGATTTCAGAGAGGAAGGGAAAGGGAGAGATAGAAACATTGATGAGAGAGAATCATTGACCAGCTGCCTCCTGCACACTCCCTACTGGGGATCGAGCCTTCAACCGAAGCCTGTGCCCTGGATCAAAATGGTACCTGAGACCCTTCAGTCTGTAGGCTGACACTTTATCCACTAAGCCAAACCAGCTAGGTCCTTTAGTTGTCCTTTAACTTTCTTAATAGTGTCCTTTGAAACACAAAAGTTTTTAATTTTTTTAATTCAATTTATTTATTTACTTTATCACTTGCACTTTTGGTGTTTAAGAAGCCATTACTTAACCCAAAGTCATGAAAATGTATGCCTATGTTTTCTTTTAACAAGTTATAGTTTGGTGCATTTATATTTAGTTTTTTGATCTGCCTATATAAGAAATATCCAAACTTGTAGAGAATTTTTATGAGTTCATTTGAGCCAAACTGACAACAATTCCAGGAACCAAGATCTTAAATACTCCCTTGAGGGTGGTAATGCCTCTGAGGGACCTAAAAAAAGAGAATTACTCGGCATTTCAAAGTAATGTGTTTCCTTAGATGCACAAGAACAATGGATAGGGCTTGCTTAAGCCAAAAATAACCTTTAGTAGGGAAGTTGTAGGCTGAGACATGACTATCCACAACTACCTCCCAGTTAGAAATTATGATCAAATCAGCCTGTGAGGTTACTTTCAGTTAGATTTATTACAGCAACCTTTTTTCACCCACAAAATCATGGTTGATAGGAACTGAAGGAGAGCTAAATAAATGGAAAGACATCCTGTATTCATGGATCGTAAAACTTAAAATATTGTTCAGATGACAATATTCCTTATGTAAAAAATGCAGTCTTCCTTAACATTGCCTCCTAATTACAAATGTATAAAAGAAATGGCAAAACTATCATTATCTGGAACATTTAAGATCTTGCTTCCTGACATTGGTGTTAGTTTGGCTCAAATAAATTCTTATAAAAATTATCTATAGCCCTGACCAATCTGGCTCAGTGGATAGAGCTTTGGCCTGAGGACTGAAGGATCCTGGGTTCAATTCTGGTTGGGGACATGTGCTTGGTTGCGGGCACATCCCCAACGGGAGGCAGCTGATTGGTGTTTCTCTCTCATCGATGTTTCTGACTCTCTCTCCCTTTCTCTCTGTAAAAAAAAAATCAATAAAATATATATATTTTTAAATTATCCACAGGTTTGGACATTCTTACATTGACATTTTGTAGTCTCCAGTTACAACTTTTACACTTCTTTTATTAAATTTATTCCTAAGTATCTTATTATTTTCATGCTATCATAAATGGAATTGTGTTCTTTCTTTCTTTCTTTCTTTTCTTCTTCTTCTTCTTCTTCTTTTTTTTTTTTTTTGTTGTTAATCCTCACCAGAGAAAATTTTTTTCCATTAATTTTTAGAAAGAGTAGAAAGGAGGTAAGGGGAGAGACAGGAGAGAGACAAACATCGATGTTAGAGAGACACATAAATTGGTTGCCTACTGCACACACCCTAACAGGGGCAAGGGGATTACCGGTAAACATGCAACCCAAGTATGTATTCTTGACCAGGAATAGAACCCTCCAATGCATAAGCCATTGCTCTAACCCAGGGCTGTAATTGTTTTCTTAATTTTATTTTCATATTGTTTATTTCTAGACTACAGAAATACAATTGATTTTTATATACTATTTTGTACTTGCAACCTTGCTGAATTCAATTATTAGTTCTAATAGTTTTTTGTGTGTACATGGATTCTGTAGAATTTTTTATACAAGATCATGTTATCTGCAAATAGAAAATTTTATTTGCTTATTTTCAATCAAGATGCCTTTTATTTCTTTTTCTTTCTTAATTTATCTGGCTAAACCTCTAGTGCAATGTTGAATAGAAATAGTGAGAACAGACATCTTCATCTTGTTCCTTGCCTTAGCGGGGAAAGTATTCAGCCTTTCACAATCAAGTATGATGTTAGCTGAGAGTTGTGTTTTGTTTGTGGGCTTTTTTTTTTTTTTTTTTTGTAGATTCCCTTTATCAGAATGAAAACTATCGGTGGGCATACCTTCTATTTTCAGTTTGTTGTGTGTTTTTATCATCAAAGGGCACCTTATGTTTTATTTTATTTTATTTTATTTTTTTAGAAGGAAAAAGCTGGGAACAGGGTAGGACCACTGCTCTCTTCTGCTGGAGAGACAATGACCCAGAGCCAATCCAGCGAGTTTGTTTTATATCCCAAATACCAGGAAGTTTCACCAAAAGGTTAAGACAAAAGGAGATTATTTGCATTCTTTAGTAGGTAAGGGCACCTTATGTTTTAAATGGATCGTTTTATTTGCTCTCTAAAGAATGGATGGGAGTGGACAAAGTTTAAAACAAGGAGACTGGTTAGGATGTTATTGCGTTAATCTGGGTAAGAGATGATAATGACTTGCAGTTTTCTAGGCAAGAAATGATGAAAGAGAGTGGGAACTAACTCGGAGATCATCAGAATAATCAGAGCTATGAAGAGAACAGAACTGATAGGGCTTTGAGACAATTGGGCACAGCAGATAATGTTGATGTCCTGCCCAGCTCTACTTCACTAGGCTGGTACAAACTTGCTCCCAGCTACTGTGGGTGTTGGCTGATAATGGCTCACACCTGCACTTCCCTTAACAATTGGCATTAGCTACCTCATCCAGAGAAATCTGGAAGGTCTCCATCCCTTTAGAACAGTGTTTCCCAAACTTCTCTCATGATAAGAATCACCTGGTGGAGTTGTTAAACTACAGATTCCTGAATCCCAACTAAGAAGTGCTAAACTAGAATTTTGGGGAACATATAGGTAAAATTGTATACTGGTTAAGGTGCAGAGAGCCCTTTTTCCTGGGAAACAGGGTTCGGCCGGAAAAGGGGCCACCCCCAGGCCCTTCACACAATGCACGTTGGTGGGGAACCTGGAGCTAAACCATTCGTAGACTACCTGCTTCTGGGTCAGGGTTTTGTACGTAGCAGAGCAGCTCCCTCGCTGCCATCTATTGAAAGTCAGCCCTCGACACAAGGATTTGTAATAATAATAATAATAATAATTTAAAAATCAATAAAGGTGGAGAAACCAGGATAGGGTAGACACCCAGATGCAGCCTACCACAACAATTTTGAATTTAGAGCTGGAAAACAGGGGAAACATCGCCCTGAAGCACCAGACAGCTGGCTGAGAGGAGGCTCTACCATCTGGAAAGGAGAGAGAAGGCACGCTAAGCATCAGGTACTGTGAATGTGCGGAGAACTGTGCACATGAAAAGGCAGCCGCAGAGTTCGCTGCTGGCTTGCTCCCAACAGGCAGAGAGGGCTCACCGAGTTCGAAGCTGGCTTACTCCAGATTCGCAGAGAGGGCGGACAGCTAATGAAAGACTGGCTTTCTTGTTCGGGAGGAAAACAGAACCACCCTATTGCTCTGATAGAAGGCCCAGTCTGGGAGAGGCCAGATTATCAGGCAGCCACAGAAATCTCTCGGAGGTGTGTGAAGCCAGTGGCCATTACTTCGGGACTCAGGGAGAGGCTGATGGGAATACAAAACTTGTCTGCATCATCCTGAGACTCCGCCCCATCCAAGCGGAGCACAAAAGCCCTCCCAGAGGTTGGCTTTCTTGTTGGCTGCAAATAGGACTTTCCTGGGGCACTATGGAAGGGAATCCAAAGCTTGTCTGTGCCTATACCAAAGAGGGGCATGGGCCTGCAACCAATCTTGCGGGACTCACCAAAAATAGGACTTTCCTAAGGTGAAACTGACAGGGAACCAAAGCTTGTCTGCGCCACCCGGAGATATCAGAATTATGGGGATCCCAGAAGAAGAGAGAGAGCAAGATACCGAAAGCATACTGGAAGAAATAGTGACAGAAAACTTCCCCCATCTGGTGAAAGAAATAGACTTACAAGTCCAGGAAGCACACAGAACCCCAAACAAAAAGGGAGCAATTGAGGCGGGGGAGGGAGGAACACATTTGTAATAATCTGAACAATAAAGATTTATTAAAAAATAAAAATATATTTTAAAAATAAATCTTTATTGTTCATATTATTACAAATGTTATCATTTTTCCCCCTCCATTGCTCCCTTCCACCCGGTTCCCATTCCACCCTCTGCCCTTTCCCCACCCTCACCCCCAATGCACAGTTTATGTTCAGTCTCTTCCTGCACCCCCCACTTCCCTTTTCCCCGAGAATCATCAGTCCACTCCCCTTCCATACCTCTGATTCTATTATATTCACCAGTTAATATTGTTCATCAGATGTTTTAATTCCCTTGGTTTTTAGATTCATTTGTTGATAGTTATGTATTTGTTGTTCATAAGTTTTATCTTTATCTTCTTCCTCTTCCTAAAGAACCCCCTTCAGCAACTCATATAATTCTGGTTTGGAGGTGATGAACTCCTTTAGCTTTTTTTATTTGTGAAGCTCTTTATCTGGCCTTCGATTCTGAGTGATAGCTTTGCTAGGTAGAGTAATTTTGGCTATAGGTTCTTGCTATTCATCACTTTGAATATTTCTTGCCATTCCCGTCTGGCCTGCATGGTTTCTGTTGAGAAATCAGCTGACAGTCATATGGGTGCTCCTTTATAGGTAACTACCTGCTTTTGTCTTGCTTTTAATATTCTCTCTTTGTTTTTGCTCTTGGAATTTTAATTATGATGTGTCTTGGTGTGGTCCTCTTTGAATTCCTTTTGTTTGGGGTTCTGTGTGCTTCCTGGACTTGTAAGTCTTTCACCAGGAGGGGGAATATTTTTTTAAAAACAAAAATAAAAGCAGTTATGTCCTAACCAGTTTGGCTCAGTGGATAGTGTCAGCCTGCAGACTGAAGGGTCCCAGGTTCAATTCCGGTCAAGGGCAAGTACCTTGGTTTCGGGCACATCCCCAGTAGAGGGTGTGCAAGAGGCAGCTGATCAATGTTTCTCTCTCATACAATGTTTCTAACTCACTATCCCTCTCCCTTCCTCTCTGTAAAAAATCAATAAAAATATATTTAAAAATAAAAAATAAATAAAAGCAGTTATGATGGGTAGTCATCTCCTAGGCCGGTATCTTTACTGACAAGGTAAACTTTACGTTAACTGAACCTTATCTGTCTTTTTGCATTTATGATAACATATACTTACAATGTCTGGGTAACTTATAACTTCCCTTTTTCCGGACCCCTTGGGGCACAACCTAATGTGCCTAGGTGCCAGGACAGATACCACAAATTCCTTCATTGTTATCATGTTAATTATTCCTGCACCCAGCTAAGTATGTATCTATCATTTTACTTTTAATCCAATCCCAGAGGTTCCTCACACCCACCGCCCCTCCCCCCACTTTGCTTTCTCCCGCTTAGACTTTTATATATATAGAAGATGCTCAAGGTCACTAATCATCAAGAGATACAAATCAAAACGACAATGAGGTACCAATTCACACCTGTCAGAATGGCTATCATCAACAAATCAACAAACAATAAGTGGATGTGGAGAAAAAGGAACCCTCATGCACTGCTGGGGGGAATGCAGACAGGTACAGCCACTGTGGAAGACAGTATGGAGTTTCCTCAAAAAATTAAAACTGGAACTCCCATTTGACCCAGTAATCCACTTCTAGGAATATATTCCAAGAAACCAGAAACACCAATCAGAAAGGACATATGCACCCCTATGTTCATAGCAGCAGCACACTTGACAATAGCTAAGATTTGGAAACAGCCTAAGTGCCCATCAGCAGATGAGTGGATTAAAAAACTGTGGTACATCTACATAGTGGGATACTACTCTGCTGTGAAAAAGAAGGAACTTTTACCATTTGCAATAACATGGGTAGACCTGGAGAGTATTATGCTAAGCAAAATAAGCCAGTCGGAGAAAGATAAATATCACATGACCTCACTCATTTGTGGAATATAATGAACAGCATAAACTGATGAACAAAAATAGACCCAGAGACATAGAAGCATTGAAATGATCGTCCAACCTCAAAAGGAAGGCTGGGAAGGGAAGGGGGGGAGGGTAATAGATCAACCAAAGGATTTATATGCATGCATATGTGCATAACCCATGGGCACAGACAATAGGAAGGTAAGGGCATGTGCTGGGAAGTGTGAATGGCTGGGGAGAGGTCAATGGGGGGGGGGGGAGAGAGATATGTAATACTTTGAACAATAAAGAATTTAATTTTTTAAATCAAACATGGAATTTTAATCTTAATTTTCCCTCTTATATAAATAAAAAATGGCGTAGCCCATGTTTAAAAAAATGAAATACCATTTTACACTTACCAGGATATATAAAATTGAAATGTTGGCAAAGATGTAGAATAAGGTAATTCTCATTCACTGCCAGAATGTAAATTGAAACAAAGAGTTTGAAAAAGAGGTATTTTTTAGTGAAATTGAAGATGCACATACAGTATGTTTCAGCAATTCTGCTGCTAGGTACATACTGTGAAGCAGAGGCTTGTAAAATGCTGGATGCAATCCAATAGTAGATTGTGAATTTAATTTTAATGGTGCAGAAGCACAATTTTCTGAAAGGTAAAATCATGACTCTCATAGAAATATAAAATAAACACATGTCAAAACATTATTTATATTAATGAGAGAGCCAGAAAATGTTATAGGTATGTTGTATAAATTTGCTAAGAATCAGGCATGTTGAAATTAATTTGCTAAGAGACAAATGTGGTTTAATATCCCACATATGACAATATAATTGTAGTGTTTGGGATATCTCTTTGACAGAGTAGAATTACTTTAAATATCAATTTGCTTATAAAATAGCTTAAGTCAATAGAAAGTTTCTAGAAGTCCTAATGCAGTGGTCGGCAAACTGTGGTTCACGAGCCACATGCGGCTCCTTGGCCCCCTTGATGTCGCTCTTCCACAATATACCATGGCCTGGGCGAATCTATTTTAAAGAAGTGACTTTAGAAGAAGCTTAAGTTTAAAAACTTTGGTTCTCAAAAGAAATTTCAGCCGAAACCGGTTTGGCTCAGTGGATGGAGTGTCGGCTTGCAGACTGAAGGGTCCCAGGTTTGATTCCGGTCAAGGGCATGTACCTTGGTTGCGGGCACATCTCCAGTACGGGGTGTGCAAGAGACAGCTGATGGATGTTTTAACTCTCTATCCCTCTCCCTTCCTCTCTATAAAAAATAAATAAATAAATAAATAAATAAATAAATAAGATATATTAAAAAGAAAAAAATTTCAATCATTATATTGTTGATATTTGGCTCTGTTGACTAATGAGTTTGCTGACCACTGTCCTAATGGATTCAAATCCTTCCAGCTTCTGCTGGACATTGCCTGGCCTTACGGTGAAAGGGCTAACCCTAACACCAACTCTAACCCTTACCCAGCAATCTTTCATTCATTTCCAAGTCATTTCCAATTTTTCCTGATACTGGGTCCCCTTTTAGCATTTTTCATAATGCAACCAAAAAGAAGAAATAAAAATTTAGTGTATTGGCTGGGAGTAAGTATAAAGTCAACAATATAGTTAATTACTATGTATGATGCCAGGTGGGTACTTGAAATACCACCCAGGGACCACTGTGTTTGAAGTACATGATTGTCTAACTACTATGCTGTACACCTGAAACTAATCTGTATATATTTGTTTATAGATATATATATAGATTAGAGGTCGCCCCGCCTCTGAGCGTCTCCGCTAGGGGAGGGTCTGATTAGCAGCGCCCAGTCACCTTGCGATTTTGAATCGTGCGCTGGGCTCCTAATACAAAATGATACTGAAAGTGAAATATAACTGAAAAATAAGATTTTAAAAAACCGTTTTGTGAAGGTTTTGTTTCAGGTATATTCATGTATATCTGAGGTATTATTTGGTTTGATGTGGTGTTTTTGTTCACTGTGGGCTAGGGTCAAAAGGTCTGAAAGCCACTCAAGGGGCATATGAGGTTCCACAGGGAAAATAACTGGACGTTTTGAGTCCTACCTTCCCTCATACTTGGCGTGCCTTCTCCTTGCGGGATATCAGCCCGGCCAACTCAGAAAATGGTCTGAGTGAATGGTAAATACCAGAGGGAAGCCACCAAGATCACATCATTGGTTGTGCACCTGAGGAGAAGAGTGTCTTATATGTCCATTACATGTCAATAAAAAATAAAGTTTAAAAAAACTATTAGAAGCGACTTGCCGTATGTTCCTGTCTGTTTTTCCCTGGCACTAGGTTCGCTGGCTGCCTCGGTTGCCACAAGAATGGAGAGAGCGTCCGTGGAGCGCAAAAGGGCCAGGCCGGCCGGCCCCACAGGCAGGAATTCCCGCGCAGGGCGGGAGGGCGCGCTCACGCGAGGCATCAGGGACCGGCTCTGAGGCGCGGCGGCGCGACCCCGGGAGGCAGCGCGGCCCGCGAGCGTAAGAGCACTGCGCAGGCGCAGACCCGGCGCAGCCAGTCACCAGCCCCCGCCCGCCTCGTTTCCCCGCCTCCGGCCCCGGCTGCGCGCGCAGCGCTGGAGCCGGCTCCGGCGGGAAGGGGAAGCGGCGGGTAAGAAAGGCTTAGCTTCCCGGTTGCTTCTAGGACTGGGTTGGGACTTTCCTCTGGGGCTCTCTCCGGCTCTCGGGGCCCCTGAGGAGGAGGGCAGAGAGAGGAGCCCCGGAAATCGGCTTCCTCCTGCCGCTTAGGCGTGCCTCCGGTAGCCGAAGTGTTTTCGCCCTCACCGGAGCTTCTCTGGTCCGGTCCGCTCCCCCCTCCTCCACGGGGGAACCCGAAGGCCCAGCCCCCGGCCAGGCTGCCACCCCCGGCCGGGGCTAGGATGCCTTCCCCGCCCTTTAGGTAGCGCCGGAGTGTTTATCCGCCTGCAGTGGCGCAGCAGCTGCAGGGAAACTCTGCAGGCAGCCCGCACACCCAGCACCGAGGGCCTCGTGGTTTTGTTTGTGTTGACACTTGCTTGCCCTGTGGTTTTTTCTGACACCTTTTACTGAAGCAGCTTTCGTGCTTTACTTCCTCTGGGCTGCTCCCCCCCCACACACACACATACCCCATTTCAAGTTTGAGGCTCTGGATGCTCGTCTCTTACATCCCTGTGCAATGTCCCAGAATTATGATCTTTCCCTGCGGAAATAACAGTCACACCCTGTGTTCCTTTTGGAATGAAATACACTAGTGGTAGTGGAATCGTGTCAGCAGTTTCTAGAAGCGTGGTTAATAGATTAGGACATCTTCCGTCAGCTACCAGAGTGGACGGATGTTCAGTGAACTCTTAGTAGCGGGAGGCAACCTTTTAGCCCAGTGGCTGTGCTTGATGCCTTGAAGGTACCTTGTATTTAAACCACCAGGGGGAAATCTGCTGACGGGAAGAAATCTAAAACAGAATAGAGCTTGATAGCCAGGTCATGTTTGATAATATCTGCAGGTCAGATTTCTAGAGACAAACACACTGTTTACTTGTATATGCCGGTTAAATATTGGGATTCTGTAGATACTGTTGTGAATAGCAGCCATCTAGAAACTTCTCAAATTTGTCAAGTTAATTTCTAGATAATTGTGGTAATCAGCTTTGTTATTTTTACTTCAATGAGGTTTTTAAAAAAATATTTTACAGAGAGGAAGGGAGAGAGATAGAGAGCCAGAAATGTTGATGAGAAACATTGACCAGCTGCCTCTTGCACACCCCCTACCAGGGATGTGCCCGCAACCAATGTACATGCCCTTGGCCGGAATCGAACCCAGGACCTTTCAGTCCGCAGACCGATGCTCTACCACTGAGCCAAACCGACCTCGGCATACTTCAATGAGTTTTAATGCAATGAACTTAACCACTTTTTTCTAACATCCGCCCACACCATTCCTATCAACCTAAATTACAAAACCCTAGCAATCTTATATTTTCCCTATGCTTCATCTCCTTATATTACACTAGAGGCCCAGTGCACGAAATTCCTGCCGGGGAGGGGAGGGGTTCTGAGGAGGAAGGTGTCCCTCAGCCCAGCCTGCACCCTCTCTAATCTGGAACCCCTTAAGGGATGTCCGACTGCCCTCTCACAATCCAGGACTGCTGGCTCCCAACTGCTCGCCTGCTTGCCTTCCTGATTGCCCCTAACCACTTCTGCCTGCCAGCCTGATTGCCCCTAACTGCCTTCCCCTGCAGGCCTGATCACCCCTAACTGCCCTCCCCTGCAGGCCTGGTCCCCCCACAACTGCTCTCCCATGCAGGACTGGGTACCCCCAACTTCCCTCCTATGCAGGCCTGATAACCCCTAACTGAACCTCCCCTGCAGGCTTGATTGCCCCCAACTGCCCTCCCTTGCAGACCTGGTCCCTCCAAAGTGCCCTCCCCTGCTGGCCATCTTGTGGCGGCCATCTTGTGTCCACTTGGGGCAGCCATCTTGTGTGTTGGAGTGATGGACAATTTGCATATTACCCTTTTATTAGATAGGATGGTTTCTTGATTAAAAAATAACTTGGATTTATATCTCTGACTCTCATTGTTGAAGCTGAACCAGCTGTGTTTTAGGACTTTGCTACCTCTTAGCTTATCCCCCTGAAGGCTCAAATAACAGTTCTGAAACATGTTTACTCTCCATGAACCTACAAAAAGCTCAGGTCCAAATTTCTGTGCTTGGATTTCTCTATAACCTGGCATGTGGTAAGAGCCCAGCATTTAGAGTAAGACCTGTATTCAAATACTGAAACAGTCATTACATTAACAGTGTTCTTAGGAAACTTTAAGCTTGTTTCCTTTATTTTTATTTTTTTATTTTTTTATTAAGGTATTATATGTGTACATAGCTTACCATCCCCCCCTCCCTCCCATTCATGCCCTCCCTCCCCAGAGTCCTGTGTTCATTGGTTGTACTTATGTTCATGCATACCAGTCCTTCGGTTGTTCTCTCATCTCCCCCCAGGTCTCCTTCCCCTCCCTGCTGTCATTTGACAATCTGCTTGTTTTATGGTGACTATCTCAGGATCACATGAGTAGAATCCGCACCTCATTTGGCAGTCTGCTTGTATTATGGTGACTATCTCAGGACCACATGAATAGAGTCCGCTCCTCCTCTGGTTCTCACCTCCCCTTCCCCTGGGTCCCACTGCTTCCCCTGGGACACACGGCTCACCCGGGGCACACGGCCCCCTGGGACACACCGTTCACCCTTTGGGGGACACAGCTTGTTTCCTTTAATGTCATTTTGAATAACTATCTTTTCCTCCCAGCCTCTTAATTATTGTGAGAATTATAGTTGACATAATGTGTTGAAAAACTATCAGAGTTGTACAAAAACAACCTAAGCTATTGTTATTTCTCATTGTACTGACTCATGTTACCAACATTTGAAAACCTAATATATGTTAGATTCTTGTGCTATAGCTTTGAAAGATAGTCCCTATGAGGGGCTTCCTTTCAAGGAACTTTCAGAGAGAGAGAGTCGGGAGTAAGGTGATAGAATGTCTGACAAGATAAGAGTGTCATATAGATTGTAAAATAGGTAAGCTTAGGGCGAGCACCAAACCCAGAGTAGAGAGGAACAGGGAAGAGTTCCTAAAGGAAATAATATTTGAACAGTCTTGAATTATAACAAAGATCCAGACAGAAGAGGTGTGGAAGGGTACCAGGAGAGTCACTTTTAAAGAACTGCAAATTGTTAGGTTTTGTTGGTCTTGTTGGAGTATTAAGTTCAAAGAGGAATACAGGAGACAGAGGTGAGATTTGAAGGACTTTTGTGTGCTAAGGAAAGTGTACAAATTGAAGAATTCTAAGCAAACAATTACCCTGGACACAATTGTTTTTTGATAGTTCGTTCTGGCTACAATGTGTGCTTCCTTACTGCAGTGTACAAAAGCTTCTTTCTGCCTTTGTGCCTTTCCTTGTTTTCTTTACTCCACCCAGAAAGGCTAATGCTTACTGTCTTTCAATATCCAGTTCAGGTCCCATTTTTCCGTGTCCTCCAATTATTTTAGATCCTATTACTTATTAATTTCTCTGAAACCCTAGGAATGATACCACACAGTTTAGTCCTTATTTGTTTCATGTGTGTTTTATTACCGAAGTAGATTGTAAGTTCCTTGAGCATAGGGAATGTTCCATATGTATATAAATAAAAGACATGTTAAACACAAAAATATGATGTTTGGTCTCTTTCTATTTTGTTTTTCAGGGTAGGACCAGATTATGGGCAGAAGTCCTTTAAATTAATTTATCTTCATCATGGCAAATGAGGGCTATCCCAAGGCTGGTGATAGTCTTTTTTCTTCAGATAAACATGCCCAACTCATCTTGGCCCAGATCAATAAAATGAGGAACGGACAGCATTTCTGTGATGTGCAGCTACAAGTTGGGACAGAAACTTTTAAAGTTCATCGGCTGGTTCTGGCTGCCAGTAGTCCTTACTTTGCGGCTTTGTTCACTGGAGGAATGAAAGAGTCCTCTAAAGATGTTGTACAGATTCTAGGAATTGAAGCTGCAATATTTCAAATACTTCTAGATTTCATTTATACAGGTATGTTAAGTGAGCCTGTAGTTTTAAGTGAAGAATGATGCAGTCACTCATGTACTGCTATGGAAACATAATTTGATATTACTTATATGGAAAGTAATTTTGCAATTTATTATTATGAGTCTTTGAAAGATTCCCATCTTTTGACCTTGTATTCTCTTTCTAGGAATACTAAGGAACTAATTAGGGATTCAGGCTAAATGTACCAAGATATTTATAACATCCAGGATATTTATAACATCCTATGTAATAAAGAGATAATGTGCAAATGGTCGTTACATGTCACGATCATCAGAGAGCTAGCTACAAGAGTGTAGTGGAGAGCTGCAGGCGGCGGTGGGCAGGGTGGCCAGCTGAGACATGTGGCAACTTGCGCACAGATTTGTGTGCAGGGCTACTATTTATAATAGTTTAATTGCAATCTAATTCTCCCTCAGTAGGTTATGTGGTTAAATTATGGTACACATGGGTAATAGAATATTTTTTAAATATATTTTATTGATTTTTTTACAGAGAGGAATGGAGAGGGATAGAGAGTTAGAAACATGGATGAGCCGAAACCGGTTTGGCTCAGTGGATAGAGCGAAGGTCTGCGGACTGAAAGGTCCCAGATTCGATTCTGGTCAAGGGCATGTACCTTGGTTGCAGGCACATCCCCAGTTGGGGGTGTGCAAGAGGCAGCTAGCTGATCGATATTTCTCTCTCATCGATGTTTCTGACTCTATCCCCCTCTCTTCCTCTCTGTAAAAAATCAATAAAATATATTAAATTAAATTTAAAAAAGAAACATCAATGAGAGAGAAACATCGATCAGCTGCCTCCTATACACCCCCTACTGGGGATGTGCCCATAACCAAGGTACATGCCTTTGACCGGAATCGAACCGGGACCCTTGAGTCCACAGGCCAACGCTCTGATCCACTGAGCCAAATCAGTTTTGGCGGTAATAGAATATTTTTTAGATCTTGCAAATGATTTAAATATATACTATCATGGAAGGTTATTTGCAATATATTAAATGAAGATAATTTGTATGTAAATACCACTTCAATTTTGTTTTTAAAAATCATTTGTTTGTATTTGTGCACAGGAAAGAGACCACAATGTTGGTGTTTACCTATCTAGATGATGGAAGATTCTTATTTTTCCTTCAAAATGTCATAATCAATTATTTTAATCAAAACTTTTACTTCTAAAAAATTTTTAAGAGTTTTGATGATATTAGAAAATTCACGTAAAAACTGTATATAAAATTTTAATCTTATGTAACAAATGTACAAGGGAAAATTTTGAAAGAAATATAATAAAATGTTAATAGTGTATGTATATGGAAAATGTGTGATTTTCATATTCATTTTTATTCTTTTCTACCTAATGTTTTTTCTGTAGTGAATACATATTACTCTTATAATCAGGAGAAAAAGTTTAAACAATGTCTATAGTTTGGTCTAGTTTTGAGACTACACCATGTTCTCCATAAAGGAGATCATTGTGTGGCCTGATAAAGTGTTGCTTATTTAAAGCATAATATTTACAACTGGAAAATAACAAAAAGTAATTTTTCTTTGTGTAGTTTCATATTCTTTTTTGGAAAATTTCAGAAAATAACTTAATTGGAGGATTGTAAAAATGACTTTTTTATCTACTTGAAAATAATGCAGCTCTGCCTATTGGCTAATGTACAAATTAACATTGAGAGATTCTGATTTCTCTTTTGTAAATGACTTGTGTGAGTTGAAAACTGCTTCATAAATACCTCTGCCTCTCATACTTGCAAAATATAAATGAACAGATTAATCCAATGGAATTAATTGAACTACATAAAAACAAGAAATGCCACAAATTGTCTATCCCACCTTGTTGTCTGATAGTAGCAAGAAGAGATATTTAGTGAAAGAGAATGCTCATGGCATCATTACCATGTTGCTAGTGATTAGCACTTCCATCAAAGAAATAAGAAGTGGTAAAACCCAGAGAAATAAAAGCTACTGAGCATATCTAGGGCAGTGGTCGGCAAACTCATTAGTCAACAGGACCAAATATCAACAGTACAACGATTGAAATTACTTTTGAGAGAGAAATATTTTAAACAACTTCTTCTAATGTCACTTCTTCAAAATAGACTGGCCCGGGCTGTGGTATTTTGTGGAAGAGCCACACTCAAGGGGCCAAAGAGCCGCATGTTCCTTGCAAGCCAGTTTGCCAGCCACGGATCTAGGGGAAAATAACATTGTACAATGGTAACATTTAAGGCTAAAACTGGTGTAACAGTTAAGATAATGTTTGTCTGCTAGTAAAAGATATACAGTGGCTTAACCAGATAGGAGTTTATTTTTTCACAAAAATGAATCCATAGTAATTCAAAGGCTGGTATAGTGGCTTCATGATGTCATTAGTGTCCCATTATTCATCTATCAGTTTGCTCCACCATCTGTAGTTTGTAGCTTCTAATGCTGTCACTGAACCCCAGCCAGTGGAAGGAGGAAGAGGGAAAGGCAAAAGAGCCTGCCCCCTGAGTCTATCCTCTTTTTAAGCTTTTCTAGTAACTCTAACCAATAACTGCTACTTACATCCTTTTAGCTAACCTCAGTCAAAAATTCATTTCTATCTGCCAAAGGAAGCTAAGAAATATAATTTTCACCTGGGCATAATTGCTACCCATAGCAAAATCAAGGTTCTATTAGTAAAGATGAAAATAAATTTTGGAGAATAAATATATATATATATATATATATATATTAGGGAACTTTGTAATCTGATATAATTAGTTTTTTTAAATGTTCTTTGATTTTCACTGTAATGGCATTTCCTTTTTGGGGAATGTGGGGGCAGCAAAGACTGTTATTCTGTTCTCATCTCTCCTTTGGACTTATCTATGCACTAGTGGCCCAGTGCACAAAATTCATGCACTTGGGTGGGGTGGGGTGGTCCCTCAGCCTGGCCTGAGCCCTCTTGCAGTCTGGGAGGCCTTGGGGGATGTCTGACTGATGGCTTAGGCCCGGGGAGTGGGCCTAAGCCAGCAGTCGGCCATCCTTAGGCTGTTGTGGAGGCAGGAGAGGCTCCCACCACTGCCACTGCACTCACCAGCCATGAGCCTGGCTTCTGGCTGAGCAGCGCTCTCTCTGTGGGAGCGCACTGACCACCAGAAGGCAGCTCCTGCATTGAGTTTCTTCCCCCTGGTGGCCAGTGCATGTCATAGCAACTAATCATTCTGCAGTTCAACAATTTGCATATTAACCTTTTATTATATAGGATTCTTTATTAACTATTGACAATTCTGCTAAGTCTTAACAGATTTCTCACCTTAGTTTTTTTTTATGCATTTAGAATCAAGTGATCTGGGTTTATCTTTCTAGCTCTGCCACTGATAAGCTATGTGATAAAAGGCATTTCATTTAACTTTATAGTCAAATAGTCATTCTTTTTGATATTTATGAATAATTTTTGAGCTATGTATATGAAGTAGAGAAGACAGGAATAGATGGCCTCCACCTTCACAAAGTTTTCTATGTAATACAGATTAGGTATTTACAAAATAGAAAGGAGCTTGTGAGAGCCTCATTTTTCTTAAGGTAAAATGGGGATAGTAGCACTTTATAATTCTTGTGAAGGTTAAATAAGATAAAATTTAATAAATAAAAAAGTTTAATCTATAAACCTTATTAACTTGGTGGGCATTTTTTTTTTTATTACTCTTAAGTAACTCTTGGCATAATCCAGTAACAGTCATTCAGCCCCCTTATATCCCAACTTATGATCTTATCTTCTCCAACTAAGTTTGTGGTGAGTTCTCATTTTATTCAAATAACTTTTATATCAGTTTTCTCTGAAGCCACCATTTACTCCCATGGAGGATTCCATTTCTTATATTTTTGGAAAAAACCCTGTTTGCATTCAACAAGTCATATTGTCTCTCACCATATTATCTTTGGTCATTCATTCATTCAAAACAAACTTTTTGAGCACTTAGAGTGGACTAGGCATTAGAAATACAGAAGGGGCGCCTAAACCGGTTTGGCTCAGTGGTAGAGCGTCGGTTTTCGGACTGAAGGGTCCCAGGTTCGATTCCGGTCAAGGGCATGTACATTGGTTGCGGGCACATCCCCGGTAGGGTGTGTGCAAGAGGCAGCTGGTCAATGTTTCTCTCTCATTGGCGTTTCTAGCTCTCTATCTCTCTCCCTTCCTCTCTGTAAAATATCAATAAAATATATTTTTTTTAAAAAGAAATACAGAAGGGGCAAGTCTTGACACAACAGACTATAAATCTAATTGGGAAAACAAACTTTAAACAAATAGTTTAGAGGAGCAAATGGGGAGAAAAGGAATAAAGGGAAAGTATAAAATTGAATGGAGAGTTTATCCTTATTAAGAAGGAGAATTACAGTGGCTTATTTTCCTTCTAAATATGATTGATTATTTGATGTCCTCCCAAAGTCACTATGTAAGTATATGTAAGTGAAGCCCTCTGAAAAGAGTGATATATATTATAAACATATATATTTACTTAAGTGTTAATTAGTAATATCATATGTTATAGACTCTTAGTTATACCTAATATTAACATTTGTACATCATTTTATCATAATTGAAGATTGAGACCCTGTCTTGCCTTCTCCAGTGCCTAACTACATATTTATTAGATGCATATAGCTTTACATTAAAAGCATGGGGTTTGGTGTCAATCCCTACCCTTAACTCACTTAACTATGTGATTTGAGAAGTTACTTAAACTTTCACCAAAACCCTACTGTATGGGGTTGCAGACAGGGTTAAATGAATGTATAAAGCAATTAATGCTATGTCTAGTTCATTGTAAGTGTTCCATAAATGTTAAGTATCTTTTTTTTTAACACATATTTTATTGATTTTTTACAGAGAGGAAGGGAGAGGGATAGAGAGTTAGAAACATCGATCAGCTGCCTCTTGCACACCCCCCACCGGGGATGTGCCCGGAACCAAAGTACATGCCTTGACCGGAATTGAACCTGGGACCCTTGAGTCTGCAGGCCGACGCTCTATCCACTGAACCACACCGGACAGGGCAATGTTATGTATCTTTATCATTTAAGTTTTGTGCTCTTTCTATAAATCCTTTGTTGCCTTTTTACTTAGCTATTGGTGGAATCAAATATAATGCCTGTTTAATATAAGTCAAATGTTTGTTTTTATTTTATTGTACTGGTTACTTGTCTCCTTGTTTCCCTAGGCATAGTGGACATAGGTGTGAATAATGTCCAGGAGTTGCTTGTTGCAGCAGACATGCTACAGTTGACTGAAGTTGTTAATCTTTGCTGTGCATTTCTGAAAGGACAAATTGATCCACTGAACTGCATTGGGATCTTTCAGTTCTCTGAGCAGATTGCCTGCCATGATCTTTTGGAATTCACAGAGAACTATATTCATGTCCATTTCTTGGAGGTTCAGAGTGGGGAAGAGTTCCTGGCACTTACAAAAGATCAGTTGATCAAAATTTTGCGAAGTGAAGAGCTTAGCATTGAGGATGAATACCAGGTCTTCTTAGCTGCAATGCAGTGGATTCTCAAAGATCTGGGAAAAAGAAAAAAATATGTGGTGGAAGTACTAGACCCAATTCGATTTCCTTTATTACCTCCTCAGAGGCTTTTAAAGTACATAGAAGGTAACTTTTTGTTGTATATCAGTCAATTACTTATCCAATGGCTATTTTGCTTTCTGAAATGTGATAATGTTTTCATTTTTCAGTTCAATAGGCATTTATTGAATGATGACTGTATGCAAGATACAGATTTGTGTTTTTATGGGTAGACAGTTGTATTTCCATATTTCTACTTTTATTTTAATAAAATCCTATTTACCTTTCTTGAAATTAAATACTAATGGAGATTAGAACTATAGATAAAGTTACTGACTGAGCTAAAATACTGCTGTTTTTGGCAGTACTAATTATTTCAGTATAAGATTTCCTCTTGTTGCTTTTAAAAAGTCAGCAAAACTTAACATTTGAGGAAAATGCATATGCTAAAAACAAAACTAAAACAATAAATCCTGTAAGTCCTTTCATTATAAAAAACATTTTATATTGATATATCATAGCTCCTAAGTGCCTTTGAATCATCTTTAGGTTTTAAACTTTGAAAATACTTTTCACCATATAAAATAGTTTTTATCTTTATATTAGAACAATGATAATATTTAAATTTATTTTTTTAACTACTTTAGACTTGATTTCAAGATTTGAAGGTTATTTTGTTTGTTTGTTTGTTTGTTCGTTTGTTTGTTTTGTTAATCCTCACCCGAGGATATTTTTCCATTGATTTTTAGGGAGAATGGAGGAGAGAGGGAAAGACAAAGAGAAATATCAATGTAAGAGAAACTCATCGATAGGTTGCCTCCTCCTGCATTCGCCCAGACCAGGGATAGAGAGGAATCTGGAACCAAGCTACGTGCTTTTGACCAGAATTGAACCCAGGACCCTTTGGTCCACAGACTGACACTCTATCCACTGAGCCAAGCTGTGTTTTTTGAAGTTTTTTACTCTTTGTCCTACACTGAATGAAACTTGAGGATGTGACTGAATTATAGATAATGTAAGAGCTAATTCCCTGGACATCTTTTCTATTTTAGTTTAACTACTTTGTTTCTCCCATCTAAAAATTTGAGAGCTAGCTGTTATGTTCTCACCACTTCTTTCTAGCTTGAAACCTGAAAGAAGTGGAAGAATAGAGATTTTCTAAGGCTCTGGTCCTTCCTTAGGGGCCTGGTTCTGAGCTCTCTTATGAGATCCTAATATTGATCTTGTGTCAGGACCAACTTAACCCAGCCAAGGATGTATCTCATATAGACTTTGTTTAGCAAGGTGCTCTCTTGGATGGCAAACCCTGGCAATCCTCTCTACCTTTACTGCTGGTCCTATAAGGGATTTTTCTTTTAGTGGTTTTGTTCTTTGATTTATCAACTTGGCTTCTTAACTACTCAATCTACCTCTCTCCAAATTATTAGTTATTAGTAAGAATTCTCAAAATTTTTTAAATTGACCTTCTTTCCTCAATATTGTATCTGAGATGTAGGGACAAGCCTAGGAGACAGTCCCTTGCTAGCATAAATGGGCCTTTGTGCAAATTTGAAAGTAGTGCCCTTTTAGGGGGGGTCTTAGAGCTTGCCAGGTGGGATACAGGTTGACTTTCATCTTCATTTCACCTCAGCTAAGTGCCCTTGAGCAGGAAAAACCTACCCAATCATGCTCAAAGTCTCTAGGAAATGGTTCTCATCCCAACAGCTCTTTTGTTTTTTGCTTTGACGATCATTTTATAAAGTTTATAACATAATTTTGTACCCTTTTGTTATTAGGTTGTATGTATTGAATTTGGGGCTACATTTTTTAAAAATTTTGTTAAATAATTGTGTTTCATTTTCACCTTGCCATCTTTATTTAGAAATCCTCATACATGTATTTTAACATTGTCTAGTATGGCTGAAACCAGTTTGGCTCGGTGAATAGTCAGCCTGCGGACTAAAAGGTCTCAGGTTCCATTCCAGTCAAGGGCATGTACCTTGGTTGCAGGCACATCCCCAGTAGAGGGTGTGTAAGAGGCAGCTGATCGATGATTCTCTCTCATCGATGTTTCTAACTCTCTATCCCTCTTCTCTCTTCCTCTCTATAAAAAATCAATAAAATATATATATTTTTAAAATTGTCTAGCATAAAGCATTATTAAAAATATTTTTTTATTGATTTCAGAGAGGAAAGGAGAGAGAGAGAAAGATTGAAACATCAATGATGAGAGAGAATCAATGATTGGCTGCCTCCTGCACACCCCCTACTGGGGGGTGAGCCCACAACAACAACATGTGCCCTGACCAGAAATCCAACTGTGACCTCCTGGTTCATAAGTCAATGCATAACCGTTGAGCAACACCAGTTGGGCTGAAGCATTTTCTAAATAAATATGTATTTATTGATTTTAGAAAGAGAGAAACATCAATTTGTGCACTGGTCATTTTGACTCAGTTCATTGAGCATCATCCTGTGCACTAAAAGGTTGCGGTTCAATTTCTGTTCACGGCACATGTCCAGGTTGCAGGTTCAATACCCTGTAAGGATGCTTTTGGAAGGGAACCAACAAATGTTGCACTCTCACATTAATGTTTCTCTCCCTCTCCCTTCCTCTCTAAAACAATCAACAAAAAATATAAGAAAAGGAAACATTGATTTGTTATTCTACTTATTTTTTAAAATATATTTTATTGCTTTTTTTTTTTTTTTTTACAGAGAGAAAGGGAGAGGGATAGAGAGTTAGAAACATCAATGAGAGAGAGAATCATCGATCAGCTACCTCTTGTACACCCCCTACTGGGGATGTGCCTATAACCAAGGTACATGCCCTTGACTGGAATTGAACCTGGGACCCTTCAATCCGCAGGCCAACGCTCTATCCACTGAGCCAAACCAGTCAGGGTTTGTTCTATTTATTTATGCAATCATTGGTTGATTTTTATATGTGCCCTGACCTGGGATAGAGCCCGCAACCTTAGTATATCGGGCAACACTAACCAACTGAGCTACCCGGTCAGGGCCATGAAGTATATATTTTTTTAAAATCTTTGGCCCAGCCAGTGTGACTGTAGTTGAGTGTCAATCTATGTGATCAGAGTTTGATTCCCTATTACAGGCTTGATCCCCAGTGGGGGGCATGTAGGAGGCAGCTGATCAATGTTTCTCTCTCATCATTGATGTTTCTCTCTCTCCCTCAAACTTCCTCTTTAAAATCAATAAAAATATATTTCTTAAAAATATATTTAAGGAAAGTATATTTTTTAGTAACAATGAGAAAAATAATATTTGGTATTGTAGGAAATGGTGTGGTTAAATCATACCATTGTTTGATGATGAGTTTTTAATTGTCAAATATTTTTATGTAAGCATATCTTTTCAATATTATTTAAAAGTTGATTAAACATTATCTTTTTAAACATTGCTTTAGGAGTATCTGATTTTAATCTTCGTGTTGCATTGCAAACACTTTTGAAAGAGTACTGTGAGGTGTGCAAATCTCCCAAAGAGAACAAGTTTTGTAGTTTTCTGCAGACATCTAAGGTTCGACCTCGGAAGAAAGCAAGAAAGTATCTGTATGCAGTTGGTGAGAATCTTTATTTAGTTATTCTTTTTTTTTCTTTCTCTTTTTTCATTATATTTATTGGAATGACATTGGTTAATAAAATTATATAGGTTTTAGGTGTACAATTTTATAATACACCATAGGTGATAGAAGTTATCTTTATTTTCAGGATCAAAATCTTTTAATATTTTATTGTTATTATACATGTCAGAATATTCAGGTGTGTCAAGTAGACATATTTAATTTTACATGCAGGCTACAGATTTATAAATTGTAGTTATATAATACAGTGAATGCATCTAAAAATTAAATAGCTACTCATTTGACATCATTCTGTGATCTAAATTTTTGGTTCTTAGATTACTCAATTATTGTCAATAACTGACTACAGAAATATTACTTTAAAAGTTGAAAATTTGCTTCAGGAGTATCTGATTTTAATCTTCATGTTGCATTGCAGGAAGGAAAATGAACCTCAAAAATATTAACTATTCACAGTGTCATAGATGGTCATTAGAGATGATAAGAACCAGCGGTCTCCAAAATGTGGGTGTGCAGGATAATCCATAGGCATATCGGATGAACATATTAAAACCTCTCTTTATTTTTATTTTAAAAGCATTAAGCCATATCAGTATTATATATATATATATAATTACCTCCAATTGCATAGACCATCCCTCCCAGAACTAATATATATATTAGTTTTGACAGATCACCTAGATTTATATGGATAATATAATTTATATATAAATATATTATATGTATGTAATTATATTATAATTTCATATGTGCTATAATGTATTATTTTATATATGCTATAATTTATATATAATTTTTAGTGCATTCTAAATTTTTTAATGAGATGTGCAGTCAAACGTGGATTTCAACTATCTATTTTTTAAAAATATATGTTTCTATTAATTTTTTTAGATAGAGGGGAAGGGAGAGAGAGAAAGCAATCTGCTGCCACCTGTACACCCCCTAATGGGGTTTGAGCCCACAAGTACAGTGTGTGCCTTGACCAGGAATCGAATCAGCAGCCTCTTGCTGCATGGGATGACACTCAACTGAGCCATGCTAGCAGGGCTCATTTCACAATTTTTAATTGAAAGAGACACTAATAGAGGTCATAATGAGACTTTTTTTTTAAATACGTTTTTATAGATTTACTTTTCTTTAAAAAAATGTATTGATTTTTTACAGAAATGAAGGGGGAGAGAGAGAGAGTTAGAAACATGTTATTACCATTTCCATATTTAGCAGTAAAGGATTTGCTGTGTTCCTCCTTTCCTTTGTTCAGGTGGATATACTCGGTTGCAGGGGGGCCGTTGGAGTGATAGCAGAGCCCTCAGCTGTGTAGAACGTTTTGACACCTTTAGCCAGTACTGGACTACTGTATCTTCACTTCATCAAGCTCGATGTGGGCTGGGAGTAGCAGTTCTGGGAGGGATGGTCTATGCAATTGGAGGTAATGATGAGAATGTCTTATTTCCCTTATTAATCTCTAGCTATAAGTTGGCTGAATTCTTATATGCTTTACATATATTGTGAGGCTATGAGGTATACATAGCTACATTGTGCTTAATAAATACTTGTTAAATAAATGAATGAAAGAAATTAAAAGAAAACACAAGATAATTGAATATTTCAGACCAGAGGGATATTATAATTTTTCATAAGGCAGAATACTTAAGTTTGGTGTTGTCTGGGTTTTTTTGTTGTTGTTTTAAATATATTTGTATTGGTTTTACAAGAGGGAGAGAGAGAGAAACATCACTGAGGAGAGAGAATCATTGATTGGCTGCCTCCTGCAAAACCCACACTAGAGATAAAGCCCATAACCTGGGCATGTGCCTTGACCAGGAATCGAACCATAACCTCCTGGTTCATAGTTCAACACTCAACCACTGAGCAACACTGGCCAAGCACTGTTGTGTGTTTTTTAATTGTTTTTTAAAATACATATTTTATTAATTTCACAGAGAGATAAAAACATCAATAATGAGCCTTAGCTGGCTTAGCTCAATGGATAGAGTGTTGACCTGAAGACTAAAGGGTTCTGGGTTCGATTCCTGTCAAGGGCATATGCCCAACTTGCGGACTCAATCCCCTGTGTGGGGCATGCAGGAGGCAGTTGATCAATGATTTTTCTCTCATCATTGATGTTTCTACCTCTCTTTCTCCCTTCTTCTCTGAAATCAATTAAAAAAATTTTTTAAAAGAAAAGTTGTTCATACAATGTGGCACCAAAATTTAGGTTGATATCATTAAAAAGTTTTTAAATTCTGAAAGCTGCATTACAAATCAATTTTAATTAACCAAGTTATCCAGTTAGTAGGACATACAAAAACCAAGTCAACTAGACATTTGGATATATTTTCTTTTTAAATATATTTTATTGATTTTTTTTTTTTTTTTACAGAGAGGAAGGGAGAAGGATAGAGAGCCAGAAACATCAATGAGAGAAAAACATTGACCAACTGCCTCCTACACACACACACACACACACACACACACACACACACACAGCGGGGTTGTGCCCGCAACCAATGCACATGCCCTTGATCAGAATCTAATTCAGGACCCTTCAATCTGCAGACCAACACTCTACCCACTGAACCAAACCGGTTTCGGCTGGATATATTTCTTTCTTTTTTAAAAATATACTTTATTGATTTTTTACAGAAAGGAAGGGAGAGGGATAGAGAGTGAGAAACATCCATGAGAGAGAAACATCAACCAGCTGCCTCCTGCACACCCCCTACTGGGGATTTGCCTGCAACCAAGGTACATGCCCTTGACTGGAATCGAACCCGAGACCTTTCATTCCGCAGACCGACGCTCTACCACTGAGCCAAACCGCTTTGGGCAGTGGTTTTTAATATATTCCCAAAGTAGTGCTATCATCATCACTCATTCCAAAACATTTTCATCACTCCAAAAAGCCTCTCTTATCATTTAGGGAAATTTATTTTTTAAATTTTATTGATTTCAGAGAGGAAGGAGAGGGAGAGAGAAATAGAAACATCAATGATGAGAGAGAATCATTGATCTGATGTCTTCTGCTCGCCCCCTACTGGGGATTGAGCCTGCAACCTGGGCATGTGCCCTTAACTGGAATTGAACTCTGGACTCTTCAGTCCGCAGGCGACGCTCTATCCACTGAGCCAAACTGGATAGGGCATTTAGGGAAATTTTTATATCAGTGTAGGAATTGGGTACTAGCCGTATTCCCAGACTCCAACCAAGGGTCTACCTTACAAAACAAGCCTTTCTAAAGATAGGCAGTCTCCAGCCTGCTATGTTAACTCTTCTGCACAGTCGGAGTTTTGTATACATTCAGGATTCTAGGCCCTCATATAGTTAAATGTGCTGCAAATATCTTTCCTACTCTGCTGCTTCACCTTTCACTTTTATGGTATCTTTTTTTTATTTTTTAATCTTCTGCCAAAGGTATGTTTTCACAGACTTTAGAGGGGAAAGAAGAGAGAGAGAGAGAGAGAGAAACATATACGTATGAGAGAAACATCAATTGATTGCCTCCCTTTCTTGCCCCCGCCAGCGGTCAAACCCACAACCCAGGTATGTGCTCTGACCAGAAATCAAACCAGCAACCTTTCAGAACCTGGATTGAGGCTCCAACCAACCTGAGCCACACCGGCCAGGACTTTTTATAGTATCTTTTGATAAACAAATGTTTTTAATTTTAATGTAGCCAACTCTATTGTGTTTCTTTTACCTTTTAAAGAAATCCTTCCCTACTCCAAAGTCATGAGGATACATATCTTTACTGCTTTCTAAAATTTTATAGTTTTTTCATTTACATTTATGTCTATAATCTACCTGGAATTGAGTTTTTATGGATAGCATGAGTATGGAACCAGTTTCCTTTACCCCCCTATATAGATATAACCAATTATCCTAGCATACAAAAACTTTTCATTCTTCACTGCTCTGCATTACAAACTGTCATTTGCCTAGTAATCATATATCCATGGATCTGTTTCTAGATTTCTTTTCTGTTCCATTGGTCTATTTATCTCTCTCTATTTTAATTATTATAGCTCTATTTAAGTCTAGTAAGCTTACCTGATAGGATTGTTTCTCCTTAATTTCTGGGAGTGCTTACCTATTCTAGATCCTTTGTACTTCCCATATAAACTTTAGAATCAGTTTGTTTTTAAAAATAATACTGTATAATTTTTCTTATGTGAGGTACTTAGAATCGTCAAAATCATAAAGACAAAGTATAGTGGTGATTGCTAGAGGCTGGGAGAGGGAAAAATGGGGTGTTTTTGTTTAATATGTATAGAGTTTCAGTTTTGATAAGATGAAAAGGTTTATGGGATAGGTGGTTGTGATGACTACACAACATGTGAATGTGTTAAACATTACTGAACTGTAAACTTAAAAATGGTTAAGATAGTAAATTTTATGTTGTGTTAAATTTAACCCAAAAAAAATATTTTTCAAAAATTGGGATTATATTATATCTATAAACCAGTTACAAACCAGTTTGGGAAGTGTGTGTGTGTGTGTATAATTTTGTTGTTGTTAATCCTCACCTCAGGATATTTTTCCATTGGAAAAGAGAGGGAGAGACACAGAGAGAGAAACATCGATGTGAGAGAGACACACCACTGGTTGCCCTTCCACATAAGCCCTGTCTAGGGTCGGGGATCAAGCCTACAACCTTGACCAGAATCAAACCCAGGACCCTTCAGTCCATGGGCTGACACTCTATCCACTAAGCCAAACTGGCTAGGGCAAAAATCATCTCGTGTGGTTTTTTTCTTTTTTTCTTCTTCTTTTCTTCCAATGTGGGATGGTTGATCTTGAACCTCCAGGGAGCAAGCTGGCTCCAGACTTCTCCAATTCCACTTCTTTGCCTCCAATTCTTATGTGTCCAAAGACAGGAAACCACAGGCACACTTTTGTAGGAGTCAATCTTTACATTGACTCTTCTAATTCATGAAGATGATACATCTCTTCATTTATTTATATACCCCTTAATTAAAAATTTTATGTAAATAAAATTCGAGGTCTTAAACAAACTTTTATTAGATTTACTCCTAGGTATAGTATTTTTTAAATTCTATTTTAAGTAATATCTTTTTCTTATGCTCATAGATGTATATTATATATATACACACACACACACACACAAAGATAAAGATGTGGTTCTATAGATACATTATATACTTAGGTTACATATGTATTACACTTGTGTGTGTGTGTGTGTGTGTGTGTGTGTGTGAATGTATGAGATTGGTGTCTTCATTTATATTGTTGTTTAATTTTATGTGTGATGTGGGACTTCTTGCCACAGCTTAAATCATAGTTAAACTGTTGTTTTGCCCATTTTCCAATAAATTCCATTAATTTCCACTTAATTTTTTTCATATTTTTAGACAAAATGACGACAGGTATCAAATGCATATATACAACTCAGTGTTTTGAGGTTGTTTTTTTTTAGTTTATCTTTATTGTTTTGGTTTTTTAAATATATTTTATTGATATTTTACAGAGAGGAAGGGAGAGAGATAGAGAGCTAGAAACGTCGATGAGAGAGAAACATCGACCAGCCGCCTCTTGCACACCCCCTACTGGGGATGTGCCCTCAACCAATGTACATGCCCTTGACCGGAATCGAACCCGGGACCTTTCAGTCCGCAGACCGTTGCTCTACCACTGAGCCAAACCGGTTTCTGCAAAGTTTATCTTTATTGTTGAAAGTATTATAGATGTCCCCCTTTTTTCCCCATTGACCTGTCCCCACCATCCCCAGGCCTTCACCACACTATTTTCTGTTTGTTGCTTTATAAGAATTACATTACTAGTAAAACTAAAATTTTACAGTTGTCAAAATGCATTTATTTTTGTGGATTGTTTGGGTGCTAGAATTAGAAATAGATAATAGGAAAATTGTGCCATTCCTACATTAAATGGACTTTACTAAATGATAGTGCTATGATTTCAAACTAACACTTGCAGGGCAAGTGAATTTTAATAAATAGTATAAAATCAGATATAATAGTTGAATTTCTGACAACATGAAATGCTACTGAATATTGTATTCTAGTCTATTAGCATTACTAAATCTCCTCATATGTGTCTCTTTTATTTAACTTAGGTGAAAAAGATTCAATGATTTTTGATTGTACTGAATGCTATGATCCAGTTACTAAACAGTGGACAACTGTAGCTTCAATGAATCATCCCCGCTGTGGCTTGGGAGTGTGTGTGTGTTATGGGGCTATCTATGCTTTGGGTAATTATGCTGTTCAATTTAAGGATATCTAATGTTAATTAAATTCTTAGATTCTGATTACTTAGAAATTTTCCTTCCCTCCTATAAGAAACATTTTCCTTTCAGCTTTATAAATTCTTCTTCTTAAAATACTATTAGGTGGGGGATATTGTCAAATGTGGAGTTCTTAGAAAGAGGAGATAAAATATACATAGATATCCAATGAAGCTCTTTAGTTGATAGTTAAACTGCATGATTAGAAGCAGTCTAAATATGCAGAAGTTGTTTCAAAAGACAGTTTTGCAAAATACCGAATTTCCTATACAATATGTTGACATTTGTGTGGGGTTTTTTTTAAAGTAAATTTTTACTTACTTATTTTTAAAAAATATTTTTATTGATTTCTGAGCGGAAGGAAGAGGGAGATAGAAACAGCAATGATAGAATCATTGATTGGCTGCTTCCTGCATGCCCCACACGGATCAAGCTCTCAATCCAGGCATATCCCCTGGCTAGACTTGAACCGTGACCTGGTTATAAGTCAGTGCTCAACCACTGAGCCATGCCAGCTAAGCTTTATTTTTTATTTTAGAGAGGAAGAGAGCAGGATAGAGAGATAAAAACATCAATGAGAGAAGCATCATCAATCTGCTGCCTCCTGCACACCCCCTACTAGGAATTGAGCCCACAATCTGCACATGTGTCCTAACCTGGAATTGAACCATGAACCAGGAGGCCTATGCTCAGCCACTGAACCACACTCGGCAGACTGTTTTGTTTTATTTTAAATTCCTAGTTGAAAATAGGCAGAGAGTTAAACAATCTGAGTTCTACTCAGTCAAATTCTAACTTCTCTTGTGATCTTGGACAAATAACCCCTCTATTCCATTTGATAATCATCCATAATATGAAGTTGTCAGGTTAGATGTTTTTTAAGGTGTTTTTGATGAATAAGACATAACATTTTTCTGTTTGGTTGTAGGTGGATGGGTTGGATCTGAGATAGGGAACACCATTGAACGATTTGATCCTGATGAAAATAAATGGGAAGTAGTTGGCAACATGGCTATGTCACGCTACTACTTTGGCTGTTGTGAAATGCAAGGTGATTGATTGCTTTATAAAATGTTTTTCCTGAAAATATCTATAATAATAAAAGTGTAATATGCAAATTGGCTGAATGACCAAACAGCAGGACAACCATCTGGACAACCACGCTATGACACCCATACCAATGGGCCAGGCCAGCCGAGGTGGGTGCAATATGATTGGTCAGGGGCCCGGCCATGGCCCCATGATCACCCTGCAGAGGGAGACCCAGGCCAATGGCCAGCAGGGCGATCAATCAATTGGGGGGCTCCATGATCACCCCAAAGAGGGAGGCCCAGGACAACAACTGGCAGGCTGTAGTGAGTGGGCGGGGCCTACTTTGGGGCGATGATGGATCATGGGGCTCCCAGATTGTGAGGGCACAGGCTGGGCTGAGGGAACCCCTCACACGTGCACGAATTTTGTGCACTGGGCCTCTGGTATATTTATAAAAACAGCCTGAGGCATTTATTTACAGAAAAATATATTTATATCTATTAGTATTAAATGTTTAACACTAACAATATGGAAGTTCTGCTTTTAACCTCATATCTTTTCAACTTATTTCTTTATTTCTGTATTATCAAATAATATATTCTTGTCCAAAATAAATAAAGTTAGAATTTAAAATTACAGATAGGCAAAAACACCTGACTAAAAATATAAGCATTTAAAATATCATTCTTGCCCTAAATTACAGATAGGCAAAAACACCAGACTAGCAAAATAAGCATTTAAAATATCATTCTTGCTCAGTAGAGAGATCATTGGCCTGTGGACTGAAGGGTCCTGGGTTCAATTCCAGTCAAGGGCACATGCCTAGGTTGCGGGCTCCGTCCCCAGGTAGAGGGCGTGCAGGAGGCAGCTGATCTGTCATTCTCATCATTGATGTTTCTATCTCCCTCTCCCTCTCCCTTTCTCTCTCAAATCAATAAAAATATTTTTTTAAATAAATAAAAATAATATGTCATTCTTGTCCTGGCTGGTTTGGCTTAGTGATTAAAGTGTTGGCCTAAGGACTGAAGGATCTCAGGTTCAATTCCTGTTTGTGTTATGGTTCTAGACCATTAGCATTACTAAATCTCAAGGGCACATACTTTGGTTGCAGATTCCCCAGCCCCGATAGGGGTGCATACAAGAAGTAACCAATAAAATGTGTGTCTCTCACATCATTTTCTCTCTCTTCCCTTCCACTCTCTAGAAGACAATGGAAAAAAATATCCTCGGGTGAGGATTAAAAAATAAATAAGCTAAATTAAATGTCATGTTTTATTGTTATTTTGCTCCCATTCAGGCCTTAGCAAGTATTTCTAAGTAAGGAGAGAATATAAAAAAGCAATCTTCACATTCTCTTCTTATAGGCTTCTACAGTGTGTGTTTTTTATAGGGTACATTGTGATTCAGTCCACGTAGAATATAATGCTACAATAGATTTAAAAAATGTTGCTCTGAATATTATAATGGTGTATGGACATTATTTTAATTGTCTATTATACCCTGAGAGATAGTTAGTTCTGTCAAATAAAACCTGATTCTCCGTCCAGAGTTAGAGAGCAAATTTGTATGTACCTGCAGAGTAGGAAGTAGTCTGCCCATTGTTCCATGACAACTCAGCCTACTTTGTTCCCAGCTCAAGTTCTTCCTGCTTTGTGAGCACTTCCTCAGATTTCCACTAGCATTTAAATGTACAAATTACATGGCGCAAACTATATTATTTCATATTATAATGTTATCTAGTTGTTTTGTATTTATTATTTTTATCTCCTATCTAAAAATCATAGAGTCAGAGAGGCATTTTGGAGATTATATATTTCAACCCCTTTATTTATAAATGAGGAAGCTGAAGATTAGGAAGGTTGTGAGTTATCTTTTTTCATAGCTGGTGACTAGATAGCTGGAGCTAGAACCCAAGTTTATTAACATTTAGCTCACATATCTTAAAATGCCATTAAAGTGAGGAGTAGCTCCTCACGTTAGAACGTGGGAAACACACTGGGTACTCAGAAATAATTGTAAATTGACAGAACCATTAGTTTCGATCAAATTTAAATTTAAAAAGGAACTCTCTATGAACTATATTATACTCTAGTGATTGATCTGATATTTTAATCTAGCCATATAAATATTATAAATTAAACTATCTATTTTTATGTCCATATGAATAACAGGTAAGCTTTCACAGTTTAAGTGCATAATATATTTTTAATATATTTTTATTGATTTCAGAGATGAAGAGAGAGAAATATCAATAATGAGAATCATTGATCATCCTCCTGCATACCCCCTACTGGGGGATCCAGCTAGCAACCTAGGCATGTGCCCTGATGGAATCAAATCATGACCTTCTGGTTCATAAAGTCAGTGTTCAACCACTGAGCCACGCCTTCCATGTTTAAATGCATATTTTTTAGGGGGTGGGGGGAGTCCCTTTCCCTTTCCTTTGTTACCTATACATGGTAGCATATGGAATTTGAGATCATCAAGCAGACAATAAGATAGGAAATTCTTGTCTGACATTTATTTTCTTATAGCATCATTAGGTTCATTGAAAATTTAATTACACTGTAAATTCATACCCCTAACTGTAACATGCTTAAATGTGAGCTGTAATAAATTAGACAAACGTCAATTCTCTGTTTAAAAAAATTATTATAGCCCTATATTAAATACAACAAACTGAAATCACAACTTTTGCTAATTATTATGTCCTATTCTCCATAGCATCTGAGCAAAAATATTTCATTTCCAGGTTTAATTTATGTAATTGGGGGCATCAGCACTGAAGGAATAGAACTTCGTTCTTTTGAAGTTTATGATCCACTTTCCAAGCGTTGGTCTCCACTTCCTCCAATGGCAACCAGGAGAGCATATCTTGGGGTGGCTGCACTCAATGACTGCATATATTCTATTGGAGGGTGGAATGAGACTCAAGATGCTCTTCATACTGTAGAAAAATATTCCTTTGAAGAGGTAAGTTGGATGATTTCAAATATTTAGTATCCTGTTATTCTTTTAAAATGTCTTTAAGATCTGTAGTACTCTAGCCAGTTTGGCTCAATGGATAGAGCATCAACCTGCAGACTGCAGGCCCCCAGGTTCAATTATAGCCAAGGGCACTTACCTCAGTTGCAGGCTCAATCCCTGGCCCTCGTTGGGGCTAGTGTGGGAGGCAACCAATCGATGTCTTTCTCTCACATTAATGTTTCTCTCTCTCTCTGTCTTCTCCCTCCCACCACCCCTTCACCCTCTCTCTCAGAATCAGTGGGAAAATATCCTCGGGTGTAGATTAATAACAAGAAAGATCTGTAGTGATGTGCATTCTTTTATTTATGATGTTGATCATTGAGTTTTCTTCTCTTTTCAAAAGAAGTAACTTTTGATGTCATTGATTTTTTTCCTACTTATTGTCCACTTTCTTTCTTTTTTATCATCCACTTTCTATTTCATCTATTTCTGTTCCTTTTTTTCCCAATATTTATTTTTGGGTTTAATTTGCTCTTCTTTTTCTAGAATCTTAAAGTGGAGGCTTATCTGATTGACTTTCAGACCTTTCTTTTCTTATAATGTAATAAACCTTTAAAGCTATAAATTGTTGTCAAGTGCTTCTTTAACTACACCCCACACATTTTGATATGTTTTGTTTTAATTAGCATTTATCTCAAAATATCTTCTAATTTTCCTGGTAATTCCTTCTTTGACCAATGAGTTGTTAGAAATTTGTTATTTAATTTCCAAATACTTGGGGACTTTCCAGAGATCTTTGTGTTAGTGATTTCTAATTTAATTTCATTGTGTTCAAAGAACATACTTTGTGGCGGTAAATATTTCATGTGCACCTAAAAAGAATTTGTTTTCTGCTGTTGTTGAGTGTAGGGTTCTATAAATATCAGTTAAATCAGCTTATTTAGTATTGTTCAAGTATGTCCAACTTGTCTTATTGTTTTTTAAATTACTAAGAGAGAAGTGTTGAAATCTCCACCTATCATGGATTTGTCTATTTTTCCTTTACATTTCTGAATCTCTGTTATTAAATCTACAACATTGAGATTATTATGTCTGCTTGATTAATTCATCCTTTCATAGTATGAAAGGTTTTTCTTTTCTTTTTTTCTTCTTTTTTTTAAAGTATATTTTATTGATTTTTTACAGAGAGGAAGAGAGAGGGATAGAGGATTAGAAACATTGATGAGAGAGAATCATCTATCAGCTGCCTCTTGCATACCCCCTACTGGGGATGTGCCCACAACCAAGGTATATGCCCTTGACCAAAATTAAATCTGGGACCTTTCAGTCCACAGGCCGACGCTCTATCCACTGAGCCAAACCGGTTTCAGCTGAAAGGTTTTTCTTTACCTCTGTAATAACCTTTGTTCTGAAGTCTACTCTGCCTGATACTAATGCAACCATTAATGTAACCAAGTTGTGTTTTGATTAGTATTTGCATGGTATCTTTTTTTTCCCTTTCTACTTTAAATCTATGTCTTTACAAACTGCATCTCTTATAGGATAACATATATTTGTGGTCTATGTTTTTTATATAATTTGGCAATATCTGACTTTCAAATGGAGTATTTAGAGTTTTTATTATTTATATGTAACATCATTACAGATATGGATGGTTTTTAGACTTTTATTTTGTTGTTTTTTATTTGTATAATCCATTTCTTTATCCTTTCCCCCCTTTCTTCTATCTTTATATTGATTGTTTTGTTTATTTTGCAATTTATCATATCTCTTTACCTTTTTTTCTAGGAGCTTTAGGGCTTACATTATATATTATATAAATTTACATTATAAACATGTATATTTTAATATATCAGATTTAACTTTAAATAATATTATACTATTTTGTTTTCAATGTAAGAAACTTACAAAAACATACTTTCATTCCCAATTCTAATCCTTTGTGCTATTTTATTTCTGTATTTACTGTTTTAGTTATTTAATAAATTATATTTGAAATACATTTTAATGAGAAAGTCTTTGATAATTATGCATATGTTTACCATTTCTAGTTTTATTTCTTCTTTTGTGCAGAGCTAAGTTTGTATCTCATATCATTTTCTCTTAGCCTAGAGAACTTTTTAAAGTATTTAAGTGTTGCTCTGCTGGCAATGATTCTATTAGCTTAACTTCTATTTTCTGAAATTCTTTTTTTCCACCTTCACTTCTAAAGATATTTTGCTGAGTATAGAATTATAGGTTGTTGAGTATTTTTTTTCCTATTACCTTAAAGGTGTTTATCTTCTTGCTTTGTTTCTGATGGGAAGTCAATATTTTTCCCTGTATGTAATGTGTCTCTTTTTCTTTGGCAGCTTTTAAGATTTTCTCTTTATTATAGGTTTCCAGTAACTTGATTATGTGTTTCTCATTAGAGTTTTGTGTTTAACCTGCTTGGAATTCATTGAAATTCTTGGATCTTTGGGAATAGCTTCCATCAATGTTGTCAGCCATATTTCTTCAAATATTTTCTTGCTCTCTTACTGGGACTTCAATAATAGGCATGTAAGATCACTTAATATTGTCCCACAGATCACTGAGGATCTTAAATTTTCCCCCATTTTTTTTTCTCTTTGTTCTTCAGTTAGTTTTTATTTTCCAGCTTTATTGAGATATAACTGACATATAAAAGTTGCATATATTTAACTACAGTATGACATTTTGATGTACATCCTACACAATAAAAGCATTAATATGTTAAGTAGCTGACCTATCAGTCAACCGCTCGACCAGTCCTATGATGTGCACTGACTACCAGAGGGCAGATGCTCTGACCCATAGGTTATCTTGCTACTGGGGTCCTGCCAGTGGGACTGGGTGAAACAGCCCTAATCACAGGCCAGGCAGAGGGAACCCACCCATGCACGAATTCATGCACTGAGCCTCTAGTTTACATTATATAATGATTATCACAATCAGCTAATTAATAAATCCATCACCTCACATAGTTCCCTGTTCCTTTTTTAAGTGTGGTGAGAGCACATAAGATCTACTTTCTTAGCAAATTTTTGTTTGTTTTTTATGTTTGTATAGATTTTTAGGTAGAGAGGAAGGAAGAAAGAGAAAGAGATAGAAGCATTGATGAGAGAGACACATCGATTAGCTATCTCCTGCATACCTCCAGTTGGAAATTGAGCCCACAACTGGGCATGTGCCCTGACCTCTTGGTCCATGGGATGATGCTCAATCCACTGAGCCATACCAGCCTGGCTTATTTTTGTTTGTTTTATAAACAACTTTTTAATGTGGAAAAAATTCTTAGTTTGTAGTCTTACACAAATAGTTTTCCAACCCCAATCTATACTACTTTTTAAAAATATATATTTTTATTGATTTTTTACAGAGAGGAAGGTAGAGGAATAGAGAGGTAGAAACATCAATGAGCGAGAGACATCGATCAGCTGCCTCCTGCACACCTCCCACCAGGGATGTGCCCGCAATCAAGGTACATGCCTACAACCAAGGTACATACCCTTGACCAGAATCAAACCTGGGACCTTTCAGTTTGCAGGCCGACGCTCTATCCACTGAGCCAAATAAGTTTCGGCGACTACTTTTCTGAAGTATGTTTTACAGTCACTAACTCCACTAGATGGTCCTTGTAAAAAGGATTACATGGTCAGATAAATTTGGCAAGTGTTTTTTGCTATGTCACTTTCATGAAGATTTATCATGCCCATGCACACATTACCTAATTTTATTCCATAGAACTAGTTTTTCAGAATGCCTGCCTATACAGAATCTCTAGATTTACTTTGTGATAATAATTTATAATTAATCACAGACTTCTCAATTATTTTCCTCTAAATTTACTACTTTGTCTACATCTACTTGAAAGTTTATTTTAAAATGTTGTATATACTGATGTGACTGGATTGTAAGTTTGAAATTTAAACATTAAAAAAAAACCACATAGTATCTGATTGCTTTGCAGTTTTTTCTATTATTATTTTATGACATTGCTAACTTATTTTTTTTCTCTTAACCAGGAAAAGTGGGTTGAAGTTGCCTCAATGAAAGTGCCTAGAGCAGGCATGTGTGTTGTGGCAGTCAATGGGCTTCTGTATGTTTCTGGAGGTCGATCTTCCAGCCATGATTTCTTGGCACCCGGTACCTTGGACTCAGTTGAAGTTTATAACCCTCATTCAGACACATGGACTGAAATCGGTAATATGATCACCAGTCGTTGTGAAGGAGGTGTTGCTGTGCTATGAACTATATGAACTGTCAACACAAGGAACATTTTTAAAATATAGGTTCTGACTTTTTGCAAATCACACATGTATTTGGTCATAGGACCCTTTGATTCTGTTAAATTTTCCGTGTATTTGATAGATAAATAACTAAAGATTATTTTTCTAAGAATTTGAGTGAAAAGGATATGGAATATGTCCTAAATTAATAAAGAGCTCATAAAAATTTGCCACGCTTACTAAAAGAAATGCTATTTATGCTCAAGAATTGTTCTGTTAAGAGTCCTATTTGTGCCGAAACCGGTTTGGCTCAGTGGTAGAGCGTCGGTCTATGGACTGAAAGGTCCCGGGTTCGATTCCGGTCAAGGGCATATACCTTGGTTGCGGGCACATCCCCAGTAGGGGGTGTGCAGGAGGTAGCTGGTCGATGTTTCTCTCTCATCGACGATTCTAGCTCTCTATCTCTCTCCCTTCCTCTCTGTGAAATATCAATAAAATATATTATAAAAAAAAAAAAGAGTCCTATTTGTAAAAATTATTTACTAGAAATTTCTTGGCAAATAGCCCCTTTAGTAGCTTCTCCATTGTAATTAAAGCTGTAATATGACCCTGAGTGATAAAAGAGTATCAGTGAAGCTCTTGCTGGCTTGGCTCAGTGGATAGAGCATCAGCCTGCGGACTGAAGGGTCCAGGTTCTATTCCGGTCAGGGGGCACATGCCGGGCTTGCAGGCTTGATCCCCAGTGGGGGGCATGCAGGAGGCAGCCAATCAGTGATTCTCTCTCATCATTGATGTTTCTATTTCTCTCTTCCTCTCTGAAATCAATAAATATATATATATTTTTTAAAGTATCAGTGGAATAGTTCCAAGGTGTCAAAAATTCATAATGCAATCCAGAGCACAATTTTTCTTTTTCCTTTTCTTTTTTTTTAATCCTCACCTGTGGATATTTTTTCATTGATTTTTAGGGTCAGAGAGGGAAAGATGGAGAGAAATATCAATGTGAGAGATATCAATTAGTTGTCTTCTGCATGAGCCCTGACTGAGGCCTAGGCCAGGGAGGAGCTTGCAACCAAGGTAGGTGCCCTTGACCAGAATCGAACCACGGGACCCTTTGGTCCACAGGCCGATGCTCTATCCACTGGCCAAACTGTCTAGGGCCAGAGCACAATTTTTCTTGGCCATAGTTTAATTTGTAGTGAATAGCCAATGAAATAACATTCTACTTGTACTTCATGCTAGGAGTTTCACTAGCCCCAAACTTTTTAAAAAATATATATTTTATTTATTTTATACAGAGAGGAAGGGAGAGGAGAGAGATAGAGAGCTAGAAACATCGATGAGAGAGGGACATCGACCAGCTGCCTCCTGCACACCCCACACCAGGTACACACTGGAATCTAACTCAGGACCCTTCAGTCCACAGACCGACGCTCTATCCACTGAGCCAAACTGGTCTCAGTTAGCCCCAAACTTTTTTTTTTTTTTTTTTTTAATACTTGCATTGATTTTAGAGAGGGCAGGAGAGGGAGAGATAGTTAAAAATATCAATGAGAGAGAATCATTGATTGCTTGCCTCCTGCTTGCCCCACACTGGGGATTGAGCCCACATCCCAAGCATATGCCTTAAGCGGGAATCAAACCATGACTTCCTGGTTCATAGGTCGACACTCAACCAGTGTGCCACACCTACCAGGGTTAACCTTATACTTTTTCTTGGCAGTGATATATGGGAGGGACATACATAGCTACTGTTAGAAATATCTAGCTACTTATATATAGAGAGAAAAGCATTTAAAAAAAAAAAGCTTTTTGCTCACGTTTTTTGTCGTGGTGCTAACAATGCAAATAATTAAGAGGAGGTTCTTAGTGATGATAGACCTTTATTGCAATAGGATGATGGAATGGGTGATAGAGTAGGTAGTATGCACCTACTAAATTTATCCCCTGTTTTCTAAATAGGCACCAAAAATAATGTTTGGCTTTGGGAAGATGGAATTTTATTAGATCATCTAGCTTTGTAAAACTTACTTGTACTTGGGCAAGCCTAATTATTCGTTTACTACAAAGCTACTGCCTGGCTTGGAGAAGGTAGAATTTTAGATACCTGTGAAAATTCTTATAGTCACTGACTCATAAGTATAAGATGAAAGGCTTCTGATCTGAAACTACTTCTCTAAACTTATTTTTTCCCTGAGAAGCATTTTAAAGAATTGTTCTCTGTCCAGTTCGGAGAGAAAGATTTGTGTACATGATCATCACTTTTAAGTTATTTCTACCTAAGTAGTTGGAGCCATTTATATGAAAGATCCTGTATACAATTAGGTTTTTACCTAGCTGATTCCAGGACTGGTTAGTATATTCCCCCTTTCCTTTACTAAAGTCATTCAGTATATTGCTATAAGTATCAACAACTTATGAAAATTTTATGTAAGCATTAAAGACTCAGGTAGCATTAATATCCAAAATACATTGAATGGCCAGATTATTATGATCTCTGAACTCCGTGTGAGTGTGTGTGTGTGTGTGTGTATTTATATACATATATATACCACCTAATAAAAGAATAATATGCAAATTAACCATCACTCCACCACATCCATTAGCCAATCAGAATAAGTATGTAAATAAACCCAACCAAGATGGCTACAGCCACAGAGAGCAAGAGGGAGGCTTAGATTTTCTAGGAAATGAAGAAAGCCAAGCTTTCTGCCTAGGCTTCCATTTATTTTATTTATTTATTTATTTTAATTTGTTAAGGTATTATATGTGTACATAGCTTACCATTGCCCCCCACACACACACCTCCCATTCATGCACTCCCTCCCCAGAGTTCTGTGTTCATTGGTTGTACTTATATGCATGCATACCAGTCCTTCGGTTGTTCTCTTATCTGCCCCCAGGTCTCCTTCCCCTCCACGCTGTCATTTGACAATCCGCTTGTTTTATGGTGACTATCTCAGGACCACATGAATAGAATTCGCTCCTCATTTGGCAGTTTGCTTGTTTTATGGTGACTATCTCAGGACCACACAAATAGAATACGCTCCTCCTCTGGTTCACACCGCCCCTCCCCCCAGATCCCACTGCTTCCCCGGGGCACACGGCTCACCCGGGGCACACGGCCCCCTGGGACACACTGCTCACCCGGGGCACAAGGGCCCCCTGGGACCCACAGCTCTCCCGGGACACCTGGCCCCCTTGAGGCACACGGCTCACCCAGGGTACACAGCCCCCTGGGACACACGTAGGCCTCCATTTAATGCTACAAAGTTTCTATTATAGAAGGTAAACAAATCCAAACAGAAATGGTGGCAGCCACAGAGCTGGAAAGAGTGGAAAGCTAGGGGTGCCCCCGGCAATGGAGGAAGTCAAGTTTTCCCCACACCCTGGCCTGCTCATGTCTCCGCTTAAGGCTACAAAGTTTCAATTATAGAAGATACAGAGGCCGAAACTGGTTTGGCTCAGTCGATAGAGTGTCAGCCTACAGACTGAAAGGTCCCGGGTACGATTCCAGTCAAGGGCATGTACCTTGGTTGCAGGTACATCCCCAGTAGGGGGTGTGCAAGAGGCAGCTGATTGATGTCTCTCTCTCTCATCAATGTTTCTAACTCTATCCCTCTCTCTTCCTCTGTAAAAAATCAATAAAAATATAAATATATTTTTAAAAAAGATACAGAAACCCCAACTGAAATGGCTGCTGCCATGGAGCAAGCAGGAGGCTTGGCACCACTCCAGGCTACAAAGTTTCAATTGTAGAAAATAAATAACCCCCAGATACCAGGGCCTCCACTTGGGTCACCTGGGGGTGTGGCCAGGCTACAAACCACCCCATGCCCCAAGGGAACCCCCACCCTGATCCCAGACCCTTCAAGGCAAACCAGCTGCCCCCCCCCCATGCACCAGGCCTCTATCCTGTCTAATAGAGTAATATGCAAATTGATCATCACTCCAACACACAAGGTGGCTGCCCCCATGTGGACATAAGATGGCCACCATAATAAGGCCAGCAGGGGAGGCCAGTTGGGAGGGACCAGGCTGGCAGAAGAGGGAAGTTGGGGTGACCAGGCATGCAGGGAAGGGCAGTTGGGGAGGGGGGACTCAGGTCTGCATGGAGAGCAGTTGGAGGGGACCAGGCCTGCAGGGGAGGGCAGTTAGAGGCAAACAGGCTGGCAGGGGAGCAGTTAGGCATCAATCAGGCTGGCAGGGGAGTGGTTAGGGAGTGATCAGGCTGGCTGGCAGAAGCGGTTAGGGGCAATCAGGAAGGCAGGTGAGCAGTTGGGAGCCAGCAGTCCTGGATTGTGAGAGGGATGTCTGACTGCCAGACATCCCTCGATGGTTCCCAGATTGGAGAGGGTGCAGGCTGGGCTGAAGGACAACCCCCTCCCCCGTGTATGAATTTCGTGCACCAGGCCTCTAGTGGGTGTGTAAATATATGTGTGTGTAGGTATGTGTGTGTGTGTGTGTGTATATATGTGTGTGTGTGTATATATATATATATATATATATATATATATATATATATATATATATATATCTCCAGGTGTATGAATTCGTGCATGGGTGCAGTCGAGCCTGGCCAGGAGAAGGGGACTTGGGTGGTTGGCTGCCTGCCTGCTGGCCTGCCTGATGGAGGGGACAATTTGCATATTAGCCTTTTATTATATAGGATATACACTGAGTGGCCAGATTATTATGCCTTCAGAGATCATAATAATCTGGCCACTCAGTATATTTGGACTGGCCCACAAGAATACTTGTCTTCATAACTTAACCATATGCTTGTAATTAAGAAAAGCTTATGGCCCTGGCCAGTATGACTCCCTTGGTTGGGCATCATCCTATGCACTAAAAGATTGCCAGTTTAATTCCCAGTCAGGGCATATGCCCAGGATTTGGCTCAATCCCCAGTGGGGTTGTGTAGGAGGCAATGTTTCGCTCTCATATTGACGTTTCTTTCTCTCTTTAGAAGTCAATTTAAAAATCTTCCCAAAAAACTAAAGAAAAGCTCATATAGAGTAGACAGAAAGCTCTGAAAGTCTGAAAGGTCACAAATACCTAACTGGGATCTGCAAAATGTAAAGGAATGAAATATCAAGTTATTTTGTAGGTTATTTAAGCTCATGTGCCTTTAATATTTCTAGTTACAGAGAATCTGCTTTCAAAAGAGATTTATAAAATGCTCCCAATTTATTTTCATTATTGCCTAGCAACCTAAAATGGCACTGTGAAAGGGGGTCATTATGTATTACTGTGGCAGAAATGTAATGTCAAGACAGTGTTTGGCCTTAATAGGTCCAGATAACCCCTGAAAAATAGGTAATTGTAAATATGCTTATTGTTTCCTAGGTAATGGCAGATTGTTTTAAATATATATATATATATATATATATATATATATATATATATATATACTAATAAAGCATTTTTATTTTTGCTCTTCCAAGGTTTTGCTTTTCCATCTGAGAATAATCTTGTGAAAAGTATGAGTTTTCTCTTCATATATATATATATATATATATATATATATATATATATATATATTTTTTATTTTTATTAACTTCAGAGAGGAAGGGAAAGGGAGATAGAAACATCAGATAATCATTCATTGATCCGCTGCCTTCTGCACACCTACTGAAAATGGAGCCTGCAATCTGGGCATGTGCCCTTAGCCAGAATCACACCCAGACCCTTCTGTCCACAGGCCAATGTTCTATCCACTGAGCCAAACCAGATAGGGCAAGAGTATGAATTTTCTTCCCCTTATTACCATGCTAAAGTAAACTGTTCTCTACCTTAATTAAGAAGGACCATGTGGCCGAAACCGGTTTGGCTCAGTGGATAGAGCGTCGGTCTGTGAACTGAAACGTCCCAGGTTCAATTCCGGTCAAGGGCATGTACATTAGTTGCGGGCACATCCCCGGTAGGGGGTGTGCAAGAGGCAGCTGGTGGATGTTTCTCTCTCATCGATGTTTCTAGCTCTCTATCTCTCTCCCTTCCTCTCTGTAAAATATCAATAAAATATATAAAAAATAAAAATAAAATAAAAAAATAAAAAAAATATATATATTTTTTAAAAGGATCATGTGGTTTCAGCCATGGGTTTAATTGGTGTACTTCACAATGATCCAAACAAGTTCTAGCTCTGTGGTGTTATGTTTGCTTACGGCTGCTGTAACAAAGTATCAAGGAAATTTTTTAAAAATGTTTTTATTGATTTGAGAGAGGAAGTGATAGAACCTACTATTTATGTAGTTCAATTAAACTACACTAGGGGGTGTGCAAAAGGCAGCTGATCGATGTTTCTTTCTCTTCAATGTTTCTAACTCTCTATCCCTCTCTCTTCCTTTCTGTGAAAAATCAATAAAATATATTAAAAGAAATTTAAACAACAGAATTTATTGTCTCATAAGTTTCAGAGACCAGAAGTCTGGACTCAAGGTGTTGGTAGAATTAGTTCTTTCTGAAGGCTTAGAGGGAGGGATCTGCTCCAGGCTTCACATAAGAATGTGAAGATGACTATCTGTATATCTAGACATACAGATAGTCATCTTCACATTCACATAGCATTCTTCATGTATTCATGTTGTCTCTAAGTTTTCTCATTATAGGAATTCCAGTAATATTATTTATAGCCTACTCTTATGACCCCATTTTAATTGTTATTACCTCTGTAAAGACCCTACCTCCAAATATGGTCACATTCTTAAATATTGGGGTTTAAGACTTCAACACACAATTCAATATATAACAGGTGTGTAAGAAAATAAACAGGCTACCAATCTAGATTCTTTTTTAAAAATATATTTTATTGATTTTTTACAGAGAGGAAGAGCGATAGTGAGAAACATCGATGAGCCAAAACCAGTTTGGCTCAGTGGATAGAGCGTCGACCTGCGGACTGAAAGGTCCTGGGTTCGATTCCAGTCAAGGGCATGTACCTTGGTTGCGGGCACATCCCCAGTGAGGGGTATGCAAGAGGCAGCTGGTGGATGTTTCTCTCTCACCGACGTTTCTTACTCTTTATCCCTCTCAATTCCCCTCTGTGTAAAATCAATAAAGTATATTTTTTAAAAATCGATGAGAGAATCATCGATCAGTGGGGGGTGCCTCCTGCACACCTCTTACTGGGGATGTGCCTGCAACCAAGGTACATGCCCTCGACTGGAATCGAACCCGGGGCCTTTCAGTCCGCAGGCCAATGCTTTATCCACTGAGCCAAACCGGTCTTGGCCTATCTAGATTCTTATCTCTTCAATGTAAGAATCACTAGCACGGAAATCATATGTATATAATTTACTTATGAAATTTGGTATTTGAATACTTATACAGAGATAACATACCAGGTGAAATCATTTCCTTATTTTATTCCTCACATAAATTTCTTTTTTGTGAGACTAAGAATCTCAAAAGACAAGGTTTTCAAATTAGAATCCAAAGGTGATGTTTTTGCTGTTTTGAAAAAGCTTTCTTTCTGGGAATTAACATGTAACACCTGATAGCCCTGTTCATTAGAATATCAAGATGAATCCAGGGCAAAGAAGGGGAGTGGACTGATAATTATCAGGAGGATAAGGGGGTGGGGAGCAGTGAGAGACTGGATTGAAATCGTATAACCAATGGATGAAGACAATTGGGAGGGGAGGAGGTAAAGGCAGAGGGTGGGAAGGGAACTGGGTGGTAGGGAGCTTTGGGGGAGAAAAATGAGAAACAATTGTAATAATCTGAGTAATAAAGATTTATTAAAAAAAAAGAAAAAAAGAATATCAAGATGGCTCCAGCTTGATTTTTCCTAATTTTCAGACATTCCTGGGCTGAAGTTTTCCTCTTGATATGGGAGAGTATATGTGTTTTTCAGTGAGCATAGGCTCTAACAAGAGATTTTTTTCATCTTCTGCTTTAATTTTACATTTTTCAAAATAAAACTTTGAGCCAAAACCGGTTTGGCTCAGTGGTAGAGCGTCGGTCTGCAGACTGAAAGGTCCCGGGTTCAATTCCAGTCAAGGGCATGTACATTGGTTGCGGGCACATCCCCAGTGGGGGGTGTGCAAGAGGCAGCTGGTCGATGTTTCTCTTTCATCGAAGTTTTGAGCTCTCTATCTCTCTCCCTTCCTCTCTGTAAAATATCAATAAAATATATATTTTTAAAAAATAAATAAAAAAATAAAACTTTGAAATGAGTGGACCACTATATAATTCCTAAGACTGAATGAGAACTCTAACCTAATATAACATAAAAAGGACTTGTTAGGGATTTTCAAGCTATTGATCATACAATACCTATGAAATAGATTTTTTAGAAGTGAAAAAATATGACTAAATTACCATTAGTGGGAAACAAAGAGCTAAACAGTAGTAGAAGAAAAAGGATATGCAAAACAACCTTACAAGGCTGTAGCCAATGTGCTAACATCATCTATCGAGTAGTTTTTAAAAAAATATATTTTATTGATTTCTTACAGAGAAGAAAGGAGAGAGATAGAGAGCTAGAAACATCGAGCAACTGCCTCCTGCACACTCCAGGGATGTGCCTGCAACCAATGCACATGCCCTTGACTGGAATCGAACCTGGAACCTTTCAGTCCACAGGCTGATGCCCTATCCACTGAGCCAAACCGGTTTCGGCCTGAGTAGTTTTATATTTATTCTACTTGACCAGGTCTCTGTGGTCCTTTCTCTGGATAAATATTTTTAAGTAATAAAGTGATTACAAATGATAAAAAGGCCACCAAAGTGACCATTACCCTCAGGGCTTTGAACCATTTGGGATAATCTGGCAAAAGAAAAAATTCATTATGTAATGCTATCCCCAAACCTATCATTACTGTGACTACAGCTTCACTGAGCCTTTCAGAAAAAAGGAAGGCAAACCATGAAAACAGGACAGGACCTGTACTACTAGCTAGATTGAGGTAGTCTGGTTTGGATGGACTGCCTTCTGGCAGAACAAAACCCCATCTGATCCCTCCCAAGAAAGATAGGTAACTGGCTCCATAAGCCATCTGAGTAAAAGCTAATGCGGGGAAGTAAGTCTTTGTCATCACCATGATCAGTGGAGGAGCAAAGAAGGGGATTAGTCCCGCCAGAGAGATGTATAATGCTGGCTTTGGGCTGTCAGGCAGGAACGTGATAGTTTTCGGTGGCCTGGCTGGAAGCACTTCTTCCTTCTGCTTCCTCTTAAAGCTGCACGGGGAAGTGTGATAGTGTTGTGTCTTGCTCATACACACTGGAAATGATGAGAAAGGCCTCGGCCTTAAAAACAAAGGTGAAAAGTTCTGTTGGAGACATGCCTTGAGAGAAAGTGTTTCTATTCTGCTGGCTCCTAGTCCAACTGTGAAAGAGTACTTCAGCATCTACATGGAGAAAATAAACCAGAAGACAAAAGCAGATTTTAAAAAATGTGTATCACCAAATGTCTTAATTAATTCCAAACCAGAACAATATAAAAACAAACTAACTGCTTTCTGTCAGCACATCGAACTTTACAGAAAGGTTGGACTATAGAGTGATGTTATTGCTGGCTAAAACTATTAACAGCTATACCAATACAAAAGAAACTACTGAATAGAAGCCAGTTATGTTTTGGCTTACCACTAATCTTATCCCATAAGACAGTGTTTCCCAAACTTTTTACATATGTGTACCCCTTCTATAATTTTCATAACGCTGAGTACCCCCTCGTAAAAAAAAAAGGATGTATTTTAATAACAATCAAAATATATTTATTTTTTCTTTTTTGGTACACACACAAAGTATTAATAAATGAAAAATAAAATTATTCATAATAAAATATAAATAAGTTATATTATAAATAACATTTGCACACCAGACCATCTCACACCTCACAAGACTGTCTTGACTCATGAGAACGTAGAATTAGGCGCAGCTAAGCACGGTGCAGTGCATATCCCCACCAAACTCCGGTGCAACACGTACCCTCACCAAACTCTTCCCGTACCCCTGGGGGTATGCGTACCACACTTTGGGAAACACTGCCATAAGGAAATATCTCAAAGAACAGGAAAAGACTAGATATTTAGTATTTGGCATTCTAAACTGCCTTTTGTACTTACAAATTGCAAAAGCAATGCTATTTTATGTAGAGAAAAGCAGTGTACTTTCTAATATAGCTTTATGGACACTGCAAACTTTTCATAGGTCCATGCCTTTCTACATGTCTCTGCCTAACATTCTGGCTTACTACTTTTCTATTTGGGAACTGTTTTCACAAATTCAGCTTAAAACTTTCTCCAATCTGCCCTGGCTGGTTTGGCTTATTGGACAAAGCCTCGATCTGCTGACTAAAGGGTCCCAGGTTTGATTCTGGCCAAGGGCACAAGCGTAGGTTGTGGGCTCAGTCCCCGGTGTGGGGCTTCAGGAGGCAGCCAATCAATGATTCCCTCTCATCATTGATATTTCTGTTTCTTTCTTCCACTCCCTTTCTCTCTGAAGTCAATAATATATATATTTATTTTTTAAAGGTAGTGTTATTTTTTAATATATTTTTTTGATTTTTTTACAGAGAGGAAGAGAGAGGGACAGAGAATAAGAAACAACGATGAGAGAGAATCATTGATCAGCTGCCTCTTGCACACCCATTACTGGGGATGTTTCTCACAACCAAGGTACATGCCCTTGACCTAAATCGAACCTGGGACCTTTCAGTCCGCAGACCAACACTCCACCACTGAGCCAAACCGGTTTCGGCAATATTAAAAAGAAAAAAAAAAAAGAAAAAAAAAAAAAGAAAGAAAGCCGAAACTGGTTTGGCTCAGTGGTAGAGCCTCGTTCTGCGGACTGAAAGGTCCCAGGTTCGATTCCGGTCAAGGGCATGTACCTTGGTTTCGGGCACATCCCCAGTGGAGGGTGTGCAAGAGGCGGCTGGTCGATATTTCTTTCTCATCGTCGTTTCTAGCTCTCTATCTCTATCCCTTCCTCTCTGTGAAATATCAATAAAATATATTAAAAAAAAAAAAAAAAAAAACTGCCGAAACTGGTTTGGCTCAATGGATAGAGCGTTGGTCTGTGGACTCAAGGGTTCCAGGTTTGATTTTGGTCAAGTGAATGTACCTTGGTTGCAGGCACATCCCTGGTAGGGAGTGTGCAGGAGGCAGCTGGTTGATGTTTCTCTCTCATCAATGTAGCTTTCTATCCCTCTCCCTTCCTCTGTGGAAAATCAATAAAATATTTTTTTTTAAAGAAAACTTCCTCCAATCCTATAAGTCCCCTATGTGTACTTCCATTTATAATACAGTGAATTAAAATTGTGAGTAGACTTGAGAACCAGGACCATATTTTTTTCTTTGCCTTAAAAAAAAAATCTTTGTGCCTTTCATGTTATATGACCAAATAAACTTCTCTGCCGATTCTATGCTTTAGTAAGCAGATTCTAGACTTCAACTAGTACCGTATTTGCCGGCGTATAAGACGATTTTTTGGCCCTGAAAAATACCGTATTTGCCGGCGTATAAGAGAGTGGGCATATAAGACGACCCCCTAACATTTCCACTCAAAATACAGAGTTTGTTATATACTCGCCGTATAAGACTACCCCCCCACTTGGACGCATATTTTTCAGGGCCAAAAATCGTCTTATACGCCGGCAAATACGGTAAATAGATTACAATTAACTCGAGAAGTGTTAGATGAAAGCAAAAATGAAAGTTATTTAAGAATCTTGGTGATTCCTCAAAATGCTAGGAATGATTCCATCTCGGGACCTCTTTTCTTCTTTAGTCTAGAATGTTCTTCTCTGAGCTACCTGCATGGCCCATTCCCTAAAATCTGACCACCCCATTTATATAAAGTGCAATCGTAAGTCTATTTTTTATTTATTTTTTAGTAATTATTAAGGTATTACATATGTGTCTTTATCCCCTCATTGCCCCTCCCACCCCCCAGTTCATATCCTCACCCCCCTAGTGCCTGTGTCCATTGGCTGTGCTTATATGCATGCATACAAGTCCTTTGGTTGATCTCCCACCTTTCCCACACCTTCCCCTGCCTAAGTCTATTTTGACAATCCGTATTCCCTTCACACACATATACCCAAATATCAGGAAAGGGTCTTTTTGTCTTCCTTTTCACTGTCATTGCCCAGCCAAACCATACCTAGCAAGTAGTGCTCAAATATTTGCTAAATAAACCAACCTTTGAAGATGCTTGAGAAAACTTCTGGATGAAGTGAAGCATACTGGGACCTAATGAAGTCTTGCTCAGGAAGATGCCAGGTAGTTCTGATGAATGTATTTTTATAGCTAAGTGGACACGCTGAATCAGAGCATGTTGCTGTGTGCAAAATAAGATGTCAAACAAACACAAATAGATGTCACTTAATTTTATTCATTTTATACATAATTTTCTTTAACTTGAGAATTGCCTGGCTGGCATGGCTCAGTGATTGCATTTTGACCTATGAACCAGGAGGTCACAGTTCTATTCCTGATCAGGGTACATGCCCTGGTTACAGGATCAATTCCCAATGGGGGGCAGGAGGCAGGCAATTGATGAGTCTCATCATTGATGTTTCTCTCTCTCTCATCTCCGAATTCAATAAAAATATATTTTAAAAAATAATAAAGTAACTTGAGCCGAAACCGGTTTGGCTCAGTCGATAGAGCGTCGGCTTGCAGACTGAAAGGTCCCAGGTTCAATTCCGATCAAGGGCATGGACCTTGGTTACGGGCACATCCCTAGTAGGGGGTGTGCAAGAAGCAGCTGATCGATGTTTCTCTCTCATGGATGTTTCTAGCTTTCTATCCCTTTCTCTCTTCCTCTCTGTAAACACTCAATAAAATATATATTTTTTAAAAAGTAACTTGAAAATTTCTTCTATATAACAGTTCCCTTTGAAATCATTAACATTTTCAAAAAATCAGTAACATATTAATAGATCCTTTCCTTCTCTGAAAATATTAATGCAGAGATCTGGATTTTACAGATAACCATTTCCCAGCTGTGTGTCCTTAGATAAATTGCTTCCTTGATGTGGCAGTTTCTTATTTTTAAAACTGAAGGTCATAGCATCCCTATTCTTTTCCCCCTTATTTATTTTGGGACTTAGGAGTTTATAGCTCAAAATAATGATAATAATACAATTCAGCTGTGAACCAGACAATGTGTTTGATATTCAAAAACTAATTAATTACAAAAACCTCATCAACTTAGTGCTCAGAGACTGTATACACTGGTAGGCTAGAGTACAAACTTTGGAGTCAGACAATCTATATTGGAATCCTTGCCCCATCACTAACTAGCTGAGACTTCAGACAAGCATTTAATCTTGCTAAGATGCAATTCATTCACCTATGAAGATAAGGATTATAATAACTACACAGGATCGCTGTAAAAAATTAAATCATTTAATACATGTAAAGAGCTGAGACTGTCCCCAACACAAAGAAAGCACTAAAAAAATATTTGCTGCTCTAGCCAGTTTGGCTCAGTGGATAGAGCATCGGCCTGCAGACTGAAGGGTCCAGGTTCGATTCTGGTCAAGGGCACATACCTAGGTTGCAGTATCAGTCTGGTCTGGGTGAGTGCTGGAAGCAACCAACTGATGTGTTTCTTTCACATCGATGTTTCCCTCTTTCTCTCCCCCTCTTTTCTACTCTCTCTAAAAATCAATGGGAAAATATCTATTGTGAGAATTAACAACAAAAAAAATTTTTTTTGCCCTAGCTGGTTTGGTTCAGTGGTTAGGGCATCAGCCTTTGGACTGAATGAAGGATCCCAAGTTCCATTCCCATCGAGGGCACGTGGTTGGGTTTCGGGCTCAATTCCCAGTAGGGGGCGTGCAGGAGGCAGCCGATCAATGATTCTCTTTCATCATTGATGTTTCTCTCTCCCCCTCTCCCCTCCTCTCTAAAATCAATAAAAATACATTAAAAAATAATTTTTTTAACATTTTTAATTATTTCCTTCTCATTCTTTTTAAATGCTTTTTATTACTGACTTACTATTACTTACATAAGTAGCCAGTAAAGTGACTGAGAATATGAATCCATATGCCTTATGCGAGTCCCATTCTTAGTTCTTTTCCCCCCTTTTTTCTTCTGTGTGTATTCCACTCTTTTTTTAAAATTTTATTTTATTGATTTTTTTACAGAGAGGAAGGGAGAGGAATAGAGTGAGAAACATCGATGAGAGAGAAACATCGATCAGCTGCCTCCTGCACACTCCCTACAGGGGATGTGCCCACAACCAACGTACATGCCCTTTACCGGAATCAAACCTGGGACCTTTCAGTCCGCAGGCCTATCCACTGAGCCAAACCGGTTTCGGCATGTGTCCTACTCTTAAGCAGGAGAATGAGGAGTCTAAACCTTCCCCCACCCCCCCAAAAAAATTCCCAAACCCACAGTTGTCTCTCCATTAACAAGTTTAATGAACTAACTTATTTACTTATTTTTTTGTGTGGGGTTTTTTAGTTACTGATTTTTAGAGAGAGAGGGAGAGAGACATTGATTTGTTGTTCCAATTATTCATTCTTGGTTGATTCTTCTATGTGCCTTGACCTCAACCTTGGCTATGGGAAAGGCGCTCTAACCAAGGCAATGAACTAATTTCTTGATCACAAATCTGAAAATTCCTTTATACTGGTCAATGTTGTCATTCTTCACAATAGGAAGCAAGTAGTGAATTAAGTTATCCTGAGCCTCTGAGTATATCGTATTCCAAATTGTTGATGAGGTGGCAGCTTAGGAGACTACCTAGGCCGCCATCTTGTTTCGGTCTCCCCAGCTCTTTACCTTTTTTCACAGTTGATATTTGTTGGAGAATCTGGATCATTTGTCCTATATAATTTCTCTCATTCTAGATTGTTATTTAAACATTCTTCTAGCTCAGCTGGTGTGACTCAGTGGTTGAGCATCCACCTATGAACCAGAAGGTCACAGATTCGATTCTGGTGAGGGCACATGCCAGGCTGCAGGTTTCATCCCCAGTGCCCTCTGAGTAGGTATATCTTAAAATGACACCCACCACATACACCTCGTAACTCCCAGACATACATTTATCTGCAGCGCCCACACAATCACTTTTATGCAAAATCACCTGCTTAAGGGCCTTCTGGACCACCCCACTTAAAATCTCAGCGCTCTCTCCACCATTGGAACAAGATCTCTATGCACTGTGATAAATGTGCTTTCCAACTTGTGAGTCAAAGCAAATAAATGAGAGCCTAAAACCCGGGGATGGTCAATGTTAGGTCGAGGCAAAGGGGGGTAGCCCAGAGCAGATGCAAGCATCTGCAGGATGGATGGTGACAAAGATAACTGGCTACCTGGCGCCTTCCTAGACCCCTGGCCCGGGGCAGGAATTCCACACCTCTCATGGCCTCCGCCCTCCCCACCCTAAACAGCTGCATAAAAGAAATACCTATGCCGCTTTTGGGCGCGAACTTCCCTGGCCCACCCTCGGACGAGAGAGCTTCGCCCGGGAGTGCAGATTAAAGCCCCCTTCTTAATCGCCTGGATTCCCTGTCTTGCTTCTGCTCCGCCTACCTCTCAGCTGGGATCTTACAAACCTCTCCGTCGGGACCTTACAACCTTTCAGTCAATTGATTAGGGAATTAAGAACAAACCCAAGGCTTAATCCGCTTCAATTCAAGCGAAATTCTCAGTATTTCCACACCCCTGAAGAAAAAGTTGCAACCTGCAAGCCTCAGAGCCTACGTCTGAGAAAAGGGGATGGAGTCTGAACTCCCGGAGCCTCGGTAAACTTGCCCCGACAATGTCCGTAGCTCTGGTTTACTGCCAACCTCTCTTACCCCCCCATCCTCCATTCCCAACCTGCATTTCTGGCAGCAGCCCTACTACTCACTTGCCAGCGTCGCGCGGGGAGAGATGGAAGGCTGAGCTTCAAGAACAGCCTAGTACTCCGGAAAGGCACTTCCGGCAAGTGGGCTTAGTGAGATAGTCCTCCACTTCCTGTCAACTGGAAAAAAATGAATCCGGGTGGGATCGTGAACAGCGCTAAATGGTTCCTACTTTCGGTTTTCCTTTCCGTCTTGAGTCATTTCTTAATTTAGTGAAATTCGACTTTTTGACGTCTGTTGGGTACCCGAAGGATCCTTGCCTCTCTATTCCAGGTTTCATAGGCAGTTCGGAAGGTAGAGTCTTTCAATCTTGCAACAACTGGAACAATCTTAGAATGATGGTGGAAGAAGGCAGGAGAGATTTGGAGTCTAGACTAAGTGTGAGTTGGCCAAATTGCTTGTTATCTCTGGAACTCATCTTTTAGTGTGCGTAACCACCGGGTTTCTCAGATCTACAGGGTATATCTCACTGCGATTTAGGGTCCTAATGAGCAAAAGTAAACATGGAACATAGCATCCAATATCCAGTCCTCTGTCTTCCATATTAACAGAATTACAGTTTTGAATGGGGCACCGATGTATGAAGAAAAAAAAAAACTTTTCACTTCCATTCTCTTTGCTAGGGCCTGGAAACTTAAGAAATAAGGGGAGCCCAACTGGTGTGGCTCAAAGGTAGAGCGTGGGACCATGAATCAGGTCACTGCTGTGGGTTCAATCCCCTGTGGTGGGGCGTGCAGGAGGCAGCGGATACATTTTTCTCATGAATGCCCCCCCCCTCTCTCAAGTCAATAAAAATATTTTTTAAAGAAAGAAGGGAAGGGAAGGACAGGGGAGGGGAGAGGAAAAGATTAACCAAAGAACATACATGCATAACCCATGAACATACTGGAATCTGATTCAGCGTGTTGGCTTAGCTATGTGAGGAAGGCCTAGGTGGGGCTGGGACTAGATGTAGGGGACAGAAAGGGGAAATGGACATCTGTAATACTGTCAAATAATTATTTTAAGGGCACCAGGGGAAGGATTCTCATGCCCATGAAAGGTGTGGTAAGAGCTTTGGCTGTGATTCAAAAAGATCATCCTGTCAGCCTTGGCTTTCATTTTTTGTCGGTTGTGCGACCTTGGACGAGTTCGTTCCCTTTTCGGGGCCTCCATTTTACAATCTTATCAAAGAGGAACAGCACCAAGCAATTTGAGTGGTCTTCTTAAGACAAGTAAGAGGACAGCTCCGGAGGCCCACCACGCTAGCCAGCTTCTCCATCCCTCCGGATTCTGGGCAGCCCCGCTTCCTGGCTGCCGACCCTCACGTGGCTTATCTTCCAGGGCGGGACGGGCTCGCGGCAAATTCTTCGAAATTGTAAGCGCTTCTAGTCGCCCTAGGCTTTCGCTTTTATTTCCTCCTCTGTGCGTCTAGGCAGCGCCGCCCCTTCCCGGTCGTGCCATACCCTTGAGACTAGTGTAGGGAACGGCTTCTCCGCCGCCGGTCCGAGGCCAGAAAGCCGCGCCGGGCTCGTCGAGGGCGTGACGCCCGCCGCCAGGCGGAACTACCGCTCCCGACGGGTAGCGCGTCGCGCGCAGGAGCGCTGACCCCCGAGCCCGGCCCGTCGTGTGGCCCGCTGGGGGCTGGAGTCGTAACGACCCGCGCTCGTGGAGGAGCGGAAGGTGGGGAAGGGTCGGCAAACGCATGCCCTTACGAAACCGGTGTGCTAGTGCTTGTAGAGGTAAATTTGGGGATAGGGTGTGTGTGAGAGGGTAAGGAACGAAGGATCCGGGAAATGTGGGTACACATATACACACATACACACACCCTCCTCCGCCCCCACACTCATTGACACGCGTCCAGGCCCCAGGGTTGGGCCGGGAGGAGGGGGCGTGTGTGTGTGAGAAGGGAGGGCCGAGGTTTGCCGGCCCCGCCTCAAACCGAGGCGGAGGGCGCGGGGGGCGGGGCGGGGCCATAACCGCCGCTCACGTGCCCCGAACGTTTGCGGCCGGCGGCGGGGTCACCGGAACGGGGCGCGTGCGCGTGCGCGTGCGCGTGCGCGTGCGTCCCAGTGGGCGTTGGGAGGAGGAGTGGGTGGGGGTGTGTGAGGCGGTGTTGCACGGGGGCGGGCTGGGCTGGCCATCGCTCCTCCCCCTCCACCCGCCGCCGTGCCCCTCCTGGGCAGTGTGGGCCGGGCAGCCATTTTGGGAAGAGCTTTGTTATGGTTGTGGGCTCCTCCAGCTCTGCGGGATCAGGAAGCCGAAGACGCGCCCTCAGACACCGCGTCTGGTGCCAAGCTGCAGCCCGGCCGCTGCCCGGTGAGTAAGGAGTTCCCGACACAGCGGGGCCGTGAGGTGAGGTGGGGGGGGGGGGGAGGTCTAGGTTTTCCCGGCGCGGGACTCCACCCGGCCGGTGCCTGAGACCGGCCGTCTGTGGAAACAAGTTGGAGGAGGCTCTCGCACACAGGTGGTTGGGTGCAGGTGGGCCCGGGGGAGGGGAGCGGAGCCCCGCGCGGGCCCGTGTGGTTGGCGCCGGCCACCTCCCCCGCCGCGCGCGGGCTTGGGGCGCGAGCGTCGGCGCGGCGCTGCCGGAGGCTCCGCTTCAACTTGGGTCTGCGGGTCGGAACGCTCACCTGCGGCTCCCTGGCTCCGCTCCAGGCGTCCTAGCCCGGCGGTTGAGTGACTTGGTTTACGGGGTTCTTTTTCTTCCTAGATTAGAGCCAAAGGGCTTTTTTTTTTTTTCTTCCCCCCCCCCCCCCAACGAAGGAAAATAATGAGGAAATAATCGTGTTAGTCAAATGTGGTGTGTGTGTGTGTGAGGGGGACAAACCTTTAACCCGCAGCGTTCTGGTTCTCCTTGGTAGCGAGGTGTTTGCGTTGACTTAGCCCCTACCGTCGCGACCCTCGGGGAAAAAAAGCTGGTAGGTCTTGGAAGTACGAAGAGAGGGTGTTTTGTTTCTGTTTTAAATCTACCTTTTAACAGACATATACACACACACACACCCCCGGTGAAATTCAAAAGAAACTCTGAATCTAAAATGGCTGTAGCTTGGGGGAAGTGCCTTGAGCTTCGGTTAACTTAAAAATACGTTAAGCCTTACATTTTTAATCGTTCCTCCCACGGGGACAACTTAATCTTTTGATCTTTTTGCTTTTCTTGTAATTGGTGTCTTATCTCGAAGAGGCCTTGGTAGGTGAAAACAAAGGTGAGGCCAAAAGAAGTTTGCTTGCTTCCAAAGTTTACGTAAGAGTGGGTGCGGGGTTGGTTGGTTGTAATTACTTACAGTTTTGAAATTGTTCTGTGGTGTTAATTTTATCACCCAACTTGGTGCTCGGAGGTTGGTTTGTCCTATTTGTTGAAATAACTTGCCCTCTTTGATATTTATTTGCTTAAGAAAAAAACGGAGTTCGTTGGGTGGTTTCATGTGTTAGTTCAGTAACAAGTCACTTTCCTGTGTAAATTCCTTCCCGAAGTAAAGTGACGGGTATTCTTCAAAACACTTAGATTTGTAATTTGGTGGACTGCTGGCTTTTTCTCAGGTCTTTTATGTGTAATACTCGAAAGGGAATCTGAGTGCTGTTAAGTTTGGGTCATTTATTAGAGTGTAAGACAAGTGAGAACAAACTTGAGCTGTGGAGCTTCTGATTGTTGTGCCCTTTTTAACAAAAGCCTGTCTTTTTGTGAGCTTTTGTGGTGTTGTTGTTTTTTTACTGTAAGATCCAGAAGTATAACTAAAAACATAAAGGCAGAGAATGTAAACCAGAAACAGTTAACTTAAGTCTTTGGGAAGGTGCTTGAGTTTCAAATTGTAATCTGTAAACTATAATAAAATGCTAATATGAATGAGAACTTTGGAATTAATAGTTAAACTGTCATTTTCCCCCGAGAGAGTCAGTGTCAATTTACCTTCCTACATTCTTTCAACACAAACATTTATTTTTGTCAGTTTATTTTTTAGGATATTTTGTTCTTATTTTGGTGGTTTTACAAAAAAAAGAAAAACATTTAAAGTGCTTTGTAGAAATTACAAGTCAGTTTGGATTTTTTAATTTAGATGCCAACTTATTGTAATTTTTTACAGGGTACTCAAATGATTTGTATGTGTTCATATAACATTCTTTCAATTGAATAGTATGCTATCAGAGCTCTTGAAATTTGAGCGGGGGGGAAATGTTATGAAACCTTTTTTATTTTGAGTGATTTCAACTAGTTTACATTTTATTTATTGATTTATTTTTACAGAGAGGAAGTGAGAGGGATAGAGAGAGCTAGAAACATCGATGAGAGAGAAACATGGACCAGCTGCCTCTTGCACACCCCCTACTGGGGATGTGCCCACAACCAAGGTACATGCCCTTGACTGGAATCGAACCTGGGACCTTTCAGTCCGCAGGCCGACGCTCTATCCAAACCGGTTTCTGCTCAACTAGTTTTCTCTATCAGTGACTGTTTAAAAGCTTAGCTAAGGAGGGGGCACATGCAATGATTTTAATAAGTTTGGAATAGTAAGAGATCTGGGGCACATTTCTACTTACAAATCCATTTTCAAGTGCTCAGTTAAAGATAAAACACAATTCTGAATCAGACTTCAGCAGACTGCATTTGTTTTATTATTAAAGTGTATACACTTAATAACAGTATAACTCTAATGTGCCAGGGACTGACTATTCCTTGAAGTGCTTTACATTTATTAATTTATTATTCCTATGAGGTAAATATTGTTTTAACATTAATTTTTTTAGTTGAGGGGGGAAATACCCAACTCATCCAGCTAGTATTTAAACCTAAGCTATTGGAAAGATGGGAACACACAAAAATTTAAAGGATTGGCTGGAAAAGTAGTCCATAGAAAAGATAAATTTTAGTGTGTGTGTGTATATATGGTTTTTCAAATGGATGGTAAAAAATTCTACGTGGTGCCTAGATAATACTGCTTCATAAATGACTATTAATCAAATTCTGATTTTTATTTCCCACTGAAGTCTGCTCAAAACAAAACTGACTATAGTCAAACTTGAATAATAGTTCAATAAGCAGAGCTGAACTTTTTTTGTCCAAAAGTATATCTTAACTAAAGAGGTAAAATATTGCTATTATGTAAATTGGGTTTCTACGGGTGATTTCAAATAAACTTGGCCAGTGGCCCGCTCTATTGACTAATGAGTTTGCCGACCACTGAATTAGGCAGATATATTAAGAGGATTCTAATAGTTATTTTCCTTTACTAAAGTGAATAATCAGCTTTTAACTGATCTTTTGGGCAAATTATTATTTTTTATTTACTTTTTAATTTTTTTGTTGCTTTTTTCCCCCCAGAGAGGAAGAAGTGGGGGAGGAGGGCAGAGAGAGAAAGAGAAACATCAATGTTGAGAGAGAATCATTGACTACCTCCTGCATGCCCTTCTTCCCCACTGGGGATCGAGCCCACAACCCTGGCATGTGCCCTTGACCGGAATCGAACCCGGGACCATTCAGTCCAAAGACTAATGCTCTATGCACCGAACCAAAATATCTAGGGCTCTTCCCCCTTCCCACCACCCCCCCCCCCCTTCATATCTTTCTGCCTCCTGGTCTCTCTTTTTCTTGTTGTTTCACTTACTAGTAATTGTGCATTCATTGGTTGATGCTTGTATGTGCCCTGACTTGGTATGGAACCCACAACCTTAGTGTAGCTGAATGATGCACTAACCAGACAGGGCTATTTTTCATTTTTTAGAAGAACATGTCAATTATTCTCCTTTTTAAGAAATACAGAGGGCCGAAAACGGTTTGGCTCAGTGGTAGAGCGTCAGTCTGTGGACTGAAAGGTCCCGGGTTCGATTCCGGTCAAGGGCATGTACATTGGTTTTGGGCACATCCCCGGTAGGGGGAGTGAAAGAGGCAGCTGGTAGATGTTTCTCTCTCGTCGACGTTTCTAGCTCTCTATCTCTCTCCCTTCCTCTCTGTAAAATATCAATAAAATATATATGTTTTTAAAAGAAATACAGAGGCACATAACTTGAGGTGGTGAACACAGTGCAATATGCAGAGGATATATTATAGAATTGTACACCTTTAACCTATGTATTTTGTGGGGGCCTGTTTCTCTGTTTTCCGAGACCCGCGCTGAAAACGACAGGTTCCCGAGTGGAGGAGCTGGGGATTAATAAAATAAAGAAAAAAAGAGAGAGACCAGAAGGCAGAAGTAGATTCAAGCTGTTACCGGGTTAGGGGCCGTCACCACCCACCACAGATAACATTGCGCATTTAATTATTTCCAAAATAATAAAGGGAGGCTTCCCTGAAAAGTTTAGAATAAAAGGAGTTTTGGGTGTGCCCAGGTCCTATTCATTCCCTCATTCCTGGGATTTAGCATATCAAGACCTGGGTAAATCAAGGTTCTTTTCGTTCCTCATTCCAAGAACACGGATAAAGATAAGAAATCTGTACTCTTTACCGTCTCCGACTTTTGGGGAAACACGTTCCCAGGGCGTGGCTTTGCCCACACCTTGGGTTCAGCTGATGATGATTAAAGGTCATCCATGTGCATTCCCTGGGGGCCCTCTACAGTAATTAGCAAATGTCATCCCAATAAATTAAAAAAAAAAAAACCTGTTAGAGGCTGAAATATGTATGGTGCCTGTATCAGCATGCTGGGTGCTAGGAATACCAGATGACCTTAAAACATTTTCTGCAATCAAAGAACTTGGTGGTGTAATAAATAAACACAAAAATATTCAAGGTTAACAACATAGCTGTCTTTTAAGTTGATTTTTTAACATACTAATTAAATTTACCTTTTCTTTTTTTAAATACATATTTTTAAATTTATTACAGAGAGGAACGGACAGGGAGAGAGATAAGAAACATCAATTATGAGAGAGAATCATTGATCAGATGCCTCCTGCATGCACCCTACTGGAGATCAAGCTTGCAACCTGGGTATGTGCCCTTACTGGAATGGAATCCAAGGACCCATCAGTTTGCAGGCCATTGCTCTATTTGTTGAGCCAAACCAGCTAGGACTACCTTTAATTTCTATGATAAAACTATTTTGCCTTATATTAACCAAACATCAGGCTAAGGAATCACCAGCATAAACAAAATTTTAGCACACTTTTCTGAGCAGTGGGTCTATCTATGTGGAATAAGTTTTCCTTGTTTGTTTGTTTTTAAATCTAATTTAAGTTTATCTATACTTTAAATTTAGATTGCAAGCTCTTGTTTCTGCTGATTATAAGTTTAAATTTTATTATGTAAAATATTTTTTTGAGTTATTGCTATTCTTAAAGTTTATATTTATAGGTATCTTGTCAAGTTGGTTTGGGTGCTCTTTAGCTAGTTAATTAAAAGGTAGACCTATTCCAGTGTTTCTGCTATATGTTTATGAATTATTAGCTTGACTTTTTAATTAGTCTTTGCAGGTATGATGGGAAGGGTAGTGAGAACCATTATTGTGGGTTTCATAAGTTAAAGCCTATAATATAGTCCAATATATAATCTCAGTATTCCTTAACTATGTATGGTGCCCTTCTATTCTACAAGTGAGTGTGCAGAGGTTCTGAGAAGTTAATAGTTGATATAACTTAGGAGAGAGGGGGGTTCAGGCAGTTTTATCTGATTCCGAAGAGCTGTTTCCACTACATCATGTAAAGAGATAGTATGATACAGTAATTAAGGGTACCAACTTTATAGCCTGAGTTTGAATCTCAGCATTGTCACTTGATAGCTTTATGACTTTGGGAGAGTTTAGGTAAGGTTTCTGTGCCTATTTCTTCCTCTGTTAAATGGGAAAAGTGGTACCTTCTCATAGAATTATTGGGGTTAACAAATAAAGTATTTGTAGAGTTCTTAAAACAATGCCTGACGCCAAAACCGGTTTCACTCAGTGAATAGAGCCTCTGCCTGCAGACTGAAAGGTCCCAGGTTTGATTCCAGTCAAGGGCATGTACCTTGGTTGCAGGCACATCCCCAGTAGGGAATCTGCAGGCCAACGTTCTATCCACTGAGCCAAACCTGTCCTGGCAACAATTTTTAACACTACATATATTCACTTATTTAATCATCAACTTTCCAACAACCTTGAAATTATAAATAGGATTTGAAGCAAAAAGAAGTGAAGTGACTTGTTAGCCCAAAGTTGTACAGCTAGTAAATGACAGAGTCAGCTAGATCCAGAGTCTGTTCTTCTAACTTAAAAGTAATGTTTGGGTGGGAAGCAAAGCTTATTGTTAATAAGAGAATTTTAAAAACAAAGTAAAAATGTATGTATTCTGATATAGTAGTCACAACTATTAAATCTCAGTTATAAAAACTATTTTTTTAATGGGAGAAATAGACTATTTACTAACATACATAGGGAATTTGGAGCCTTTCAGGGCCAGTGTAGGTGCAAATATTTGATAAAAGTTACTACTATTATTTTTTTAAATCTTTATTGTTCAGATTATTACAAATGTATTCCTCTCCCCCCCCTCAATTCCTCCCTTCCACCAGGTTCCCACCCCATCCTCTGTCCTTTCCCCATCCCCCAAATTCCGCATCCATAGGTGCACAGTTTTTGTTCTGTCTCTTTCCACACCCCCACTCCCTTTTCCCCCTCCCCTTCCATACCTCTGATTCTATTATATTCACCAGTTAATGTTGTTCGTCATGTTTTTTAATTCCCTTGGTTTTTAGATTCACTTGTTGATAGTTATGTATTTGTTGTTCATAAGTTTTATCTTTATCTTCTTCCTCTTCCTAAAGAACCCCTTTCAGCAACTCATATAATTCTGGTTTGGAGGTGATGAACTCCTTTAGCTTTTTTTTATTTGTGAAGCTCTTTATCTGGCCTTCTATTCTGAGTGATAGCTTTGCTGGGTAGAGTAATTTTGGCTGTAGGTTCTTGCTATTCATCACCTTGAATATTTCTTGCCATTCCCATCTGGCCTGCATGGTTTCTGTTGAGAAATCAGCTGACAGTCATATGGGTGCTCCTTTATAAGTAACTACCTGCTTTTCTCTTGCTGCTTTTATTTTTTTATTTTTAAAAATATTTTATTGAGTTTTTACAGAGAGGAAAAGAGAGGGATAGAAAGTTAGAAACATCGATGAGAGAGAAATATCCATCAGCCAACTCCTGCGCACCCCCTGATGGGGATGTGCCCTCAACCAAGGTACATGCCCTTGACCAGAATCGAATCTGGAACGTTTTAGTCCGCAGGCTGATGCTCTATTCACTGAGCCAAACCAGTTTCGGCTCTCTTGCTGCTTTTAATATTCTCTCTTTGTCTTTTGCTCTTGGGATTTTAATTATGTGTCTTGGTGTGGTCCTCTTTGGATTCCTTTTGTTTGGGGATCTGTGCGCTTCCTGGACTTGTAAGTCTATTTCTTTCCCCAGGTGGGGGAAGTTTTCTGTCACTATTTCTTCCAATATTCTTTTGGTATCTTGCTCTCTCTCTCTTCTTCTGGGATCCCCATAATTCTGATGTTGGTTCCCTTGAAATTTTCCCAGAGGTTTCTTACACTATCTTTAACTTTCTGGACTCTCTTATCTTCTTGCTTCTGTAGAGGAGTGTCCTCTAGCTCTTTGTGTTCTAAATCTTTGTCTTGATTCTTACGATCTTCCGGTCTGTTTTTAGGACTCTGTGTAATATTTTTTATTTCAGACAATGTTTTCTTTATTTCTAGTTGATCCCTTTTCATATCCTCATAGGTCTCATTTATTTTATTGGCCTTTTTTAGGATATTCTTGAAAAACTTTATAACTGTAGTTTTGAACTCAATGTCCATTATTTTCTTTTCCTCATTTTCTTTTCCTCCATCTCCTTCTTTTGTGTCCTGCCTCTTACCTGCATCTGCATTTTAGTGGTTATTCTGATTTGATAGAATAGTTTTGTGTGCTAGGTGTTCTGGTAGAGCCCAGTAGCACAGCCTTCCCAGTTACCTGCGGTGAACAGTCTTGGCATAGCCCTTTGTGGGCTGTGTGTGCAGTCTTGTAGTTAAGCCTTGCTTGTTGTTGGTATCACTGGGAGGCGTTGATCTCCAAGCCAATTGGCTGTGAGGATCAGCAGTGTCTTAGCTATGAGGGCTTCTGTACTCCACTTGGATGGGGTGGAGTCTCTGGGTGACGCAGACAAGCTTTGGTTCCCCGTCAGTCTTGCCTTAGAAAAGTCCTGTCCAAGGTGAGTCTCGCAAGATTGGTTGCAGGCGCATGCACCTCTTTGGTAAAGGCGCATACAAGCTTTGGATTCCAGCCAGTTCCTTAGAGAAAGCCAGCCTTTGGGAGAGCTTCTGTGCTCAGCTTGGATGGGGCAGTCTCTGGTTGGTGCAGACAAGCTTTGTTTTCCCATTAGCTCCTCCCCAAGTCCCGCAGTAATGGCCTCTGGCTTCACACACCTCCAAGAGATCTCTTGCCTGCTGCCTGACAGTCTGGCCTCTCCCTGACGGCCCCAGTGACCTTCACAGTTTCTGAAGGTCAGCGTGCCTTCTCTCCTTCCCAGATGGCAGAGCCTCTTCTCAGCTAGCTGTCCGGTGCTTCAGGTCAATGCTTCCCCTGTTTTCCAGTTCTAAATTCAAATTTGTTGTGGTAGGCTGCATTTGGGTGTCTACCCTATGCCACTATCTTGGTTTCTCTCAAAAGTTACTACTATTGGCCGAAACCGGTTTGGCTCAATGGATAGAGTGTCGGCCTAGGGACTGAAAGGTCCCGGGTTCGATTCCGGTCAAGGGCACATACCTTGGTTGCAGGCACATCCCCAGTAGGGGGTGCACAAGAGGCAGCTGATTGATGATTCTAGCTCATCGATGTTTCTAACTCTCTATCCCTCTCTCTTCCTCTCTGTAAGAAATTAATAAAATATATATTTTAAAAGTTACTACTATTAAATAGCCTGTTTGTAGTGTAGTTGATAACTTTTGGGACAAATGCTATTAAAACATTTTTGCTGGCCGAGACCGGTTTGGCTCAGTGGATAGAGCATTGGCCTGCAGACTGAGGGGTCCCGGGTTCGATTCCGATCAAGGGCATATGCCTTGGTTGCGGACACATCCCTGGTATGGGTGTGCAGGAGGCAGCTGGTCAATGTCTCTCTCTCATCGATGTTTCTGGCTCTCTCTCCCTCTCCTCTCCCTTCTTCTCTGTAAAAAATCAATAAAATATATATATATAAATTTTATTTTAATATATATTTAATTTTTTATATATTAAATATTTAATTTTAATATATATTAAATATATATACATATATATTTTTTTAAATATATTTTATTGATATTTTTTAAGAGATGAAGGGAGAGAGATAGAGAGCTAGAAACGTCGATGAGAGAGAAACATCCACCAGCCGCCTCCTGCACACCCCACACCGGGGATGTGCACGCAACCAATGTACATGCCCTTGACCGGGATCGAACCCTGGACCTTTCAGTCCGCAGACCGACGCTCTACCACTGAGCCAAACTGGTTTCGGCTAAAATATATATATATTTTTAAAACATTTTTGCTGGTTCTAAACCCTTAGTTTTGGATACTTGCATAAATCTAATCTCTAATCTACTTAGTTATCTAAATCTTCTAGCTAGAATTTAATGTTTCAAATTGCATTGGATTGTAAATGTACATATGTATCATATTAGGAGTATTCTTATTTGGAACTGTTGTGATTTCAGTGAATTCCATTTCTGTCTATGGGATAATAAGTGTTTAAGTATGGTTGCAGCAAGTATTTGTGATTTTGAAAGGCAAAATATTGGAAAAGAGATTAAATACCTGAGAAAGGTTATAAATTTTAGATTTTAAAATATTTCTTTGTAAAATTACTTTCAGGAAAAGTTTTTTTTTCGAATATGAAGCAGAATAAAATACACATTAAAGTGCATCACTAAAGGGAAAACTGGAAAAATTCTTGTGCTGCACATTATACTCATTGGGCTTTAAAGCGATCCTTTGTTGTACCAATTATCTGTTTATCATTTTAACCCCTTTCCAGTGCTGCCTTTTTGTGACTCTTAGGAAACTGGAAAGGCTGTGTGCCTATAACTTGTATGTATACACACATACACATATCTTATACATACACTTTTCTGACAGCTGTGCCACTCAAATACACTTGACTGAGAACGCGCACCTGGATAGGTGCAAAGAAGCAAGGACAGTTTAGAATCCATCCCATTGGCTGATGGTAATGGCAGTGACAGTGTAGCAGTTTCCTGAGGCTCTTCCTGTGGTGTGACCTTGGTTGGTGGTCTTGACTAAGCTTTACTTGGTTTTTGCATTTTTGACAAGTTAAGGAGGCTCTCTCATTCATTCTCTGAACTCCCTATATCTGATAAATTCCTTTTCTGGCTTAATCTACCTAAATACGGTTGGTTTCTTTCAACCAAAGACTCTATAATTTTTTTATTGTCAATTTGCTTCTTCCAGAAGATTTCGTTTGTTATTGTCTCTACATAGGGTCATTTCCTAACAAAGTGAAAAACTTTCTTTTTTATTTTTATTTCATAGGAAGGTGGGGAGAGATAGAAAGAAACATCACTGCCTCCTGCATGCACCCTACTGGGAATTGAGCCCACAACCTGAGCATGTGCCCTTGACTGGAATTGAACCCAGAACCCTTCAGTCCACAGGCTGACGGCTCTATCCACTGAGCCAAACTGGCTATGGCATAAACTTTTTAAAAACATATTTTTTATTCATTTCAGAGAGAGACAGAGATTCAATGTTGAGAGAATCATTGATTTGCTACCTCCTGCACACCCTCTACTGGCGATAGAGCCCACAGCCCAGACATGTGCTCTTGACCAGAATCAAACCTGGGACCCTTCAGTCCCCAGACTGACTGCTCTGTATCTACTCCCAATTCTTAAAAGCATTAGTTCTCAACCTTTAAAAATATGGAGAAAGGCCTGGATATTTTGTCTTAGGTTGTGTTTATGTATGATTAAGATTGGTGTGTCATAGAGGTTTTACAGCTTCAACTTTATATTTGCCAAGCTGTTTTCTAAAGTGGTTTACACTTCTGCCCACAATATATGAGAATTCCTTGTTGCTTTACATCTTTATCAATACTTGATATTTGCAGAAGTTTTTGCCAGGTTAATAGATTTGAAATAGTCTCTCAGAATTTGACTGAGGTTTAAAAAGTAGAAATTTGTGAGTAATTCAAGGTAATGTTTTCTGTAGTGCTTTACATTATTTCAGAGCACTTGTATATCATATGCATCTCTTGCAGACAGGGTAATATGTAAAATTTCCAGTTATATTTTTTGACATATAGGTTTGTTGTCATCAAGTTTGTACTAGAAACAGATTTTTTTGTTTATTGGACCCCAAATATATGATAGCAGGTTTTACTTCTCACTATTAACTGTGATATTAAGTATTTTCTTAATGGGAAAATGCTACAGTGAGAAACCTCTTAAAGGTGTCTTAGGTGTCCTTTGGGTTCATTCCTGCTCACATTTCATGTCCTTTATGAATTCTTAAATAAGGATTTTTCTCCTTTGAAGTTAAAATAAATACTAAAGTAGAAAACAACTTTCTGCTTTTTTGTGAAGTATCAAATATGAGGATTAAAAACATTAAGTAATGCCGAAACCGATTTGGCTCAGTGGATAGAGCATTGGTCTTCTCTTCGATTCCGGTCAAGGGCATGTACATTGGTTGCAGGCACATCTCTGGTAGGGGGTGTGTAGGAGGCAGCTGGTTGATGTTTCTCTCTCATCAATGTTTCTAGCTATCTCTCTCCCTTCCTCTCTGTAAAAAATCAATTAAAATTTCTTTTTAATATATATATATTTTTATTGATTTTTTTACAGAGAGGAAGGGAGAGAGACAGAGTTAGAAACATCAATCAGCTGCCTCCTGTACACTCCCCACTGGGGACGTGCCCGCAACCAAGATACATACATGCCTTTGACCAGAATGGAACCTGGGACCCTTCAGTCTGCAGGCTGTCCTCAATAAAATATATTTTAAAAATATATACCAAAAACATTAAGTAACGTGCCCTGGCCAGCATTGCCCAGTGGTTAGTGTCAGCCTGCCCATTAGAGGGTTGCAGGTTCCATTTCCGCTCAAAAGCATGTACCTACTGGGGTTGCAGGTCTGATCCATGTCCTCAGTCTGAGCGTGTGCAGGAGGCAACCAATCAATGTGTCTCTCATATCACACTCTCCCCCCATCACGATTCCCCTCGCTTTTCTGATGGGGATGTAAAAAAAATTTTTTTTAATAAAAATTAAGCAACAGGCTTAGCAATAACTCTGGTGTTTTCCTTATTGAGGACTTAGGAGAAGGGAAACTGATATACAGACAGTTAGTAAATGAGTATAAAGTTGTAGGGTTGCTCAGTCTTTTAGAGGAAGTGAAAGTGTTAGACATTTAAACATAAGTAGTATTCTCAGTTCATGAGATATGGAAAGGAAATATTAAGACCAGTGAATATCTGAAAATGGGCAGGAGTTACTGTTTTGGGCTCTGCAGTTGAAGGAATAGGAATGTTCAAAGAGTTCTTAACAGTAAGATAAAGGAGCTACTAATTGATGTAATTGTCATCAGTTATTAACAGTCATCCTGTGTATACTAAGATTTGTCTCATTTGCTATTAACCCCTTCCAAGTGATTCCCATTTGTAGAGGAGATATAATATGTAAACAAATAAAAGTATTGCATGATGGATGGTTGAGTATAGATATGTGCATGATAATAATGCTTCATGAAGCAGGAATTTAAGTCACCCACTTAGAGGTGAGAACTGATGGCTTGAAAGTGAATGAGAGAGTGAAGAGATTCCAGAGAAATAAAAAATGCTGCATCAGAGCTTTTGAGTAGCTGTTACATTTACAGAGCAAAAGAAGTGATCAGAGGGTAGGGAGAGGATCAGGATATCATAATGCAGTCCACTCACACTGCTCTCTGACAAAGACATCCCCAGCCCTTCATGAGTATTACCAACTTAAGGGTGACAGTTTTTCTTTCTTTTTTTAAATATGAGTTGTCCCTTTTCTAACTTTCTACTTATCCAAATAAAATTGGCAGCCTGTATCATTGAAACATTTTGAAATTTTATAGCTTCATGCAATCCAAATCTGAATGATGGACTAGGTAATTTAAACTACAGAACTATGCTAACTGGTCTTAACTTTAAATTCATGATAGAGAGATACATAAATACATACATACATACATACATACATACATGATAACTTACAAATGTGGGCCCTTCCTGTGCTGGGAAACTAGTGTATTCACTCTCCAGTTCTCATTTCATACCCTACTCTTCTCAAACCTGCTCCCTCCCATTCTGAAGAGTTTGTTTCTACTTCATTGAGAAGATAGTTGAAATCAGAATAGACCCTCTAAGCTCTCCTTTGTAGTAGTACTCAGGTATTCAGCCTTCCCTCTACTATTACTTTAAGTAACAAAGCCATTGTAAACCAATCTGTGCTGGCATATCAAATTCCACTCTTCACCTACTCAAGAGCATTGTTTTCAACTACATCAGGTTTTTCTTCTTTACTAGGTCATTCCCATCAGTGTACAAAAAAACACACACGTCTTTGATCTCCTTCTAGTTGCTACCCATTTCATGTTCTACAACACAACAAAGGGAGTGTTGCAGTCTACAGTCCCTTAGAACCCACTCAAAGCAGGCTTTCACCGTGGCCCTATACAACATCGTCACTAGTAACTTACATGCTGCTAAGCCAGTGGTCAGTTCTCAGTCTTCCATCATTTATTGGCATTAGTTGATCATTCCTTCTTTATTTCTGCTGAACTTCTTTCTGGGTGCCCATACTCTTTTGGTTTTCTCCTCAATGGTCCCAAATTTTAAAGTTTTACTTTGTGACTATTGTGATTAAAGCTGCTATGAACATTCACTTTCAAGAATGATTAAAAATTAGACACTGCTTTTTTTGTCGTCGTCCACACCCCCAAAGGTTATTTTTTTGTACTCTGTATTACAGCCAAAGCCCCAGTGGTGTTATAGAGGTTACTTGAATTAGTGTGTGTGTGTGTGTGTGTGTGTGTGTGTGTGTGTGTGTGTATGAAGTAATTTGGTATGGATTGAGGAATAAATAGGGAGAAAAAGAAAACACTAAGCATCCTCTGCTCTCTATAGAAATTTTGTTAAGAAAGATTAAAGGGAGCCGAAACCAGTTTGGCTCAGTGGATAGAGCGTCGGTCTGTGGACTGCAAGGTTCCAGGTTCAATTTTGGTCAAGGGCATGTACCTTGGTTGCCGGCATATTCCCAGTAGGGGGTGTGCAAGAGGCAGCTGATCTATGTTTCTCTCTATCCCTCTTCCTCTCTGTAAAAAATCAATAAAATAAAAATTATATATATATTTACCGTATTTGCCGGCGTATAAGACGATTTTTTGGCCCTGAAAAATATGCCTTCAAGTGGGGGGTAGTCTTATACGGCGAGTATATAACAAACTCTGTATTTTGAGTGGAAATGTTAGGGGGTCGTCTTATACGCCCAGTCGTCTTATACGCCGGCAAATACGTATTTTTCAGGGCCAAAAAATCGTCTTATACGCCGGCAAATACGGTATACATACACACAAGGTAGAGTGGTAAAGGGAACCTAAGGTAGAGGAGGTTGAGATAAGGCCCTTGGCAAGGAAATTCTGTACTAGCAGTATAAGTTTAATTATAAGGTGTGAAATTAGGACATGTTGTAAAGTACCTCATAGAGTGCTGGGGTGTATATGAAATGCCTGGTAAGCCATAGGTTTTGAAAAGGTTTATCATCAACCAGCCGGTGTGGCTCAGTGGTTGAGCGTTGACCTATGAACCAGGAAGTCATGGTTTGATTCCATTAGGGCACATGCCTGGGTTTCGGGTTCAATCCCCAGTAGGGGATGTGCAACAGGTGGTAGATAGATGATTCTCATTGGTGTTTCTGTCTCTTCCTCTCTCTGAAATAAAAAGAAAATAAAAGGTTGATTATTAGTCAGAGTTATGAATGGTTGGATCAAGTATTTAGATACAAGTCATTCTGATATATTGTAGGGAGAAAGCAAAAGCACTTGGATAAAACCTGAAAAAGAATGTAGTAGATACAGCTGAAACCGGTTTGGCTCAGTGGATAGAGCGTCGGCCTGCGGACTGAAAGGTCCCAGGTTCGATTCTAGTCAAGGGCATATACATTGGTTGCAGGCACATTCCCCCAGTAGGGGGTGTGCAGGAGGCAGCTGGTTAATGTTTCTCTCTTATTGATGTTTCTAGCTCTCTATTCCTCTCCCTTCCTCTGTAAAAAATCAATAAAGCATATTTTAAAAAAGAAAAAGAATGAAGTAGATACAGCATTGCTTATATTTAATATTGACTTCCACGAGGTTTATTATAATTATTTGTGGAAAAATACACATAGTATAAAATTTACCATCGTAACCATTTTAAACTGTACCATTTGGTAACATTAAGTACATTGACAATGTTTTGCAATTACCTCCACTATCTAGTTCCAGAATTTTTCATTATCCCTAATGCCTGGTAACTGCTAATCTGTGTCCTGTTGCTATGGACTGGATATTTCATATAAATTGAGTCATACAGTAATATTTGTCATTTTTTGTATCTGACTTCTTTCACTTAGCATAATGTTTTCAAGGTTTATCCATGTTGTAGTGTTGCGGAAGACGGGGGTGGGGGGATGCTTAGATAGATTGGAGTAACTATTATATACCAGTGGGCTCAAAGAAAAATGAATTTCAAATCTGAGCAGCGCAACACCCAGAAGTTTTCTTTTTATTAAAGAGCCAGCCTGTGTGTGCTTAGTACTTATCTCACTGGAAGCTTGTGGCCTTAAAAACAACACTGTTCTATTCAATTAAAAAATACATCTGGCATGGCATGAGAGCATGGGAGTATTTAGTCTCTGGCCTACAAGGTCAGACAGCTAAGTTTATCTTCCTCGTTATTCAAGCAGGTTAGAAAGCAAAGTTACTTTTCCACAGTAAGGAGCTGTCTAAAAATTGCAGTTGACTTTACAGAATAAGGGATTATCTAAATAGAAAATTTCAAACAGTAGTTGTACAAAATAGGGGTTAGCCTTCTCAGTAGCATTTATCAGAACATTCCTTTTTATAGCTGAATAATATGTTTTTATGACATTTCGTTTATTCATCTGGTGATGGATATATGAATGAGTTGTTTTACTTTGTGGCTATTGTGCTATGAACATTCACTTAAAAAGTTTTTGTGTGGACAGATTTTTTTAAATTAATTAATGTATTATTTTTTAAAATTTATTAAGGTATTATTTGTGTACATAGCTTACCATTGCTCCCACACACACACACCTCCCATTCATGCCCTCCCTCCCCAGAGTTCTGTGATCATTGGTTGTACTTATATGCATGCATACCAGTCCTTCGGTTGTTCACTTATCTCCCCCCAGGTCTCCTTCCCCTCCCCGCTGTCATTTGACAATCTGCTTGTTTTATGGTGACTATCTCATGACCACATGAATAGAATCCACTCCTCATTTGGCAGTCTGCTTGTTTTATGGTGACAATCTCAGGACCACATGAATAGAATTCGCTCCTCCTTTGGTTCACACCGCCCCTCCCCCCGGGTCCCACTGCTTCCCCGGGGCACACGGCTCTCCCGGGATACCCGGCCTGGACAGATGTTTTCATTTCTCTTGGATATATACTTAGGAGTGAAAATGTTAGGTCATATGGTAGCTCTAACTTTTTGAGGAACCACAAAAATGTTTTCCACAGAAGCTGCACCATTTTCTATTTCTACCAATGATGTAGAGGGTTCCAATTTTTCTGCATCCTTGCTTTATTATAATTTATTGAACTTTCAAATCTTTTCTACTTGGAAGGCATCATGCTAGATATTGTGTGAGCTTCGAAGAAGGACATGCAGGGGTGGGCAAACTTTTTGACTCGAGGGCCACAATGGGTTCTTAAACTGGACCCGAGGGCCTGAACAAAAGCATGGGTGGAGTGTTTGTGTGAACTAATATAAATTCAAAGTAAACATCATTACATAAAAGGGTACGGTCTTTTTGTGTTTTTTTAAATTCAATAGTTTTATTCACCAAAATCTGGCCCGCAGGCCGTAGTTTGCCCAACCCTATCTAGAAGCAATAATTTTTTGGCCTGCTGCTGGGAGTTAAGATCAGCATTTGTAATTCTTTCAGAAAGGAGCAAGTGTTAAGTGCATTAGAAGGCACAATTAAAGTACTTTGAGGATTTCAGAAGGGGAGATTACTTGTGAGGAAAGACTTCTTAATTATCAGACCAAGAAATTTAAATCCTATTCTGTGGTTGGTAGAAAGCCAGAACATTTCTGAGCCAGGACAGTGATATAATTTGAGCCTGGATTTAGGAAGAGTGATCTGGCAGCCAAGAGTAGAGGCTGAGCCCTAGCCGGTTTGGCTCAGTGGATAGAGCATCAGCCCACATACTGAAGGGTCCTGGGTTTGATTCCAGTCAAGGGCACATACCTCGGTTGCAAGCTTGATCTCCGGCCCTGGCCCTGGTCAGGATGCGTACAGGAAGCAACCAAATCCATGTGTCTCTCTATCATCAATATTTCTGTCTTTACCTCTCTCTTCCACACTCTCTAAAAATAAATGGAAAAGTATTCTTGGGTGAGGATTAAGAAAGTAGAGGGTGAAAGAGAATGTAGTGTCTATGAAACCAGATTTTTTTATTGGAGAGTAATTGGAACCTGGAGTGACAAATAGAAATGGAAACTAAGGAAAAAATATACAGGACTTGGAAAGTCGTATCTTTGTTTAAAAGTTCTAAGAGAATTTTTAAATGATGTGTTTTTCTTTCTCAAAATTTCTCAATGATTAAGCAAAAGGCACTTTATGTAGTCTGCCTTTAAAAATGGTTACAGCCCCAAAAAGACATCACCAAAGGACTTTATAAAATTTTATAAAAAGTGCCCTAGCCAGTGTGGCTCAGTTAGTTGGAGCATCATCCTGTGCACCAGAAGGTCATGAATGAATTCAATTCTTTCGATCATCTAGATCAGTGTTTCCCAAAATGTGATACGCGTACCCCCAGGGGTACGGGAAGAGTTTGGTGGGGGTACGAGTTGCACCGGAGTTTGGTGGGGATATGCACTGCACCGTGCTTAGCTGCGCCTAATTCTACGTTCTCATGAGTCAATTTCATCCTTCTCATTGATCCAAATAAATGTTATTTATAATATAACATATTTATATTTTATTATGAATAATTTTATTTTTCATTTATTATTATTTTGTATATGTACCAAAAAACAAAAATATTTTGTTTTTAATATATTTTATTGATTTTTTTACAGAGATGAAGAGAGAGAGATAGAGAGTTAGAAACATCAATGAAGGAGAATCATCATCAATCAGCTGCCTCTTGCACACCCCCTACTAGGGATGCGCCCGCAACCAATGTACATGCCCTTGACCGGAATCGAACCCTCCCGGTAGAAAAGTGACTGACTGCGTCAGTCTGCAGTCCGACGCTCTACCACTGAGCCAAACTGGCTTCGGCATCATCATCATATTTTTTATTCACTTGATTTTTAGATCCACTTGTTGATAGATAAGCATGTGTTGTTCATAACTTTTATCTTTACCTTTTTCTTATTCTTCCTCTTCTTAAAGAATACCTTTGAGCATTTCATATAATACTGTTTTGGCGGTAATGAACTCCTTTAGCTTTTTCTTGTCTGTGAAGCTCTTTATCTGACCTTCAATTCTAAATGAGAGCTTTGCTGGGCAAAGTAATCTTGGTTGTAGGTTCTTGTTGTTCATCATTTTGAATATTTCTTGCCACTCCCTTCTGGCCTGCATAGTTTCTGTTGAGAAATCAGCTGACAGTCGTATGGGTACTCCCTTGTAGGTAACTAGCTGTTTCTCTTGCTGCTTGTAAGATTTTCTCTTTGTCTTTTGCTCTTGGCATTTTAATTATGATGTGTCTTGGTGTGGTCCTCTTTGGATTCCTTTTATTTGGGGTTCTGTGCACTTGTAAGTCTATTTCTTTCACCAGGTGGGGGAAGTTTTCTGTCATTATTTCTTCAAATAGGTTTTCAGTATTTTGCTCTCTGTCATCTTCTGGCACCCCCATAATTCGGATGTTGGTACCCTTGAAGTTGTCCTAGGGGCTCCTTGTACTATCTTCATATTTTTAGATTTTTTTTCTTTCTACTTTTACAGTTGGTGCTTTTTCCTGCTTGGTATTTCAAATCTTTGACTTGATTCTTGGGATCCTCTAGTCTGCTGTTGGATCTCTGTATATTATTCTTTATTTCAGTCAGTATATGCTTTATTTCTAATTGTTCCTTTTTCATATCCATGAAGGTCTCTAAATTTCTCAAAGGTTTCTAGAAGATTCTTGAATAGCCTTATAACCATAGTTTTAAACTCTATATCCAGTAGTTTGCTTTCCTCCATTTCTTTCATTTGTGACATGTTTCTTTATCTCCGTATTTTGGCTGCTTCCCTGGCTTTATGTGCTAGGTGTCCTATAGAGCCTAGTGCAGCCATGGGCAAACTACAGCCTGTGGGCCGGATCTGGCCCATTCGGCTGTTCTATCCAGCCCGCAGAGCCGAAAGAGCAGAGGGTTATCTTGCTCTCCCCTCTGCTCCTTCACCAGCAGCCCAAGATGAGAATGCCAGCATGGTCAGGTTGCTTTTGTTCCAGCCCTCCAGTCCAGTTTAAGAACCCATTGTGGCCCTCGAGTCAAAAAGTTTGCCCACCCCTGGCCTAGTGGCTCAGCCTCCCTAATTACCTAATGTGGACTCTCTTGGTGCACCCCTTTGTAGGCTATCTACACAGTCTTGTTGTAGTTAAGTCTTGATTGCTGTTAGTATCACTGAGAAGAATTGACCTCCAGGTCAATTGGCTGTGAGGACCAGTTGTATCTACAATGGGAGAATTTCTGTGCTGGAGACACCCTTATGGGGCAGGACTTGCTTCAGTGAGACTTTGGCGCTCACTGAGTGTGCTCCCTGAGTGTGTCTCTTATGGATGTGAAGAGTTGTAATCTGGATGGTCTCACTCTGACCCCTGAGTACACTGGCTCTTGGATCTCCAAGGAGGTGCAAAGTCAGCCTCTGCCTGAGGCCACCCAGTAGGAGTTACAGAGAGATCTGTAAATTACTCCTATTTGTTTGGGATTTGGAGGTGCCTAGATGAGGCTCAGATGTGAAACAGTGCAAGCTGCTGTCCAGCCTTGGGCCTTCTTTTGGAAGCTCTGGGGCTCTCTGACCCAGCTGCAGTTTGTGAAGTTTTTGATTGCAAAAGGCCATTAATATGCAAGCGCCTCTGTACACAGCTTGGGTGGAATGGGTCTCAGGGAATCACCAGGGCAGAGCAAACAGCAATGGCTGCCCATCACCTGCCCTGAAGAGGTCCTCGGATTTCTGTGTACCATGGCACTGTGCAGGAACAATGATCACTGAAAGCACCTCTGAGAAAAAGCCTCCTTTGTGTTCTGGCCTAATGCCAGAGAGTCCAGTTTCTCCCCATATGAGTCTGGTTCCCCAGAGTCTCACCCGGAACTGGAATTCAGAACAGTGGGGAGCTTGCATCTCCCTCCCAATAGAAAAAGACAACAGCATACCAGTTGCCAGCCCATTCCTGCGTGTGTGCGTGCCTTCGCACCTCTGCACTTCTGCACGTCTGCACCTCCTCCCAGTCTCAGTGTGCTTTCTCTTTCCTTCTAGTTGTATAACTTCCACTGAGCCAGCCTTCCCGTGGTTCTGAATGCTATCCATTTTGTCTTTTAGTTGTAGTTTCGATGTGGTTGTACAAGGCAGCAAATTCAGGTGTTTACCTATGCTGCCATCTTTGTTCCTCCCCTGTCTAATATTTTTATTTTTTTTATTAATTCCCAAAACATGACCAACCTCTTGTTATCACATTCTCCCTTGAAAGTATTCCTTTCTCACCACACCCAGCTTGAAACACCTGTGAAGGCACCTTGCTGCATGGCAGCCCTCAGCTAGCTTGTCCTTATCCCTGTGCCAGGATGCCCTTCTCATGCAACTCGGGCTGCCACTATGCGTTGGGCTGCCCTACATTGGGACACTTGCTTGCGTTGCCTAATGGGTGCTGACATCCTGCACTGTGCTGCCACTTTACACACACACATTTCTCTATTCTCCACCCCACACGGACACACTTTCACATCTGATTAGGCCCCAACACTCTGGGTCTCTGTAGCACCTCCTCTGCTACCAACAAATCCTTAATTTACTTGACCCCACCTAACAACTTTGGATAGGATTTCATCAGGAAGGAGAGGAGAGGGAATTGCAAGAGAAAGTCATTTTCTAATTTTTCAATGTGATTAGAAAACGTGAGTGTTTTATTCTTTGGAACTAATTGAAACATCTTATAACTAGTGTAAGGTCAGTTTTTATTACTATTCCATTTTTGCTGAAAGACTTGATATATGCTGGGTGAATATAGAAGCCCCCCCCCATGATCTTTTTTATTTCTTTCCCTTTATTTCCCCATGGAGGTATTTACTATTCTGAATAATTAGATAGATGATGACTGTGGTAATAAAGGAGCAAGTTCTATGGCTCTTTGACCACTTATAGCAAGCTGGTCTATGTATCAATCTAATAGACTCTTTAATTTGCATTTCCGTTTTTTTTATTTTTAAATATATATATTTTACTGATTTTTTTTTTTTTTAAGGAGTGGAAGAGATGGGGACAGTTAGAAACGCCAATGAGAGAGAAACATCTATCAGTTGCCTCCTGCACACACCTCACTGGGGATGTGCCCGCAACCACGGTACATGCCTCTGCCCAGAATCGAACCTGGGACCTTTCAATCCGCAGGCCGACACTCTATTCACTGAGCCAAACTGGTTTCGGCTCCCCTTTTTTTTTTTAATTGACCTAAAGAGAGGTGTAGGAGTCAGACATGCAGGCGTCACTGAAAAAGAGAGACATTGATTGGTTGCCTCCCGCATGCACCTCAACTAGGAATTGAACCTGCAGCCTGGGTATGTGCCCTGACTGGGAATTGAACCCGTCACCTGTTGGTGGCCAGGGCATAATGTGCATTTCTGAATTCCTTTGATAGCTAATTGGATTGATGGTTATATTTAAAAAGCAGGCTCTTGCTTTTGTCAGATGATTCGTTAGATTGGGGCAAGGTTGTGAGTTTGATTCCTGGTCAGGCCACATATGGAGACAACTTATCAATGTTTCTTTCTCTCCTTCCTCTCTCTCTAAAATCATTGAAAACATATCCTCAGGTGAAAGTTTTTTTTAAAAAGCAAGATTCTTCAGGTGGCTTTTCTAAAATTCTTAGAATTATAACCAGCTTATTATGTTGTTGCCATAAGTGGTGAGACATTAATATCTAAATTGGACTTAAGAATTTTGTCTCCTAAGGACCTTTATTTGATTGTGTCATTTTAGCAATTGGTCATATACATATAAAAAGTCAGGGGCCGTCACAACCAAACAAGCTGTGTGGGGTGACCAGGCTGGCGAGAGTGGGGGGAGGGGGGGCAGTGAGGGCAACCAAGCGACCAAACAGCAGGCTGCATGGGGCGACCAGGCTGGCAGTGGGGGCAGTGAGGAACGACCAAATGGCAGAACAGCAGACTGCATGGGGGGGGGGGCAGTTAGGGGTGATAAGGCCTGCAGGCAGAGGTGGTTAGTGATGATCAGGCTGGTAGGAAGGGGATAATTAGGGACTATCAAGCAGGCAGGCAGATGTGCAGTATAGGATTGTGAGAGGGATGTCCAAGATCGGGCCTAAACTGGCAGTTGGACATCCCCCAACGGTTCCAGATTGGAGAGAGTTCAGGCTGGGCTGAGGGGACCCTCCCCTTTTCCTCACCTCCTGTGCCCAAATTTCGTTCACCAGGCCTCTAGTATATAATAATGATTTCACCTTGTGATAACGTTATTTTGTTTTTGTTTGTTTTTTATAGTGTTATATTCCTGTGGCCTTTTACATTATTGATTAATGATGGATGTGGATCCAAAATAATAAATGACTTCTCTACTGAAGCAATAGAAGATTCTTCACATCACCTCTAGTAGCTCAATTTCCGTCTTCAGGAAAGGGCAAAACAAGTGAAATACAGAAAACTGAAGAAAAGAAAACCTCACTTTGGAACTCTTTCTCCTTGACTACTCCTTAATCCCCAACTTTCTACTTGTTTTAATTTTGCTGTGAATTTATAAATAGTGAAGACCAAAGAAATAGAAGATACATTTGGGAGCTTTATACCAAGAAATTTGCCTTGAAAGCTGCTATTTGGAGGGAAAAGTATATCAAGTTCCTGTCTGATTTTTTTTAACAAGATTTCTTATATCCTTAGATTTTGAAGAATAAAACAAATATAAATACATATCTGCACACTATTTTTAGCAGCCGTGTAAGAATAATGAGATATGTAAATTAAGGGCTTTGTCGTGTGGATGTTTTGCTACTGGAGTTGAATGCTCAGAAGATCTTTTATAGCTCTTTAGTAGTGTATTTTTGATCTGTCACTTAGATGACATTATTTGCCCTTGCAAGTCCACCTCTCTTTCTAGTTATGAATTTGTTATAAACAGTGTTTTTACTCACTGTGCAAATATCCATGTATTATCTATTTAAACAACATCATAGAGCCATCACTCAAGAAAGTTGAATGAGGTGAACATAGACATAGGTTTTTCCCCTTCCCCCCATTTTTAAATGTAACAAATACTTTTTTATCTTCCCCTTCCCCTCCCCCCTCCCCCCTTTTCCCTTTTGGAAACTGTGTCAGGAACTAGGTAGTTTAAGATGAGCAATTGAGGGGACTGAGAGAGTGATCCACACAGAGCCTGGCTTCTTTGTGCTTCATCATAAGGTGTGCTGCTGGTCAGCCTTATTAAGCACCCTTCTAACGAGAACGTCGTGGGAAATCCAGCTGGCAGACTCAAGGAGTTCCAGAAACAGGACCACAGAGGTTACACTCTGGGGTAAATATTCTCCTTTGTATGTCTAACTTTGAAAGAAGACTGTATGTATATGTATCATGGAAGATATACTGCTTTCTGGTGTATTTGATTTTGGAAAATATCAGTGGAGTGATTTGGAGACAATAATGGATCTTTCAGGAAAAACTGATAGTTTGTGTTTGAAAACATTAAAATGTGAACTAAATAAAGCTTTTTTAAAATATTTTTTTATTGATTTTTTTTTTTTTTTTTTTTTTTTTTTTACAGAGAGGAAGGGAGAGGGATAGAGAATTAGAAACATCAATGAGAGAGAAACATCGATCAGCCCCTCCTACACACCCCCTACTGGGAATGTGTCTGCAACCCAGGACCCTTCAGTCTGCAGGCCAATGCTCTATCCACTGAAGCAAACCAGTTAGGGCTAAATAAAACTCTTGAGAGGTTGTATCTTCTCTAGGAAGATATTTTTATTTATTCTTTTTTAAAAATATATTTTTAATGATTTCAGAGAAGAAGGGAAAGGGAGAGATAGAAACATCAATGATGAGAGAGAATCACTGATTCTTCCTGCACACCCTCAATCGGGCATGTTCCCCTGGCCAGAATCGAATTGGGGACCCTTCAGACCACAGGCCAGTCCTGCTCTGTCCTCTGAGCCAAACCAGCCAGGGCTAAATGTTTATTCTCAAGGTTCTTCTGCTATAACTCAAGAATTCATTAGCTTCTTCGTGTAACCTTCCAAGTCTAGGTCACTTTTTGTATGTGTGTTGTTTTTCATGGATATATATTCAGAAACCATTTCTTTGTTTATAACTTCTCTGAAGTATGGATGCAGATCATTAATATAGACAGACCCAGAAGGCAGGTCTTTCTGTAAAGAGCAGGATCTTCAGTAGTCACAAACTCCTTTACACATGAGGATCAAGATCTTGTAAGCATAAATGATTAGAGTTCTCTCATTTTCAGATCCTGGCCATGAGGTTGGATGCCTCACCTTGCTGAAAAGAGACACTGGACCTAAATGGCGCAGCATGACTTTGTTCCTCCTTGGCTAAATTTTTCAACATCACAGGCAGTTAAGGTACTGGTCCATTCCTATAGTAACTATCCAAATACTAGGGTTTTTTTTCATGCCCAACTTGTCTATGGTTTCTGTTTTACACTCTAGGTGTTTTTGGATTTTCAGCTTTGTGATGGGATTTCAAATATGTTTTCATAGACTAATTACCTTTGTTCTATTTTATATTCATATAAATAGATAGATTTCAGAGATGAAGATAGGATAGAAAGAAACATTAATGATGAGAGTATTATTGATTGGCTGCCTCCTGCTTGCCCCCCTACTGGGAATGGAGCCTGCAACCCAGGAATTGAACAGTGATCTGGTTCATGGGTAGATCCTCAACCACTGAGCCACACCAGCCAGGCAAATTTCAATATTTTAAATAAAGAACAGTAAGCAAAGTTGTGTGGTATTGGCATGAGGATAGGAATATTAAAGCAATGGAATGGAATAGAGAAGTCATAAATAGTCCTAAATATGTAACCGGTTGATTTTTTATAAGTGCCAAGGTAATTTAATGCAGAAATTAAAAACCATAAAAAAGAATAGGAGAAAAATTGTTGTAACCCACTACAGTGGCTAAAATAAAAAAGACTGGCAATACCAAGTATTGCTGAAAATATTAATAAAATAGATGTAAAAATGTCTATACCCAACCTGTAGTTTCATGTAACCCTGTGTCAAATATATTTATACTTCAAATGGCTTTTTGGAGTTTGGTCTCTATCATTTGAGATTATAGAATGTCATAGAATAAAATGATTTGGAATAGGAAGGGACATTACAGCATATGACCAGGTTTCGGGTTTGATTCCCAGGTTTTTGGTTTGATTGGCATGTGCCCTGACTGGAAATCAAACTGGGACCTTCTGGTTCATAGGTTGATAATCACCCACTAAGCTACACCGGCTGTTCCTGGCAATGTTTTTTGTGATCAATTTTAAGTAGCTGCCTTTTCTTCTGGGATAATGTAATAAATAAGTTAATGATTGAATATGTAACCTAGGCCTTCTCTTGACTAAGAGGCCTTGTGGTACTCTTATTATGGTGTGTGTATGCATGCATGCTAAAAGTGTCTGACCATCCGACGGGTCGCTATGATGTGCGTTGACCACTGGGTGCAGATGCTCAACTCAGGAGCTGCTGTGACACGCACAGGGAAACGGCACTACGGAGCTGGTGATCACAAAGAAACACTCTGCTTTCCCCAAGTGGGACACAGGCCCCGCCACCGCCACCACCCTTGAGCAACAGCCCACCAAATTGCAACCAACATTGCTAAGACCACAATGTGCAAAATGGGATCCACAGCCCGCCCAGAAATGGTGGCTATGAGTGTGGGTAATGACATCACATAGCAATGCCTGGCTTCCTCTCTCTAGTGATGACTAGCCTCCTTGCAGTTTCTTCAGTCCAGGAGTACAACTTGCTTGATAGCCAGCTGCAAACATTTTACACTTTAAACAAATGTCTGTGAAGCGTTTTCCCATGCCTCATCTCATTTGATCCTCACAGAAGTCCTGCAGTAGATAAATAGGAGACTCTGTGGAATCCTATTTTCTTTTCATTATCCAGAAAACGGAGAATTAGAAAGTTTAGAAACTTGACACCACTAAAAAAAATAAGAAATGGTGGGCCTTGAAAATGACTTCAGGATTTCTCACTGCAGAATATAGTCAAACACTGCTGCAGTTAAATATTTTTTCCCTTTGTTCTCCCTGCATATCTACAATAATAATATGCTTTGTGTTGATATTTACTGCTGTGTTTCTAACACTCTACCTGAAAGAGAAGTTGGGGGGTGCTTCACTGGGCTGTAAAAAGTTTAAGTACATCAGGAAGCAGGTTTATTCTATATCTATAAAAGGCTAAGTTGACTCACATATGTGTGATACATACTAAAGCTGTCGCTGGCACCAGTCGCATACAAGTGTTTCGATCTGTCATTGTTGATCGTAAATTTGGTTTTCACTTCTATTATAGAGAAAGGGCAAATAGCGATATTAAAATATTTATTAGGGAGCACCAAAGGACTTGTATGCATACGTGTTAGCCTAACCAATGGACACAGACACTAGGGCGGTGGGGGCTTGCCCGAGGTGGGAATTGCTGGGGCGGGGGTGGGGGGTGGGGGGGGCTCAATCTGGGGGGAAAAGGAGACATGTGAAACTTAAAACAAAAATAAAATATTTTTTTAAAAGTATTCTTATAATTTCCTTTCAATGTGCATGAATCTGTGCACTGGTTCACTAGTATTTTCATAATGGCAGTTTCTACCACAGTTATTTCTCATTTTCTAAAAGACTGCTACAAAACCTAAGAAAGATACATCTACTTACCTGTTTGTCTCCCTATTCTTTATCATCTTAGTCACCTACAACCACCTTTGAAAAACACGGGGAGCACCTACCCCGAGGAGATGGTAGATTTGGAGTAAGCCGTCGTCGACATAATTCCTCTGATGGCTTTTTTAACAATGGACCTCTACGAACTACAGGAGGTGAGCCATGCCAACTTCCATGTTTATATTTAAGCTACTCATTTAGGGCAAGCCCAGCATGAGGGTGCATGTCCATAATCATGAAATTTTAGGATCTTTGTAACCATAGTTCTCCAATCCTCCAACTACGTTGGCTTTCTAACATTGTTAGGTTCTCATGAGTCATTTATTCAGTGGAACTCATTTTGAAATTACATTAAAAGAAAAAGATGTATTTTGTGATTTCTTTTCTGTAAACTTAATCTTTTATTTATTTTTTTAAAAATATATATTTTATTCTTTACAGAGAGGATAGGAGTAGGATAGAAGGTTAGAAATGTAGATGAGAGAGAAACATCATTCAGCTGCCTCCTGCACACCTCCCACTGGGGATATGCCTGCAACCAAGGTACATGCTCCTGACTGGAATGGAACCTGGGACCCCCTCAGTCCGCAAGCTGACATTCTATCCACTGAACCAAACCAGCTGGGGCTTAATTTTTTGTTTAAAAGGTCCCCCTGAAGGGTTTTTGGTGATACCATAAACCAGATCAGGTACCATCTGGCCAAATTTCTGAATTTCCAGGAAGCAAATAATCTAATGTGTTACTTTTTTTTTTCTGTTCTAGATTCCTGGCACCAGCCCTCCCTGTTTCGCCATGATTCTGTGGACTCTGGTGTCTCTAAGGGAGCATATGCTGGAATCACAGGAAACCTGTCTGGTTGGCATGGCTCTTCCCGGGGTCATGATGGCATGAGCCAGCGCAGTGGGGGTGGCGCAGGAAACCATCGCCACTGGAATGGCGGCTTTCACTCGAGGAAAGGCTGTGCCTTTCAGGAAAAGCCACCCACAGAGATTCGGGAAGAGAAGAAGGAAGACAAGGTGGAGAAGGTGCAGTTTGAAGAGGAAGACTTCGTGAGTATTATGATGGTGTAGTTGTGCAATTAAAACCACCTAACAATGTCTTAATTACAAGACCCTATTGGTAATGAGAACATTTCAGAAATTACTAAAAATGGACTCCATAAATTTAGATTTTTATTGAAGAAGAGTTGATTAGCATGAAGATAGTGTCAAAAATATTCTGTGGCTTTGGGCACATCTTTTGTTTTCATCTTTATGCCTTTGGAACTTTAAAAAAATCCTTAATTTCCTTAAAGTTTTGTAAGCTTTAGTATTCAAATATATAATAATGTAAAAATGTAATCCTACATGTTAAATTGTCTTTCTCCAATTATCATAAGTTTTTTCCCCTTAAATGTACCCTTTATATAAAATAGTTATAATAAGTTATAAACATGCAATTAGTAGTACTCTTGCTATTGTCTATTCTGTGAAACTTGATGCTATTGTGTGTTGAATTACATGCCTTTGGGGCTCTAAATCAAAAGTATTCTTTTAAGCAAATTCATGAAAGACTAGTAGGAGTGATGAAGAAACAAAATCTCTGTTGTTCATCACATTTTATAAACTTGGTAAAATCAAGTCAACAATCCAAAAAAGTTTAAGTGTATCCTTATTATAAATGAGTTTCTTTTTGTACTTTTACTCCTATAATTAAAATAACCCATTGTAATTATAATTTATATCTGACATGAATATTTAATATTTATCTATGACCACAACCAGCTGAGCATATAGAGAACAAGTGTATTTAGGTCTCTTCAATAGTTGGGTTTCTTTCTTTTTAAAAAAAATATATATATATTTTATTGATTTCACAGAGAGGGAGAGAAAGGGATAGAGAGTCAGAAACATTGATTAGAGAGAATCATCAATCATCAATCAGCTGCCTCTTACATACCCCCCTACTGGGGATGTGCCTGCAACCAAGGCACTGCCCTTGACCGGAATCAAACCTGGGACCTTTCAGTCTGCAGGCCAACACTCTTATCCACTGAGCCAAACCGGCTTCGGCAATAGTGGGTTTCTTAAGTGCCTTGATAAAAAAAATAGATTGTAGCCGAAACCGTTTTGGTTCAGTCGCTAGAGCGTGTGGACTGAAGAAGGGTCCCAGGTTCGATTCCGGCTAAGGGCATATACCTTGGTGGTGGGCACATCCCCAGTGAGGGGATGCAGGAGGCAGCTGATCGGTGTTTCTCATCGACATTTCTAGCTCTCTATCCCTTTCCCTTTCCCTTCCTCTCTGTAAAAAAAACCAATAAAAATATTTTTTTAAAGAGATTTTAAAAAACTGAAGTAGTATGGGGTAGAGGGGAAGTTTAAATAACTGATTGGCATAGTTTGATAAGAAAGTCTTTTATAAGTTCTATGGCATTCCAAATGGGAAATGAATTGTGACAGAAAGAAAAAGGTTAAGGTAGCATTATCTTCACCTGCTAAGTGATTTAAATGGAAGTTTGTTGTCAAATCAAACCCTGAACAAGGTCAGTAAGGGCAAATTTATTTTGCATTCATGTTTTTTATGCAATATTCTAAGTGTACATAAAGTTTGAAGAAAATGGTCAAATTAGCACATCACCTAACTTTGTGAAATATTAGCATTTGCCAAATATGATCTAGACCAGGGGTGGGCAAACTTTTTGATTCGAGGGCCACAATGGGTTCTTAAACTGGACCAGAGGGCTGGAACAAAAGCAACCTGACCATGCTGGCAACTCTCATCTTGGGCTGCTGGTGAAGGAGCAGAGAGGAGAGCAAGAGAACCCTCCGCTCTTTTGGCTCCATGGGCCATAGTTTGCCCACGGCTGCTCTAGACTCTTTATTTTACAAAAGAATAAAATATTACAACTTTTTCATCTGGTCACAGCCTTCAGGAATCTTTTTAATATATATATATATATATATCATTGATATTTTACAGAGAGGAAGGGAGAGAGATAGAGAGCTAGAAACGTCATTGAGAGAGAAACATTGACCAGCTGCCTCCTGCACACTCCCTACCAGAGATATGCCTGCAACCAATGTACATGCCCTTGACCGGAATCGAACCTGGGACTTCTCAGTCCGCAGACCGACGCTCTACCACTGAGCCAAACAGGTTTCGGCGCCTTCAGGAATCTTAAAAGGCTCAGTTAAATGATTCCCAGAAAACAGAGCCGACAATGATTTCTGATTTTTGTCCCCCTATAGGTTATTTGCCTGTTCTAGAATGTCATATTAATGTAATTATATAGTAGATATTCTTCACTGTAAAGCTTCACTGATATTCATCATGTTATTACATCAGTTATTCCTTTTTGTTACTGAATAAATAATCCGTTACATGATTACACCACAACTTTTCTATTTTGATGTTGATAGACATTTAAATTATTTCTAATTTTGGGCTATTATGAATGAAATTATAATAAGTACACATATAGTAAGGTAGAATACAAGAGTCTCAAACCTTCCCTTCCCACATTTGACATCAGGTTTGGATATTGTTTATTTACGAAGAGGGGAGGTTGTTTGTTTGATTTTGAAATTAAAGTATGCGAAGGAAAGAAGGTGGCAGTTTTATACAAAAAATAATATGAATATTAGGATGTGTAATGAGTGATTGATTAATAAGAAGTAAGAGAATGCTAAACAAGATTGAAATAGCAGATAAAATGAGCAGCCACTAACCCTAAGGCTAAGATGAGCACGTAAGGAAGAATTCCCCATTCCTCTATCACCACCCCAAGACTGAGATCCAGATCTTGTTGAAAAAGGCTTAGCTATGGTTCACTGAATGGCTGAGCAATTGCTGAGGTGTTTCTCCAGGGAACATGCTGGAAAACTGGCTTCTAGAGTACTTGATAACGCTGTTCATGGAAGATGCCTTTCTGCTACAAAATCACTCAAGTCAGAGCTCACTTGTACTTCAGAACCTGGCTTAGCAGAAACTGGGTGCTAACAAGAGTCTGCTGAGAAAGCACACTGGAACAAGAAGCAAAAGTTTATCCATTGTTCTCTACTGATAAAAATTAGCATGCCAGCTTACAAAGGAATAATTTTAAAGTGCACAGAAACATTTGCACAGAGCAGACAGAATGGATGACTTTGGAATTAAGAGACAATAAATGGATATTGACCACAGGGTTCTATCATTGTTTGTACTAACCAGCAATACTCCCTTTCAAAGCAAAATTTTTTTGGAATAGGACAAAACTTTTGGAAATATAATCCAGATTGAGCTTCACATTCTGTCCGGTATGGCTCAGTATTTGAACATCCACCTATGAACTAGCACAGTGGTTGGCAAACTCCTTAGTCAACAGAGCGGCAAACCATGGCTCACGAGCCACAGTTTGCCAGTCACTGAACTAGCAGGTCACAATTTGATTCCTGGTCAAGATACTTTACCCTGATGCAGGTTTGATCCCTCATAGAGGACATCCAGGATTTGGGATCAAGGATTTCTCATCATTGATGTTTCTTTCCTTCTCATTCTCTGAAATCAATAAAAATATATCTTTTAAAAATAGAAGAAGAAGAACAGATTGAGCTGTAGAAGCAGATAGAGAGGAAAGACAAGATTCAGATAAAATTTAAAAAGTGGGGCAGAGAGACAGCCAGGACATCAAACAAGTGAACCATCATTTAAAAAAAATTTTTTAGCCCTCTATAAAAATAACAAGAGACCTTTAAAGCATGATTTTTTTTCAAATATATTTTATTGATTTTTTACAGAGAGGAAGGGAGAGGGATAGAGAGCTAGAAACGTCGATGAGAGAGAAACATCGATCAGCTGCCTGCTGCACACCCCCTACTGGGGATGTACCCGCAACCAAGGTACATGCCCTTGACCAGAATCGAACCTGGGACCTTTCAGTTCGCAGGCCAACGCTCTATCCACTGAGCCAAACCCGTTTCAGCAGCATGATGTTTTGTTTTTTTTAAAGCTATTTTGCCCTAACCAGTTTGGCTCAGTGGATAGAGCATCCTCCTGTGGGCTGAAAGATCCTCCGCGGCAGCTCTAAGGATATCTGACTGATGGCTTGGGCCTGCTTCTGTAGGCCGTGAGTCAGACCTGCCCCAAGGGTTCCCAGACTACAGGAGAGCATAGGCCGGGCTAATGGACCTCCCTGATGGCATGAATTTCATGCACAAGCCTCTAGTATATATATAATAGGATCCCTACCTGTCACTCCACAAAAAAGAACCCAGACGCCGAAACCGGTTTGGCTCAGTGGTAGAGCGTCGGTCTGCGGACTGAAAGGTCCCAGGTTCGATTCTGGTCAAGGGCATGTACCTTGGTTGCGGGCACATCCCCAGTAGGGGGTGTGCAAGAGGCAGCTGGTCAATGTTTCTCTCTCAATGACGTTTCTAGCTCTCTATCTCTCTCCCTTTCTCTCTGTAAAATATCAAGAAAATATATATTTTTTTAAAAAGAACCCAGACAAAAGAATGATTTAAAAAAGTGTAATTCAGGAATAATTTATATTACAATAAGTTTGTAGCTAAAAATTGAAAGGATAGTCAAAACAACCAACCTCTTGATAGTGATAAAATACTAGATTTAAACAGTAAAAAAAAAAAAAGTCCTTTGGTCATCGAGGCATAAAGACCAAGTGTCTCAAGAAAATCAGAGACTACTTTGACAACAAACCTTTATAACAAATGAGTGTAGTAACAGTTGCAGTATTCAATAAAAGAAAATGTGAGCCAAGGGGTTTAAGCTATGTCATATATCCCTTCTGTTATAAAGGTTAAGTATCAATATATAGAAATTCAGAATACTGATCCAAAGGCTTTTCCTGAAGAACGTACTAGACAGCAAGCTTCAGACAACCAAACTAACCAGAAAGACAGCAAGCAGCAAAAGGAATGGTGGTAAATATTAAGTATGCTTAATTGTAGAGCTAAGACTAAATGAGAGTTAAAAGAAAGTATTAGCATGTACTAGCTATGGCTCTTTCAAATTATGTACAGTATAACTTTTAATGGGAAAATGGGGAGAACATGTACAAAAAAATTAACATTTTAATCATACTGGTGGCATAATATTGATACTGTTATATGGAATAAAGCTATTGAATATGATATTCTATACCTTGTATCCGTGAAAGTCAGAATTCTTGGTATAGAAGAAAGGAAATACAGATATAAGAAATGTTCAATAAAACCCCAACGTGCTCAGTTTGAATTAGAAATATCAGTAAGAAGTATTTTATCTTTGAAAATGTGTCATATACAAACACACCTGCCCTGCTTCGTCCACTTGAAAAGATCTAAAAACAATGATCAACTCCATAGCAATGAGCCTTCCTAGTACCCAGATTGTGGTCTTGAAATACCATTAGTGGAAAGAACATTTATTATAAGATAAGCTTGGGTTATTTTATCATACTAAGTAGCAATGAAGTAAAGACTTCTTGGGTTGTATCAAAAGGATTCAGAAGCCAAATTAGAGGTTCCCACTGGCCAAACATGGGATAGTTCATGTATCAATTAAGGTTAATAACTGCAAGGATTTTAATCACAACTATAATTAAATCTGTGAATTCACAGTAATACCTCATCTTAGAAACTAACATGCATTTTTTCTTTTCCATATGAATCATACCACTGAGTCACCAAATAAAGGAAGTTCCTTTTAATGGAAGTATAATAGCTAATGAAGGAGTGATAAAATTAGAAGGCCATTGTTTTGCAGCTTGTAGTAAGTTAATAGTTTTATTTAGGCTGTAGGCATCAATGTGTGCCACCATCACACAAAAAAGCACAACCAGATGTATGTGTCACCTAAAACATAACATCAGTAAGAAGTTTCCTTGCCAAAATAAAGAGACAAAGAGGAGATTCTGTAACTTCTAGAACCAACTACCAATTTATAGAAAATAACAGATATAAGGTTTTATTAAAGTATATTAAGAGAGTTTGATTTTTTTTTTAGACAAAACTATAGTTTTGAAGGACATACAAAAGCAAAGAGGTGATCACTATAAATCAGAAGAGAAGGATTTTCTTTTTGTTTTTGAATGAATTATAAAATGTTTACAAGAATTTTGCCTATTTTATGCAGTTATTTTAATTTTTTTTAAATCAGTGGATAGAGAGCAAAGTTATCACATAAATACGGGCAGTATTTCTGTAAACCATAGATATAATATGATTAAGAATGCAGGTATCTGCCCTAGCTGGTTTGGCTCAGAGAATAGAGTGTCAGTCTGCCAACTGAAGAGTCCCATGTTCGATTCATGCCAAGGGCTCATGCCTGGGTTGTGAGCTCGATCCCCAGTTTGGAGCATGCAGAAGGCAGCCAATCTAAGATTCTCTCTCATCATTCTCTCTATCCTGCTCTCTTCCTCTCTGAAATCAATAAAACTATATAGCCGAAAATGGTTTGGCTCAGTGGATAGAAGCATTAGCCAGTGGACTGAAGGGTCTCGGGTTCAGTTCCAGACAAGAGCATGTACCTTGGTTAGGGGCACATCCCCAGGGGGTGAGGAGGTAAAGGAGGCAGTTGATCGATGTTTCTTTTTTTCTTTTTATTTAAAAAAATATATTTTTTATTGATTTTTTACAGATAGAAAGAGGGATAGAGTTAGAACATTCATGAGAGAGAAATATTGATCAGCTGCCTCCTGCACACCTCCTATTGGAGATGTGCCCGAAACCAAGGTACATGCCCTTGACCAGAATAGAACCTGGGATCCTTTAGTCTGCAGGCGGAAGCTCTATCCACTGAGCCAAACCAGTTATGGCTGGTATACTTTTTTTATAAGGACGGGTACTGGCAATTGATAAGACAAAGGGACAAAAATGCAGTAGCTCCTGGGGCTGTACCTCCTACTGGCCTTGTGATAGAGTATTGTTTATCATTGCTACTATCAGTAGTTTGATATTTATCTCAGTTGTCATGCCATTTTGGCTATTAACTAATAAAATATTTATGGCCTCATTTTAAGGAACACAGGTAACCAGTTGGAAGGCTTTGATATGCTTGCTAAGAACAAAGGTTAAGTTAAATATCACATGTTCTCACTCATTTGTGGAATATAAAGAATATCATAAACTTATGAACAAAAATAGAAACAGAAACAAAGAAGCCGCGAACATACTGTCAAACTTCAGTAGGAAGGCAGGGGAGGGTTGCGGAGGCAGGGGTAAAAGATCAATCAAAGGACTTGTATGCATGCATATAAAGATAACCAATGGACACAGACACTAGAGGGGTGAGGGCATGTGCCAGGGAGTGGGGGAAGTCAATGGGGGAGGGGGGAGAGACATATGTACCACTATTTGTAATACTTTAAACTAAAAAAAAAAAAGATTGAAAAACAGTGAGGTTGGTCAAAGGTTACAGCATGAAACTTAAAAAATCGAATGCAATTGAGATGCAGAAATGGAGTTGGTATTTTTCACACATCTATAAACTAGGCCTATTAAAACCTCTTATTTAAAAAAAAACAAAACATTTTCTGTCACTGATTCACTTATATAGTGAGTTGGTATTTGTATCTGTGCTTATTCTAAAATAATGATTCTTACCTTGACAGATAGAAATTACATACCCGCTATGGCCCTACCCCTTTAGAAGCTCTGTAGTGGAGTCTGGGCATCTTTCCATTTGTTTAATATTCCATGGTCAATTGTGCCAAAAAGACATTTCTTAATCTATGACCAGATTTTAAAGTTTAGCTTGCACACCAGTGCCATTCTCAAGAACTATTGCTCTTTAACCCTTCTCCATCCTTTTCCTCATCTTCCTTCACTTCTGTTCCTTTATTACTTTCCTGGATTATGAAGTCAGTCTCCTAATGGTCTCCTAATTGATGTGTTTAAACCCCTCAAATACATCCTTTAAACTGCTACCAAACTGTGTAAACTAATGATTGGATCATGGTTAACTCTGTTTATGAAAGATAGATCATTACCTACAGAAATAAAAGTCAGTCTCCCAGAAATACTCTTCTTGCCTACTTTGCCAAACATCTCTTTCCTCACAAAAGTATCCCCTCCTTCGCTAGTACTAATCTTTGCAGGTTGCTGGATATTTTATTCTTTTTCATGCTTTCCTGTCTTAGTGTTCATTGAGCATTCTGTTCTTTAGACTCGGCCATATTCCAGCTTTGGAAATCGTCTTTAAGGATTCTTAGTCTTCTCCCATTGAAAACTTTTCTAAGAGCACTTCTCTTTCACATGAAATTGACTATTCTTAGTACTTCTTTAATATGGATATTTTCATAGCCCCTATAACCTTTCATTGGACTTATTTGTCTTCAAGTTTATCTTTATAGTGAAACTAATCCTTGTGGGGACAAGGACTCTTTTATTGGCTTAATTACCTTTTTATTATTAGTGCAGTCCCTGGCACATGGTTTGCTTCTGTCCTAAAGCAATCTTAGAAATGCTATAATTACTATACATTTCACTGACAGGTTGTCCTTAAATCTAAGAAAAGTGATTCACATTCTTATTCATTCAGCTCTCTGTGCCTCCTTATTTAGCATACATGTCTGTAGATAGATAAAACCTTGCACATTTAGTCTGTGTTTTGTTTTTTTTTCTCCTCTTTTTAAAGGAAATGAAACCCAAAAGATCCTAAGATTAATATAAGACCTATTTTGTATTTCAACATCATTTATCTGTTAGTTATTTCTGAATACAGCATTAAGTAAATGCTGCTGATATTATTTTATAGGTTCCATGGAGGTACTGCTTTATAAAAGGTGCCAAAATGATTAGCTTTCTATGTCAACTATTAATATCCCTTTTTTCCTAGCCTTCTTTGAATCCAGAAGCTGGCAAACAGAATCAGCCATGCAGACCTATTGGGACCCCTTCTGGAGTGTGGGGTAGGTAGATTTTGCCATTTTAAAGGCACAACTTTAAATTTTTCATATCAGGGAGAGGAACAAAAATTCTTTATCTCTCTTGTTTCTTTATCTTATTTCTCATCTCATCTATTTGCACATAGTAACTAACACCTATTAACTCCTACTCTGCCCCCCAAAATACCATTGAAATGTAATAGTAGTAGAGTTAGAATACAGATTAATGAGAGCTTTTAGAGCCCTGAACTTAAAGCAGATTTTTTTTCCTATTTTTGAAAACAGATTTTAAGCAAAAGGAGAATTTATATATAAAGTTTATAAGTTTAAGAAGTAATTTTTAATTAACATTGCTAATTTTATTACAATTAAATTGAATTATAGGTATTGTCAATGTCTCCTAATTATTTGGTAGGCATATATAACAATGTATTCTAAACATCCTTCCACATTACTGAATAGTCTTCTAAAGTGTTATTGAAATGGCTATATAATACCACATCCTATAGACCACTTTATTCAACCAAGTTCCAGTTGCTGAGTATTTTAGGGTTTTTGTTTTGTCTTGGCAATTACAAATGATGCTTATTGTATAGGGAAAGGAGAAAATATATAAATACATACATATAAATGGGAATAACTAGCCTTATAAAAAAATTAACAGATAAATCAGTGTATTTCAAACCAAACATGATGTGGCATTTTAGGATATATGTCATTTACCAACTGTACTCTCCTAGTCCCTACATTAGACATGTTTAGTAGCCAGGAAGGCTTTATATAAATACTGGGTTTGGATCTTGTGTTTCAGGATTAAGGATGGTTGCTGTACCATTTCCCCTTTGTTGATGGTATATGGCAGCTTCCCCAGTTTCTTGACCTCCATTCCCATGCTGACAGGAGCTGCCACCCTTGGATATATTCTTATTTGCTCTGTGCCTGAGTGTTACACCATACACTAGAATGTTATGTCTCTGAAAGACTACTAACATCTTTGGGCTTTCTGGTTGATTTATGACTTTAGAATCATGTGCTTAATATACTGTCTTTTTTTCTACAATTCCCGAGTAGTATCGCTTTTGAGAGTTATCTGTTAAATACACACCAGGAATGTTTGCCCCTCAGTCTCAATGGTCAATTCTTTGTTGAATGCGAGGCCTTCATATAAACTGTGCTTCCTGTTAACTAATATTTTTACATTCTTTTATTTCTCCACTATTGTATTTCACAGAAAACCCACCCGGTGCCAAACAAACCTCCAAAATGCTAGTTATCAAAAAAGTTTCCAAAGAAGATCCTGCTGCTGCCTTCTCTGCTGCATTCACCTCACCAGGATCTCACTATGCAAATGGGAACAAATCGTCCAACTTGGTTCCAAGTGTCTATAAGAACCTGGTTCCTAAGCCTGCACCACCTCCTTCCAAGGTATGATTTGGAATCCATGTAAGAACCTTACAGAGCAGAAGTTTGGGGATAAATCAGGGGGAGGAAATAGTAAGTTTATATTTTTCTGTTGAATCATTCACGAAATATTCAGAACTTGTTATATATGTATTTTTTTGTATTCTGTCTCCAAATTCTACTGCTGCTGTCTGGATTTTTAGTAGGCCTCTCATTCATTAGCTTCATCTCCTAAATCTGCTCCCTCCCCCTTTTTTAAGTCAATTATTTTTTTTTAATAGATCCTTATTCATTTCAGAGAGGAAGAGAGAGAGAGAAAGAGATAAAAATATCAATGATGAGAGAGAATCATTGATCGGCTACCTCCTGAATGCCCCACACTGGGGTTCAAGCCCACTACCCTGGCATGTGCCCTGACCAGGAATCAAACTATGGTTCATAGGTCAACACTCAACCACTGAGCCACACCGGCCAGGCAAACCTTCTGATTTGCTGTTTCCATTAATAGCACTAACATCTATCTGATCATTTAGCTCAGTATCTCAACTGCTGCTTTCCTCTTTCTCCTGATTCATTTCCCGTGCCCTTGTCATCTCATCTTTATTATTGTATATACTTCTCTTACCTCTTTTTTTCTATTCATTTTTCAAAGAACTGCCAGAATGATCATCCTTGAATATGTCATGTTCTCTTCTTAAATCCCTTCAGTGGTCCCAAACCATCTATATAGTAGCTGCTGGTAAACGTTTCTGTAAAGGATCATATATATATAGTTTAGGCTTTGTTGGTCACATACAATATATGGTCTTTGTTTAGCCCATGGGTTAGCTTGCCAACCCTATCGAATATATCTGTGTGGGTAAATTTAAGATAGCAACCAGGGCTGTCAGCACTTGTCAATTGTTGACGAGACATTGAGGAAAATAACTGAAAAAATATTTTTACCTTTAGCAGTTTGAAAGTTTTTGGTAATCTTTGACTTGAGGTTTTAGGAAAGTGGTGTAGGTCTGAAAGAACAACTCAGGAGATTCTGGAATTATGTGGGTTGAAGTGGAGATAGTGGCACATTTGAGACTTAACAATAAAAAGAAATAGAATATAGGTGAAGATGAGATTAAGGGAAAGGGTGAAGGAAATCTTTAGGAAAAAGCCTGTGAAGACACCTGGAAATGTACTTGAAAGAGGTCATAAAAGGATTATGGTCCTGCAAGAAATAGGAATACAAGTTAAAAGTGGAATTCTTTTTAAAAAGTGTTGAGGATACTTGTTCCTCTGGTGTGGAATGAAATCAATGTGAATATAAAGTGGAGGTATATACGAATCTTTTAAGGGATTTTCAGGAAATAATGAGAAAATTTTGTGAAGTACTTAAAATTAGCATATAGTAATTTCTAATAAATGGTACCTATTACTGTCAACATGGCAGCACCTTATGTTCCATTCCTCAAGTTTATGAAGAGTTTTCATAAGTGTTTATTTTAAACTAGAGGCCTGGTTCACAAATTTGTGCACCTGAGGGATTGCAAGAGGGCACAGGCCGGATCGAGGGACACCATCAGGGCCAGGGAGGATGTGGGAGGTTGGCCAGCCTGGGAGGGACTGTGGGAAGACTCCAGCAACAAGCTAACCTACTGGTTGGAGTGTCTGCCCCTGGTTGTCAGTGCATGTCATAGTGAGCTGTCATCGATGTTTCTAACTCTCTGTTCCTCTCTGTAAAAAAATCAATAAAATATATATTTTTTTAAAAAGTGCTGTCTTTTCCTCCAAACCAAGCCCAATTCTCCACCTCAAATGATTCTGTGTCTTCTATTGGACTGAAAAATAGAAATCACAGAGTACAAACTTTCCCTAATTACTTCCTTTGCACCTCAAGTTCCTTTGATAGTTTGTTATATACTCGCCGTATAAGACTACCCCCCACTTGGAGGCATATTTTTCAGGGCCAAAAAATCGTCTTATATGCTGGCAAATATGGTATGTGCTGTTGAAGCAAGCACCATCCTCTAAATATTTTTAAGATCTTAACCAATCAAAGCATAACATGGAAGGTAGAGAGATAGAGAGTTAGAAACATCGATGAGAGAGAATCATGGATCAGCTGCCTCTTGCACACCCCCTCCTGGGGATGTGCCCGCAACCAAGGTACATGCCCTTGACCGGAATCAAACCTGGGACCCTTGAGTCCGTAGGCCAAAGCTCTCTCCACTGAGCCAAACCGGTTTCAGCAAGACAGCACATTTTTTAAAAAGAAAACAGTGATCGGTATGTGGTTCACTTTAGAGTATTTACATATATAATTCCTCTAATATAAAGGTGTGGGTCATAATTGTTTTCTCCAATGAACAGCACAGTGTTTGAGTAATGGAAAATGAAGATCAAGTATCTTCATTTGGACAGAGATGTATGTGTCCTTTTGCATGTAACACTGCCTGTTAAACCTTCTGTACTACTATGATAGAAACCTTCCAGGTGTCTGTCTTATGTATATTTAGCCTGACATAAGCAGCCATCTTTGGGGGGGAAAAAAATCTCTTATCTGTCTCTTAGCTGCTTGCATGTTCTTTTGAAGTCATCGGGGAAAAAAGTTACCACATACTAGCTGAGTAACATTGAACAAATTGTATAACTTTCTTAACCTCACTGTCATTCTCTGTAAAAAGTAAATATCATAATTATGCCTGATTAAGAATTAAAATAGCCGAAACCGGTTTGTCTCAGTGATAGAGTGTCTGTCTGTGGACTGAAAGGTCCCAGGTTCGATTCCAGTCAAGGGCATGTACATTGGTTGCGAGCACATCCCCGGTAGGGGGTGTACAAGAGGCAGCTGGTAGATGTTTCTCTCTCATCGACGTTTCTAGCTCTCTATCTCTCTCCCTTCCTCTCTGTAAAATATCAATAAAAAATATTTTTTTAAAAAAAGAATTAAGGTTTGGCTCGCGGAAACCGGTTTGGCTCAGTGGCTAGAGCATCAGCCTGCGGACTGAGGGGTCCCAGGTTGGATTTTGGTCAAGGGCATGTACCTGGGTTGTGGGCACATCCCCAGTGGGGAGTGTGCAGGAGACAGCTGATCAGTGTTCATCAAGGCTTCTAACTCTCTATCCTTCTCCCTTGCTCTCTGTAAAAAATCAATAACATATATTTAAATAAAGATAAAATAGTATGATGACCATCTGATATATGGTAGATAATCAGTTAATTCCCTTCCTAAAGCCTACAGTATCCTCTTTAATACCAAGAAAGAATTCTTTTCACTCAGACCCTTTCTTTGTTGTGAATGTCTCTCTGTTTTCACTGTTTCATTCTGGAAAAAGAGGTTTTCACTTTTTTCAGTCTCACTCCATCAACATGCTTTGTCTTCCCTATTCTCTTCAGACACTGTAATTGCCTCTATATTCCAGCTATGCTGTCATCATAGTTGGGGCCAGGACCAGAGTGACAGAATATCCCCAGGCCCCAGTAGGCTGGGCAAAAGAACAGCCTCCGGACTAAGCAGGAATGTCCAGCCATTTACATTGCCCACCCTGGACTAGAACTAGCCATTGAAGTTTTTGGAAAACAGCATTGTTTTTAGGGTATCAGGGTTACATTGAGGTTAATAACACACCATAAAAGGAAACATTTTGGCCAAAACCAGTTTGGTTCAGTGGATGGAGCGTAGGCCTGGGGACTGAAAGGTCCCAGGTTCGATTCCAGTCAAGGGCACGTACCTTGGTTGTGGGCACATCCCCAGTAGGGGGTGTGCAGGAGGCAGCTGGTCGATGTTTCTCTCTCATTGATGTTTCTAACTCTCTATCCCTCTCAATTCCTCTCTGTGTAAAATCAATAAAATTTTTTTTTTAAAAAAAAAAGGGAAACATTTTGGTGTCACATAATTTTGGAAAATGCTGCACATTATATCTGCTTCTCAAATGCATATGTACAGTTAAATGTTTTGAGAAATAGCACAGCAAAGAAACCTGTGAACTTTATTCACTCCAGCATGTGCAACCTTATTGAACTAGAGATTTTGTTGTTGGATTTTTGAAAAATACCTATTAATATCCGTGGATTTTTTTTGGTTCCCGTTTGCCTTTTCATTTCAAGTGCATTCCTCCAAACATGATGAAACGGGCTTGCTCTGGAAAATAATGTTCCCATGTAACATTTTACTCTTTGCCTTGTGATCTCACAGGCTCAGATTCTTTCTGTCTGCATGCTTGTTCTGATTTGTTCTTTCTTCCCATGTAGCCCAGTGCATGGAAAGCTAACAGAATGGAACACAAAGCAGGATCCCTTTCCTCCAGCCGGGAGTCTGCTTTTACCAGTCCAATCTCTGTTACCAAACCAGTAGTACTGGCTGGTGGTGCAGTTTTAAGCTCTCCCAAAGAGGTGAGTGAAGATAAAACAGAGGCCTTTGCTAAAGTTGCCATTTTCCATTTACCGATGTACAGTTCTTAACTCGATATCCTTTATATCTCTGCTTAGCTCAAAGTCATTTGTTTACTGGTGATTCCTGTTAGTATGCAAAAGTGGGCAGTAGCTGAGTGGGGTAGTAGCTTTATGGTAGACCAGGGTCAGCCTGTTTTAAAACTGACATTATGTACGTGGTGTATGTAGAAAAATCAAAGAGGTGTTATGTAAGCCATCTAGTCTTATTTAAAAAATCTTTATTGATTTTAGAGGAAGGGAAAGAGACAGTAATATCAATGATGAGAATTAGTGTTGGGAAGTGACCTGGAGAATCCCAGTAGTTGCTGGTTGCAATCTGTTTGTGGTATTTGTGCAGAGTCCCTCCAGCACCACTCCTCCCATTGAGATCAGCTCCTCTCGTCTGACCAAGTTGACCCGCCGAACCACCGACAGGAAAAGCGAGTTTCTGAAGACTCTGAAGGATGATCGGAATGGAGACTTCTCAGAGAACAGAGACTGTGACAAGCTGGAGGATGTAAGAGCATACGATTTTTTCTGGGCAGCATAGGTGTCTTCTTATGTTATATGTGTGCTTTTTTTTTCTTCTTAGGAGAAAGATGTAGCAAGTTTTTTTGTTTTGTTTTTAAATATTTTATTGATTTTTTTACAGAGAGGAAGAGAGAGGGATAGAGAGTTAGAAACATCAATGAGAGAGAATCATCGATCAGCTGCCTCTTGCACACCCCCTACTGGGGATGTGCCCGCAACCAAGGTACATGCCCTTTACCGGAATCAAACCTAGGACCTTTCAGTCCGCAGGCCGACGCTCTATCCAATGAGCCAAACCGGTTTCGGCAGATGTAGCAAGTTTTTAAATGTATAGAAAAGTGTAAGAGTAATAGCCTATGATAACATGAATTTCTTTGTTCAACAGATTTCAAATTACGGCTTATTTTTATTTTAAATTATATATACACACATATACATACATATGTGTGTGTCTCTGTGTGTGTGTGTGTGTGTGTGTGTGTGTGTGTGTGTGTGTATATATGTTTTGTTGTTTTTTTTTATTGATTTTAGAGAGGATGGGAGAGGGATAGAGAAACATCAATGATGAGAAAAAGTCATTGATTAGCTGCCTCCTGCACATCTCCCAATGGGCATCAAGCTCCCAACCCAGGCATGTTCCCTTGACCAGAATTGAACCTGAGATCCTTCAGTCTGCAGGCCGATGCTTTATTCACTGAGTCAAACCAGTTAGGGCTAATTAGGGCTTATTTTAATAATAGTTGCCTTACCAAAACCAGTTTAGTTCAATGGATAGAGTGTCAGCCTGCAGACTGAAGGGTCCCAGCTTCGATTCCGATCAGGGGCGCGTACCTGGCCACCCCAGTCAGAGGTGTGCAAGAGGCAGCTGGTCGATGTTTTTCTCTCATCTGTGTTTCTGACTATCCCTCTCCCTTCCTCTCTGTAAAAATATCAATAAAATATATATTTTTAAAAAATAATAATAATAGTTGCCTTGGGACTCAGTATTCTTCAACTGAGCAGCACTGCTTTAGTCTTGAACTGGTCAGTTCTGTAAGAAGTTGGTAAATAACAGAAGCTTTTGTCAGTTAGGGCTATATTGTATTGAAAAATAAGAACAATAGTCTCTAAGTAGCTTCTTCATAGTTGACATAACCTGTAGATGGTGGCCAGTTGGTATCCTTTGGAAATCTTAGCAAGTCATCATTTTTTTAATATATATACATATTATTTTTTTTAAATGATGACTTAGTAAGTGTGAGATATATATTTTATTGATTTTTTTTTTTTACAGAGAGGAAGGGAAGGAATAGAGAGTTAGAAACATTGATGAGAGAGAAGCATCAACCAGCTGCCTCCTGCACACCGCATGCTAGGGATGTGCCTGCAGCCAAGCTACATGCCCTTGACCGGAATCGAACCTGGAACCTTTCAGTCTGCAGACTGACACTCAATCCACTGAGCCAAACCAGTTTCGGCTATTCTTCATTTTTAAATGGGGAAAACCCATGGGTTGAAGTTGTCTTTTGTCAAGTACTTCCCTGGTTCTGACTCCTTGTAGGTTGCTTTTCTTGCCTAAAAGGATTATTACACAGTGTGTTCTTCTTTTCCTTATTGCAGTTGGAGGACAACAGCACACCTGAACCAAAGGAAAATGGAGAGGAAGGCTGTCACCAGAATGGTCTCCCTCTCCCTGTAGAGGAGGGGAGGGAGGTCCTCTCACACTCACTGGAAGCCGAGCACAGGTAAGGGAGGGTCCGATCACAGAGAATGCGGTGTTTGGCCTGCAAGGAGCTGGACCATACGTAAGACATCTCAGATTGAGTCCAGCATACAAATGGAAGTCCCATGAGCACCCTAACTTGTTCTCTGTATGCCCCAGTTTGCCCCGTTTCTCAATGGGTGTTCCTTTACAGACACAACTTTTCAAACTCCTACGGCTTTTGTGTAGTTTAGTTTCAGGCTCAGTTTATGGCTCCAGTTGCAAAGAGGAGAGGGGAACCTCTTTCCTGGGACTGTTGTGCTCTCTCCTTGGATCCTCCTAGCCCAACTGAGCAGTTACTGTGAGACTCTGAAGGGGCCTTGGGAGGCCTGAGGCCCAATGTGGGGAGAGCCTTAAGCACAGAGCAGCCAACTGTCTGGGCCTCCGAATGGCACATGGGGCCGCCAATATACTACCTTCCTGAAACCAGGCTCCTGTGCAGAGGAACTTTTGGGGTCATAATGTTAAGAAGGAGATCATTAATATCATGAAATTAAACAAGAACTTTATTACAATGAAAAAAATGGAAATGTGCTCACGAGACAAAAGTGAGGTTTATTCCTCTGTTTTTTCTATGGGACAGTGAGGGCCCTTACAATTTGGCTCTTTTCATTATGCTGTCTTATTTTATGCTTTTAATGTCTCTTCTCTGTAATTCTTATAATCTGGAAAGAGCAACTGTGGAGATCCCCCATTTAATTACAAGCACCTAACTAACAATAAAGCTTATTTCACTGTTGATAAAAGAACCTTATGTTTCTTCTCTAACATCAAAGTGGGTACCATTGCCCCTGGGCAGGAACGTTTTTTGTGGAAAGTTGTGGGCTTCCCACTTATGCTTAATGGCATGTTTTCTTTGCCTGACCTCCTTCCTCCAGGTTATTGAAAGCAATGGGATGGCAGGAATATCCTGAAAATGATGAGAATTTCCTTCCCCTCACAGAGGATGAGCTTAAAGAGTTCCATATGAAGACAGAGCAGGTATGTCATTAACCTCTCCTGCAGACCAATTAACCAGTAGGAAAATTGAGGTGTCAGGGTAGTCGTTGCCCTTACGAAGCCCAGCTTACTGTGAGAAGAAGGACGTTGAAAAAGAAATAAGTTGCCGTTTTATATGTATATAAACTTGTAAATAATGTTATCAAAATAATACACACACAAACCTAAGCAACCTTTTGACCATCCAACCTGTAGCTATGATGCGAAATTACCACCAGGGGAAGATGCTCAACACTAGAGCTGCCAAGCTTCAGTGACTTGGTAGCTGCGATTCTTGGGTGACGCACCCGGAACCAGAGAGGAGAGAGCCCAGTTCCGGGTTGTATCACCCAAGAACCGCCCTCTCACAAATCCAGGACTCCCCGGGATGTCGGAGAGTTGGTTTGGGCCCAATCCCCACAAGCCAGGCCAAAGGACCCACCAGTGCACAAATCTGTGCACAGGGCCCCTAGTCAAAATATAAAAGGACATCTCAATCTGCCTAGGCAATAGCTCTCTGCAGTGTTGCATACAAAAACCAGGTCAGTGGTTAGCAGGTTTGAGGAGATGGTATGTTCTTTCATCCTGGAAGCTTTCACCCCTTATCAGAACCACAAGACTATTCCAAAGTTGTGACCTAAGCCCTTGGTTCCTGGGGAAGCAGGCTCACCCTCTTGTGCTGTTAGTCCTGTGGGTTTCCTCTGGTACTCTGGCAAGAGCCAAGAAGCCAAATTTGAATTTATTCAGTAAATGCTTGAATTCTTGCTCTGAGTAAAATACTGCCAGACCTTAGAATTTACAGTGATGGACAAGATCAATGGAATCTCTGCAGATCTTTTGGAGCTCCTATCCTGGTGATATATATATATATATAAGTCATAAGTACCGATTATGTCCTATAAAGAAAAATACAGCCTAAAAGACTTTGCTACTCAGAACTCTGTTTCCCTATCATTTCATCACCTGGGAATTTGTAGAAATACAGAAGCTCAAACCCTGCCCCAATCTGAATCTTCATTTTAAACAGATCCCTAGATTTGTGCATTGAAGTGTGATAAGCACTCCTACAAGAAATCTTGCATCTCTCAGAAGGCCTCCCTCTAAATTCTGCCTAGAATTGAATTTCGGGCTGGCCTTTTCCCTGGTCCCAAGGGCCCTGTGTCAGTATTGATGTTTTGTTTTGTTTTTCTTTGTCTCCCATGCTTACACAGCTGAGAAGAAATGGCTTTCGGAAGAATGGCTTCTTGCAAAGCCGCACTTCTAGCCTGTTCTCCCCTTGGAGAAGCACGTGCAAAGCAGAGTTTGAGGATTCAGACACAGAAACCAGTAGCAGTGAAACATCAGATGACGATGCCTGGAAGTAGGCACATAAATGTTCACCGTTAAATCTGACCCGTAAACTCAGCTTGTGTGCTAACGGAGAATACAAAAAAAATCGTTTCCTTTTCGTACGTTGTTGTTGAATATTTCATGCACAAGGGAAATAATCATATCCCAAAGAGAGAGCGATTGGCTTGTTTAGCTTTTGTTGTTTTTCTTTCCTATTATTTGCTTTGTAGAGAAAATTTGTGTGGTGAGAAATATTTTTAAAATACACACACAGTATATATGGGGCAATGCACAAGTGGGAGCTGACAGTGCAGAGAGGAGGAGACACTGGTCTGCAGCAATAGCTCCCACCAGCCCTTGGGGCACTCACCCCTGTGCTCAAGCAATCATTGTCAATGACAAAGTGACTATTGAAGTTATAATTGTATTAAATTAATGCTAATAATTTGGATATTTTATTTTATTTTTGGCTGCTCGGGTAACGTTAGCCCTTAACCAAGAATATGTGGGGGGGTTTTGTTTGTTTGTTTCTTTTTTTTTTTTTTTTTTCCTTTTTTGGGTACAGCTGTAAAATATTTGGATATAGGAAATGTGTTATTCTTGCGGCCTTGATATTCAGGGTGGATTGTAAAATATAAATTTTTGTGAGATTTCAAAGATTAAGATTATTTTGATAACATTATTTACAGATTTAAAAGATGTGGTTATCACAGGTCTTGAGGGGGAAACTACTGCATAAAATAACTAACTTGGAATAAATATTTTGCATCAGTTTGGATTGTCTTGTGTAAAAAGTATATTTTTTTTTAAATTAGGTTGAGTGGTTTCTTTTTTAGGGAACTACTTCTGGCAGTCTGAGGAACATCTGAATTCACACACCTGTTTCTCCTTTTAGCAGCTACTTTTTTGAAAAGCCTGTGCAATAAAATTACCAGTAATAAAATCAGAAACCCAAGTTTATTTCCAGAAACTGTTATTCACTGCCCATGTACTTACCAATGTATGGATATTAAGGAATATCCTTTATTTTTCTTGCAAAATAAGAACATGTGGGAATGGGTTTGAGTCGATGCTGGCTGGGTGACCAGTGGAGGAGACAGATTTTTTTCATTCAACTAATACTATCCCAGGTATTGTGCAAGGCTCTTGGTGATATAAGGAGAGCCCAGACCAGTAGGGAAGAGAAGACACAATTATGTTAAAAATGAAAATTTAGCCAAAACCGGTTTGGCTCAGTCGGTCTGTGGACTGAAAGGTCCCAGGTTCGATTCCGGTCAAGGGCATGTACATTGGTTGCGGGCACATCCCCTGTAGGGGGTGTGCAATAGGCAGCTGGTCAATGTTTCTCTCTCATTGACATTTCTAGCTCTCTATTTCTCTCCCTTCCTCTCTGTAAAAAATCAATAAAATATGTTTTTTTAAAAAAAAAAAATGAAAATTAACCCTGGCCAGGTAGTTCAGTTGGTTAGAGCATCATCCCCATATGCCGAGGTTACATATTTTATTCCCAGTCAAAACACATACAAGAATCAACAAGTGAGCCTGATCAGTTGTAGTTCAGTTTGTTGGGCATCGTTCTGTGCACTGAAAGGTTTCTGGTTAGATGCCCAATCAGGGCACATGCCCAGTTTGCAGGCTTGATTCCCCAGGAGGCCATCAAATGATGTTTCACTCGCTCTAAAATTCAGTACAAGTATTTTTTTAATTAACCAATGAATGCAGAATAAGAACAAGTCAATGTTTCTCTCTACTTCTCTTTTTTTTTTAATAAATAGTTCCTTTTTTTTCTTTTTTTTTTTTAATTTATTGGTTTTTTTTACAGAAAGGACGAGAGAGGGATAGAGAGTTAGAAACATCGATGAGAGAGAAACATTGATCAGCCGCCTCCTGCATACCCCCCACTGGGGATGTGCCCACAACCAAGGCACATGCCCTTGACCGGAATCGAACCCAGGACCTTTCAGTCGGCAGACCGACCCTCTACCACTGAGCCAAACCGGTTTCGGCTAAAAATTTTTTTTAATGTTTTTAAAATTAAAGTTTAGGCCAAGATCTGATGGACAAGCAGAAGTTAAACAACAGGTATTTACTGCCATTCTTTGGCAGTCCCCCCAGTACATGGTCCCTAGTGGACATAGAGGTCCAAGATGATATTCCTTTTTTTTTTTTCTTTTTTTCTTTTTTCTTTTTTTTTTTCTTTTTTGATATTTTACAGAGGAAGGGAGAGAGATAAAGAGCTAGAAACATTGATGAGAGAGAAACATCGACCAGCTGCCTCTTGCCTACCCCCTACTGGAGATATGCCCGCAACCAATGTACATGCCCTTGACTGGAATTGAACCCGGGACCTTTCAGTCCACAGACTGAAGCTCTACCACTGAGCCAAACTGGTTTCGGCCAAGATGATACTCTTAATGGGTGGCAGCAGAAGAGTAACAGTTCTGATTTCATAGAAGTGGGGTTTAAGTTAGAGACAGATCAGAATGACGTTTGCTAGATTCTAGAGTTGGGAAGGCAGAGACCCTATCTGCCTTCTCTGCTGGTGGTATGAACAGTTCATGTGGAAGCTGTGGAAATAGTGGCTGAGATAGAGCAATAAGAATTATATTCTATTTCATGGAATCTATATTCTTTTAAGACGTTTTTTATGCACTAAGAGAAAGATTGCCAAATTGTAACACTCCCATGAATCTGATTCCAGTATTTAAAAATGTGCATCTTAGAATCAATGAAATGCGTTCATGCACCATAAGATGTTCCAGTATACAACAGTGGTCTATATGTATATAAAAGGCTAAGTGTCCATCTGACCAGTGGCTATGATGGACAGTGATCACCGGGGGCAGATGCTCAACGCAGGAGCTGCCATGACGCACACTGTCCATTGAAAAATAAACAACACCACGCACCTGGTGCTGAGTAACCAACACTCACCTTCCCCCCAAGTGGAATACAGCCCCACTACCCCAGAGCTACACCCCTCATGTCACAAAATGCTGTCCACAACCCAGCCCAGAAACCGTCACTGTGGTCATCGGGTAATGATGTTACATAACACCCAGCCTCCTCTCCCTAGTGGTTAACCTCCTTGGAATTTCTTCAGCCCAGGAACCCAACTTGCTTTATAGCCAGGTGCAAACACTGTACAGTTTAACCAAATGTTTGTGAAACATTTTCCCATGCCTCATTTAATCCCCACAGAAGACCTGGAGTAGGCAGGTAGGAAACTTCCTTTCATTAACAGTGAGACAGATTTAGAAACTTGATACAACTGCAAAGAAGAACTGGTGGAACTTGAAAATGACTTCCGGTTTCTCATTGCACAGAATATAATCAAACACTGCTGCAGTTAAATATTTTACCCTTTGCTTTGCCTGTGTAATCTACAGTAATAATCTGCTTTGTCTTGACATTTACTGCTATGTTGCTCACAATTACCTGAGAGAGAAGTTGGGGGATGCTTCACTAGGCTGGAAAAAGTTTAGCTACATTAGAAAGCGGATCTAATTAAGCAAGTTTGTCTAAAAAAGATTAAGTTGACTTGCACATTCAAGATACATACAAAGCTCCTGGTGCCAATCACACACATGATCTATCATTATTGATCGTGAATTTGGTTGACACTTGTATTATAAAGGGCGAATAGTGATATTAAAATACTTTGTATAATTAAATTCCTTTCAATGTGCACAAATCTGTGCACCGGGTCACTAATAAAATTATAATAGAGCTAAAAAAAAATCCTATCACCTAGTGACATAACCATCATAAGCACAATGCATTACTTACAAGTTTGTGATGATGCTGGTGTAAACAAGCCTGTCCTGCCATTTGTATAAAGGTGTAATACATACCATTATACCCTACGTAATGCTTACTTAATATAAATTTAGGTTGCAATGAAAAAAGCTAGATTTCTTAAATTATCTCAATATAATCTCTCAAATTGATGTTTCTCTGTCTCTCCTTCCTTCTACTCTAAAAAAATCTGCGTGGCTCAGAGATTGAGTGTAGACCTATGAACCAAGAGGTCACGGTTCAGTTCCCTGTTAGGGCACATGCTGGGTTTCAGGCTCAATCCCAGTGTCGGGCGTGCAGGAGGCAGCCACACTTGTGAGATCCTCCCCCTCAGCCAACTTGTGGGCAGATTTATGACATTTCAGGCATCTGCTGCCTAGAAATCCCCAAGACTGAACCACCAATCAGCCCACCCCTTCTTGTTCCGCCCTGGGCCCAACCCTTTCCGGTTCCTCCCCTTGAAAGGCTCTCCACCACTCCACGTGTGGCTGCTTTTTCCATTTTCTGTCTATGGAGGCAACCTGATTGGGTCCCTTCTCTCCCCTCCTCTAATTCTGATTTCCTTCGTAATGAGTCCTGCTCGTTACTGCGGAATAAACCTTCCTTTAATATGTCTTGGTGGTCTCCGACTCCAGTTTCCTGTGCCTCAAACCTTACATCAATGATTCTCCCTTCCTCTGAAATTAATTTAAAATTCTTTTCAATCAATAGAGAACTATCTTTGGGTGAGTATTAACAAGAACATGCAAGGCAGCTGTACCCTCTTCCAGGACATACAAAAGCCTATCCAAGATGAATAGAGTAAAACTCAGGATGCCATAAATGCTACCATAGTCATGAAGAACCTGAACCTGGCTCTTTTGCATCTACATACCCGAGGTTCAGCCAGCAGACTCCCTTTCTTTCTTTCATATATTTTAGTGATTTTTTACCAAGATGAGAGAGAGGGATAGAGAGAAATATCCGTTAGAATCATTTGTCAGCTGCCTCTTGCACACCCGCTACTGGGGATGTGCCCGCAACTAAGGTACATGCCCTTGACCGGAATCGAACCTGGGACCCTTCAGTCCAAAGGCCGACGCTCTAGCCCAGCCGTGGGCAAACTACATCCTCCGGGCCAGATCAGGCCCGAGGAGCCGAAAGAGCGAAGGGTTCTCTTGCTCTCCCCTCCATTCCTTCACCAGCAGCCCAAGATGAGAGTGCCAGCATGGTCAGGTTGCTTTTGTTCCAGCCCTCTGGTCCAGTTTAAGGACCCATTGTGGCCCTGGAGTCAAAAAGTTTGCCCACCCCTGCTCTAGCCACTGAGCCAAATCAGTTTCAGCTGTTTCTTCTTTTAATATGTCTCTTGTATTTTTGAGAGGATGAGGAAGAGAAGATAGAAACATTGATGATAGAGAAACATTGGTCAGCTGCCTCCAGCACAACCCAATGTGCTTAATCCTGAAACCCAGGCATGTGCCCTGTCCGGGAATCGAACCAGTGACTGCTTGGTGCATTGGACGATATTCAATTCATAGAGCCATGCTGGCCAGGCAAGACTTTTTTAAAAAAAATATATTGATTTTTTACAGAAAGGAAGAGAGGGATAGAGAGCTAGAAACATCGATGAGAATCATCAATGAGCTGCCTCCTGCACACCCCACACTGGGGATGTGTCCGCAACCAATGCACATGACCTTGATTGGAATCGAACCCGGAACCTTTCAGTCCGCAGGCCGACGCTCTATCCATTGAGCCAAACCAATTTCGGCAAGACTATTCTTAACTTCCTGGAGAACCACTTCCTAGATGAGGAGAAGTTTATCAAGGAGATGGTTGTCCACCTGACTAACAGGCCAACCGGGCTGGGTAATATCTGTTTAAAGGCTTCACCCTCATAACTAAAAGCCTTTGGGAACCAGAGACCTCTGTGGCCCCTGGTGTCAGGCTTCTCTGCCTGAGCCTCTCCCTGCAGCCACCGCAGCCTTCTGACCACCATGGTGCCCTCTCCAATGCCCTGGACCAAATGGAAACAAAGCTTTTGGCAGAAGAAAAAAAGACATGGTTTCCTGGCAGAATGCTCTTAAAGGCAGACTGCCAACTCTTTAAGAATGGAAAATGACACTAACTTGGGTTATATCCAGTTAGGCAAACAAAAATGAATAATTTAACACTTCCCTGCCAGACGCCATTAGATAACCAATGATGGAACATGTTAAAAGGGCTTAGGGAGCCCTAGCCTCTTTGGCTCAGTGAATAGAGTGCTCCTGCAGACTAAAGGGCCCTGGGTTTGATTCCAGTCAAGGGCACATGCCCTGGTTATGGGCATGATCCCCAGTGTCGAGGTGGGCAGGATGCAGCCAATCAATGATTCTCATCATTGATGTTTTCATCTCTCTCTCTCTCTCTCTCTCTCCCTCTCTCTCTCTCTCTCTGAAATCAATTATTTGTGTGTGTGTGTGTGTGTGTGTGTGTGTGTGTGTGTGTATTGCCCTAACTGGTTTGGCTCAGTGGATAGAGCATTAGCCTTCGGACTGAAGGGTCCCAGGTTCGATTCCAATCAAGAGCATGTACCTTGGTTGCAGACACATACATCCCCAGTAGAGGGTGTGTAGGAAGCAGCTGTTCGATGTTTCTAACTATCTATCCCTCTCCCTCCCTCTCTGTAAAACATCAATAAATTTTTTTTTCTTTCTTTTAAAAGGGCTCAGAGAATCCAGGAGGCAGCTGTTCATTCCCCTTTATTAATATAGGTAGAAAAAAACCAAGGTATAGTATTAGAGACTTGCCCGTCTCATCTCATGCAATGAGGTGGAACAGACTTTGTGACATGTTTTGAAGCCAGGGCCTCCTCCCAAAGATGACCAAGCCCTCCACACCCACACTCCAGACCTGCCTAGGCCTGTCCTTGCTGCCCAGGGAGCTAAGGCTCCTCCCCAAACAAACTCAATACTGTGGACCCAATCAACCTGGCTTTTCCTCTGTGCTCTTCTCCCTCTCCCCTGCTCTCTGCCCCGTCTTCCGCAGGTCTTGGCTGGGTATCAGGAAAGGGGTTCCATCCCATGGCCTCCCACTCTGGAGAGCCAGGGCTCCTGCCCTGTGGGTCCTGTGACATGGTCTTCCGCTCCTGGGCCCTGTTGGCCACTCACACTCAGCGCTTCTGCATCGGCCGTTTGACACGGGAGGTGACCCTCGGAGCACGGCCCTCAAAAGCCTCAGAAGCACAAGCTCCCCTGGTAAGGGCCTCCTCCATGACCATGGCTGGGCATTCAAGCCACCCTGACCCTCAGGATTCCTCCTCCCACATGCTGTATCCAGGTTGTGTCATCACACGAACACCAGGACTTCCCAGAGCAGGAAGCCAGCAAATCAGCTTTAAGGAAGCTAACAGAAGAGGTACACTGGGCGGTACCCACCCACGGGCTCATCACTGAGCATCCTCCCCAAACCTGTGGATCGAGGGTCAGATTACCCCCACATGGCATCGCGGGTTACTGTTACCTCTAGGTGCAGGGCCTGCGGCTGTCCTTGGAGGGAATGCAACCCTGGATAACAGCAATCCCCAGGCAGTCCGTGGAGAACGCCCCCGCTCAGGGCCCCAACTCCCTGGCTGCCGGGAGCCCCAGGGAGCGGCTGCGGGCCCTGCAATGGACCCACTCAGTGCGCGTGGCAGAGACAGAGGCCCAGAGCCGGGCCCTGCAGCTACGTGGTGAAGGTGAGGGGAAAGGGATGGCAGGGAGCGGGACGAAGTGCTCGCCCCTTGGTCTGAGGTTGCTTGAACCCATTCTCACTCGGTCCCTTAGAACTGAACCGGCGCCTCCAAGGCCTGGCCCGCCAGCGGGGCGGTATAGCTCGCCTCCTGGGCCTGGAGCGGGAGCTTGTGGAGCTCCGGGCGGAGGCCGGGAGAACCAGGGGAGCTCTGGAGGCCCTGGGAACGCGCGTCCAGCAGCTGCAGCCTGAGCCCGGGTGAGATGGGCCGCAGAGCCCTGAGGGCCACCCGGGTCAGCTAAGCAGGCGGGGTTTGGGAAGTGGAGGGGGGGGGGGAGGGAGAAAGGGAGGGGACAACGCGGACAAGATGCAGGTTGGAAGCAGGGGGAAGAGAGCCCGTGTGAGTTTGGGATGGGGTGATGGGCCGCAGGTGAGGGTCATTAACAAGGCCTCCCCATGGGTCGCCCCCAGCTCCAGGACTGGGCTGAACTCCCTGCAAGGGGCAGAACTCTGTTGGCCGGTGCTACAGTCCAACCCAGGGACTCTGGCTGCTGAGATTGGGTGAGGCCCGGGCCCGGGGACGGGCATTGGGTGAAGCCCTGGGCATTCTTGAGAAGACGGTGTTGCCTTCTTGTCCCCTATTCACTAGGGCCCTGCGTGAGGCCTATATCCGAGGCGGGGGTCGGGACCCCGGCGTCCTGGGCCAGATATGGCAGCTGCAAGTGGAGACATATGCTCTGGAGCTTCGACGGTCACGTTCCCACAGGGGTGAAGAGGAGGGGCCAGCCAGGAGGGTCTTGCGGAAGCGGGGGTCTTAGTCTTGGAAGGAGGAAAGGGCGGTGAGGGCGGGAGGGAGGATGTGGCATGGGAACCCCCTAAGTGAAAGCTCTGAGATAAAAACCTGGGTGGCCTTTGAGGCTGTGACTAGGATGTTAGGGAAGAAGTCTACCCTCTCTGGGGAGTCCCTAAGGGCTGAGAGCTACTCAGAACTGGATTACGCTGGTCACCAGAGGTCAAAGGTGACAGGTCAGACTTGTTCATTACAGGAAGGCGGGCAGGTTCCACATCTGGGAAACTTCTGGCAGTGGAGACCGAAAACCGGCGTCTGGAGGCAGAAATCCTGGCTCTGCAGATGCAGAGGGGTGCAGGCCGCGCACCCTGGGGTCAGTGAGCATCCCAATGCCATGCCAGGCTTAGAAGAGGGTGTTAGGCTGGCTATGCATGGGGAATGAAGTGTGTTTGTGCCCCATCTGTCTGTGTCCATGTGTGTGTGTGTGTGAGTGTGTGTGTGTGTGTGTGTGTGTGGTGGGGGGGGGGGGTTGGCTCTCAGGCAGGGGTGTCCCAGTCCACTTACTTGTTGCTTCCTGCTCAGGAACTCCCTACTCTTCCTCTGCACGTAGGGTCCAGAGAGCCACAATTTGTGGCCAATCCCAGCACACGCCTGAGAAGGGAAGATCCCCCACGCCTCCCACCACCGGTGGCTCCCCCGCTGCCGCCACCGCTTCCACACTCCACAGGTGGCACAGAAAAGACTGTGAGGATCCGGGGGTTGGGGGGGGGGGGGGCTCTGCTCTGTATAGTTGGGGAAGCATAAGTACCAGGAGGCTTTCTAGAGTACTCAACTCTTCCCCACAGCCACCGCTGCCTGGAGCCATGACCAGGAACCTGGGCCTGGATCCACACTTTGTCCTTCCCACAGCTGATGTTCTGGGCCCTGCTCCCTACGACCCTGGGTGAGGCCTGCTCCTTCCCTTGACATCTCTGTGACTTGGCCACCACTGCTGGTTACGGTCCAGCTATAAGTGTTGGGGAACTCGCTAGGGGGGTGGAGAGGAATGTGTGTGGAGGCTCACGGAGACCTGTGTCCCCAGGGCTGGCCTGGTCATTTTCTATGACTTCCTGCGGGGCCTTGAGGCTTCTTGGATTTGGGTGCAACTAATGACTGTCTTGGCCCGAGATGGACAGGATACAGGAGGGACCACAGCTTTGCCCCCAGCCCTTTGTTTGCCCCCTCCTCCAGCTCCTGGGCCCATGGGCAACTGTGCCATCCTGGCCAGCAGGCAGCCTGTACCCAGGTCAGTAGGTGGGGATTATGACTTTGGTGCCCCTTGCCATAAGTTTCCTCATTTGTATACAGGGCTACTGGGTCTGAATGCCAAGTTCCAGGGAGTAGAACTAGGTTCTGGCTTCTGACACCTCTTTTTTCATTTCATCGTTTTTAGACTACTACCTTCACCATCACTATCCCTGCTCTGTGAGTTGCAAGCCTGGCAGGGGCTGGCAGGGGCTGGGGCACCACAACCAAAGGCCTGGACCTCACTAGTGCTCTTTGACCGGGATCAGAGGGTACTAAGTGGTCCTTGGCGTCTCCCACTTCGGGTCCTTCCTCGGGATCCCAGCCTTAGCCTGGGGCAGCTGAATGGAATTCCCCAGGTGAGTGCGGAAAACGGAGCCTGTGGGTCAACTGGAAGCCATGGATACACAGCATTTCCCCTCTCCACAGGTAGGTCAGGCTGAGCTCTTTCTGCGGCTGGTGAATGCGAGAGATGCAGATGTCCAAACACTGGCAGAGATCAATCCAGCCAGTGCCCACGAGTACCAGTATCCACCCCTGGTGAGGGCTCGACTAGAAGTAGGGTCACCGTGGGTGTGGTTGGTGTGGTTAAGGGCCAGCCTTTGTTGATCTCTACCTGCCAAATGCTTCCTGTAATCCAGTCCAACGCCAGAGCCTGTGCTAACCTCTGCATAAACCCGCTGATCTGTCTTCTCCATCCCACAGGTGCCCAGCTCAGCTTCACTGGGAGCCAACTCCCTTTCACCAACAGCTGGCTTTATCGACCCCCCTCCTGCAGAAGAGCCCCTTGACAACAGTCAAGAGTAGAGATGAAGGCTTGGGCTCCAGTGGCTTAGACGCATCCCCCTGAGCTTTCCGAGTCCAGAATTTGGGTATGAATAGCTTAACATGCACAGAAATAGGTCTTAATTAACGCCTATTCCCAGATCTGCAGCTTTACTACTGTTCTGAGGGTCTAGAACAGGGCTGGGCAAACTACGGCCCACGAGCTGGATCCGGTGAATAAAACTATTGAATTAAAAACAAAAAAGAGCCCTGGCTGGTTAGCTCAGTGGACAGAGCGTCAGTCTGCGGACTCAAGGGTCCCGGGTTCGATTCCCCAGTCAAGGGCATGGACCTTGGTTGCGGGCACGTACCCAGTGAGGGGTGTCCAGGAGGCAGCTGACAGATGTTTCTCTCTCATCGATGTGTCTCTCTCTCTCCCTTCCTCTCTGCAAAAAAAATCAATAAAAAAAATTTTTTTTAAAAAAAGACCGTACTCTTTTATGTAATGATGTTTACTTTGAATTTATATTAGTTCACACAAACATTTCATCCATGCTTTTGTTCCGGCCCTCCTGTCCAGTTTAAGAACCCATTGTGACCCTAGAGTAAAAAAGTTTGCCCACCCCTGGTCTAGAAGCAAAATGTAGATGAGCACAAAATGCAACCTTCAACCATGGCTTTACCACCTCAAAGCTTAAACTATTTGGCCTTTCTTTACATTGTCAGGTATTTGCAATATTATCTGGTATATGGGAAGGTCTTTGAAAGGTGACTGAAGGAGCACTCTTTAATCATCGCTATTTTGCTAAAAATCAGTTTTATTGGCACACTTCATTCAAATCCAAGTTTTGCAGGACATCCCCCAGGAATGTTGCAGGCTCTCAACAGACCTTGTAGCTATACACACACACACACACACACACACACACACACACACACGTCATGGACATGGCCCAAACACAATATTCCTCCCAAGTAGGGTGTGTCATGTAAGAAATCTAGCTGCAATTTGATAATGGACCTGGCCCAGATCTGTCCACCAAAGATCAAAATCCTGGGAGTCTAGTATATCATGCCTGTGCCCCCACACCTACAAAGCTTCAGGACTTGAGATAGAAAGGCATCTTCACGCCAAAACCGGTTTGGCTCAGTGGATAGAGTATCAGCCTGCAGACTGCAAGGTCCCGGGTTTGATTCCAGTCAGGGGCATGTACCTTGGTTGTGAGCATATCCCCAGTGGGGGTGTGTGCAAGAGGCAGCTGATCGATGATTCTCTCATCGATGTTTCTATCACTCTCTTCCTCTGTAAAAAAAAAAAAAAATCAAAAAAAATATATTTTTTTAAAAAGGCATCTTCAGGATAGAGGTTCATGGCTGAATTCTGCAGCACAGGTTACTATAATCAGCCCAGAGAAACTCTCCAGCCATTTTATTACTTAGAGAAAATAAAAACACTGGAAAATGGGGTTTACTTGGGAGTCAGAACTCCCTCTGCCTCCAACATTAAGCATCCAAACAGCCGGTTGTCATCGACTGTACGTCCCATACTGTCAACAAGCCTGGTAGGTGGTGAGATTAAATGCTCTTAGGTAATGGAGAGCAGGCCCCGTTTGTAATCTGGAGCCAAATAGTGCCCAGTGCAAAGCAGGTTCTTAAACTAAGAGTCAGGGTCAGAGTCAAATGCAGTTCTGCCAGTTTCACACTAGCACTGTGCCTTGGACAAAACCGAGGACCTAAATGGGATGGTGTAGTACTAGATCTTCAAGCAGAGTTACTGCCCTTCAACCGTAATGCCACACAGAAATGGTCCAGGAAACCCAGGATCCCACTCTTGAGATCTTATAAAAATAAGTCCAGACCAGGAGTGATTTTTTTTCCTCCATCATCTTTATTTTAAAAGTCAAAACTGCAGATGGGTAACAATTCCAAATTTTGATATAGTTCAAACTTTCTGTACAGAAAATAATATAGCTCAACCAGCCAGCCTTCCCACATTCTTCCAACCACACCCAGTGTCCATCATGGTCAGTCCCTTAGCCATTTTCAGTTCAGAGAGCTCAATTTTCTACAAGCAATATACCTCAATAGCCATGTTTTCCTCAATAGCCAAGCCCCCAAGTTTTCATCAAAGTTTTACCCCAGGACAGGATTATGGCCCTCATTGGAGCAGGGGAACAAAAGACAGGTACCAGGTACTACCCAAGGCCTGGCATAGAGGCTGTGGTCAGCTCAGAGTCCACCACAGTATCAGCACCGAAGAGGAAGATTGTCACCAAATCGTTTTGTAGCCCCCATCCAGGGACAGCACCACCGAAAGTTTGCAATACGTTCAGTCAAGTATTTAAAATGGAAAAAAGTATAGCACCATTGGGCCAGCAGCCACACTTGATTTGATCAAATTTACATTAAATAGATAGAAATTTGGATTAGAACATTCAACAGAAAGGGGGGGTACTTTTAGTCACTATATAAAACCAATGTGCTTCAAGGCACAGATAAAGTTAAGTATGTAAGAAAAAGCCATCAAAGCCTCAACCTTTGCATACAATCTTTATTGAAGTTATACAAAATCCCCCAAAAGTGAAAAAATACATTATATACAAAAACACTTTCCCTTGGGAGGAAGGCTCTTTTCCCTCTTAACATGCAGTGCTTTCAACTGGAGCTGCAGCCTCCACTGTGCCCTCCATTGCTGCCCGGCTGTCAGCCTGATTCTCAGCCTGGAAGATAAACAGGGGGCCCGGGCATAAGTGACCCTTGTTCAAGCCATTCCACCTTATACCGCTGACTAGGCCTCAGTCCAAACAAGTCCCCTAAACTCTACCTTACTCCCCCACTCGAAGGGCAATGAGCAAATAATAAACCCAACTTCTTAAACTCTCTGTAACAGCGCTGACAGAGCCAATGTTCATACATTACATGGAAAGAAGCAAGCAGAAAGGACCCGAGCTCTTGACAATTAAGCCTCCGCATACATTCATAGTGGTGTGTGTATAGGTTCCACTGGCCAGTGAGATGTCCCACAGTCCATACCAAACTGTTTCCGGAATAACCTCATTGTTTTTATGAAGGTTACACTCAAGCAATCCAAACAGGCTCAAGGTGGGGAACATGCACTTGGGAGGACTGGTTTCCCCAGGCCCGAGAACAAGGGGAAATGAGACAAGAGTCCAAGCCCTGCTTTAACTGCCCACCTCCTCCTCCATGTTTTCAGAAACTTCATTTCCACTGGAGACTGCGTCTCCACTGCCTCCATTCACCTCCGGCTCTTGTTTGGCTTTCTTTGAATCATCTTTCCGGGGACTCTCTTCCTCTGGTTTCCGCTAAAGATATAATTGTGAAGTCTTCAACAAACGTGTTTAATGTTTTTAAAAGGACTTTTTTTTTTTTTTTTTTTTTAACACCCCTATCCTTTCTGAGTGCAAAGATCCCAAACAGGAGTCATAGTTCATAGGGTCTTTCTCAACCCACAGGAAGTAAAGCAGAATAAATGGGTCCGTCCCAACATACCAATTCAGCCTCTAATGGAAGGGTTGGGTGGGTGTCAGTAGATCTGAACAGTAGCCGAACCACAAGTTTAATATACTAAATTTGAATCAGGAAATAAAGGAGTTAGACTTTCTCACAAGAGAAAAAAAACTATTGCAACCAGAGGCAAAAGACAGACTCAGAAAATTCGGCTTTATTTAGAAAGAGGGAAAGAGAGAAATAGCAATTTGTATTGACCTATTTATCATTCTTTGGTTGATTCTTGTAACTGGGGACTGAATTAGCAATCCTGGCATAGTGGGATGACACTTTAACCAACTGAGCTACCTGGATAGGGATGAAAACTATTTTGACTTGCAAATCCTTATCACCCTTTGCAAATATCTTTGCACCAGGAAAGATATTATTCCTTGTGTATTTGGGGGGGAAAAATAAAAAGAAATGATCACATGTACATTTACCTTCTTTCTGACAAGGTGGGAAATATCAGTCACACAATTTGACGAGGAAGCACCATCTGCTGACTTTCTACTGGCAATCTGACAAAAAGGAAGCCTTCGTTAGCAATGAACACCTACATGAGACAAAGAGCGAGGTCTAATATTTAAGACAAGCAAAACAAAGAACCAACAAACCTGAATACTCACCATGGAGACTGACGAGCCTCCTACACTCGGAGTGAAACCTGAAGTAGCGCTCTCTACCTGTGAAGATGACAAACTGCAGTGGGTCCCAGGATAGAAGCCATCGGGTCACCCACAGTCCTACAACAGGTACCCACCATCAAAGCAACTGATTAAAACCTCAAACAACAGTGGCCTCCATAGAGCAGCTACCTGGTCTACCCCTCTACCTATGCCTGTTACCTGCCAGATCCAACCTGGGGTACACAGGCAGTGTCGAAATTAAACCAAGCCCTGGCCGGTTTGGCACACTGATTCCTTTTAACACACATTCTAACCATTAAAGCAAATCTCATGACTACATATGATGTCAACAAAATTCAAAGCCATCAAGATTACTAAGAAAATGTAAATATGTTACAACCCGAAGTCTTCAACAAATGTGTTTAATGGTTTTTAAAAGACACTTCTTTAACACTCCTCTCCTTGCCATGTGCAAAGATCACAAACAGAAGTCATAGGGTTTTGATTCCCAGCCAAGGGCATATACCTGGGTTGCAGGGGAGTGGGCAAGAGGCAATAGATCAATGTATCTCTCTCACATCAATGTTTATCTCTTTCTAAAAATGAATGGGGATCCGAAACCCGTTTGGCTCAGTGGACAGAGCGTCAGCCTGCAGACTAAAAGGTCCCAGGTTCAGTTCTGGTCAAGGGCATGTACCTTGGCTGTGGGAACATTCCCAGTGCGGGGTGTGCAGGAGGCAGCTGATCGATGTTTCTCTCTTATCAATGTTTCTACCCCTCTCCCTTCCTCTCTGTTAAAAAAATCAATAAAAAATGGAAAAAGAAAGAAAGAAATTAAACTAAATCCTCCATATGCTATCATCATCCTGACACCCTAGCACTGAAAGGCAGAGCAATCTGGGGTTAAAAGCCTTCAACATCTCAGTAATCTATACACATTCTCAGAGATGGACACAATAGTTTATAGTTATTAAATAAATACTATTTGTCTTACACCATTAGAAATATTTTCCGAGGTACTATTTTCATTCCCATTTTACACATGAGACAACTAAGGCAAAGAAAAGTAAACACTCATGGTCATGTATAGCAAATGGCAAAGATAGGAGTCAAATGCAATCTGGTCCCACAGTGTATTGTCTTAAGTGTTATACTATCTGATAGGAATACATAGACAAGTTCTCACATTCCCTCTGACTTCCAACTCCCTGGAAACCATGTTATACCTAACATTCCCAGCCAACAGAACACTAATACCACAATACTTCAACTATATTGAACACTAGAGGCCCAATGCATGAATTTGTGCACAGGTGGGGGTTGGCCTGTTGGAAGGGAGACAGCTGGAGGTTGGCAAGCCGGCCCCATCAGAACCAGGCCAGCTTGGGTGATCGGCTGGCTGACCCTGCCCCTGATCAGGGGGGTGAGGGCCCTGAGGGGCTGCAGGAGGTTGGTCGGCCAGCCCTGCGCTCTATTGGGGTGGGAAGCCATCAGGGGTGGGCTGGCGGGGGAGGGGGGGGCTATAGTAGCTGGGGGACCCAGCCAGTTCAATGGCTGCAGTTCATAGTGACTGGTAGTTCCAGTGTTCTGGTCGCTGGCTTTTTGTATATATAGATATTATCAAAACTTGAAAAGGAAACCAAACCAACCAGAGTTGCTTTCAGAGCCAATTCAGCTACATTCCCACTATGCTGGGACTCCTTTGCATCTTCTATCTTCTCTCTAATTTCAGGTAGCAGTTCCTTCAGCTCTTCAATTTCTTTCTCATATTCAGTCCGTGATCCTTCAGCCTCCTTCATCTTCTCATTTAGTACAGCTACAAAGGTTGAAGTGATCAGTAAATTACCACAAAAAGATTTCCTTTTACCTTGTCAATTACTGGAGCCATCAAAATCATTGTGAAAACAGCTGATGCTCACTCACCCATTCTCTTCTCAATGACTTCAATAGACTTGCCGAACTGTGCCACTGCCTCATCATACTGAGAGTTGTACCCATAGGCCAAGCCCAACTGGTAGTGGGTCTCTGCAAGGAGCCGGTCATGGGCTTCCAGGTACTGCTCTTGAAGGTTTAGGCAAGCCTGGAATTCCTCCACAGCTTGGACATAATTCTCTAATGAAGAGGAAAACAATAGCAAGAAAATGAACAGCATTTAATACTATAGTACTTCTAAATTTTAGAACATTCTGGAAGAATGCTCTCCCCGCCTCCCCAATTTACATGTCATGACCACTGATTATAAAAAAACATCAAAATGACTAAGACTTTCAATTAGAATGACGTTTAGGAAAGACTATTCACTGTTCTAGGGAACTATAGGGAGCCCAAACCTACTGTCCTTTTAAAACCAACTGCCCATACTTTATGATCAAGCTCAATTTAAAGGAATTTGAAAAAAACTGGGTGGGAGTACATTCGGGGAAGAGTAAAATGGAAGATGTATTACCAGATTCAACACTAACTTCTCCAAGTTTAAGATGTGCCTGTGCAGCATAAAGCTGAGCCTCTTTTGTTTCTTGCCTAAAAAAAGGAAAAACTATCAGAAACCGTAACAACATTTGTCCAACCATAACTGGGTTCTATTTTCAACCACCAACCTCCCCACCTGAGCCTAGAAGGACCACGAGTTTTACCTTTTAAAAATTATCTTTGCTAAATCCAGCATATCCCAGGCAAGCTCTAGGTTCCCAATCTCCTCCTCTTCATTTTCTTGAAGTGACTAAAGTATATACAAATCATTGGTATTAGGCAGAAGCACAAAGATAAGCATCTTAAACTACAAACATACATATATATACACACACATATATACACACATACATACATACATATATATGTATGTAGTACAAAATGCACATATATATGTAGTACGGCTTAATAAAAACCTGACATAGTATTCGAATTTCAGACTTTTCCCTAAATCCTACAATGTGGGTCTTAACAATGAGACACTGGGCCTGCCCTCATAGATAGGACACCATGGAATCAAAGGGATGCATAGACATGAACAGTCACACGTGTACTTTCTAGTACAACTATACCCCTACAATAAGGAAGCAAAATATATTGAGCAAATGATTACCTTGTTTTCAAGAACACAATCATTTGGTGTTTCTTCAGTCTTGTCATTTTCTTTATCCTCTTCTTCTGAGCCCTCAGTTTCTGCAAACAAAAATTCCTCAGTATTGAGAATACTATGTTATCTTTAGACTAGTCAGAGATTCCAATAAGCATCTGTGAAACAACCTATATTCTGGGGCAGGACAGGCCAAATGCTAAGCCAAACCAGCCAATATTTGAACTGACTGATATAAGTAAGGCCCGTGGTTACAGTCTAATTCAAGTCTCATCTTATAGTGTCTATAGTTCAGACCTTCAACAATCAAATGCTAAGTGTTTATTTTCTAAAAGGTGATCTAGATCAGGGGTGAGGAAGGTCCGGCCTGTGGGCCCGTGAGGCCTCAGAAACCACTTGGTTTGGCCTTGCCAAGGAAGCTGCAGGAAGGACTAGAAACTCAATAAATTAGGGTTTTTTTCATAGCAACATAAATTTATATTAAATGAATTATATTAAGCAAATGATGCTATAATGGCCCTTGGCAGGAAGAAAAAAAAAGGTTCCCCACCCCTGATTTAGATCATCCAGAAGATGAAGACAGATTAGCTACTGCCTCTTGTGCAATGGCACAAGTCCCCACCTACTCAGCCAAAAGCAGTTTGGAGGCATCTTCAGCCAGTGTTCCTGGCATCTTTAAGCTCCTTTTTAGCTAATACTACTAAAGAGCTGAGAAAATACAAAAAGTTAAATTCTCTAGTTCATTCAGAGAAAGAATACTGAACAGACTAGCTTTTCCACAATGGAGCTGTGGAGAGAAAAGCATAGCCTTTACCAACTCTCACCAATGAGCATGCCACAGACTCCAGCCAGCGTTAGCATGTATAGAATGAGTGAAAAGTACCAGAACCATTTATTTTACTCCAGCAACATGTTAAAATTTGCAGCCATACTGACACATTTTACCTTATTGACATACACTCACAGGTCAATAACCTATATGGACTGCTAATAATTAGATCTACACAGCATGTAAAGTTCACAATGCCATGTGATTTAAATGGGCTTTTCGGTGTAACAAACAATTCATAAATTGTGTATAATGTGTTAACACCTCTTTTATCTTTCACTAATAGCGTTAATACCAGTAAAGGAGCTCAAATATTGTCGCTTGACAACCTACTGTGAGAATCTATACTAATAAAAAGGTAATATCTAGACAGGGCTGCGAGGGAAGCCTGGGTCCTGGGTACCAGAGGGAAGTTGGTGCCGGCCCCAGGGGAAGGAAGGCCTACTCTTCTTTTTTTAAAAAAATATATCTTATTGATTTTTTTTACAGAGAGTAAGGGAGATAGAGAGTTAGAAACATCGATCAGCTGCATCCTGCACACCTCACACCGGGAATGTGCCCACAACTAAGGTATATGCCCTTGATTGGAATAGAACCTGAGACCTCCTCAGTCTGCAAGCTGACACTCTACTGAGCCAAACCGGGCTTGGCAGGAAGGCCTACTCTTGCACGAATGTTGTGCATCAGGCCTCTAGTGTAAATATAGAAATGAATTGATTTTAGAGAGAAAGGGAAACACTGATTTGTTGTTCTACTTATTTATCTATTCATTTGCTGCTTCATATGTGCCCTAATCAAGAATTGAACCTGCAACCTCAGCATACCGGGACGATACTCTAACTGACCTACCTGGTCAGGGATAATTTAGTACTTCTGAAATACAAATACCCATCATCATACAGCATATTTTTCCACACCATATTTCCAAGTGGTTTGTGTACTTATTAGTTGCCTCATGTTAAATTAGATGAGTCATTTTATTGACTTGACAATGAAGTCTGTCTTCTAATAGATTATGTTATGACAGGTCGTAAGTACCAATGTAGCCTCTTAAGAGACTTTATCTTCTCAATTTGCAGGAAAAATCGACAAAATATTCGTTCTTCTATCTGTTCTTAATAATCTAGTATCTGGCAGAAATCAATTTGGCTCTCGGCCTGCAGACTAAAGGGCCCCAGGTTTGATTCCAGTCAAGGGCATGTACCTTGGTTGCGGGCACATCCCTGGTGGGGTGTGCAGGAGGCAGCTGATCGATGATTCTCTCTCATCGATATTTCTGACTATTCCTTTCTCTTCCTCTCTGTAAAAAACAATCAATAAAATATATTTTAAAAAAGTAATAATCTGCCGAAACCAGTTTGGCTCAGTGGATAGAGCATTGGCCTGTGGACGGAAAGGTCCCGGGTTCGATTCTGGTCAAGGGCATGTACCTTGGTTGCGGGCACATCCCCAGTAGGGGGTGTGCAAGAGGCAGCTGTTCAATGATTCTCTCTCATTGATGTTTCCAACTCTCTATCCCTCTCTCTTCCTCTCTGTAAAAAAATCAATAAAAAAAATATTTTTTAAAAAAAATAATAATCTGGAATCTGCTCCTATTCATAGCAGAATGTTAGAAGGTTGACATCTAATTTGATAGAATATATCTTAATTTTTGAGTTTTATATTAAATTTTTAAATTATAATTCTTACAACAGTGAGAAAAATATCGGTTTTTCTCAAGGAATCTGTACTACCTTCATGGAATGATGGAGGAAGCGAGGTTAATAAGAAAGCCATTGCTTTAAGACACTTTCCAACCTGGTAACCAATACCCAGGTATTAATAGAAATGCCCTGATGTTCATCAGAGAGCTGTTAACATATTTTCCAAGATTCTCTGAAAATGGAATCTTGTGGTATGGCTATCATCTTTCTGAGAAAAGGGAGACACTATATAATACCATTTTTCTGATCTTGTAGCTAAAGGCAAAGTAAAGGCAATCTGATTCTCGAGCTATTCTAGCATTCTCACAGGATAAAGTCAGATAATCACTACAGACTGACTAGTATAGTCCATGTGAATGTGGCCAAGCTTGATGGCTTCAATATTAAAATTCTATTAACTGACCAATCATATCTAGCATGAACACCAGACCAATATTTTTTATTAGGGATATGCACAGCTCAAGAGATGGTAAGAAATGGAGTCTTAAGAGAAAACCACAAGATTTTTGCAATAATGTTGTTACATAAATTTCAGATAAAAGGTGGTTAAAGGAGAAGATAAAAGTTACTTTCCTCAGAATGAGGCTGCTTGGGAAGAACAATACATGCAAGTCAGATCTAGGGTTGGATTTCAGTACTATGACTTACACTAGGGATGGGCAAACTTTTTGACTCGAGGGCCACAATGGGTTCTTAAACTGGACCAGAGGGCCGGAACAAAAGCAACCTGCCCATGCTGGCACTCTCATCTTGGGCTGCTGGTGAAGGAGCGGAGGGGAGAGCAAGAGAATCCTCCGCTCTTTCAGCTCCCCCGGCCGTAGTTTGCCCACGGCTAACTTACACTGTTTGACCCTAATCAATTAATGTAACCCTAAGCCTCAATTTCCTCATCACTACAACTTAAGTAACTTATTACATAGCATTATTTTAGAATAAGAGATATGTATGTATGGGAGAGCTCTTTAACACGTTACTTAGGATCCAAATGAATCCTTTTTGAACAAACTGGATATAATATGACATCTCTACTATAGCTTATAACTCAAAAGTCCAACTTCGAGAGCCAGCAGAGCTTTTTACTATTCTTGCTCACTACCATTAAAGATCAAGGCATGGGAGTTTTTAAAAATTGAGAAATTCAGTTCTGTGCTTTTCCTTAAAGAACTTCTAAAGCCCATGAACAGTCCAATGGTGCTACCATTTAGAGCCAAATTCACTTCTGATTACCATGCTTGTGCTGGCTGAAGTGCAAGGACCTGCACATAGGTACAAGTTTATCAGAATGAGCTACAAATATTGTTAATGGGTCATTAAAAATCTTAGTCTGTCAATTGTATGATTAATTGGTATACATGTGTGGTTATTAATATCAATGTTAGATGAATCTTATAGACAGTAGAATCCTCAAATCATAGTACAACTTAATTCATATATGCCAATTATATAATTACTAATTAGAGGCTTATACATGTTGGTTAAGTTGAATCAAAAGTAGACTAAATAATATTATAAAGCACCCACTTAAATAATGTTTACGGAACAAAAATTTCAGATGGGCACCAAAGCAAGCATGAAGGGAGAAAATAGCAAGAAGGCCAATGAAGTTTTTGTTATCTTTTGGAAGGGTCTAATTCTAACTAATGTGAATAGCCTTTAAATAATTCTGAAGACTAAAATTAAAGATGGTTACCAGAATTCTTTCACTCTGGTAATATAGCCTTAAGAGTGAACTTGAATTTCAATGGCATGCCTGCTTAAGTGTACCAGTTCAGTGGATTCTACTGCTTTAATCCTGCTTCCTAAAGCAGAAAAAAGGAACATGTAAACAGCAAGTAAAACAATTCAGAGGCATGCAAGTGAACATCCATTCAGCATTCTCTGCCAGCCTAGCCCACTATTTCCCTACTGACCCCACCCCCATCCAGCTTTACTGGCTAGTATGGTACAAGTTACTAATAGCTAGCCAAGTCTCAGAAATCAAAGAAGGCCTATTTTGCAGTTAGTAAAAGCGTTAGTTTATAAGCCAGCTAAAGAAGTTTTTTGATTTAACTTGCTCAACTTATCACAACCTTTATAAACTACCCCCATTTTCATTTAGCCCTTTCCTAATCCAAAGGCAGACGGAAAATCCTGAATGGAAGGCTGACTTTTACCCATAATTAGTGAGTCAAATCCAGAATGTACTCCACCCACTGCAGGTCTTGCATATCCCGGTTACCTTCACCCTCTTTCATCTGTTCTTCTCTCTCTTGTGTTTCTTCATTAGCAGTTATCTTAACTTTGTCTTCAGGGGATTTCTCAGTACCCGCCTGGGTTACCTTGGTCTCAAACCCATTTCCAGCTGCCCCAGATTCTTCTGGAGACAGCTTAGTCTCCGCCTGGGTAGGAACCACCTCTGCCCTGCCCTCTTCTAGTCCTGAGACAGCTTTTATTTCTGTTAATCCTTCTGCATTAGTCTCTGATTCAGGAGTTTGATCTCCTGCAGCTGCCAGTCCACTGACTGTACCATCCTTAGAGAGAACTTTGGTCTCCTGCCCAGGCTTCTCAGAGGCTAGTGACCCATCTTTTGCAGCCTCTGTTGTCAACTCTGATGACTCTTCAGCAGGAGGCATTTCTTGCTCTACCAACTGCTCAGGAACAGCCTTTCCTGGATCATCTTTAGAGGCAGCTACCTGCTCCTCTGGCTCATCCCCACCCACATCCACCGGCTTGACTGTTGCATCTATAGGCTCTGCTTCTGCCTCTACTGCAGTGGCCTTACTTTCTAGAGTCACAGTGGGCTGCTCTTCTGAAGCTTCTTTTGGCTTTTCCTCTAGGTTCACAACTACTTCTTCCTGTTTCTCCTGACCTTCTTTTTCTTTGTACTCTTCTTGGATTTCTGTTACAGAAACTGATTTTCCTTCCTCAACATCAGGGGTTTCGTTTTCTGGCTTCTCAGCAATGACCTCAGCTTCAAGCAGTCCTTCTGATGCTGCCACTCCTTTTGCATTTTCAGTGGTTTCATTTAAGTGATCTGGAGTTGATTCAACTTTTTCCTGTAGTAACTCTGCAGGCTCACTCGTATCCATATCTTCTCTTTCACCCTTCTCCATTTCAGTCTCCTGTTCTTTATCAATTTCAGGCTTTATCAGAGACTTGTCTTCCACTTTTTTTGCTTCTTTGTCTCCCATGGCGTCATTAACCTGTTCTCTCAACTCGTCCCTTGCTTCCTCTACATGGTTAAAGAACATGAAGCATAAACATGTCTTCGAGTTTAATGATAAAGGCATAAATGGAAACTAAAAACACATTCCCTTTAAACCCTCCAAACAGCCTGGCTTAAGTTTTAGCAGATGGCCTACAAATTATTTGCCCTTTTAAGAAAAGCAAAGGTAAAGTCCCATCTAGCAGTGCAACTTATTGCGAAAGAAACCCAAGCTCCCTAAATTAGCTTACTTGAGCATTCTGAATGTCAATTAGGTAGAGATGCCAAGCTTTACATTCTCCTCTAAACATTATAGACCTCCATCTGATTGGCCAAACTCAGCATAGAAATTAACATTTAAATTTCTGATACACAAAAAATGTAAAAGAGCTCAGAAAGCACTGCTATTAAAATAACCGAGTGGCACAGATTTTTTTAAAAATAAGTAATCCTCTTAAAAAACAAAACAAAACACTAATAGTCACTTTCTGTAATCAGTTACTTCCACTGAAGTCTCCACCCGATGCAGGTTATCTCCCAGGCATCTTATAGACAATCCGGAATAGGAAGAGCCTATCTCGGTCACTTGTACACAAGAAATATATGTTGCATCTCTTGAATGCCACATGCATCCCCACATACCATCTATGTTATCATTATTTTCTACCAGAGATTCTTCTGTTTTTTCTCCTTCCTCCTCTTCCGCATGAACACCTTCCAGGGCATTTCCCAAAACACCATTTTCCATTCTAGGAGAAAATGAAGAAGTACTAAAGGTATGATGACTAGAACGTAACAATTTATGAAAGACTGAAATTGTAGCCCTATATTATAAAAGCAACAGAAGAAAATGCAGAGTAAGCAAACGCAGAGAATATAAAGTAGGTGTTCCTACAAAACTTCTATAATTAAGGCTGGGAGAACAGTGAAGGAAGGAAGTATACCCTTCATCCAGCTACCAAAAAGTACTGGTGACTCTTATATTTACCTTATATTAGGGACACATTTCCCAAGCTTCACACCCACTGACATTTCCTTAAATGGGAAAAAACATTCTGGCAAGATGTTTACGACAAATCACCAGAATGCTCTACAAAACTAGAAAACTTACTAAAACTGATATTCAATAAATCATAGATAATTTGCTAGTTTCATGTGCCCTCAATGTATTTTATCCTGGTGAATAATTTCTGGTGGAAATCACAACACCTTTACAATAATTAAAGACTATTTATAAGTTTTATTTGTTAGACATTCATTTGCTAGGGTTTTCTGACTCCAAAGGCACATAGTAAGTATTAATTTTACTCTTTGCATGAAGTGCCCTTCAAAACTTGCATCAATATTTCACGTGGCCGCTAATTTCCTATTTCTTAGTAAAATTAGTGTCACTTAGTTGATGTGAAATTTCAAGCTAGTATATAATCTTAGCAAACAAAGAAACCAAAGTGTTTAAATAGACTATTGTGGTGATATAAAACATTCTACTTATAAATTGTGGCTTCAAAGACATACCTTGCCAACTCCAGAAGAGATTTCCCATAGAAAAAGAAAGCTTCTCCACACTCATTAGCTGTCTCTCCATACTTTTTACCTCTATAAAGAGAATAAACATCAAAGATCTGAACTAACACCTACTCTAAAACATTTATTTCTAGTTCTTTAGTTATGACATTCTTCCAGTAACACATTCTTATAGGAAACCAGTACTTCCCTCTCTTTCTTTCCAGTAAAGGTCAAAGAGACCTTGATCTAACAACCAGTGCATAAAATTAATATTGTTCGTTCTTCAGCTATATATATTATATATTCTAAATGACATCAATTTGCTACAGTTAGCACATAAATTCTTAGAGCTGAACTACATCAATAGGGATTTCTTCTGCTATAAGATTGGTGTCAAAATGGGCCAAGTACCGTGTTTCCCCGAAAATAAGACCTACTTCATGGAAACAATACATCGCCTGAAAATAAGACGTAGCACATCCTTGGAAGCAAAAATTAATATAAGACACTGTCTTATTTTTGGGGAAACAGGGTAGTTAGGACTAACTAGTAGTCAGTGGGACCTATAGGATGAGTAAAGCTCATGGAAAATTATCAGGATATAGTTAAGAGCATTTTTCCTCGGCAGAATGCCTGGGAAGTTAATCTCACAGTGCCATAGTTTTCTCATCTGTAAAATAGAAATGTTAAGAATGCTCAAAGAGCTACTACAGGAACTGAGTTAATGTATATAAAAGCATTTAAAATAAGGCTTAGAAATACAGATTTACAGATAAGTTTCTACTTCATGGAAACATAATACATCCCCTGAAAATAAGACGGCCTGAGGACTCAAGGGTCTCATGTTTGATTCCAGTCGGGGGCATGTACCTTGGTTGTAGGCACATCCCCTGTGGGGGGCGTGCAGAAGGCAGCTGATCCAATTAGTCAGAAACAGCCTTTAACACTGTCCTGCACTAGAGATTGAGAGGTATAGAGGATCTACCTAACATACAGTCACAAATCCAAAGACAACCAAAATGAGAAAATAAATTAAAGGACCAGCGAATGAATTCTCCAGAAAAAATAAATGAAGCAGAGATAAGAAATTTATCTGAAACAGAGTTCAGAATAATGATGTTAAAAATGCTCAACATTTTTATGAAAAAAGGTATAGTAAGTATGAAAAAAAGAACAGTCTGAGATAAAGAATGACATAACACAAATAAAGAACACATTGGGCCGGGACCAGTTTGACTCAGTGGATAGAGCGTCGGCCTGCGGACTGAAAGGTTCCAGGTTCGGTTCCGATCAGGGGTATGTACTTTGGCTTCAGGCACATCCCCAGTTGGGGGTGTGCAGAAGGCAGCTGGATCCATGTTTCTAACTCTCTATTCCCTCTCCCTTCCTCTCTGTAAAAAAGTCAATAAAATATATACCGTATTTGCCAGCGTATAAGACTATTTTTTGGCCCTGAAAATAACGTATTTGCCGGCGTATAAGATGACTGGGCGTATAAGACGACCCCCTAACATTTCCACTCAAAATACAGAGTTTGTTATATACTCGCCGTATAAGACTACCCCCCACTTGGAGGCATATTTTTCAGGGCCAAAAAATCGTCTTATACGCCGGCAAATACGGTATTTAAAAAAAGAACACATTGGAAGGAATACACAGCAGATTAGGGGAAACTGAGGCTCAATCAGTGAATTAGAAGACAGAATTAAAAATATCACTCAATTAGAGAACCAAAGAGAAAAAAATTAAAAAACAGGATGACAGCTTAAGGAAGCTGTTGGACAACGTGAAATGTAACAATATTAAAACAGAAATGAATAGAGAAGGTTTTTGAAGAAATAAGGTAGAAAACTTCCCAAAACTGGTGAAGACAGTCACAAGTTCAGAAGGCACAGAGAAGCCCAAACAAGAAGAACTCAAACAGACCCATGCCCAGACACATCATAATTAAAATGCCAAAAATTAAAGACAAAGATAATCTTAAAGGCAGCAACAAGAAAACTGTTACCTACAAAGAAGCTCCCATAAGGCTGACACCTGATTTCTCATCAGAAAATCTACAGGCCAGAAGGAAAAGGCATGAAGTACTTAAGGATCCATGAAGCAAGGATCTGAGACCAAGATTACTATATCTAACAAGGCTATCATTCAAAATAGATGGTAAAATAAAGAGCTCCTCAGATTAAAAAAAAAAAGAAAAGGCTACACGAGTTCACCTGCAAGCTGGCATTACAAGAAATGCTTAAGGGATTGCTGAGAAGAAACAAGAGAGAAACCTAGCCATACAGAATTAAAATCGTAATATAACTATTATAATAACCCTAAAGGTAAATGGAGTAAATGCCCCAATCAAAAGGTGTAGGGTGGCTGAATGGATACAAAAACATGACCCAAATATATGCTGTCTACAAGAGATCCACCTCAAACCAAAAGACACACACAGGATGGGAAAAATTTTTCCATGCAAGTGGGGGAGAAAAAAAAAAAGCTGGAGTAGCAATACTCATATTCAACAAAAAAGACTTTAAAAGCATCATGTTAGTAAGGCCAGCCAGGTATGGCTCAGCAATTGAGTGTTGACCCAGGGACCAAGAGGTCACCGAAGGGACATATGCACAAGTTGCAGACTCGATCCCCAGTGTGGGGCTTGCAGGACACAGCCAATCAATGATTCTCTCATCACTGATATTTCTATTTCTCTCTCCCTCTCTGAAATCAATAAAATATATTTTTCCCCAAAAAAAGAACTGGACTGCTGAAATAGGTTTGGCTCAGTGGATAGAGTGCTGGTTTGTGATCTGAAAGGTCCCAGGTTCAATTCTGGCCAGGGGCATGTACATTGGCTGCGGTCACATCCCCGGTAGGGGGTGTGCAGGAGGCAGCTGGTCGATGTTTCTCTCATGGACGTTTCTAGCTCTCTATCCCTCTCTGTGGAAAATAAAAACATATATATAAATAAACTGGACTTAGAAGAAAAAATTCTTTTTAAAAAGCATCACACCAAGCACAATAAGCCAAGCTGGAAAAAGGTATCATATGATCTCATTCATTTGTGGAATATTATGAATAACATAAAGTGATGAATAAAAATAGAGCCAGAGGGGGTGGGGGAAATATACTAGGAGTAATCCTGTTATTTGCAGATTATTAGTATTTCCTACAACTTTCGCGATATCATACTATGTTAGTTCAGTTTTAGTAATATAATTATACTTAAAATCCTTTTATTTTTGAAATATTAATATTTCTTGTATTTAACACTATCATATTTAAAATAGTTTTTTCTTGAAATTAAAAAAACCTGGGGGGGGGGAAGCAGGTCTAATTAAGCAAGTTTATTCTGTATCTATAAAAGGCTAAGTTGACTAGCACCTGCACAATACATATAAAGCTCTCGCTGGTGCCACTCGCACGTGTATGTTTTGATTGGTCATTGTCAAATTAATGAGAGGATCATGAATTTGGTTGGCACTTCTAGTATCAAGGTTGAATAGCGATATTAAAATATTTCTTCTAATTAGTTTTCTTTCAATGTGTATGAATCTGTGGACCAGGCCACTAGTGTAACAATAAGCTAATGAAGAAAGCTGACAGGCTTCCATTGCTACTGGTAATGTATCTTAGAAGGAACTAGCTCAAATCAATTCATAGGCTGAAAAGCTAATGCTTGAATGAAGATTTAACTTTCTCAGCGTATAGAAGTACATTAAAGCCTTTGGTTAAAATCAATCCATCTTGAAGCATTAAAACTAATCTGTTCCCCAAGATACTTATAGATACATTAGAGGCCTGATCTAGGAAAATTCGTGCAAGAGTAAGCCTTCCTTCCCCTGCCTTCCCTCCCACCTAGACTTCATCAGGAAGGATGTCTGGTCTAATTAGCATACTACCCTTTTATTATTATAGATATGATCACCTGGTGCTAATTACCATCTTTCTAACAGAACAGGTAACAAAGTGATAAGAGCACGAAAAATTCTGTGCTAATAACAACATTAATGGTAGGGTGGCCAATCATCATGGTTTACTTGGGATCGAGTTTCTCTGGATACAGAATTTCCAATGCTGAAAATGGTCAAGTCCTGGACAAGTTGGTCATCCTAATTAGCAGTGACTAGAAAATCAAAGGCTACAATTGCTCAGTTATATGTAGATTTTATAGTTATAGAGCTTGTACATGAAAAATAATTATTTTTTGACTCTTATACTTGATTTTTCTCATTAAACAACTTCTTATGACTCAAGTTTATTAGAAACATAGGATTACATTTTAGCAAAACACAGTACTTACAAAAGACTAGCTGCTTCCTGGAAAGCATTGACAGCTGCTGGAATATCCCCCATCACCAGATGCTTCTGTCCTAAGCCCAATAGCTTCTTCGCTTCACTATCCACATCCAAACTGCCAGGAAAAATTTTTTCATGTGTTAAGTACTTTTGTAGTCAATATTTCTTGAAACCCTGTTACATTTAAACTAAAATAATTCCTCTTAAAGGTTTATCTACTCACTACCAACAAATAAACTTGGTTTCCATGATTGTAGAGGGAAGCGTACCCAAAAGATACTGGCACTGCAGGAGCTGCAGGAGACGCTGGAGCTGGCTTGGCTTGGCTGCTGTGTTCCAGCTAACGGTCCAATTTTTGAACTAGCAGGCTCTGTCAAAGTGACCGAGGGACCCTCCACAGGGATATGGCATTGTCACAGCTATTGTAGCCATTGCCAGCATTGCTGGAGCCCCTACCCACACACTTGTGGGCTGGGCAACACCCCTCTCCAGGCATTATGGCTACTCTACCTGGTATGAGGCCACTCATGGGCCCATCAATTAGGCTAGCCCTCCCCCCGCACTTTGCTTAAGGGACACCAATAGGCATGTTTCCTCCTGGAATGAGACCTCCTGGAATGCATCCACCAAGACCCTAGAATACTATGGCCCTTGGTCACTCCTTTCCGACAATGTGTTTTGTGAAACTAGAATTTTTGTGAACTTCTGTCCCCCCTTTACTGTATTAATATATGCTAATAAAGTAATAAAAAAAAACATGCAAATATTCTATAGGAGGTTTAAATAAAATTTGAAAAAGTGATTCTCAACCTAAGTGAACTTAAGAATTAATAGGAAGCTTTCCCAACACACAAACTTGAATTCTATCTGAAACTAAACAAAATTTCCAGGGATGCCACTCAGGCATCTACCTTTTGGATAAGCTTTCTAGTTATTACCGCTGCTTAAGAATCATGGTCACATCAAAATAGGGAAGTTTTAATGAAGTAGATGTGGGCTCAATAGAAAATTTAAAACATTTAAACTACAATAACAGCCAAAACCGGTTTGGATCAGTGGATAGAGCATCGGCCTGAGGACTGAAAGGTCCCAGAAGGTTCGATTCGGTCAAGGGTGTTTACCTTGGTTTCTGGCACATTACCAGTGGGGGGTGTGCAGGAGGCAGCTGATCAATGTTTCTAACTCTCTCTCTCTCCCTTCCTCTCTGTAAAAAAAAGAAAAAAAATCAATAAAATATATTTTTTTAAAAAGGATACATGCCCCAGTTGTGGGCTCAATCTCTCATCATTGATGATTCTATCTCTCCTCTTCCTTCCTGTCATGTGATGTTGGAGTATCTTGGTGTCTTTAGGACACTGGTTCCATTGTAGGTATAATTACATAAAACTAAGAATCCAGGAAAGAACAGCCAGAGAAGGAATTAAAACAAAATGGGATTTTATATGAAAATATCCACCCTAGATCCCAAAACAAATAGCAACAGCAGCAACTGAGCAGAGCCTAGAGCAGCCGTGGGCAAACTATGGACAGCGGGCCGGATCCGGCCCGTTTGGCTGTTCTATCCGGCCTGCGGAGCCAAAAGAGCAGAGGGTTCTCTTGCTCTCCCCTCCGCTCCTTCACCAGCAGCCCAAGATGAGTGCCAGCACATTTGTTCCGTCCCTCTGGTCCAGCCTAAGAACCCATTGTGGCCCTTGAGTCAAAGTTTACCCACCCCTGGAGAGTATAAAAACCCAAGTACAACTCACTGACAGACATCAGGGTGAACAAAGTTGAGATCAACTATGTAAAACATCATTCGTACCATTATAAAAACCCACAATGAATCTAATTAGATATAAACCTAACTGTACCAGGTAAATAATCTTACCTCTCTACTTTATCTGCAGAGGTAGAAGGAGCAGGAGCATCATCTTCGATTCTATAATGAAAAAATAAGGGAAAGGGTGTTGAGAGTAAATATGTAGGGCCCTAGCTGGTTTGGCTCAGTGGATAGAGCATCAGCTGGTAAACTGGAGGGTCCCAGGTTCGATTCTGGTCAAGGGCACATGCCTGGGTTTCAGGCTCAAACCCCAGTAGGAGGCATGCAGGAGGCAACCAATCAATAATTCTCTATCATCAACAATGTTTCTATCTCTCCTCCCTGCTCCTCTGAAAACAATCTTATCTGCCCTGATCAGTTTGGCTCAGTAGATAGAGTGTCATTGTCGGCCTGCAAACAATGGGACAGGGTTCAATTCCAGTGAAGGGCAAATACCTTGGTTATAGGCACATCCCCAATGGGGGGTGTACAAGAGGCAGCTGATGGATGTTTCTAACTCTATCCCTCTCCCTTCCTCTCTATGAAAAAAACCAAACAAAAAAACAACAATAAAACAAATTTTTAAAAAGAAAGAAAAAATCTTATCTGATAAAGAGGGGATATGCTAATTGACTGCCCCACCCTCAATGACCCATGCAACAGATTACTAGTAGTTTGATTCTTGGTCAGGGCTCATGCCTACGTTTTGGGCTAGATCCCCCCACAGCAGGGGGACATGCAGGAGACAGCCTAATGATGTTTTTCTCCCTCTTTCTCTAAAATAAATAAAAACATCATTTTAAAAGAAGAATCAACCAATGAATGCATAAATAGGTGGACCAACAAATTGAAGTTTCTCTCTTTAAAAAAAAATAACAAAAACATGCTGAAACCGGTTTGGCTCAGTGGTAGAGCATCGGTCTGCGGACTGAAGGGTCCCGGGTTCGATTCCGGTCAAGGGCATGTACATTGGTTGCGGGCACATCCCCGGAAGGGGAGTGTGCAGGAGGCAGCTGGTCGATGTTTCTCTCTCATCGACATTTCTAGCTCTCTGTCCCTCTCCCTTCCTCTCTGTAAAATATCAATAAAATAGATTTTTTTAAAAACTAACAAAAACAGATATATATTTATATAGTCATATGAAAATCTTTTTTATTTTAATATATTCTTGATTTTATATATGTATTTTTTTAGTTCAGAGGGAGAGAGATAGAAACATCAACCATGAAAGAATTATTGATCTGCTGCCTCCTGCACACCCCACACTGGGTATTCAAGCCTGCAATCTGGGCACGTGCCCCAACTGGGAATTGAATGGTGACCTCCTGGTTCATATGTTGATGTTCAAGCGGCCTATCAAATAACATATTTAATTCTACTCATTCAAATCTCTTGCCGAAACCAGTTTGGCTCAGTGGATAGAGCGTCGGACTGCGGACTGAAAGGTCCCAGGTTCGATTCTGGTCAAGGGCATGTACTTGGTTGCGGACACATCCCCAATAGGGGGTGTGTGTGCAGGAGGCAGCTGGTCGATGTTTCTAGCCCTGTCTCTCTTTCTCTCCCTTACTCTCTGTAAAAAACAATAATAATAAAATATATATATATATTTTTTTTTTAAATATATTTTTTTTATTGATATTTTACAGAGAGGAAGGGAGAGAGATAGAGAGCCAGAAACATCAACGAGAGAGAAACATCGACCAGCTGCCTCCTGCACAACCCCCACTGGGGATGTGCCCGCAACCAATGTACATGCCCCTGACCGGAATCGAACCCGGGACCCTTCGGTCCGCAGACCGACGCTCCACCACTGAGCCAAACCGGTTTCGGCATAAAATATATTTTTTAAATAAAATTCTTAAACATTTATTTGCTAGGTATGAGACATACTATATAAACAAGACAGTCACATAGTAGCTTCGAGTTTACAATCAGACGAAAGAGAATGCAGCATTTGCTATGTGATATATGCATTCTTGGCAAACCTCACATTCTACAAAACTGCTCACTAAAGATAAGTTGTTTTTTTTTTAATAAAGAAGCAGTTTCCCAGAACATTAATTTGTTAAACATCCTAATAAATATTATTTTTCTTTTTTTGCAAGAGAGGGGAAAGGGAGAGGAGAAAGACAGAGAGAAACATTGATCTGTTGCCTCCAGTACATACCCAGACACAGGACACCTACAAAGTAGGCATGTATGTCCCTGACCATGAATCAAACCCACAACCTTTTAATATAATGAACCATATATATATATATATATATATTCCAACTGGGCAACACAGCCAGACTTTCTGATTCACCAAATCTACTAGTTAACAATGAGGTCTACTATGAGGCCCAGGATTTGCAAATTCTAACAATTTCCCAGATGATGCTATACTGCTTAGTTTTAGACCCATACTCTTAAGAATCACTGAATTATAAACTAGAGCCCTGGTGCATGAAATTCATGCAGGGGCAGGGCCCTAGACCTGGCTGGTGGTCAGGGCTGGCGGGGGCCTTCCTTCATTCCATGCCACCCCCTGGTGGTCAGTGCACATCATAATGAGCAGCTGAACTCTGGAGGGGACACTTTACATATTAGCCTTTTATTATGAAAGAGAGCAAGAGCCGAAACCGGTTTGGCTCAGTGGTAGAGCATCGGTCTGCGGACTGAAGGGTCCCAGGTTCGACTCCGGTCAAGGGCATGTACATTGGTTGAGGGCACATCCCCAGAAACAACTGGTCGATGTTTCTCTCTCATCAACGTTTCTAGCTCTCTATCTCTCTCCCTTTCTCTCTGTAAAAATATCAATAAAATATTTTTTAAAAAAAAAGAAAGAGGGAGAGAGGGAAGGAAGGAGGGAGATGTCCTATCCAGGCCAGAGACAGGTTATCCATGTTATTTTTATGTTTATCATAATAGTTCTATGTTTAAAACTATGAAGATATCACATAGAAATATGATTTCAGATTCTCTTAAAAAATCATGTAAAATATAAATCCAGAAAAGTACTAGAGAAAATTATGTATATATATAATTAATTTTTTACAGAGAGGAAGGGAAAGGGATAGTCAGAAACATCAATCAGCTGCCTCCTGCACACCTCCCACTGGGGATTTACCCACAACTAAGATACATGCCCTCGACAGGAATCGAAGCTGGAACCTCTCAGTCCACAGGCCAACGCTCTATCCACTGAGCCAAACCAGTCAGGGTGCTTGAAATACTTTGTAACACATCTGGAGAAGGCCTTTTTAAACTCAGAAACCATGGAAGATTAGTTCTTTTCCACCTAGTTAACTTTCCAAAAGATCAACTTAGCACAGCTATGGCTCAGTGGTTGAGCAACAACTCATGCACCTAGAGGCCACCAGTTGGATTCCTGATCAGGACACATGCCCTGGGTTTCTGGCTTGGTCCCAATAGCTGATGTTTCTATCTCTCTCAAAAAAGAGAGAAAGAGAGAGAGAGAGAGAGAGAGAAATTTTTAAAAATATATTTTATTGATTTTTTTACAGAGAGGAAGAGAGAGGGATAGAGAGTTAGAATAGAAACATCGATGAGAGCCAAAACCGGTTTGGCTCAGTGGTAGACCGTCGGCCTGCGGACTCAAGGGTCCCAGGTTCGATTCCGGTCAAGGGCATGTACATTGGTTGCGGGCACATCCCCGGTGGGGGGTGTGCAAGAGGCAGCTGGTCGATGTTTCTCTCTCATTGACATTTCTAGCTCTATCTCTCTCCTTTCCTCTCTGTAAAATATCAATAAAATATATATTAAAAACAAAAAAAAGAAACATCGATGAGAGAGAATCATCCATTAGCCTCCTCTTGCACACCCCCCACTGGGGATGTGCCCGCAACCAATGCACATGCCCTTGACCGGAATTGAACCCGGGACCTTTCAGTCCATAGGCCGACATTCTATCCACTTAGCCAAACCAGTTTTGGTGAGAGAGAGAAATTTTTTAAATAAAAACTTTATTTCATTATTTTAAAAATATATATTTTATTATTTTACAGAGAGGAAGGGAGAGGAATAGAGTTATAAACATCGATGAGAGAAAAACATTTATCAGCTGCCTCCCTCACACTCCCTACTAGGTATGTGCCCCAACCAAGGTACATGCCCTTGACAGGAATCGAACCTGGGACCCTTTAGTCCGCAGGCGGATGCTCTATCCACTGAGCCAAACCAGTTAGAGCTAAAAAAAGTTTGTTTTTTTAAAAAAGGTCAACTTAGCATCTATATACAGAATCTCAGCAATCAACATGGGGGAAAAAGTTCAAGATTTAAGAATATAAAGACATTAACAAAAAACATGAACAGCTCAAACATTTGAAAACATGTTCAGGCCCCTAAGAGAAAGTCCAGACAAGGTGGTTCAGAGGTTGAGCATCAGCCTATGAACCAGGTCATGGTTCAATTCCGGTTAGGGAACACACTGGATTACAGGCTCCATCCCAAGCCCCAGGTATGGCACTTGTGCAACAGATGACTGTGTCTCTCACATGCTTCTCTCTCTCCTCTCCCCCCTCCTTTCCACTCTCTGAAAAATCAATGGAAAAAAATAGCCTCAGGTGAGGATTAACAAAAAATACCCTGCGGCAGGTAGTAATATTCATTTTTACAGAGAAGGCATTTAACCAATTGACTTTGTAACCCTACATGACCCTCCCTCATGACAATTCATCCTGTATTTCAATTTCCTATTGACGTAGAATACAGAATTTAATTCTAAGGAAAGAAACCATGTGTATTTTACCCTAGCTGCAGCCTAGCACCAAGCACAAGTCTGGCACCTAAATCAGTTATTTGTTAAAAATAAAGGAGCAGTCAAAACCGGTTTGGCTCAGTGGTAGAGCTTCTTCAGACTGAAAGGTCCCGGGTTCGATTCCGGTCAGGGGCATGTACATTGGTTGTGGGCACATCCCCGGTGGGGGGTGTGCAAGAGGCAGCTGGTCGATGTTTCTCTCTCATTGACGTTTCTGGCTCTCTCTCTCTCTCCCTTCATCTCTGTAAAATATCAATAATATATATATTTTTTTAAAATAAAAGAAAATAGCCGAAACCGGTTTGGCTCAGTGGTAGAGCATCAGTCTGCGGACTGAAAGGTCCCGGGTTCGATTCCGGTCAAGGGCATATATCTTGGTTGCGGGCACATCCCCAGTAGGGGGTGTGCAAGAGGCAGCTGGTCCATGTTTCTCTCTCATTGACGTTTCTAGCTCTCTATCTCTCTCCCTTCCTCTCTGTAAAATATCAATAAAATATATTTTAAAAAAAAAATAAAAAAAAATAAAAGAAAATAAAGGAGCAATTGTGAATCTCTATTCTGAAGCACTATGGTAGGATTAGGGCAAGTGATTTTTGCCAATTTAGCATGTAAATGCTAAACTTTAGCTAAACTACTTTTTTTTGCGTCATAATCTAAAGCAATGAATAAACAGCTCAGGAATTATGACTGGGAAACCAAAATTCAATGCCTCCACATAAGACTTCTTTTTCTAAACTTTCTCATTTCTTCTCACCACTACAGTACAAACTCTTATATGCTTTATATTTTCTAACATTAAAGCGGTAAAAAACTAATTAAAAATATAACTATAATGAGGACTGATTTAGCATTTAGACAACTATTACCATTAACCATGTTGTTTAAATGGCAAGAAGAAAAGCCAAATTGAAGCTCTTTACAGAAGACAAAACTGTGGCCCAACATCACTGCTTAAGCAATGAAGCTGGCATCCAAAAAATAAAATCAACCCAACTTGAGGTTTATTTCCATTCCACCTTTCCTCTCGAGTGTTTTAGAAGTTATATTCTCTCTTTTTAAAAATTTTATTGATTTTTTTACAGTGAGGAAGGGAGAGGGACAGAGAGCCAGAAACATCGAGGGGAGAGAAACATCAACCAGCTGTCTCCTGCACACCTGGGATGTGCCCGCAACCAATGTACATGCCCTTGACTGGAATCAAACCTGGGACCCCTCAGTCTGCAGACCGATGCTCGATCCACTGAGCGAAACCGGTTTCGTCTAGAAGTTATATTCTTATCCTTTCAATGGTTAGGCTGGAATTACAAAGTGCATTCTTTTTTAAAAATATATATATTTTATTGATTTTCCACAGAGAGGAAGGAAGAGGGATAGAAAGTGAGAAACTGATGTGCCCGCAACCAAGGTATATGCCCCTGACCGGAATCGAACCTGGGACCTTTCAGTCTGCAGACCGACGTTCTATCCACTGAGCCAAACCGGTTCCGGCACAAAGTGCATTCTTATTCAAGTGTAAACTCAGAAGGCCTTTTCTTTACACCCCCCCTTCAGCGCCTTAGGGGCTTCACCTCTGAATAGTCTCAACCAAGATTTAACTTCCAAATCCGGCCTTTTATTGTTCTCTGACTAGCTAATTAGGTTTTCATGCAATTTCCTCTCAGATAAGGGACTTCTTCAGTAAATCTCTACTTTTGCTATAAAACACACACATGGAACTTGGGTTTAATGCAGACTCTACCACTTACTAATTTCTGCATTCTGATCTTGACTTTTCTCACCTACAGGAGAACTACTTCATAGTATACTCATGTGGATCAAATATAAATACTGAAGACCCAAAAAGTGATGGGAGAGATAAGGAAACATCTGGTAACTCTAAGTGTACTAACACAAAGTGTAAGGCTACAGAAATTCATAAAAACCTCACAGCAACCTCTCCCTGTACAGTGCACAAAGAAAAGCAAATAAATAAAAAGTGCACAAAGAAAGAAAAGAAAAAAAAAACAAAGTCCCTGAGATAAAGGAAATATTGCATAGACTTACTAGATGGAAAAGAGTATTTTTTCTTTAATGAAATGTTTTCACTATTGAGCGTTTGATTCCCGGACCAATGGTTCCCTCTCATCACTGATATTTCCCTCTCTCTCTGAAATAAAAACCATTAAAAAACACCTTTTTTTCACTATTCAAGAAATATCTCAGATCTGAGTGGCATCATGCCACTTTCGAAGCAATCGTTATCTTCTAGCATTCCCCCGTCGTTCTGTGCATATTACTGCTCATTCACCCTACCAGCCAAACACCGCTGCCAGCGAGCAAAGCTCCAGGCAGCTCTAGGTGAAGACGCTTCACGTCCCAAAGAAGCCCCAGAAACGGCGCCTCTCGCTCACACTCCCTCAGCCCAAAGAACCACGATGCTCTCCACCACAGGCCCCAGAACCGGCCAGCTGAAGGGAGGAGGAGGGCACGAGGGGAGCCATGAGACCCCGGGGGGTCCAGCTCCACTGCGGAAATCCCAGGCTGCGGCAACACAGCCCAAACAATGGAAGTTTTCCCGCCTCCTCGGGGCCCCGCCCCCCGCTCCGGCGCCGGCCGAGGCCGGCGAACACGGCGCAAGATCCCGCCCCTGAGGCCCCGCCCACCGGCCCCGCCGGCCCCGCCTCTTCTGCAGGGCTTTTCTTTCCTTTTTTTTGGCGCCAAATCTCTATTGGTTATTTTCTCAGGTTGTTTTGAGGATCCTACCGGAGGCGCGCGCCAGGAGTGCGGGGGCTGTAGACGGTGTCTCCGAGAAGGCACAAGGGTGCGCTGGGCCCCGCCTCCCCGCCGAGAGCCCCGCGCCCGGGGAGGAAGGAGAGGGGCTGGCGAAGCAGACAGACGCCGCCGCCGCCGCCGCTGCCCCCGGCAAGATGGCGGCCGCGAGAAGCGGGGCAGGGGGCGCCAGCCAACCGGCGTAACTGCTAATGCGCGAGACTTGGTGCATGAGGTGGACTTCTCCAGCGCCCAGGCCAACCCCGAACAGCGATGGCTGTTCCCTGGGAGGCAAGCCCTCCCACCCACTGGTCTCGCCTCCCGGTGAGCCCCAGCCTGCCCGCCTCACCCCCCCGCGAACTGGCCAATGCCTCAAGCTTCCCGTGGTCCGGCTTACTTGTCGGCTGGAGCCAGCTCCGCAGAGATGGCGGCAGTGGCTGTGGACTCTGCGTCCATCGTTCCCCCGAGGTGGCGGTCCAGCGGGCGAAATACAGCCTGTGAGGAAACAGCGAGTCTGGGACGCCCAAGACTCAGACGGGCACAGAAAATGGCAGATTGGAGACCCCGCGCGGCTGGGCCCTCTCATATATCAGCGCCCTTCGCCCCGCCCATCCACTTCCGGGTCCTCCCCCTCCAGTTTAAAGGACCAGAGCCCAGCCCAGTCCAGCCCAAGGACACCCCCCCATCCTCGCTTCTGGCTTGCCGTGTACCTTTCCTCCCCTGACCCGTTTTCGCCCCAAAAAGCAACTCCCAGCTTCTCTAGCAAGTCGCATAAGAACTCGAATCTTGGCACTACAACTCCTGAGTGGGCGGCAGCCAGCGGCTTCCACGGAAAGGAAAGCTGGTGCTGCTCGGCATGTTTGGAGCGAAGAGCGGAGGGTCTGTTTCCGGCCCGGATAATGCGGAGGGTTGTCGGAGACTTTATCCTCGCACCCGTAACGGATGGACACGCCAGAGCCGAGCACGGGCGCAGGAGCAACGGCTAAAACTGATCTCGGCGTGAGACGCGCGGCCGTGAGCCTTAGCAACAACTGACCGCAGGAAACGCTGTTCGAGGATTGGCTGCCGCAGAAACCACCGCGCTCGATTCAAAGCTCGGTTCGGCGGTGGTACTCGGCCGGCCCCACCCTCCGTGCCCGCCCCCTCCGGCTGGCCCAATAGGCTGACGCCATCGGCTTAGGCCCGCCCCGGACCCCAAATCCACCTAGCTTATGGTCCCAGCTCTTTCCCCTCCGCTCACCGCTAGGATTTGTTTGCCTTTTTACTAGCGAGGGAAATGTGTTTAGACACTTAAAGCGATTAGCAGTCATAGATACGTAATCTTAACAGCACTACTTAGTCAGATCGGTGTTATCCACTCCATTTGGTAGAAATCGAAAACACGGTTCAGGAGAAAGGTGGGACTTGCTCAGAAAGTTGCAAGCCGAGTCGGTCCTGGAAAGCAGCGCGCTTCATTTTCTGCAAACTGCCTGGAAAGATAACTGGCAAACTGAAATGGCTGCACTCACCCACACCTGGAGCATCATCCACCTTAGCTTTGCCCACAGTGGTCAGAATAGGATTTTACTTTCGTCCAGGTTCAGGCACACTGGTAAAGATTCCTGGTGGGTATTCTTATTTCAGTGTGCCATGGCTCAGGCAGAGAGAAATCTTTTGGTGTGTAGAGCTGAATTGAAAATGTCAGTTCCTGTGGCAAAGAGATATGGGCCCTTCCGTTATTAGCTGGGTGGACTGAGCCAAGTCATGTAACCTTTTAAGATTAAATGTAGTCCAGGCCGGTGTGAGTCAGTTGGTTGGGACATCATCAGGTACACCAGAAGGTGGTGGGATCCATTCCTGGTCAGGGTACATACCCGGGTTGAGGCGGGTCCAATCCCTGGTCAGCCAGCCAATGGTCCGTCTCTCTCTCTCTCTTCCTCTCTCTAAAAGCCATTTTAAAAGAAAAAAAAAATAGCCCGCAAAGTAATAAAAAGAAAAAAAACATGCACAAAAAAGAAGAAAAGTTTTACAAAATTAGCCTTGGCCAGTGTGGTTGGTTGGAGTTGGGCTTCCTTTCTTGCATCAAAAGATTACCAGTTTACCCGTTCTATTCCAGATCAGGGCACACGCCCAGATTGCAGGCTGGATCACACAAGGTTGGAGGCATGTAGGAAGCAACCCACGAATATTTTGCTTTCACATGAATGCTCTTTTCCTCTCCCTCTCTCTCTAAAAATCAATTAAAAATATTTTTAAAAAGATTAAATGTGCATCTCTGGCTAGTGTGGCTCAGTGGTTGAGTGTGGACCTTTGAAGCAGAAGGTCAAGGTTCGATTCTCGTCAGGGCACATGCCTGGATTGTGGGCTCAATCCCCAGTGCAGGATGTGCAGGAGGATTCTCTCTCATCATTGATGTTTCTCTCTCTCTCTCTCTCTCTCTCTCTCTCTCTCTCTCTCTCTCCCTTCCTCTCTGAAATCAATTTTTAAAATTTTTTAAAAATTACAGACTGAAGGGTCCTGGGTTTGATTCCAGTCAAGAGTATGTACCTTGGTTGCGGGCACATCCCAGTGTGTGTGTGGGGGGGGGGAGGTGCAAGAGGCAGCTAATAGATGTTTCTCTCTCATCCATGTTTCTCTCTATCCCTCTCCCTTCCTCTCTGTAAAAATCAATAAAATATTTTTTTAAAGATTAAATGTAAAATGAGGACACATTAGTATCCACCCCTTAAAGATATTGTAAGAATTATGTGCCTGGCCTGGCAGATGTGACTCAGTGGTTGAGCATGGAACCATGAACCAGGAGATCACAGTTGGATTCCCAGTCAGTCCACATGCCTGGGTTTCAGGTTCAATCCCCATTAGGGGATGTGCACGAGGCAGCCAGTTAATGATTCTGTCTCATTATTGATGTTTCTATCTCTCTATCGTTCTCCCTTCATCTCTCTAAAAATATTAACAAATATATATTTTTTATAATAAAAATATATTTATTATTATTATTATTATTTAGAAAGATCATGCTACCACAGTCTGTAACATGGTGACTGGAGGGAGTAGGGTTGGGGAAAGAGGGGATTGGGGATCTCCCCAGAGTCCTTGGAAGCCAGGGTCAGGGCCTAAAAAACAAAATCCAGTATCTTGTGTGACCATTAAACTAATATTCACTGAGCAATTATAATGTGGAAAGCTTTGTACTTGGTCCTAAGGACAAAAGACATGGTCTCTGCCTTTGAGGAGTTCAGTCTTATGAAAAAAATTTTCTTAATGAAAAACATTTTAAAATTGTTTTTAAATCTATTCACTTCTCTAAGTCTTTACTACCATCACTCTGATCCAAGGTTAGCCACCATTGTCTAGCTAGCCCATACTATTATAGCCTTTGGTCTCTGCTTAACCCTCTCCAGAAAAGTGTTTTTAAAAATATATATATTTTATTGATATTTTACAGAGAGGAAGGGAGAGAGAGATCTAGAAACATCGATGAGAGAGAAATATCGACCAGCTGCCTCTTGCACACCCCCTACTGGGGATGTGCCCGCAACCAATGTACGTGCCCTTGACAGAAATCAAACCCCAGACCTTTCAGTCCACACACCGATGCTCTACCACTGAGCCAAACCGGTTTCGGCCAGAAAAGTGTTTTTTAAATGTAGATCCAATTACTGAATGACACTTTCCTTTATCATTGCCTACAGGTCCTACATGATCTGGCTCCATTCACCTCTCCAAATTCATCTCACACTACTCTCTTCCTTAACCTCGTCATTCAAACCTGTAGAGCATTCTTGTGAGTTTATTTGACCAAACTGTTAAAAATTTCCAGGAAGCAAAATCTCAAGGCATTGAGATAACACTCCAGAGAATCACAGGTTTGCACCTTATTTTAGAGATTACAATTAAAAGAAAATACATAATTGGATTACATTAAATACATTGGTGGTAGATTTGGGAAGTAGGAGAAAGCAAAGCAGGGAAACCTATGGGATTGGATGAAAAGTAAAATGATAGACACATACATCTTTAAAGAGAATAAACATCAAAGATCTGAACTAACACCTATTCTAAAACGCTTATTTCTAGTTCTTTAGTTATGACATTCTTCCAGTTCTTATAGCAAACCAGTATTTCCCTCTCTTGCTTTCCAGTCAAGGTCAAAGAGACCTTGACCTAACAACTAGTGCATAAAATTAATGTTGTTCATTCTTCAGCTATATATATTAGTACAGGATAGCTAACAGTCAACAATTAACATGGTAACAATAACAATGAGAAGGACTTATGGTCTTTGCCCTGGGTGCACTGGTTGTGCCCTGAGGGGTCTAGAAAAAGTGGAGTTACACTCACATTCCACAGGACAGGTTAAGGAAAAGATTGACTTTTTTGCAGGGAAGATTCTAGCCTTCCATAAATTGCTTTTAGTTAAAAAGTTTAATTTCAGACCATCCTTTATGGTTTCTTTAGATCTCTGAGTTTGCAATGCCACCATGCAGGCCTTACCTCATCAGGTTAGCAAGTGACCCCTTTTTGTCCACAACCAAATTCTTACCACGCTGGTCTCCTTTCTGTTCCTCAGAATGCCCAAACCCTTTTTCATATCCACGGGTCTTTGCACTTGCTGCCTCACTACCTAGAAAGGTCTTCTCCCAATATTTTGAGGGATAGCCTCAAATTTATCTGTTAGGCCTCATTTCAAACACAGGGAAGCTACTTTTGATTGACATCAGGCCTCCCCACCCACCTAATCAATAGTAGCTTCCCTTTGTTTATTTTTGCTATTATACTTATCAAAATCTAAAGTTAATTTACTTGTGTGGTTTTTTTTTTAAATCTTTCACTATTGTAAGTAGGTAGGCTCCATGAGACCTTTTCTGTTTTGTTTACAGCTAAATCCCCAATGCATGCAATAGTGGTTAATGCATACTACTTGTTCAAAGTGAACTTGTTGAATGAATGATTAAAGCAATAATAGTGTAATCATAATTAGAACTGAAAAATTTTCAAAGTATGCCCCCGGGTGAGCCGTGTGCCCCGGCGAAGCGGTGGGACACGGGGGTGGGGGTGGGGGGTGGTAGTGGTGGTGGTGGTGGTGGTGGTGGCAGGGTGAACCAGAGGAGGAGCAGATTCTATTCGTGTGGTCCTGAGATAGTCACTATAAAACAAGCAGACTGTCAAATGACAGCGGGGAGGGGAAGGAGACCTGGGGGAGATAAGAGATCAACCGAAGGACTGGTATGCATGCATATAAGTACAACCAACGAACGCAGAACTCTGGGGAAGGAGGGCATGTATGGGAGGTGGGGGGGGGGGACCGCAATGGTAAGCTATGTATACATATAATATCTTAATTTTTTTTAAATGAAATTTTTTTTTCCAAAGTATATCTATTTAAAATAAAAGCCAATAGCCCTGGCTAATGTGTCTCAGTTGATTGGAGCATTGTCCCAAATACCAAAGGTGATGGATTCAATTCCTGGTCAGGGAACATACCAGGTTCCATCCCCCATCAGGGCACATGTATGTGGGAGGCAACTGATCTATGTCTCTCTCTCTCTCCATCCCTTCCTCTCTCTAAGATCAATTTCAAAGATAAAATAGAAACCAGCTGAAACCGGTTTGACTCAGTGGATAGAGCGTCGGTCTGCAGACTGAAAGGTCCCAGGTTCGATTCTGGTCAAGGGTATGTACATTGGTTGCGGGCACATCCCCAGTGGGGGGTGTGCAGGAGGCAGCTGGTTGATGTTTCTCTCTCATGGATGTTTCTATCTCTCTATCTCTCTCCCTTCCTCTCTGTAAAAAATCAATAAAATATATTTTTAAAAATAAATAAAAAATAAAAGTCAATGGAAAAATATCCTCAAGTGAGGATTAACAACAAAAAGAATTGGTTGTGGCAGGGGGTGCATGTGGGACACAACTGATCAGTTTCTCTCTCTGTTTCTCTCTCCCTCTCTCCAGAAAAGACATCCTGCAATGAGGATTTAAATGAATAAATAAATAAGTCATGGGGCTGTAATGTACACCATAGGGAATATAGTCAATAATCCTATATAATAAAAGGCCAGAGGCATCACTACTGAAACGACCAGAGACCAGATCATCATGGCCCCTCCCTAGGCTGACCCTGCCCCCAAACAAGTGGTTAGGGACAATCAGGCAGGCTGGCAGAGTGGTTAGGGGTGATAAGATAGGCAGACCAGTGGTTAGGGGTGATCAGGTAGACAAATGGTAAGGGGTGATCAGGTAGGCAGATGGCCCCTTGCAGGGCTGGCCCCGCCCCCCAGCAAAGAAAGAGGGAGGCCCAGGCCAGCCTGTTGCCTGCAGAGGGAGGCCACCGGTGGTGGAGGGTGGAGGGCGGGAGGTGGGGTTGGCAGTGCTGCACAGATGGCAAGCAATGACAGCAGCAGGCCTGGGGCCAGATGCCTGTAGCCGGGGTAAGGTAAGCCCCGATAGGCCCTGAGCTCAGGCCAGGCCTAGGGACCCTACCAGAGGGGTCCTGGATCGTGAGAGGGTACAGGCCTGGCTGAGGGACCCCTCGAGTGCACTGGGCCTCTAGTATTGTAATAACTTTGTCTGGTGACAAATGGTTATTACACTTATAGCAGTGATCACTTCACAAGGTACATAAATGTCAAATCACTTTGTATACCTGTAACTACTATAATATGGTATGTTAACTATACTTTGATTTTAAAAATATAGAGCATTGCTTGTCATTGTTTCAGAGGGAAATAGGAGTCCTTCATAGATTGTCTTTTCCCAAACAAATACTGGGACTTCTTTCAGATGCACTATATGTTATTAGTCCCCCTTCTCAAGTATCCTTTTTTAAAATTTGTCAGCTTTGACTACAGCTTCACAATCTCTCTCTTGAAGAATATCAGGTCTCCCTTTTCCTACTTGAGAGTGAGACAGCCCCTCCTCCTTTGCAGGCTACAAGACACTTTCTGAAAGCGGTCTCAGATTGCACTTGTGTATAAAGAATTTTGATGTAATGAACTGGAAAGTGGTGGTGCTATCCTCTGGCTGGTGAGTACTCTCTTCATTCTGGAATGTGGTTTTATAAAGACAGGTCTCATTTTAAAATTCTGAGCCTGTGGTCTTTTACTCAAAAACAATGATCATATAAAAATCCTTTTTGCAAAAATATTCTGTTTTCCCAAAGACCTTCCTTAATACTTAGATATTCCAAACACCTTCCTTTGAAGTCTAGTATTTTTCTCTTAGATTTTCTTAACTTTCAGATCCTCACTTTGCAATGGCTTTGGTGAAGTAAGTTCCCCAACATCACACTTTAATTGCTTCATAAAGTATTGTATCGTTTTTAAGATCTGCAATTTCACTTTGTAGTGAATGTGCACTGTATAATCCAATGATTATACAAAAATGTCTATAGAGCAATGCTGTTAATCAGGATGAGATATCTGAATCAAGAACCAATTTTAAGTAGTCAGTTTATTAATGAATTTTAAAAAATCCTCATCTGAGGGTATTTTTTCATTTCTTTTTAGAGAGTGGAAGGGAGGGAGGAAAAGTGAGAAAGAGAAAGAAAAAAACATCAATATGAGAGAGACACATTGGTCGCATACTGCACATGCCTGACCAGGACTGCAACTGAACCTGCAACTCAGGTGCATGCCCTTGAAAGGAATGGAAATCTAAGACCTTTCAGTACATGGGCGAACAATCTAACCACTGAGCAGCACCAACCAGGACGAATGAATAATTTCCTATAACTTTATTAAAAATATTTTAATTGATTTTTAGAAAGAGGGAGAGGGATAGAGATAGAAACATCATTGAGAGAGAATCATTGATCGATTGCCTCCTGCACACCCCATACTGGTGATCAAGCCTGCAATCCAGGCATGTGCTCTGACCAGGAATCGAACTGGTGACCTCTTGGTTCTTGAGTTGACCCTCAACCACTGAGCCATACTAGTCTGGCATCAGTTATAATTTTTTGCTTCCTTATAGGAGCTGAATTGTCATCCCCCTGTCAATTTATATGCTAGTCCTCAGAATGTGATTGTATTTGGAGTGGGCCCTATTCCAATGACTGGCATTCTTTTAAAAAAAATATATATTTTATTGATTTTTCACAGAGAGGAAGGTAGAGGGACAGAGAGTTAGAAACGTCGATGAGAGAGAAACATCGACCAGCTGCCTCTTGCACACCCCATACTGGGGATGTGCCCGCAACCAATGTACATGTCCTTGACCGGAATCGAACCCAGGACCCTTCAGTCCACAGGCCGACGCTCTATCCACTGAGCCAAACCGGTTCTGGCTATGACTGGTATTCTTACCAGATGCATACAGAGAAGACAATGTAAAGACAGGGAGAAGATGGCCATCTACAAGCAAAATAGAGAGAAGCCTAGAACATTTCCTTCCCTCATGTCCCTCAGAAGCAATCAAGTCAGCTAATAACTTATCTTCCACTTCTAGCTTCCAGAACTGGGTGAAAATAAATTCCTGAGGTTTAAGCCACCCATTCTGTAGCACTGTTCCAGCAGCCCAGCAAACTAACACACGTTATAGCTCTGCCTCATAACCATGGACATGTGGATCATGAAAGTGTGAGGGAGCCATGGTGTCACACAGGAAGCCATCTGGGTAGGGTGAGGTCAGGAAAGATGTCCTAGAGAAGTGACAGCTAACTGAACATTTAAGTAATAGGTGTTAGCCCATAGAATGGGCCAAGGAGTACAATATTCTAGGTAGAAAGGGCCAAAGACAAAAGACTAACTTCCAACACGCCTCCCTCCATTTCCTTATCCACTGCACCAGGGTTGTTCCTTTCTTTCTTTTAAAAAAAATATATTTTATTGATTTTTTTACAAAGAGGGAGAGGGTAAGAGAGCTAGAAACATCGATGAGAGAGAGACATCGACCAGCTGCCTCCTGCACACCCCCTACTGGGGATGTGCCCGCAACCAATGTACCTGAACATGTCTTAACCCACTCTCCTATGACCTCAGTCACCAGCCTCTGCCTAATTCCAGCATTACTTTGTGTCATTCTACCTTTGCTCACCTTCACTTTCTTTCACACAAGCCTTCTTTAGGTTTTCCCACTTCTTCCAGTTTCAAGGCCTTTCCCTCAAGCTACCCAATTTGCACAGAACACTATTCCTACTCTCACCTCATTTAACTAATTAATCCCTCGTCATCCTTCAGATCTCAGTTGATAAAAACAGGCTTCTCACTGTATTATTGTGCAGCCCTTCTTCCAACTGTAATTAAACTAATTATGCAATTACTTTAAAGTCTTTTCTGAAGTAGACTACAGGGACCTATGTGTCTTGGTTATAGTTATATCCCTAGGGTCTAGCATTGTGCCTAAACCACATAAGTACCCAATAATTATTTATTCAGTGAAGAGCAGTGTTTTGACTGGAAAACCAAAATGAGTTTTGTGAAAAGAAAAAAGAAAAAAACACACACCCAAACTGAGTTTTGTGTGACTGGAGTTTAGAGATTTTCTTTTATTTTTAATATATATATTTTAATTGATTTCAGAGAGGAAGGGAGAGGGAGAGAAACATCAATGATGAGAATCATTGATCAGCTGTTTCCTGCACAGCCCCTACTGGGGATCAAGTGCACAAACCAGGCATGTGCCCTTGATTGGAATCAAACCTGGGACCCTTCAGTCCACAGGCCGATGCTCTATCCACTGAGCAAAACAAGCTAGGACTTTAAATATATTTTTATTTACTTTAGAGAGGGGAAGGGAGAGGAATAGTGATAGAAACATTGATAAGAGAGAAACATCAGCTGCCTCCTGCATGCCCCCAATTGCAGATCAAGTCTGCAACTAAGATATATGCCCTTGGCTGGAATCGAACCTGGGACCCTTCAGTCCATAGGCTAAGGCTCTAGGAAACTGAGTCAAACCAGCTAGGGCTACAGGGATTTTCACAAAAGCCTCCGAAAAATTTCAGTGCCCTTTAATGGGACTATTAATATGTAAAATAGGACATTAGGTGTAGAGTGAAAAGCTTTGGGGCTGACTCTGCCCCCTTTGACCGCCTGTGCACACAGATGGTCCTGTGTGACAGAAAAAGCCCATGTCCCTTTTCCATGATTTTGCAAGCTGTTAAGTTGGCTCTTCATATTCCTAAGCCTGGGCACTGACCAAGGTAGGGAATAGGGTGGGAATTCAAGACTCAGGCTCAGCAGTGCACAGAACTCTCCCTGCCTTGTTATTAATACTGAGGTGACCAATTTTTAAAGAAATATATTTTATTGATTTTTCACAGAGAGGAAGGTAGAGGGACAGAGAGTTAGAAACATCAATGAGAGAGAATCATTGATTTGCTGTCTCTTACACACCCCCTACTGGGGATGTGCCGGCAACCAATGTACATGCCCTTGACCGGAATCGAACCCGGGACCTTTCGGTCCGCAGACCTACGCTCTATCCGCTGAGCCAAACCGGTTTCAGCTGAGGTGACCAATTTTATGGATTCTCAATAAGAAAGCTGGGGGCCATGGGGTGGCAGCATGCAGTGCTCAGAGCTGCCTGTAGATGGCGGGCCAGTTCAGAAAGCACAAACTGAATTCAGCTCCATTTTGATTCCTCCGGAATGAAGAATGATAAGGGAGTTTGGGCTCCAGGGAAGGTAGTACCCAGTATCCCCAAGGGAAAGGGTTCCATCCCAGTCCTACCAGCCAAACAACACAATAAGCAGTGCAGATGTTTCAATGGGTTTATTAAATCTTCCTGGGGGTGGCAGTACCTCATAGCTGGAGAGATGGAAAGGAACTGTGGTTTCAGTACGGGTCATTAAAGGGGTACAGAGGGTGTCCTGCGTCTCTTGGGACCTTCTTCCCATCCACCTGGAAAAGAGACAGACATATGACCTTATTAGGAGTTAATATTTCAACAATGCAGGGCATCTTTCCCCAAAAGTTCTTCCTGAACCTTCCGTATGTACAGCATGATGCCAAATGGCAACAACAAGGCCCCAGCCTCATAGAATGCCACAGTGGGAACAGCATTCCCACTACACCCATAGCCTGGAACATGAAGTCTGCAGTCTCAGCTGGGAAGGAACTATTTATTTATGTGCAATAGGCTGCAACCCTACTTCAACCCTCTGAGAAGGCCTTCTCGGCTCCCCTCATTTATATCACTTACTAAGATTTTTCTGTGTGTCAGGAACTAGAATCATTTTAAAAATAGGAAGCTTAGGCTTGGAGAAGTTAAATAACATCTAGCTTACAAGATATAGAAAAGCAAGACTGAGACTCACTTGTTATACTTCTTATCCCTGAGCCACTATTTCCTCCCAAGCTGAACAAAAAGAGCCCATTGTGTCCAGGGCAGTAATCCTACCAGTAACACCATTCTTCCTCTCTCTGATCAGCAATATAGAGGCCAGGCCTGGGTCAGAATCCTGCTCCAAATCTAACATTCACCGACTCTGGGGGTGTGAGACATACTCACTGTAAGCATGGGCACGATGTATCGCCAATTTTTATTCAGGGAATCCAGCTGCTTCATCTCCTCTGGACTAAAGGTGAAGTCAAAAACCTGGGGATGGGTAGTAGAGGTCAGGAAAGCCGGCTTTGTGAGTGAAAGTCGGGGTTCCAGAACACTGCCTTCTTAGCCTGGCAGAGCTGGGGCCAGATTGTGTCCCAATGGCCTAAAGACGGGACCCATCACCAAGTACCTGGATGTTCTCAAGGATACGGGAAGGCGTGATACTCTTAGGGATGCAGATCACTTTTCGTTGGACCTGCCACCTGCGATGGGGAATTAAAGTAGAGGAGAAAGAGGAGTCAGTACTCATAAGCACTGTCTTGTCTCCCATGCAGCCTTTTCTTTAAGCTCCTGAGCCCCCCCTGGAATGGGTAACATGATTCAGAGTGGCCTCTCCCAGATCACATGGCAAGAGTCTTAGCCTCATCCAGGCCCTTGGATAAGGAACCCCTAAACCAGGCGTGGGCAAACTACGGCCCGGAGGCCAGATCCGGCCCGTTCGGCTGTTCTAAACTATTAAAATAAAAAAATAAATAAAAAAAGACCATACCCTTTTATGTAATGATGTTTATATTAGCTCACACAAACACTCCATCCATGCTTTTGTTATGGCCCTCCGGTCCAGTTTAAGAACCCATTGTGGCCCTTGAGTCAAAAAGTTTGCCCACCCCTGCCCTAAACCCTTACCTCCCAACCCAAGAGCCCTTTCTCTGATCTAACCTTCTTTCCCCGAGATTGCCCTCACCTGAGCAAGATCTGGGCTGGAGACCGGCCGTACTTTTTAGCCAGTGCCAGGACCACTGGATCCTCAAGCAGGACAGGCTCTTTAGGATCACGCCAAGCACGGTCAGAGGACCCCAGAGGGCTGTAAGCAGTCACCTCCAGGCCGCGTGCGTGGCAGTGAGCAATCAGCTCGTGCTGAGCCAGATATGGGTGGCATTCCACCTGAGGCAAGAAATAACCCATCACCATAGGGTGGCGACATCCAGCTTGCCTAGCTGTGCCATCCGGACCAACCTGCTGACCCCCCTACTTCCCTTCAGAACTTTTTATTTTTTTGAAATACATATGTTTTTATTGATTTTAGAGAGAGGAAGGGGGGGGGTAGAGAGAGAGAGAGAGAGAAACATTCATGATGAGAGTCATGAACTGGCTGCCTCCTGCACGCCCCACACTGGGGATGGAGCCCATAACCCGGGCATGTGCCCTGACCAGGAAGTGAACCGTGACCTCCTGGTTCATAGGTCAATGTTCAACCACCAAGCCACGCACACCGGGCCCTTCAATCCTCTTATCACTGTTTCCCACTGTCCATTTCATTTTTATCCCACATTTCAATGGCCTTCTTTATGTAGAGGAAGTCTACACCAACATTTGACAACTTGCTAGCCATCTCCATGAAGTAGACCCATCCTCTGCTCACTCATGCTCTTGCACATACACCTCACCCCAAACAACTGACCTGCTAGGCTGTGCTCACCTGCAGGACAGCTGGGCGCACGGAGGCCACACTGAGAAGATCATCGATCTGCCGACTGCTGAAGTTGGACAGGCCCAGCGCCCGCACCAGCCCCTTAGCCACCAGTGCCTCCAGAGCCTTCCAGGTCTCCTTGTAGTCAATGAAGTCATAGCGGACAGTCCCGTCAGCATTCTTAGGGAAAGGGTCATCTCCCCGCCTGAGTGAAAGACAGCCTCTCAAGAGTGGGCACAAATGCCAGGCTCCTGCCTTACCTGCCCACCCAGCCACTCTATGGCCTAGACTCCAAGCCCAGAAAGGGGAAAGGTCCAAGACTGAGAAATAAGCATGGCTTTACACCCTTCCAGATCATGACCCAGATGTTTGCTCTGTATGGAATGGCCATTTCCCCTCTTCTTCTTCTTCCCAGGGGCAGATTATGCCTCCTCTTCTCCGGGAAGGCTTCCTCATTGCCTTCCTCCTCAAAGAGTTACATGCCCTTGCAGCCTTCTTCTGGCACAGGGCACAGAGCAGAAGGTAGGCTTCTCTCACACCCTCGGCTAGAACTTACTATTATTTTTAAAAATATATTTTATTGCCAAAACCGGTTTGGCTCAGTGGTAGAGCGTCGGTCTGTGAACTGAAAGGTCCCGGGTTCGATTCTGGTCAAGGGCATGTATCTTGGTTGCCAGCACATCCCCGGTGGGGAGTGTGCAAGAGGCAGCTGGTGGACGTTTCTCTCATCGACATTTCTAGCTCTCTGTCTCTCTCTCTTCCTCTCTGTGGAATATCAATAAAATATATTTAAAAAATAAAAAATAAAAAAAATATATTTTATTAACTTTTTACAGAGAGGAAGAGAGAGGGACAGAGAGCTAGAAACAGCAATGAGAGAGAAACATTTGTCAGCTGCCCCCTGCACACCCCCTACTGGGGATGTGCCCGCAACCAAGGTACATGCCCTTTCAGTCCATAGGCAGACGCCCTATCCATTGAGTCAAACCAGTTTCGGCTAGAATTTATTATTTACTTCAACCTGGGCCTAGTTCAGCAGAAGCTAGTAGCTCCTGAACGAATACAGGAGCAGTGGAACCACTCATGCATACCCTCTGATAGAACCCACGCGAAGCTGCACTCCTTTTCCTGTAGCTAAACTCCTGGCTGCTGAGGCAGAAAGGGCTGAGCTCCCATGGCAAGTTCCTCAGCTTGCCACACAGATAGTGTTCCTGTCCTGCTCCGCTACTGTGACTTACGGTGAGTTACTAACATGACTGACTCCCCCAACCTCCGATTCCCTGGATAAAGACACTGGCAAAGCTCACTCAAAGGCATAAGGCCAGTGTATCAGGTACAGGTCCAAATAGTCCAGCTGGAGGTCGGCCAGTGTCTTCCGGAGGGCAGGCTCCACATCCTCGGGGTGGTGCTTAGTGTTCCACAGCTTGGAAGTCACAAACAGCTCCTCCCGAGACAGCGCCTGGTGCGGGGGGCAGGGCCCATAATGAGAAGAGCCAATGGGCGCCCAGGCCTACCCACCCTCACCTCTGGGAGAGGAATTAGAAGGGAGCCGATGCCAGACCCCTCCAGCCAGGTCCCAATCCACCCCTTACCCCCCGCCTCTTAGATCTCTCATCCCACCCCTCGGGAGCCCCAGTCCTCACCTTGCCGGGCCCCACAGTCTCCTTCAAGGCTTCCCCGATTTCAGTCTCGTTGCCGTAGATAGCAGCACAGTCAATGTGGCGGTAGCCCACACTCAGGGCATGCTTCACAGCTGCTTTTACCTGCCAGGTGAGAGAAGCAGAGGGATTCAGCTCTGTTGGTCGGGGCCAGAAGCTGCCCTGTGGAGGGTCACTGGTGACGGGAGGGGGCAGGAACATACCACTGCAGTCATCCATGCAGTGGGGGAGAGACGATGGAAGATGGTTCTAGTCTAGGGGAAGGGACCAGAAGCCTCAAACCCTTTGTTCCCATCCCACTAACCTCCAAGGCTCCTTCCTACCCAGCAATCTCAGCAGTGCCCAGCAGAAAACTAACAACATGTTCCCAGCGACATGCTCAGAATACAAATATATTGACCAAGAGCAGAAGTATGGAGCCAGGTTCCTTACCCTGAGGAGCTGATTAGGGAAACATGATACACAGGTAAATATGCCTAGGCCAAGCCATTGTGAGAGAGAGCCTCGGGGAGCCATGTGACCAAGCACGCTCTGGGAATCGGGCAAGCAAAAGAGGTGAGGGGGGAGAAAATTAAGGAAATAGAGACGTGAAATGGAAGCTAGGCCCAAAGTCTCCTCCCAGAAGAGAAAAAAAGCAGGTATCAAGTAGGAGGCCAGGTCCAGTTAACTTGCTAAAAACTTGACTAGAAACATGGCATCGAGCCAAAACCGGTTTGGCTCAGCAGTAGAGCGTTGGTCTGCGGACTGAAAGGTCCCGGGTTCGATTCCGGTCAAGGGCATGTACATTGGTTGTGGGCACATCCCTGGTGGGGGGTGTGCAAGAGGCAGCTGGTTGATGTTTCTCTCTCATCGACATTTCTAGCTCTCTATCTCTCTCCCTTCCTCTCTGTAAAAAATCAATAAAATATATTTAAAAAAAAAAAAAAAAAAAGAAACATGGCATCGAGGCAGAATGAGATGCCAGGTCCTTGGCATTCAGATCCCCATCTAGGTGCAGCTCTTACTACCCAGGCTATTCCCCAAACCCCCTGTCCCTACCCCTGCAGCTTCATTCTGCCCACCTCCTTGTTGGCCCTGTCTCTGACCTCTACCACTTGCCTTCACCTAGCTGCTAGACTTGTGCTGCCATGTCTGTGCCTGCCTGGAGCACAAATATCCCAGCTCCACAGGCCTAGGCAGCTGTAGGAAGGAAATCAAAGGGGAAAAAGGCAGAGTCATCCAACCACACCACAAACACTAGCCAAAGTCCCAGACAGAGGCTGTTCTTGCTGCCTGAGCCCCTCCCAAACTTAATCCCCAAACTTCTCCTGACTCTGACTCAGATGCACACAGAACATTGGCATAGCGCTGGGGAGAAGCCCAACACTAGGTGGATGCTGAATTTCTAGCTATCGATTCTAGGAAAGTGAGTCTCCATTCCCAGGACCCCCAGGCTGGAAGGGCTTACATCAGGGGTCGATAAACTCCAGCTCATAGCTGCCTTTTGTTTTTTTTTCCCCAGCCCTGAGCTAGGAACTGTTTTTATATTTTTTAAATGGTTACTTAAGTACATAATCACCTCCATTTTGCAATCTGTCCAGCAAAATCTAAATTGTTAACCATCTGGTTCATCAAGAAAAAGTTTGCCCTGGCCGGCGAGACTCAGTGGTTGAGCATCAACCTATGAACCAGGAGGTGACGGTTCAATTCCTGGTCAGGGCACATGCCCAGGTTGCAGGTTCAGTCCCCCAATATGGGGCATGCAGGAGGCAGCTGATTGGTGATACAGTGATGTTTGTCTCTCTCCCTCTCCCTCTCCCTGACTCTCTGAAATAAAACTTTTTTTTTTTAAAAAAAGAAAAAGTTTGCACCCTAGCCAGTTTGGCTCCCCAGCCTTGGTTGGGTTGCATGTAGGAGGAAACCAATTGATGTGTCTCTCTCACATTGATGTTTTTCTCTATGTCTTCCTCTCCTACCTTCTCTCTGAAAATCAATGGAAAAATATCCTCGGGCCCTAGCAGGTTTGTTTCAGTGGATAGAGCATCAGCTTGAAGACTGAAAGGTCCCAGGTTCAATTCCGGCCAAGAGCACATGCCCAGGTTGTGGGTTCAATCCCCAGTGTATGGGCATGCAGAAGGCAGCGAGTTGGTGATTCTCTCTCATCATTGATGTTTCTAGCTCTCTCTCCCTCTTTGAAATCAATAAAAATATATTTTTAAAAAATATATATCCTCAGGTGAGGATTAACAAAAACAGTTTGTTAACCCTTGGTCTTGACCTAGTTATTCTTCAAACTCTGATTGATATCTTCTGTGTGACCATCTCTGGAATGAGACAGGGTCAACCCTCAACGAGCCCAGTGATGATCAGTTCACAGCACAGGGTGATGATTTATTAGGGGTCAGCAATGGGCTAGATACAGAGGGGTCCCACATCTGCCAAAGGATTCAGTGTTGATCCAGTTAGGGGAAGGGTTCTTTCCTATGCCCTTTGCCCTGCTGACCTTCTCAGCCCCTCCTGAGCCAGCTGGGTAGGCTAAGGACATGTTACCAGGCCCTTGTTCACTTGTTTTTCCCACTGCCCTCCAGGCTCATCCCCCCTTAGGGATGGGGCTGCTAGGGAAAATGCAGGGACTCGCTCCCAAATACTGCCTTTTCCCTAGCAGCGGTATAAGAAGCCCTCCTCCTCTTCCCCCACCCCTCACCTGGCCAGGATTGCTCTTCCAGGTGCCCAGTCCAATCAGGGGCATCTTCTGCCCAGTGTGCAGGAGGAGACCGGAAGCTGCCATTGCCTCCTGAAACAGAAATGGGAAGAGAATGGTGTGGGGATCAGTGCTGCTTGGGCTTCAAGACTCCTGTCAATCATGGGAGACAAAGGAGGCACAGAGAGAGACAAACTTGTGGCTGTGTGTATATGCCCAGAAGCAACCAAAGTCAGTAGCTCCTGGACAAACATTAACTAGACCACCAGCCTGGCTGCCCTTCCTTTCACCGGCTAAAGGTCTGTGTTAAAGAGCTCTAATACCTAAAAACAAAGGCCGGGTGCCTCCCCAGGAGGGCCTAGCCTTGACTACATAAGGTCTCAAGCCAGTAAGACAGGCAAAGACCATTACGAGTCAATGTGACAGAATAGGCTCAGGAAAGAGCCTATTCTTCTCTTTGGATGAAATGAACATTCCCAGGAGTTTGTCAGAACGACAGGGACTCTCTGAGTTCCTCTCACAGAGGTCTGATACACCATGCTGCTAGGCCTGAGTGGGCTCTTACAAGGGAAGTATAACATTTTGTAGATGAAAAAACAGGCATAGAGAGATCAAGTTATTTGCCCCAAATCAACAGCTAAGCTGGCAGAGCCAAGGATCCAAGAACTAATGGAAAAAGGCAGGTAAACACAGACCTATAAAATGTGTGTGCTGACAGTAGACAATGTACATACAGTGTGCCACAGAAAGCAAGTAACTTCTGTAGAGCAAGAACCAGGGAATATTGACATTGGCTTTTAACAATTAGTTGGATTTTCCCTGGAGTCAAGGGGAAATCTTTCCAGTAAGCTGTATTAGACACAGGATTTCAGTGTAGACAACAGCAAGAAATTTCAAATGCAAGAAAATTTCCAGCCCTAACCCGTAGATAGAGCATCAGCCTACAGACTGAAGGGACCCGGGTTCGATTTTGGTCATGGGCATGTGCCTTGGTTGTGGGCACATCCGCAGCGAGATCCCTCTCCCTTCTTCTCTGTAAAAAGTTAATAAAACATATATTTTAAAAAATTTCCAACTGAATAAAAGCAGGTGGGTGATTGGAGCAAACTCTTTGAAGAGCTATGAAAATTAGAAGTTTCCAAATGGCTCTAGAATGAATACTCATTCAGTCAGCAAGTGATGAATATTCTAGGCCTTGTGCTAGACTCAGATATTCAAATAGAGTACCTGCCCTCTTGGAGCTTATGGTCTGGTGGAGGAGGGAGGGCAGACGATATGGATGCAATATATGTGAAATATGACCAAAATCTGCACAAGTGCTATAAAAAAAAAAAAAAAAAAAGAGTACGCTGGCTAGGGTGGCTTCTTGGAGGTGCTGAATCAAGTCTTAATGAACAGGAGTTATCCAAGTGAAAGGGAAAGGAGAAAGAATGCTCACTCCCAAAGTAAGGTAGAAAGCTTTTCATTTGGTCTCATCAGTACTATAAGTATCACTCTCTCAGGATTAATTTCATAGTCAGCAATACCTTTTAAATATAACCTTTGTTCCAAATTCTGCAAGGACATCAAGAATATTATCATTGCCCAGCTGGTGTGGCTTGGAGGTTAAGTGTTAACCCATGAACCAAGAGTTCACTAGTTCAATTTTTTTGTTCAGGGCACCTGCCCAGGTGTGCAGGAGGCAGCAAATCAATTATTCTCTCTTATCACTGATGTTTCTATCTCTTTCTCTTTCTCCCTTCCTCTCTGAAATCAATAAAAATTTTTTAAAAAGCAAGCAAAAAAGTTAAAATATAGGCACTCCTCTATGAGTGTAAAATTTCTTCTTTGTATAAGCTTATATCAGTTAACTTTTAAGATTCTTGTTTACAATATTTTAAATTGAAATGTGTCAATTTAAGTGGTCATTTTAAACTATATTTTTATTGATTTCAGAGAGGAAAGGAGAGGGAGAGATGGTAACATCGATGAGAGAGAATCATTAACTGGCTGTCTCCTGCACATCCCCTACTGGGGATTGAGCCCACAACCCCGGCATGTACCCTTGACTAGAATCAAACCTAGGACCCTTCAGTCCACAGGCTGACGCTCTATCCACTGAGCCAAACTAGCAAGGGCAATAAAAACATTTATTTTTTAAAAAGATTATGGTAAAGTAGGTAATAAGGGAAGTTGTGTGTACAACCTACACACCAAAATTGTCTTTCCTAATACTTCTGCCTCGGGAAGAATTTTACAGTCTGTCTACAGTGTTTTCCAAGCTTTTGACATATGTGTACCCCTTCTATAATTTTTGTAATGTTGAGTACCCCTCATCAAAAAAAAAAAGGATGTATTTTAATAACAATCAAAATATATTTATTTATTCTTTTTTTGGTACATACATAAAATAATAATAAACAAAAAATAAAATTATTCATAATAAAATATAAATAAAAGTCATATTATAAATAACATTTATTTGCACACCGGATCATCTCAAGCCTCACAAGACTGTCTTGACTTGACTCATGAGGACATAGAATTAGGCGCAGCTAAGCACGGTGTAGTGCATATCCCCACCAAACTCCAGTGCAACACGTACCCCCACCAAACTCTCCCCGTACCTCTGGGGGTACGCGTACCACACTTTGGGAAACACTGGTCTAGCACAACCAGTTTTGGAGACCACTTTTTTGTTTTTTTACAGCAATGAATAATTCCTTTCATAGATTCACCAGTATACTCAACATAGTTGAATAAAGAACCAGGGAGTCTTATTAGAAAATACCTTAAGATAAATAAAATATATACTAAAAATTAAAAAAAAACCCTCCACTAATGCCATATTTACAAACCCATTATTGAAGGTATCGAATTATTCAAAAACATTAAAAAAATTTCATCTTTCATTTAAGGCTCTATATAACTGAGAAACGGACACTAAAATCTGTTAACTTCAAACAGTAAATATCTTTCAGTGGAGAGTTTATCACACTCAAAGACTATTTTCAGTAACAACAACACTAAGGTTCAAATTTTAAGTTAATGGGAATGAAGTCAGAGTTAGACCACAGTCACTAGGAAGACCCAGATAACTAATGTGTCACTATACATTTAAAAAATGATGACTGAGATTGGGGACAAGAGGGGAGGCAGACAGTGGCGACCTCTGGAAGATGGAATCCCTTCTCTCCACTGGCCCTCGCGCCACTGCTCCAAAAGGCCCGGAACGAGGGCCTGGCCGCTCCAGGTGCCCCCATTCTGCCCAGGCGACCTCGGAGCAGCGAGAGGACGCGGGTGGACAGAGCCATGACGGGGAACCCTAACTTCCGGATGGAGTTCACCCCCGCCGCTCCTGCCCCGCAGCTGCTGGACGGACGGGGTCCGCCCCCACCGGGCCCGGCGGGGGAGCAGCTCCCACCACCAAAAGGTTCCGCGGAGCAGTCTAGAGACCACTTCTTTCTGCTGAAACAAAAATGGTCAATCTGGGAAGCAAACCAAAGATTGCTGAGAGCAATTCTCTCATACCAAACTTTCCAGGGATCAGGCAAGTATGTCTGGAGTCCACAGGAGGACCTAGCTTTCCATTTAACATCAGAGTCGGTAGCTGATTTCCTGGGCTTGATCCCCAAACAAGTGACCTGTTGGCCTCGCTAAGATTTCCCAGCACACAGGGGAGGGCTCTGAAATTACAACTGGGCTTAGAGCTTGAACAAAATCCATGCATAAGGGTAAAAGGAAGAAGAAACTTGATGCTTGTTTCTCCCTTTCTTTTGTTGGTGAAACTGAAAACCAAAAGGTCTGAGGCTTGGGGGTGTAGTGGGGGGAGATCATGGAGGTAGGAAGACCTAACAATGATCTGCAAAGAACAAGAGCTTCAAAGAAGTAAGTGGAGGGGCCCCAGCAGAAGACAGATGTTTTTCTCTAGGACAGGAAATCATCCTCTTCCAGTTCTTTTTTTTTTTTTAATAAATCTTTATTGTTCATATTATTACAAATGTTCCTCATTTTTCCCCCTCCATTGCTCCCCTCCACCAGGTTCCCACCCCACCTTCTGCCCTTTCCCCACCCCCCATTGTCCTCATCATAGGTGCACAAGTTTGTGTTCAGTCTCTTCCCGCACCCTCACTCCCCTTTTCTTTTCTTTTCTCCCCACTCCTTTTCCCCGAGAATGGTCAGTCCACTCCCCTTCCATACCTCTGATTCTATTATATTCACCAGTTAATATTATTCATCATGTGTTTTTTTTTTAATTCCCTTGGTTTTTAGATTCACTTGTTGATAGTTATGTATTTGTTGTTCATAATTTTTATCTTTATTTTCTTCCTCTTCCCAAAGAACCCCTTTCAGCAATTCATAGAACTCTGGTTTGGCAGTGATAAACTCTTTTAGCTTTTTTTTATTTGTGAAGCTCTTTATCTGGCCTTTGATTCTGAATGACAGCTTTGCTGGGTAGAGTATTTTTGGCTATAGGTTCTTGTTATTCATCACCTTGAATATTTCTTGCCATTCCCGTCTGGCCTGCATGGTTCTGTTGAGAAATCAGCTGACAATCGTATGGGTGCTCCTTTATAGGTAACTACCTACTTTTCTCTTGCTGCTTTTAATATTCTTTCTTTGTCTTTTGCTCTTGGAATTTTAATGATGATGTGTCTTGGTGTGGTCCTCTTTGGATTCCTTTTGTTTGTGGTTCTGTGTACTTCCTGGACTTGTAAGTCTATTTCTTTCCCCAGGTGGGGGAAGTTTTCTGTCACTATTTCTTCCAGTATGTTTTTGGTATCTTGCTCTCTCTCTTCTTCTGAGACCCCCATAATTCTGATGTTGGTTCGCTTGAAATTGTCCCAGAGGTTTCTTACACTATCTTCAACTTTCTGGATTCTCTTGTCTTCTTGCTTCTGCGGAGGAGTGTCTGTCCTCTGTCTCTTTGTGTTCCAAATCTTTGACTTGATTCTTGCAATCTTCCATTCTGTATTTAGGACTCTGTATAATATTTTTTATTTCAGACAATGTATTCTTTATTTCTAGTTGATCATTTATTATTTCTAGTTGATCCTTTTTCATATCCTCATAGGTCTTGTTTATATTATCGGCCTTTTCTAGGAAATTCTTGAAAAATCTTATAACCATGGTTTTGAACTCTATATCCCATTGCTTTTTGTCCTCCATTTCTTTTTTTTTTCCTTTTAAATATATTTTATTGATTTTTTTACAGAGAGGAAGGGAGAGGGATAGAGAGCTAGAAACATCGATGAGAGAGAAACATCGACCAGCTGCCTCTTGAACACCTCCTACTGGGGATGTGCCCACACCAATGTACATGCCCTTGACTGGAATCAAACCTGGGACCTTTCGCAGGCCGACGCTCTATCCACTGAGCCAAACTGGTTTCGGCTGTCCTCCATTTCTTTCGTTTGTGATCTATTTCCTTGTCTTGGCATTTTCGCTGCTTCCCTGAGTTGGTAGGGTGGCTTTTGTGTGTTAAGGTGTTCTATATGGTTCAGTGGGTCAGCCTCCCACTTACCTGAGGTGGACACTCTTGGTGCACCCCTTTGTGGACTGTGTGTACAGCCTTATTGTAGTTAAGTCTTTTTTTTTTTTTTTAATATATTTTATTGATTTTTCACAGAGAGGAAGAGAGAGGGATAGAGAGTTAGAAACATCGATGAGAGAGAATCATCGATTAGCTGCCTCTTGCACACCCCCTACTGGGGATGTGCCTGCAACCAAGGTACATGCCCTTGACCGGAATGGAACCCAGGACCTTTCAGTCCGCAGGCCGACGCTCTATCCACTGAGCCAAACCGGTCCCGGCGTAGTTAAGTCTTTTTTTAAAATATATATTTTATTGGTATTTTACAGAGAGGAAGGGAGAGAGATAGAGAGCTAGAAACGTCAATGAGAAAGAAACATCAACCAGCTGCCTCTTACACACCCCCTACTGGGGAATGTGCCCGCAACCAAGGTACATGCCCTTGACCGGAATCGAACCCGGGACCTTTCAGTCCGCAGGCCGACGCTCTACCACTGAGCCAGACTGGTTTCGGCCGTAGTTAAGTCTTGATTGTTGTTGGTATCACTGAGTGGAACTGACCTCCAGGCCAATTGGCTGTGAGGATCAGCTGTGTCTATGCCAGGAGATAGCCTTATTCGACTAGACTTGGAAACCTGCAAAAGCCTCTGTGCTCAGCTTGGATGGGGCAGAGTTTCAGGGTGGAGCCTACAGCCTTGGCTTTCAGTTAGCCCCGCCCTCTGAGGTCCCTGAGTCTCAGTGTTCCTCAGTGTCCTTTGGATTCGCTGCAAGCACCTCTGAGAGAAAGGTGCCCTAGAGTTTCGCCCGCTACCAGACAGTCTAGTCTCTCCCCCAATAAGCCCGGAACTGGGGTTCAGTGCAGTTGGAAGTGGGGTTAAGTGCAGTCCGGAGATTATGTCTCCTTCCCGCTAAGACAATCCAGCGGCTCAATCAACAGTCTGTCTTCTGCGCCCAATACCCACGACTCTGGGGCTTTGCCTTTCGCTGCTTCCCTGAGCTTCCGCCTTACAGCCCAGATCCCCTCTGTATGAGCCTGGGACCCCAGGGTCTCTCCCAGAACTGGGGCTCAGCAAAGTCCAGAGCTTTTATCTCCTTCCCGCTAGGTACTCAGCCGCCCCTCCTCTCCGGCTCCATCCTCTTCCTACGCGTGCACTGTGTCTCTGTACCTTAGGCTTTTACAGCTCCTCTGATTTTCTTTCTGGTTTTCTCTTTCCTTCTAGTTGTAGAATTTCCAGTCAGTCAACTTTCCTGTAGTTCTGGATAATGTCCATTTTATATTTTAGTTGTATTTTTTGAAATTGTTGTGTGAGGCTGCAATTAGGCGGTTACCTATGCCACCATCTTGGTTTCTCCTCTTCCAGTTCTTGACTTCCTCATCTTCTGCCTGAGGCAACAGTTTTCCAGCCTAGCCCTGTATTAACAGGCTCTGCGCTTGTGAGGAATTGCCTCACTGGACCTCGGCAGCACTCAGAAACCCTCCTGTTATATTGGGAGAGGTTCTAAATGTAAGAGAGAGAAGCTGTGCATGCATGAGATGTGGGAGAGAGTAGCATCAGGGGTCAGGTTTTATTGGAACTTACGTTCTTTCACACTGGGGTTCAGTCTTCTCTTCTCAAAGGAGGGCTCTACAGTTGCTGGCTGGATGTGGGGAACTAGAAAACACAGGAAAAAGAGGAAGCAGCATGTGGATGACTGTTCCATTTATGGGCCTTTCCTCAGCCTCCCATCAATGTTTCCCTTGAGATTCTGTCCCCAGTCTTCTTCTCATGTCTTCACCTATGAATTTAAGTACTCGTTTTTCCCACCCCAGTTCTGTATATTCAGTTCCCTCTGTTCATCTCCAAGGTGTGTCCTTCAGGTATCTGAGACTCTATATGCCCAAACTGTACTTGTCAAATCCAGCAGCAGAGCACAGAGGAAACAATTCAAGGTCTGGGGTCCCACAGACCTGGGTTTGAATCTCAGCACCATCTTGTAAAGAGATACTATTTATAAAGCACTCTACAGAGTGCCTTACCCATGATCTTTCTGTATATTTTCTTCCCAACAGGGACTCAGGGCCCTAGTGAGAAAACAAACCAGATAACATGATCCTTTTGAGAAGTATGTCTACAATTTCATAGAAAGGCCAGATCTCCTGGAAAAAATTGTGTTAGTGAGAAAACAAAATGGAAGATGGCAACTAAACAACTGAGCATCTAATATGTATACCAAACTCTTTAAAAGCTTTATCTCAGTGGGTCTTTAAAAAGCCATCTGAATGAAGTATTTCAGTTCATTTGAAGTATTTTTTAGTATTATCAGATTATGATTTTGATTGGTGGCAGGGAAGAGAGTATATGTTCTTCTGTACTGCTAATAAGCCAGCATATATATGTAATGGTGATCAAGATTTGGTCTATTTATATCCAATAAAATCTGACTCCCGATGCTACCCTCTTCCACATCTCCTCATGCATACACAGGTTCTCGTTCTTTTATATTTAGAACCTCTCCCAATATAACATGAGGGTTTCTGAGTGCTGCCGAGGTCCAGTGAGGCAATTCCTCACAAGCTCAGAGCCTATTAATACAGGGCTAGGCTGGAAAACTGTTGCCTCAGGCAGAAGATGAGGAAGTCAACTGGAAGAAGATGGCTTCCTGTCCTAGAGAAAAACATCTGTCTTCTATCTGGGTTAAAAAAAAACAACAACACCCTGTTAGTACTTGTATATATAAAGAAAAATATTATTTGCTCTAAACTATAATGCAAAACCTAAAACTACAATAACACTTCACATACTTCTTGATGTGGAAAAAAAAAAAAAACTAGAAAAAATTTTTTTCTAAATATTCCTCCAGTCTATCCATAGTTACCTCTGCTGCCACTGCTCTAGTTCTGACCACCCCTCACTGAACCAGGGATCTCTCTCCTTTGGGGTGGCCCCTCTCCCCACAGTCCACTCACTTCATCTGACCATGTGACTCCCAGGTTCAAACTCTTCCAGCAGCTCTCTCCTACCCAGGACAAAGTCCAGATTCCTTAGTATACCCTTCATAACCTGGCTCCCACAGTCCTCATTTCGGATTCCATGTTTCTGAGTTTGCAGAGAGAGCCACTAGTTACTTGATTCCAGGCCTCTGCACACTTTCCTTCCCCAAGTCCCAGTCTTACCTGGCTAATTGCTGCTCACCCTTCAGCTAGCACTTTAAACTTCTGGCTCCTTCCATGTACTGACAGCTAGTGCACACAGCTGCACTTGTCTGTTTATATAAGTGTCTTCCCACAAACCTGGGTATTCCTTGAGGCCAGAGCCTGTCATCTGTCTGAACCCCTCATTCCTAGACTTGCCCGCCCCACACATACATATACACACACACACTAAACACATACACACACACACTAAACACAAACACACAGAGGCAAAGGGGAGAGATCTTGACAGCTGGGTATTTGAGAAAGTCACTGCCTTCTTCCTTTCCCTTCTTGGGTAACCTGGAAAGAACCACCTCTGGAAAATATCAAAGAACTTGACTATCTCTGCCCCTCACTTCCCAATAAAATCCCAAATGGCTCCAGAGAGAATGCTATGTATGAGATTACTCCTGTACCAAACACACACATTCACAACAAACAAACCAAAAAACACACACACAAAAAAACCAAAAACCGCCGAAACTGGTTTGGCTCAGTGGATAGAGCGTCAGCCTGCGGACTGGAAGGTCCTGGGTTCGATTCCGGTCAAGGGCATGTACCTTGGTTGCGGGCACATCCCCAGTGGGGGGTGTGCAGGAGGCAGCTGATTGATGATTCATTCTCTCTCATTGATGTTTCTAACTCTCTATCCCTCTCTGTGAAAAATGAATAAAATATATTAAATAAAAAATAAATAAAATAAAATAAAAAAACAAAACAAAACAAAAACCTGAGGCCTCGGGTAAAATAACAGGCGCCTGATCAGAACCATAAAGACTCTGCCTAGGTAGGTCCTACAGCCCTGCGCCTGGTCAAACTGAAGGGAAGAGTTAATAACAACCCCACCTGGTGAAGGTTCAGATTCTTTCCAGTCTCACTGTAACAGAGCTCCGAGGCCACCAAAAAGCACGCCCTGGCTTTCTCCCAAACCCCAGGCAGGTGCCCAAGCAAGCAAACGGTAACCCCTCCTGCTACTTTTGAGAAGCAAATCTACAATTCTATAGAAAGGCCAGATCTCCTGGGGGTGGGGGGGTGGGGGGGTGGAGTCCTGTTAGTAAGCAAACAAAATGCAAGATGGCAACTAAACTTACTGAGCATCTACTAGGTGTCGAACTCTTTAAAAGCTTTTATCTCATTGAATTCTCCCTGCAGTGCTGATGCAGGAACCCATTGTGCCGCTGTGGAAATTGAGAGGCCCGGAGAAACAGGACTTATCCAGGATCACACAGCGAGTAAGAGGAAGGGTGCACATCTGAAACCAAGGCTGGCCCCCCAGAACCCCTCCACTCCGCTCCGCTCCGGGGCGGACACCCCTGGAGTGAAGAAGGGTCACGGCCCACTCCTCTGTAAGGAAGATGGGGCTTCCGCAGGAGAAACTCACCCTCGCACCAGCGCCGAGCGTGAAGAAGGTGGTAAGTCGCTGGCACAGCTAGCGATCCGAGGAGCCTCGGCTTCCGGGACTGGCGGGCGGCACGGGAAGCCCGCCTCCCGGGGCGGCCGGAGCGGGTCCCAGTCCCACCCAGCTCCGCCCAGAAGGGGGCGAGGGCCGGGCGCCCGGCCTCGGGATCGGCGGTGGGCCCCGCCCCGGCCCCCGCGGAGGGACGTGGGGGTGGAGCGCTGGGAGGCCGCACCATCCGCTCCTCCCGGTGCGGAGGGTCGGACCGGCCGAAGCTTAGGTCCAATGGGCCACGCGGGTTTGGAGAAGGCGCCGCCGCCGCGGGGACCTGCGCGGCGGCCACGTGGGAGGCGGGGCGGGGCCGGGGCGGAGCCGGCGCGCCTCCGCTGGCCCACGCTGCACCGCGCGCGCCTGGGCGACGCGCTCCAACTCCTGCCTGAGGAGGGAGGGTCCCCAGTGCCGCTTCCTTCTGGTGTCAGGTCACCTTCCTGGTTCATTAATCCAACTCGCAGCTCCATTCTCCCTTACAGTCTGGCTGGCCGGGTTCCCACCACATACTAAGCTGAGCCCGTCACTTGGTCAGGCAAACGGAGACTCCAGGAGCTGGAGAGCCCGTGGTTCCTGCTGGCCTGTGCCCCCCAGCCACGCGTTTATGTGCCAGGCACTGTGCGAGACTTTATAAGCGTGATTTTATCGAGTCTTTTTATTTATTTTTTAAAAAAATATATTTTATTGATATTTTACAGAGAGGAAGGAAGAGAGATAGAGAGCTAGAAATGCTGAGGAGAGAGAAACATCGACCAGCTGCCTCTTGCACACCCCCTACTGGGGATGTGCCCGCAACCAAGGTACATGCCCTTGACTGGAATCGAACCTGGGACCTTTCAGTCCGCAGACCGACGCTCTGCTCTACCACTGAGCCAAACCGGTTTCGGCTTATTGAGTCTTTATAACAACCCTGGAAGGCGAATGTTCTTAATCTTCTTGTAAGTCATTATTGAAGTATATAGTGTAGTATACATACCAAAAAAAAGTACAAATCTTAAATTTGCAGCTCTAATTTTTTTTTTGGGGGGGGGAATGTAATTATCATCCAGGTGAGGATAACTGATATTACCAGAATACTTAAAGCCTGTGAGAAGTATTCGCTGTCTTATTTTACAGATTGGACAGATTCAGCAAGGTAAAATAGCTTGCCCAAAGTCACACAGCTGTTAAGTTACAGATTTGAAATTTGAAATAGAGCCTGCTTTTTAGGCTGAGAGGTGTCTTGCATTTATATGTGTCAGTGTAAGAAACTTTCACACCTGTAAAGATTTTTTTGAGTTATACGAGCCAACCTGTGGGAAGCATCACATTGAGAGACAACTCAAGGGAATAGCAGTTTTGCACCTTGTTTTACACACTACAATCAAAAGAGAAGACATACTAACCCAGCTGGCATGGCTTGTTGTATCACTCCTTAATCAGCCAATTAATTAGGAGACATCTTTAAAAATATATATATTGATGAGTCCTGATCTTAAATATTTCATTTAATCCCCATAGTAACCCAGTACATTGTTATTTTCATCCTTATTTTAAAGTGGGGTAAATTGAGTATCAAAGAGGTTTAGTGACTTCCTTAATATGACATAGTGGTAACCCTAGGTAGTTCGCTGAGTAGAGTGCCAGCCTGTGAACTGAAGCGTCCCAAGTTCGATTCCCTTCAAGGGCACAAGCCTGGGGTGCAGGCTCCATGTCCAGTAGAGAGCATACAGGAGGCAACCTATCGGTGATTCTCTCTCATCGAAGTTTCTATCTCTTCCTCTCTGAAATCAATAAAAACATATATTTAAAAAAGAAAAGTTGTGCCGAAACCGGTTTAGCTCAGTGGATAGAGCGTCGGCCTGTGGAATGAAAGGTTCCAGGTTCGATCCCGGTTAAGGGCATGTACCTTGGTTGTGGGCACATTCCCAATGGGGGGTGTGCAAGAGGCAGCTAATCGATGATTCTCATCAATGTTTCTTTCACTCTATCCCTCTCTGTAAAAATCAATGAAAAATTTTTTTTAAAAAAAGAGAGCTGTGTGCTACCTATAAAAATAAATAAATAAATAAATAAATAAATAAATAAATAAAAATAAATAAGAAAAATTGCCACACTCCACTAAACATAAGTCCAAAACAGCCCCTCCCAACTTCCTCTTTTCCTCTATAAAAGCAAACCCAGCTGGGACTTGCCTATGATTCTGCCATAGTTTGCCGGCCCTCAGTTGAAATTCCTCTGCTGTTTCAGAAAAAATACATTTTGCTGGTAAAATAAGTGCCTCTTTGTCTTTTTTAAGGTCAACAGATTAAATGAAACAATGGATGTAAAGTGCCTGGCAGTACATAGTAGGACTTGGTGAATGGTAGCAATTATTATCTGTATTCAGAATAAACTGTTGCAAGCTCGGCTGGGGGAGGGAGAACTAGACCCTCCTCACCCAGTGAAGCTGCTAAAACTCTTCCCTAGATTCAGAAGAGATAGCCCGACTTCTGAATGGAGGAGGATTCTGCAGGATTTCTCTCTCTCTCTCCCTCCCCTCGCCCCCATGTGTTGCACGCACATTTATGTAGCACTCCAGGTGTTGGTATAGAAACTAATTATAATTAGGGCAGGAATCACAGTGGCCCAGAACAATGCTGCAGGAAAGTGGAGGAAAGGAGGCTGCAGCCAAAGGAAACCATCAGTCTGAGGCTGGAAAGGGGAAGGGAAGAGGATGGAGTGGTGTGGGCTGGGCGGGGCTGGCAAGACAAGGCAGAACCACAGCAGGAAGCTGACAGATTAAGTCGGACGGCAGTGTGGATTTCTCCTGTGTACTTCCCAATTTTACATCCTTCCATTGCACGTCACCCACAGAGGCTAAGAGTGGGTAGAAGTGATTGATTCATTTAATCAACAAACATTTAATCCTACCTACCATATGCCAGGAACTTTCTGGAAGGATAAACAGTTGGATTTAAAGGTAGCTGGGAGGGGTGGTGTGGGCAGAGGAGCTAACATGTCCCAAGTGGTGGTGGAATGAAGCCGGCAGGATGTTACCTAGCAGGAAGTATATGTGGCTTGATAAGAAGGGAGCATAGGATTCCTGGGAGAAAAGTCGGAGATGAAACTGGAGAGGTAGGATGAGGCCAGTTCATAAAGAGCCTGAGAGGCACATTAAATGTCTAATTGACTAACCATTTCGGGGGTGGGGGTGGGGGGGTGGGGGATTCGACTCCTGTTTCATCCTAAACACAAAAGCATGTTTTTAGAAAGTTTAAAGATTTGAATATTATAGTATATGTGCTGCCAAAGCGAGCACAAAGATTTGAATATTAAACAAAATACTAAAAGAAGAAATAAGAGACTATATGTATAATCTTGAGGTAGAGAAGGCCTTTTTAAAAATGTATTGGTTTTATTGATTTACTTTTATTTTTTAGTACAAGGAAATAGAATTCATTAGCATTGTTAGAGGTGTTGCATTACATAGGAACTGATCCTTAGCACATACAACACCAACTGAGCTTTTTTTTAAAAAAAATATATTTTATTGATTTTTTTTTACAGAGAGGAAGAGAGAGGGATAGAGAGTTAGAAACATCAATGAGAGAGAATCATCGATCAGCTGCCTCTTGCACATCCCCTCCTGGGGATGTGCCCGCAAGCAAGGTACATGCCCTTGACCGGAATCGAACCCAGGAACTTTCAGTCCGCAGGCCGACGCTCTATCCACTGAGCCAAACCGGTTTCGGCACCAACTGAGCTTTGAGGAGATAAATCATAGAAGAAATAAAATTAACATGGAATTTCAAATAAAAGTTGGAAGTTCACTTTACAAAAAGACAAAAAGAAAACCCCTTTTTACTGTGAGGTTCGAGGGGCAGGGAACAAAGACAGAGAGTCGAGGCCAGTCAAAAGAAAGAACTTTTAATCTTACACTCCTGGGCGAGGTTCATCGGTCCTGAGGGTAGGGCCGGAGGAGAAGTCACATTGGGCGGGAGCTGAGGCACTTTTTTTTTTTTTTTACAGGTGTTCAGTGAGGGCCGAGGACCATGAGCTGAGGGCCGGTGGAATTTCCACGGAGGGCAGGGGTTCCAAGAATGGAGCCAATTTGCCTGAAGCACTGGTCCATCATGGGTTCCAGGAAGGGACCAGCATTTGTGTCTGCCTGGTGCACTAGTCTGTTATCTATGTCACCATTGGCTGCATGCATAGGCTTCTGGAATTCCTCTGACCTAACATTTACATCTTAAGCAACAGAACGTTTCAAATATGAAAGTTTGCCCCGTTAACTTTCCATCATGCTTGAATCCTTGAGTACACTAGAGATTACTTGATTTTTTTATTTTTTTTTTATTTTTAAGCTTAAAGATTTGTGAAGGGAGCGGCTATAAGGTCAGACTGACTTGTGGCAAGGCCACAAACAAGTCCCAGCTTGGAGGGCAGATCCTTCCTAACATAATTATGTTTGACCTTATAGTACTCCCTAGTTCCTTCCTAAGTAGCTAATGGGCTGTGGGAGGTGCAGCAATTGCTGCCAAAACAAGGTGAAACTCAGAAGAACATTGTAAACGTGTTGACCACCTCCCTTGTGTTGCTTTGTGTGCTCTGACTAAAATAAAGCTTCGGCTTGCAGGCTGGGTCTCTCTTTGTCAGTGATCCACCTAGACTGGGTCTCTCTTTGTCAGAGATCCACCTAGCCCCAGCGGTATTCCCTTTGTCTGTCTTCTTAAATCCGTCACCGCCCCCCAGCTCACCAAACCTGGCTGTGCTGAACATGGCACAATTTGTGTCTATTTTTTTTGTGGCGTTTTATGTGATCATTTTTTATTCTCTTGAATTGTGTGAAGTGTTAGCAGAATAACTGTAAAAGCTAGTGCCTTGCACACAGTGATGGAGTGAGGCAGGGCCCAGCTTCTATCCCACCATCGTCTTGGAGCTGGTGTAGGACCACGTGGCAGCAGCATTCACCTTGGCCCAGCCCTGTAGGATCTTTATGAATTGGGCTGGCTCTGGTGAGGTACGAAATCTGGTCCAGCCTGGAGCCCCTTCTCACAGACCTCCTATAAAAGACACTCTCTGGCGGTTCTTCCTACCCCGACAGGATGGCAGTGGCTCTGTTTTTGGCTGTGGTTTCAGATAGAATGGACAAGACAAGACCGACATATGACTGAGGGCACCTCCCAAGTTGCACACTCATGATGGCCTACCAGCTTAAGATCCTTCTGAGGAAAGGTGGTGGGAGTGGGAGTGGGAGTGTGCCATGTGGGAGAGCTCTGGAGTCCTGGAGAGGGCCTCTCAGTCCTCACTCTGCCCCCTCTTTGCTCCTGAGGATAATGAAGGCCAGCGAGGGGACAGCCTATCTTTGCTGGGGACTTATGGCCAATTAATGGTAGAGTTGGGACCAGAGGCCAGGCCTCCTGTTCCAACACACTGCTTTTCCTGTTTCAACGGGGATAGGTGGCCCAGTTCTCCCTGGTGCTGGGAGACCTGGGAACTGGGGATACATGGCTGCCCCAGTCTTCTGGGCAGCTAGCTCTCTGACCCCTAGGTCACACTAGCTGTAATCACTAAACTGGTCCTTGTGGGCAGACATTTCCTCCCCATTTTCTTGTCATTGTCTCCCACGGGGGTTTGTGATTCTAGAAGGCTCCGGGCGCAGAGCTGGGTTTCCCCCTCAGATGGAAGAGGTAGACCCTGGTTGTGAGCTCCAGAAGGGCAAGGTCTCACTGTTTTATCCACAGTTCTAGCTCTTGTCCCTAGAATGTGGCCTGGCTAAAGGACACTCACTACATTTAAAAAAACTACTTTTATTGATTTTTTAGAGAGAGAGGAAAGGAGGTAGAGAGAGAGAAAAAACATGGATATTTCCCTCTCACATCTATTAGTTGCCTCCTACATGCCCCCCTTACTAGAGATTACACTTGAACCTGGGGCTTATGCCCAACCGGGAATCACACTAGCAACCCTTCAGGGAAAGGGACAATGAACATCCAATCAACTGAGCCACTCCAGCCAGGACAGAACACTCACTACACTTTCAAAAAATGAGTAAAGAAACGAGTAAATGTCGCATTAGGGGCTGGCTCTGAGCAAAACTGTAAAGTGGACCAAGTTCGCTCTGAGGGGACTTCAAGTCCAACGTTGTTGTGTCTGTCCCTTCAGAGTCACTTTCCTGCCATCCTAAGGTACTACCTCTGACTTGGACGAGGACACTCAGAGAAAGAAAAAGGTATCTCAGGAGGGAGGGTCAGATGATGGTGAAGTTCCTGTCAACATTTTTGGGTAGCAAAGAAGTCTGATTTCTCCTGAGTTTTAGGCAAGGGTGGCCTTGTCTGAATGCATCAAATACTAAAGGTAAGAGAGTCCAGAGGGTGAGCTGTGGGGGGCCCTGATGTAGGCTAATTCCAGCCTGTCATAATAAATGCAAGAAGTTCATCAAAAGGCTGATGGATCTTGAAGCTTCAACAGGGCTGAATCATATTACCTGCTGCTGGAATAGCTGAAAGCAAACATGAAGATCTGCATATATGATTGCCTGCTGCCAGACAGCTGAGGGCAGTTCCCCAGCCTGATAATATTTTTTAAAAATATATTTTATTGATTTTTTACAGAGAGGAAGAGAGAAGGATAGAGTTAGAAACATCGATGAGAGAGAATCATCGATCAGCTGCCTCTTGCACACCCCCTACTGGGGATGTGCCCACAACCAAGGTACATGTCCTTAACCGGAATCGAACCTGGGACCTTTCAGTCCGCAGGCTGATGCTCTATCCACTGAGCCAAACCGGTTTCAGCCAGCCTGATAATCTTACTGTTTACCAAAATTTACCTTTGATATGTATATCTACTTTGCTATAGGATAAAATGTGGGAATAAAAAGCCCTGGGTGCGGAGATTTGAGGAACTTAGTTACTAAAGCTAAGCTCCCCCCAAAAATGCCTTCCAAATTTATATTTTTGTCTAGTTTAATTTACAGCCCCTTCTCCAGATTTCTAAATCCTAGTAGATGCAGGATAACACCCTGGCAGGCCCTCAGGAACCTTGAGCTATGGCCTGTGAGGAGGAGGATGGAGCAGCCAGCAGCAGGGGCTGTTTCTTCCTGCTTGGGGAGCAAAGGGCCCCCCTCCTGATGGATGCAGGACTCACTTCTCTACCTCCCCCCACTTGGGGGCCTAGAGTCACCTGGCTCAACTTTGACTTCTCAGCAGAAGTGGGAATCCTGGACACACTGGAGAGGACTGAACCTGGTCACACACACCCCAGGGCTTGGCAGGTGGTGCTCACAACCCAGCCCCTGGACATCAGGCTCTGCAGCTGCACTGAGTGCTGTTCCATAAACTGCTCATGCTTTTGCTTGTCCAGCCTGAAGCTGAGGCAGGCCTGGTGCATTTCCTGTGGCACAGCCTGCTCACTACTGTTCCCTGCCTGGGTGGTGATGAACACACATACGTGGCACTTGGGAGTCTTTTGTGTGTGTGTGTGTGTGTGTGTGTGTGAGTGTGTGTGAGTGTGTGTGTGTGTGTGTGTGTGTGTGTGTGAGTGTGTGTGAGTGTGTGTGTGTGTATCAGAAGTGGGATACGACTTGGGAGTCTTGAGGTAGCCATTCTCTAGGCAGGGACCCCAGAGCCATGAGGCCTAGACTAGAAACAGTTAAGTTCTTCCTGCAGAGATATTCAGTTCCTGTTCTCTCTTCACTGGAGCACCGAGGACAAGGCCGCAGACCAGCTGGGGCAGCACGCATGGGGCAGTAACGTCCAACAGCATGACAGTGTGTCACTCGGCCCTATTGATTTGAGGGAGAGAGAGAGAGAGATCAATTCGTTGTTCCACTTATTTATGCATTCATTAATTGATTCTTGTATGTGTCCTGCCTGAGGATCGAATCTGCAACCTTGGTGTATCGTGATGAGACTCTAATCAATTGAGCTACCTGGTCAGGGCGAGAAAGCCTTTCTTAACTTTACAACCAAAGTTAGAAGTTATGGAGGAAAATATTGACAGTTTTCACTATCTAAAAGTGAAAGTTAGTCAGCAAGTCAGCATAAGCAAGATTAAAAGACAAATGACAAAATAGGAAAAGACTGCAATATTTAATGGTTGAAGGGTTCAATTATTACTTTGTAAAGAACTGATAAGAGTCCTAGCTAGTTTGGCTTCGTGGATAGAGCATCAGCCTGCAGACTGAAGGGTCCCCAAGTTCAATTCAGGTAAAGGGCACATGCTCGGGTTGCAGGCTCAATCCCCAGTAGGGGGCATGCAGGAGGCAGCCAATCAAAGATTCTCATCATTGATGTTTCTATCTTTCCCTTCCTATCTGAAATCAATAAAAATAAAATAAAAAAGAACTGATATAAAACCCATAAGAAAAAGACAAATATTTTGGTAAAAAAGTAGTCAGTTTTTATCAGGTACTTCTCAAGAGAAGAAAAATGGCTATAAATAGATTCTTGAAACACACAAATGATCAAAGAATCATTACAAATCACTTTTTTCATTAGAATGATAAAATTAAAATATCAAACTGCAGTGTTTGGGACAATATTAAAAAAAAGGATCTATATTATACACTGTGGATGGGAGTGCAAATAGATATATTGTTGTGTGTGGTTTGTTTTTTTCGAACTATAAAATAAAGTTTATTTAGAAAGTCACAGATGTAGAATAAATTTGGCTCAGGAAACAAGTTACAGAGGCAAAAGAAAAGCCGTTCGAGCTTAGGAGAAAGAGAGAGGCAAGAAAAACATATCTGGGGGAAGGGAATAGGAAAAGGAGATAAGGGAAGGGAGTGCGGGAGCGGGTGGAGAAAAGCCAGGGTGAGCTCCATAGAGAGAACTGCCTGTCCTATATAATAAAAGACTAATATGCAGCCCAGGCTGGTTTGGCTCAGTGGTAGAGCGTCGGTCTGTGGACTGAAGGGTCCCGGGTTCGATTCCGGTCAAGGGCATGTGCATTGGTTGTGGGCGCATCCCCGGTGGGGGGTGTGCGGGAGGCAGCTGGTCGATGTTTCTCTCTCATCGACATTTCTATCTCTCTATCTCTCTCCCTTCCTCTCTGTATAATATCAATAAAATATATATTTTTAAAAAGACTAATATGCAAATAGACTGAACGGTAGAACAACCAAACAACCGGTCTCTATGACATGTGCTGACCACTAGGGGACATGGGCAGAACATGCCAGATGTTGGCAGCAGGCGGCAGAGCGCAGGATACGGCTGGCATCAGCTGTGGTGGGATGATGGAGCAGGGGAGCAGGGGCGCCAGACCAAGGTGGGGTGCCAGTCACTGTCATTGGGGTAAGCCTCTGGTGGTTACTAAAAATTCTTTGTTCCCACACACCATAATCCCAGCTGGCACTCGCACCCACTGACAGCACCAGAGACACCACTCACACCCACTGCCTGTGCCCAGCACCAGCTGTGGTCACTCATCCCTGAGGGCTTCCCCACATCCCCCTGCTCCTGAGGGGCGATCAGGGCAGCAGCCACCACCACACCTGCTGACAGAGCTGGTGCTCTCCCACCTGCTGCTGGTGCCGGCCCCAATCGCTCCACACTATCAGCAGGTGTGAGTGGGGCCGGTGCTATCAGCATGTGGGAGTGGCGGTGGCAGGAGTGAGGGAACCAGAAGATGGGACTAGGGCCCACAGAGGGAGGGGCTGGGCAGGGGTGTAGAAGATGGCCCAAAACCTGCTCCTATACCCACTGTACCCTCACAGCCCACTGTTCCTTTCAAGGTGCACAAATTTGTGCACTGAGCCCCTAGTAGGATATAATTTTTATATGGTAATTTGGTAATATATATTAAAATTTTTAAGTGTGTATTCCTTCTGATTCAGAAATTTTAAGGAATTTAGCCAAAGGACATAATAAAAATGTAACAAGGATAGTTACTGTGTTATTTATAGGAAAGAAAAATTACCCAAATGCTCATAATAAAATAATTATTGTGCATCTGTAAAATAAAAACTATACAGTCACAAGATAAAGTAGATATATAAGTGTTATAGTGGGAAATGTTCATGATATGTTGTTAAATGGGAAAATTAAAAGAAAACAAGCACAATAAAGGTTACAAAAAGCAGGGTTGGTATTAGCTGTGTTCAGCTAATTGCATTTCAAAGACCAAAGTCCTAGGGCTTCACAAGGCCAGGGGCCCAGTTTCTGCCCCTGGATGTAGGTTGTGCAATCTGAGGGAGGAGGCTGGCCATGAGCCCACAGTAGGGGTGGGGATTTCTTCTCCAACTTCTGCAATCATTACAGAACCCACGAACCAGATCTCTCCAACTGGAGCCTGGATTTCCTTTTCTGGGAAGAATGTGGGTGGGGGTTAAAGTCCTGTGTAGGTATTGATGCCCTTCCCATTTCATTAAGGTAAGAAGGTAATGTCTCTGAGTTCTGCTAGTGTTAGGAATCTAGCAGATAAGCCTTTGCTATAAAGTTGCTCTTAAAAAAAAAAAAAAAAATATATATATATATATATATATATATATATACACACACACACCGTATTTGCCGGCGTATAAGACGACTTTTTGGCCCTGAAAAATATGCCTCCAAGTGGGGGGTAGTCTTATACGGCGAGTATATAACAAACTCTGTATTTTTTAGTGGAAATGTTAGGGGGTCATCTTATACGCCCAGTCTCTTATACGCTGACAAATACGTATTTTTCAGGGCCAAAAAATTGTCTTATACGCCGGCAAATACGGTGTGTGTGTATATATATATATATATATATATATATATATATATATATATTTGAGTTTTTACAGAGAGGAAGAGAGAGGGATGGAGTTAGAAACATCGATGAGAGAGAATCATCGGTCAGCTGCCTCCTGCACACCCCGCACCGGGTTCGCACCCACAACCAAGGCAATGCCCCCGACTGGAATTGAACCCAGGACCCCTCAGTCCACAGGCCGATGCTCTACCCACTGAACCAAACCGGTCTTGGCAAAGGTGCTCTTTTAATCATAGACCAACTACAGACAAGCGACTTGTCTTGATCATGTTCTATTGGAGAACAGACATTTGAGCCCATTTCTGAGAGGCAAGAGGATCATTAGGTTGCAGAGTCCCCAGGAATAAAATAGTAGGCTCTTGATAAATACTGATTAAGCTTCACATAAGCCTGGGCTTCCATGGAGATCCTAGGAAGCAAAATAGTTTCTTCATTATATGAAATATTTAGAGATCTGAACACTAGAAAGACCAACCTATTATTACTTAAGTGGCCAATTAGTAGCAAATTAGAGCTCTGGGACTCCCTGACCAGGCCCTGTCTGGAAATATTCTTGGGCCTGAGGTAGTAAATCCAGTTTATAACACTTACTGATCAAAAACATTCTCCAGCCCCAGCCAGTTTGGCTCAGTGGATAGAACGTCAGCCTGTGGACTGAAGGGTCCCACGTTCGATTCTGGTCAAGGGCTTGTACCTCGGTTGCAGGCTCGATCCTTGGCCCTCGTTGGCCTTGGTAGAGGTGCGTGGGGGAGGCAACCAATCGATGTGTTCCTCTCATATCGAAATTTCTTTCTATCTCTGCTTCTCCCTTGCACTCTCTAAAAATCAATGGAGCCAAAATTGGTTTGGCTCAGTGAATAGAGTGTCAGCCTGCAGACTGAAAGGTCCCAGGTTTGATTCCGGTCAAGGGCATGTACCTTGGTTGCGGGCACATCCCCAGTAGGGGGTGTGCTGGAGGCAGCTGATCAATGTTTCTCTCTCATCGATGTTTCTAACTATCTCTCTCCCTTCCTCTCTGTAAACAATCAATAAAATACATTTTTAAAAAATCAATGGGAAAATATCCTTGGATGAGGATTAACAACAAAAAAATACATTTTCCAGCTGGTTGGAGCAACGTCCCTTACACCAAAGGTTGCAGGCTCAATTTACAGTCAGGGCACATAGCTAGGTTTTGGGTTTGATGCTGGTGGGGCACATACTATTATAGGAGGCAACTGATTGATATTTTTCGCTCACATCAATGATTCTCTTCCCTTCCTCTCTCTAAAAAATTTAATTAAAAAATAATAATATTAAAAAAATATTCTCCAGTGAAAATCCCCATGCTGGCTTTTCCCACCTAAGGTACTAATGGCCCAATTCTTAAACACTTAAATAATGCCTGCAGCCCGGCTGGAGTGGCTCAGTTGGTTGGAGCGTAATCCCATGCACTGAAAGGTCGCCAGTTAGATTCCAGGTCAAAGCACATACCTGGATTGTGGATTCGATCCTTGCTTGGGGTGTGTTAAGGAAGGCAACCTATCAATGTTTCTCTCTTGTTCTCTTCCTCTCGCTCTAAAAATCAATAAAACATATCTTCAGATGAGGAATAAAAACATGATCACCAAAAGTGTGGCTAGTCCCCCGAGAGTAATGCCTGACACATTCATGCATTTATTCCATATTCATTGAGCACCAACTGCTTGCAGGCCAAATGCTAGCGATGTGGAGGTGAAGATGTGGCACTGTCCTCAAGGAATGTACAGCCGAATGCAACTGTTCTCAACCTTTTTTTCTCTTCAATGCTGTGAGGTACTTACTATCACCATAACTTGATCTATCAAGGGTTCTTCTAAGAGACAGAAAAAGAATCAATAATTATAGAATGAAGTGACAAATGCTATCGGTGATAGAAATAAGCATATGGTATAGAGGAAATACAGAGGAAGGACTACTGAAAGCCAGATTGGGAATGGGGAGATTGTATTCCAAAATGGTGACAATTGAGCTCAGTTTTGAGAGACAAGCAAGAGGTAGGCAAAAAAGAGTAAGCAAATAGGATGTGGGAGATCTGTAGTATCATGAAACACCCAGGGATAGTATGTAATCTATATTGTTAGAGCAACATAAGGTGTACGTGAAGGAAGAAAGACAAGGCATCTCATAATGGAGGGCCTGTTTGTCAAGATAAGATTTGCTGAATATTATGCTAAGCTAATGTTATGTCAGCAAGGGGTTTGGAAATTATGTCACATAAGGAATAGTTGTGGAAATGGAGCTATTCAAAGAGTTGAAGAAGAGTCCTGGCCAGATAGCTCAGTTGGCTAGACTCTAGAGATGCTAGAGCATTGTCCTGTTAAACCAACGTTGCAGGTTTGAACCCCAGTCAGGGCACATACAGGAATCAATAAGTGCATAAATAAATGGAACAACAAATCGGTGTTTCTCTTTCTCTCTCTTCCTCCCTTTCTCTCTCCCTCTCTCTTTAAAATCAACCAATAAATAATTTTAAATGTTAAACAGTTGAAGAAAAGACTTAGAGGAGAAACATCTTTCGGTTTATAACATTGCAGAGTTTTTTCATTTTGTGTTACTTCAGAATTAGAAAGGGCCAACTTTTATCCTGGCCTGATGAGCAGGTTAGGGGCAGGTACCAAACCTCTACTGACCTCTTTGATCGGGTGCCCAAACTGCAATCATATGGGATGACTCTGGCTCCTATCCCACCCTGGTCAGAGTTTTCAAATTAGGGTCCACTTTTCAGCCCTGATGTTCCTCTGGAGAAGGTGAAAGGAGAGAATGCAGAGAAGCCTCTAGTTGCAGAACTGTCTGTGGCTTGCAGAGGGGCAAGGCAATATGACTAAGGGCCCCATTTACAGGCCTGTTCCCAGCTTGTGCGGATAGGTGTGGTTGAGGCTAGGAATGAATCAGGGAAGCCTTCTTGCACAGAGGTAAAGCTCTCTTTTCCCGTCTGTAAGCCTTCTCAGAGCTCTTTGTCCTTTGTCTCCCAGTCTCTCCCATCTGTCAGTGTCAGAACAAGCCAGAGAGTCATTACAATGGGTGTGATTCTTTCTAGTTCCAACACCATCACTCTCCTAATTGCCATGGTTCTGACAAGCAATGCACTCTTTTTCTGGAAGCTTTGGCCAAAGTGTCTAGAAATAAAGTATGAGTTATGAGAGAACGAAAGGAATCACACCCTACTCCACCCTCACTTCCAGGCAGAGAAGACACTACCAGCTAGGACAAATGAAATGGCAAGTGGGCCAGAAGGTTAGACAGGCTAGAAGTCCTTAAGTCCTTTATTGGACTTTCTCTAACTCAGAGGTTCTCAACCTGGGGCAATTTTGTCCTCCCAGGGGACATTTGGCTCTGTATGTGAGGGGTGCTACCTGCGTCTAGAAGGCAGGATATTGTTAAATGTCTTATTATGCACAGTATAGCCCCCCTACACACACACACACACACACACACACACACACACACACACACACATCAGATTCAAGATGTTCATAGCAGTGAGGTTGAGAAATAACTGATAAATCCTATGTTTATAAGGATTTGGTTGTAGGAAGGGATTTGAGCATTAGTCCTTGAGGCATCAGGTGGCTATAAGTAAAAACCAAGTTTAATTCTATAAACATAGACTGCAAGTCCCCTGATAATCTGGCTTATAACTATGCTATGATCCAGTTTGGGCACTCCCCCTTTACTGCTCTGGTCTGGATTGTACATGTGCATTCATTCCAGCTCTCCTAAAATTGGAAAGGAAGATTAAGTAAAAGAAGAGAAATCAACACTTTTATTATATTTCTAGTTAAGTGTGGGAGCATGTAAACTTGAGCTTAAAATCAAGAATTCAATGTCCTAAATGCATGCCTCATTTAAATATGAACAGCATCTCAATATAAAACAGGACAGCTCAGCTGGGTATGGCTCAGTGGTTGAACATCCACCCAGGAACCAAGAGGCCACTGGTTCAATTCCCAGTTGGGGCATATGCCTGGGTTGTGGGCTTGATCTCCAGTGTGGGCATGCAGGAGGCAGGTGATCAATGATTCTTTCTCATCATTGATTTTCTTTCTGTCTCTCACTCCCTCTAAAATAATTTTTAAAATATTTAAAATAAAGAAAGAAAACAGAACAATGACAGAAGATAACAGATACTTGAATTTAAGGTAGAAGTCTAATTAAAAATGTAGAAATTTGGATGTTAGATTTGTAACAATACAAACCATGAATGTTAATAGAAATAAGTTCAAATAATCTTATATAATAAAGAGCTAATATGCAAATGGTCATGATGACTGATCAGCAGGAGGCTGTGTGCATGGCAGGCATGAGTGGATGGGGCTGCGTGCAAGGCGAGGCAGGGGGACATGGGGCTGTTATTGTTTATTTATTAATAAATTTATTATTTTCATATACATTTTACTAATGTTCTTTTATCTATGACACTTCTATTATACAGAAAGGACAAATAGCAATATTAAAATATTTCCTCTAATTACTGTCCTTTTAATGTGCATGGATTTTGTGCACTGGGCCACTAGTGATTAAATAAAAAGCTATGTTAAATACTTTTCTTTTTCCCCCCTCATTGATTTGAGAGAGAGAGAAAGATTGAGAAACATATATGTGCCTTGACCAGGGATTGAACTTGCTATCAATTGAGCTACCTGACTAGGACCTAAATACCTTTATTTTTTTGATGGACTCAAATGGTGGGGTGAAGTCAAACCAAAAACAACAAACATTTTTAAAAGAATACTTTATTGATTTTTAGAGAGAGAGGAAGGAAGAGGGAGACAGAAAGAAAAACATCAATGCCAGAGCTGTAGCCTTCCTAACCAAGTTAGAAATGCAACCCAGGCATCTGACCTTGACCAGGAATCAAACTGGCAACCTTTTGGTGCACGAGATGATCCCCAACCAACTGAGTCTCACCAGCAAGGACTCAAACCAACAAATTTTTAACACAGATAATAATCATAAGGATGATGATGATGGTGGAAATGATCTTGTCTTAAGCACTTACACTGTGCCAGAGATAGCTCACATTGTTTTTAAAAAATCTAATTGATGTTATTTTTTTCTTAATATTATTACTTTTTAAAAAAATATTTTTTATTTCACGCCGAGACCGGTTTGGCTCAGTGGATAGAGCGTTGGCCTGCGGACTGAAGGGTCCCGGGTTCAATTCCGGTCAAGGGCACGTACCTTGGTTGCGGGCACATCCCCAGTGGGGAGTGTGCAAGAGGCAACTGGTTGATGTATCTCTCTCATCGACGTTTCTAACTCTCTATCCCTCTCAATCCCTCTCTGTGTAAAATCAATAAAATATATATTTAAAAAAAAAAAAATATATATATTTTTTATTTCAGAGAGGAAGCGGGGGAGAGAGAGAGAAACATCAATAATGAGAATCATTGATTGGCTGCCTCTTGCATGCCCCATACTGGGGATCTAGCCTGCAGCCTGGGCATGTGCCCTTGATTTCAAAAGAACCTGCGACCCTTCAGTTTGCAGGCCGAAGCTCTGCCTACTGAGCCAAACCAGGCAGGGCTGTCATACTGTCTTAATGAAGAGAAAACTGAGGCTGAGGGGAATTACATGGGGTTTCAGTTTTCCATGTTTGTGTAACAAATTACTTCAGAACTTGGTGGGCAGATCAAGGCAGGGAGATAGTTTCACTGTATTCTACATGGGTAATACCGAAGTCCGTCCTTCCTTCCTTCCTTCCTTCCTTCCTTCCTTCCTTCCTTCCTTCCTTCCTTCCTTTCTTCCTTCCCTCCTTCCCTCTCTCTCTCATCTCTTTCTTTTCTTATTTATTATAAGAGAGAGGAAAGGAGAGAGAAGTATTGATTTATTTTTCATCATTGGTTGATTCTGTATGTGCCCTGATTGGGAATTAAACTGTCAAACTGCAACCTTGGTACATTAGGATGACACTTTAACCAACTGAGCTACTTGCCAAGGGCTAATACTGTAATCTTAGACAACTGAATTGCTGCCCACTTTTATGAACACTTGGAGGAAGGTGATCCAGACAGAAGGAAGTTGTCACTGAAGTGTTCAAGCCAAGGCCCAGGGACTGTTAGGTCTATTAAAGAAGGGATTCTTGTAATCTGTAGAAGGTTGGATGTTATGCTCTATGTTCAGTGCAAGGCACAAAGAGCAGGAGCTAGGATAGCACATGGCCCATAGTGGGAACTTAATTGTTAAATTAATTAACTGTGATTCCTTCCAACTCTGAGGGTCTAGGTCTTATTTTTTTTTTTTAGGGCTTGATATTTTTTGAAGAGATAACAGTTCAATAAGAAAATATGTAATTGTTCAAGTAGCCAAGAGTTATATATCATTTCATAAAATGGCTGAAGACCAAAAACATCACTACAAATAGGGTTGCTATTACCCAATTATAGTGGCACTATTCATATAGAATATAATGTGTATATAACCCCCTGAAGTTGTGCATCAAAGAGGAGGCCCTTATTATAAATATAAAGCAATCTTAATAAAACAAACTACCACCTAGAAAGTTTAGAAAAACACACACACAAAAAAACAGTAGTCTTTTAACATGCTTTCATGTTCCCAATCAGAATCCTAAGTTTCTCCTTTCAAATTCTATCAAGGTTAATCACTCTACTTGCCTACCCAATATCTTTTCCCCTTCCTAACAAAATCTTAATTGTATCAGGAGTGGAAGTATGCTCAACTAATAGAAATAATTTCCAGCCTTCCTTACAGCCTGGAGAAGCCATGTGACATGGTTCTGGCATATGGTATGCAATCAGAGGGTTTCTGAGAATGCTTTGCTTCATCATTATAGTACCTAGTCACTTCTGGCTGCCTTTTCCTTTCTCCCTGACTGGAATATAGGTATAAGGGAAGTAGAACAGACATTATATGACTATAAGTTAATTATAAGAATGAAAGTGCATATGCTGGGGTTTTGAGAACAGACGTCAAAATAAGTCTGAATCACTGACAGCAGCATGGAATCCCCATAACAGCCTTGTACTGCTCACTTGTTAAATAGAAAAAATTAATCCCTTTTTTGGTTAAGCTTGTTATTTGAGTTTAATCTGTTATTTGCAGCATATTAAACTCTAACAACCATATCATCCTAGAGAACAGTATTTCTCCACTGAGCCAAACCGGTTTCGGCAAGAACAGTATTTCTCAAAATGGTATCTGTTGTGTCCCAAATATAATTTTATAAATTAAATTCCTGTAAGGACTCAAGTGTTCTTTGAGAACTGTTAAATGTAATGTTTTCTTTCTGTAATAATTTTAAAAATTAGCTTGGTCAGTGTGGCTCAGTGATTGAGCTCAAGCCATGCACCAAGAGGTCATGATCACCCTAGCTTGTTTGGCACAGTGGATAGAGTGTCAGACTACTGACTGAAGAGTCTCGGGTTCAGGTCCAATCAAGGGCACATGCCCGGGCTGCAGGATCGATCCTCAGCAGGAGACATGCAAGAGGCAACTGACTGATGCTGATGTTTCTCTCTCATCGATGTTTCTATCTCTCTCTCCCTTTCCCTTCTCTCTAAAAATCAATTAAAATATATTTTAAACATTTAACATAAACATATTATGAATCATCTGGATGTCCTCATAACGGAGTTCTGTCCTATAATTTTGCTGTTACAATTGCAGGAAAGCATTTAACTTTAATGGTTTATAGGTTTAAGTGTAATGATTTACAGGTTTAACTCTAATGGTTTATAAGTATACACAAGTTGTGGTTAGTAAGAACTAGAGTTAAAAGTGATTACTGTTTTAGGACTCTTGCTTTAAGCTCATACTAAATTGCCTTACCTGTTGTATCTAGTTAGCTATCAAGAGGGGAAATGGCTGTCGATGAATCAAGTTAACTGTCTACCACAACAACTCAGTGCAGTGATGTAACTACTGCTGTGTTAAGTGAAGGCCAGATGATGTCAAAGAACACTGTATGAACAAAGGTTTAATGCTAGCTTGAGCAGAGAAAAGTGGTAAGAGAATTGTGTCACTATTCCAAGCCAGAGGCAGTCTAGGTATGAGGAACCCAGAAGATATACTATAGCATTAGGACTATATTTATGTTCATGGAGAATATTGCTTACAGGAAATTCATCTTGTATATTTCCCCTTACAATAAATAGTTCAGCAGCAGCAAGAGTAGTAGTAATTAACAAAGAAAACATTTTCATAAACAAATTTAGATTATTATCAACACTGCATCTCGAATAACCTATTAAAATATTAAATAATCTGAATAAAAAAATTAAATACTGGAAACTTAAATTTAAATAATTAAAGTTAATAAATAAAACCAATTGGGGGTTCCTTAAGAATATTTTTCTGCCAAAACCGGTTTGGTTCAGTGGGTAGAGTGTCGGCCTTCGGACTCAGGGGTTCCAGGTTCGATTCCGGTCAGGGGCATGTACTTTGGTTGCAGGCACATCCCTGGTGGGGGGTGTGCAGGAGGCAGCTGGTTGATGTTTCTCTCTCATCGATGTTTCTAGCTCTCTATCCTTCTCCCTTCCTCTCTGTGAAAAATCAATAATATATATATTTTTTAAAAAGAAGATTATTTTCCCTCTCACAAAGGACCTCAGGCTACTCTAAAGTTTGAGAATATTACTTTAATAGATGGACGTAGCTAAATCCTCTGAAGAATTGGACAATACCTTACCCAGTAAAGAATCATATTTGTTTGAGAAAAAAATTTAAGGACCTAACTTCTGAGAAAGAGGGCAAAATATGATTCACGCGAGCATTTTCTCAGTAGCTTCTCTGACCCCAAGCAAGTCTTCTTAACAAAGCCCCAACATAAAACCCTCAGCAAGTAACATTTTAAAAAATTTATTTAAAGGATTTTACAGAAAATGTATTAAGTAAAATTTTCAGGGAATCTCCATGGCAGAGTAAACAGAAAAATCTGCCAGTCAGCCCTGCACCAGGGAGATCCCAGCATGGGAACAATGATTGCTCCGAGCACCTCTGTTTGGAAAAAAGCTGCCCCGCGTTCCTGGCCTGATGTCAGACGGTCCAGTTTCTCCCCATATGTGTCTGGGTCCCCTGAAGCCTCACCCGGCACTGGAGCTCAGAGCAATCGGGAGCTTGTAAATTCAGTTTGCGGTGCCAGCCTTTAAAGAGGAGCAGTTGGGTCTCTAGCAGCCTGTGTGTCACTCAGTCTCAATTTGCACTGGTTTTTACAGTCCATAGTTCTTACGGCCTGTAGGGACCTCTTTCCCCAGCTCTGGCACCCTGGGCTGGGGGTCTGGTATGGGGCTGGAACTCCTTGCTCCTACAGGCAGCCTCCAAAGAGGTGATCTTCCTCGTGATTAAAAAAGCAGCACACTGACGAAGCCAGTTTGGCTCAGTGGATAGAGCATTGGTCTGCGAACTCAAGGGTCCCGGGTTTGATTCCAGTCAAGGGCATGTACCTTGGTTGAGGGTACATCCCCGGTAGGGGGTGTGAGGGAGACGGCTGATCGATGTTTCTCTCTCATCGATGTTTCTGACTTTCTATCTTTCTCCCTTCCTCTCTGTAAAAAAATCAATAAAACATATATATTTTTAAAAAGCAGCACACCTGGGTGCCTGACCAGCCCATTCAGTGCCTCCACACTTCCTACCAGCTTTCTTCTTTCTCTCTAGTTCTAGTATTTTCACTCAGCCAGCTTCCCGTGGTTCTGGATGATAGTGGTTCTGTATTTTAGTTGTAATTTTTAAAAACATATTTAAAAAATATATTTTATTGACATTTTACAGAGAGGAAAGGAGAGAGAAAGAAACGTCAATGAAAGAGAAACATTGACCAGCTGCCTCTTGCACACCCCCTACTGGGGATGTGCCCGCAACCAATGTACATGCCCCTGACCAGAATCGAACCCGGGACCTTTCAGGCCGCAGACCGACGCTCTACCACTGAGCCAAACTGGTTTCGGCTTTAGTTATAATCTTGATGTTGTTGTGGGAGGCAGCAAGTACAGGTGTTTACCTATGCCACCATCTTCACTAACTCCTAAATATATATATTTTTTATTTATTTCAGAGAGAAAGGGAGAGGAAGAGAGAGATAAAAACATCAATGATGAGAGAGAATCATTGATCGGCTGCCTCCTGCACATACCACACTGGGGGTCATGCCCACAACCCAGGCATATGATCTTGATCAGAATCAAACCTGGGACTCTTAGTCTTCAGGCAGATGCTCTACCCACTGAGAAAAACCAGCTATTTTAATTTTTTGTTACCCTTTTCTAGGTACTAATAAACTTCAATATTAATGGTGGTGACCAAAGGAAATTATTCTTGATAGAAACAGTCCATCTTCATTAGTGACACTTCATCCAGAAAATGCTGTTCTTTTTGAGTTGTCATTAATTCTTTTTTTTCTTGGTTTTTTTTTTTTTTGTCTCTTTTTTATTTTTTTATTAAGGTATTATATGTATACATATCTTACCATTGCCCCCCCCTCATTAATTGCTTTTATCTCCTCTCCTGCCCTCATAGAAATTCTCTGAGGTTCTGAGCTTAACTTACCTCTTTTCACTTTCTCAGGGATTTCATTTTTCTTGTTTCAAGTATCCTTGATATTATAAATGATGTGAAAAAAATATAATTTATTAAACAAATATCTATTGTACCTATTATGTACAAGGAAACATGCTGTTAAGTGGTAGGGTTAGAATATTACAGAAAGAGGATCTGGCCCTGAGCTAGCTGGTAGTGCGTGGGTTCTTGACTTCATGCAAGAAAAATTTCACAGCAGGAGACCAGGTGAATGTTAGAAGACATTTATTGAAGTTGGGGACAGTGAAACAAGAAAAGACTGGGGAAACGTGCCTAGGCTATTCTGTTTTGGCTCATGAAGAAGTCACAGAAAAGGGGGCCTTGAAGCCCAGCTGGTGTGTTGCTTAGTGGTTGAGTGTCGATTCATGAACCACGATGGCATGGTTTGATTCCAGGTCAATGCACATGCTAGGGTCGTGGGTTCCATCCCCAGTGGGGGGCGTTTGGGAGGTAGTGGAATGATTTTCATCATTCATATTTCTACTTCTTTCCTCTCTTCCTTCCTCTCTCTTCCTTTATCTAAAATTTAAAAAATATTTAAAAAAAACATATTTAAGAAAAGGGAGCCTGGGGGACAGGTTCAGGGAGTTGCCTGGGACCAACCACTGCTGTCCATTGCTGCCCTAGTTGCAAGCCTCATGGGGTCCCTTAGAGTTTAGGAGATGTGTGCCTGTGAGGGAAGAAGGTAGTGGGAGAGAAGTAGGTGAGTTCTTTGTCTTGAGGCTTTTATCTCTCTCTTGCAGGCAGGCGGGAATCTTAGGGAAGTCTCAGAGAAGGGTTTTAGCAGAATATTAATCAGTTTTCTAAGTATGCTCCTTCAAGATTCTGGTCTCCACTGATTGGTCAGTGTCAGGGCAAGGATTACTTAGTCATTTCAGCTGGTTCTGATGCCGTCTACCTGGTTTTGCTGCTTTTCTGAATCTGGAGCTGGAATACAACTGAGGCCTGGATGTTATTTCTAGGGAAGTGACCTTCTGCATCTGCTGTAAATTGTTCTGTCAGTTTGTTCAGCTATCTGTCTCAGTTTCTCTATTCCACCTGTCCTGGCTTTCGGGTCTGTCTCAATATCATGACGAACAAGGCAGATATCCTAAGTCTTACCCTCAAGTTTAAACATTTCCAACTTCCTCTTAGCCATCTTCCCCTGAATCCCAAATTCAACATGCCTCAAAGCGGGCTCTTAATAATGTGCTCCAAAATCTGTCTCACTGCGTCTCTGTGAATTTCACCACTCTTCATCCAGTTCACCCATTTAATGATTATTCAAAACTCCTCAATAGATGTCTCATTTGTCTTGCATGTCTGGTACCTAGCAGAGTACAGACCTTCTGTAAATGTAATTAATGCTGATTCTAAAACTACATCTCCAGTAGTGACCTCTGAACATCTCCACCTGGATGTCTTGTGAGCATTTCAATGTTGTTTGCCTCAAACCAAACAGATTATCTTCTCCTTTAGAAGAGAAGCCAGTATAGGGTGGACTTCAGAGTTATACAACCTGGCCATAACACTGTAAGGCACAACTCCACTCTATGGGGCATCATCCACATTATCATATACTAGAGGCACAGTGCACAAAATTCATGCATGGGAGCAGGTCCCCTTAGCCCAGCCTGCACCCTCTCCAACCCGAGACCCTTCAGGGGATGTCTGACTGCCAGTTTGGACCCAATCCTGGGGATCTGGACTAAATCGGCAGTCAGACATCCCTCTCGCAATCCTGGACTGCTGGCTCCTAATTGCTCACTTGCCGGCCTGTCTGGTCACCCCTAACTGTTCTCACCTTCAGGCCTGATTGCCCCTAACTTCCCCCTGCTGCTGGCTGGGTTGCCATCAACTTGTCCCTCTCTTCCCCCTGCCGGCCTGGTCGCCCCCCACAGCCTGCTGTTCAGTTGTTTGGCCATCCCTTACTAACCCTCCTGCTGGCTTGGTTGCTCCACACAGCCTGCTGTTCAGTCATCCATCTGGTCATTGAGGTCATGACAGCCCTTAGCTTTTTATATATTAGGATAATAAAAACCTAGATGGAGTTGCACAAAGTCATCACAAGATGGCCACTGTGATGTCATCATAAGATGGCTGCCACAAGATGGCCACCACAGCCCTGGCCAGTTTGGCTCAGTGGATAGAGTGTTGGCCTGTGGAGTGAAGAGTCCCAGGTTCGATTCTGGACAAGGGCAAATGCCTGGGTTGTGGGCTCAGTCCCCAGGAGGGGGCGTGCAGGAGGCAGCTGATCAATGATTTTTCTCTCATTATTGAGGTTTCTCTCTCGCCCTCTTCCTTCTTCTCTGAAATCAATTTAAAGATGACCAACAGGGAAGGGCAGTTGGGGGGCGATCATGCCAGCTGGGGAAGGCAGCTACGGTTGAACAGGCCTGCAGGGGGGCAGTTGGGGCGACCAGGTTTGCAGGGAGGCAGTTTGGGGTGATCAAGCTGGCAGGGGAGGACAGTTGGGGGCGATTTAGCCAATAGGGGAGCAATTAGGCGTCAATCAGGCCAGCAGGGGAATGGTTAGGGGGTGATCAGGCTGGCAGGCATAAATGGTTAGGGGCAATCAGGGAGGCAGGCAGGCGCGTGATTAGGAGTTAGCAGTCCAAGATTGTGAGAGGATGTCCCAGATTGGAGAGGGTGCAGGCCGGGCTGAGGGACACTGCCCTTCTGTGCACAAATTTCATGTACTGGGCCTCTAGTAGTCTCTATAATATCACATTAGCATATTGTGCAACATGATGGCTCTGCTGCCCTGGCTCCAATACCTATTAGCTCTGACCTGGGGCAATTTACTTAAATTCTTCAGTCATAAAATGCCTCAGCTATGAAATACACAGTATTCAATAAGTGTTTATTATTAGCTTTAACCTCAAACCTGCTTCTCCAGTTTCCTATGCCTCTGGTTAGTGACATCACTCTGTCACCAAGAATAAGACACCAAGAAATTAGACTAAACTTCCTCTTTCTTCTTACCCTAAATCCAATGAATCCCAAGGCCTATAGAAATGTTCTTTCTTTCCTTCTTCCCACCCTGCTGTCAATGTCATATGACAGTCCTGAGAATTCTCTTGTCTGGACTACTGAAGTAGCCTTCCAGGTGTTTTCTTTAGGTTCTGGTTCTACCAAGATAAGTAAAAGAGGTAAAATCCTTCCCAGACTACTGCTGAACAAATGAGGATAAACAATGGCATTTTTGTAAAAATGGAGCTAGAGATTTATACCAAGCCCTATAAAGAATAAAGGAAGAAACCCCTCATTTCTGAAATGGTTACTGCTTTCTGAGGAAAGACCAATCATTTAATTAAACAAAAAAAATATTTAACAGATTTCTTCTCTTTTGAAAACTCTGTTCTGCTATTTAATTTTTTATATTCCCATGGGGATAGTTTGTTGCCATTTCCCTGGGCCATGGTAACTCTCTTGGTTCTTAAAATGAAGCAAGCCCAAGTGCCCAGTCCAGGACCTGGCACATGGGAGATGCAATAAATGGTAATTTTCTCTTGGTTGATGTAGGGACAGTGTGCTCATACCATTAACCATCCACAGTCACATTCTGTGTTATGTCCCTCCTGCCTCCTCACGAAGGAAATGAATAATGGCCAAATAACTGTTCAGTTTCAGGAAAAACAAATTTTAAAAAATCACTACTATTGCAAGGTAGGATGATAAATACTAAAAAAGAATTGAGATGCTCAGTCAGCATGACAAAGCACTTCTCCATTTCCTACCCTGACATAAGGTCTAAGGGAATTGTGGAGGGTGGAGGCAGAGCTGGGGACATAACACTATATTAAATGCTCCTATTTTAACATCAGGTGCTCTGTTATCACCTGGGAGCATAGAGATGACAAGAAAATCAGCTTAGCTAGGAGAGGCAGACATGTAAACAACTAAAATAGCTTTTTTTTTTTTTTTTTGCTATACAGGCTATTGTTTGGATACAAAGGCAAGAATGGTCAATATCGGGGATGAGCAAAACTCAGAACAACTTTAGAGGAATTCTGGGCACGAGCCAAGGCCAAGAATGGTTTCAAGTAAGCAATGCTTTAGCTGCATCTTTAAAGACTTTAGCCCAACTAGGAGGGAACAGTTTCTGAGATAGCATAGGGACCTGGGCCAAGATCCCAAGGACACCAGGTAAGAAAAACCACAGAGCTGACGCTACTCCTCTCCCTGGCAGGGGGTCCCGAGGAGTCAAAAGGCCAGAAAAAAACACACCTGGTAAACCTGCTAACAAAAATGAAACCACTCTTCCTCTCCCTAGGAAAATAGTCTTATCTTCCTTCTAAGAACTTGTTTCTCATACACTGACAAGCAAAATTCCACAAGGGGGATCTCTCCCCCCCACCCCACAAAAGCTGGCCTTTTCACACAAGGCTGCTTTGCCTCCAGCTTATAAAAACAGCTAAGCAGAGCCGGTCCCCTAGCTAGTTCTCTATACTGTCTCCCTTGTGCGGCTAGCATAAGTTTAATAAAAATGTGTCTGGAAATTTATTTGGGGGTTCCCCTGGAATTTCTACCTTGGGGAACCCAAGAACCCCAACAGTGGTAATATTTCTTCATGCTTCCACAAAAACCTGAAGGCTTGAAAGAGCCACACACTGTTCTGGGTGTTACAATCGAGACGCAAAAGTTATAGTAATAATGTGTAGTAAGAACTGAGTACTGTGCTCAATAAACTACATAGATGATCTCTATAAAACATTTAATAGCATTCCCACTTTACAAGTAAGAAAAGTAAAGCTAAAGGATGAAGACTCTTGCCTAAAGGCCACACATAATAAAATGGCAGTGAGACGCTTTACTTCAGGAAATTGCTCCAGTTTTTTTTTTTTTTTTAAACCACAAATCAGAGGAGTGACATGATCAGATTTCAAAGATATTCCCTCCAGATTTAGTGGAAGGTATGGATGGAGACGGGGGAGCAGCAACTTCGTCATTAGAACAACGAAGGAGGCCGTCTAGGGTAGGCACTGAGGGGGTACTGAGGATCAACACTGAGGCAGAGGATGTGGGGACCCCAGGGGAATATTTGGATAGCTCACAGGGCTCGTGGTTAAATGTGGTCCGGCAGCGAGACCCTCTCTCCAGGTTTGGGTTTGGAGCGCAAGGCACGCTCCCCTCCACCCCCCGCCCCGGTTCCCCAAGAAATCCCGGATAACGGAGGCGTTTGGAGTGGATGCAGAGGGTGTGCCTCACTCTGCGCCCCCAGCCGCGGGCGGCAGGTACGGGGGTTTGGCGGGTACTTGGGGCACCCGAGCCCGCCCCCGGGGCGGGAAAGCGCTGAGTCATTCCGGCTGGGAGCGTTGGATCCGGCTGGGTTCCGGCCAGATCCCCCTCCTCGCTCCCCCTCCCGCACCCCGGACCCGCTCTCACTCTCGCGAGAACCACACCGGCTATAAAGGCCGCGCGGCGAGCACACGCGCGCGTCTCCGGAGCCTTCTTCCTGTCTGACCGGGTTGGCCGTCTCTGCCTCGGGGCCGGTGAGTGTGCGGGCCGCGCGGCCTCCGCAGGTGGAGCGCCCCGCTTTCCGCACGTCGCCTTTTCTCCCTCCTCCCAGTACCCCCGTCCCCGCACCCCAACTCCCGGGCTCGACTGGGGGTGCCGCCACGGTGGAGGCGCCCGGGAGCGGCCTGCCGCCCGAGAGTGGTCATCAAGGCGGTTTGCGTTCCTTCGCGGGGACACACCTTTGGGTCCTGGGAGTTGGGCGAACCCCGAGGCTAACGCCGGCTCGAGGCTCCTCCCGTTCTACCGGGGCAGAGGGCACTGCCTGACTTGCAGGGGCGGTGGTGGTGTCCCCGCGATCAGGGCGGCTCGAGAAGCTTCTGGAATGGACTCGGAAACTGACCCGAGGCCACCCCGCTCTCACGGGGTGGGTGTAAAGAAGCTGCCCCCTGTCCCGGGCCGTTACTAGCTGGGAGGCTTCGGATGTGTACGGTTCCCGACCCCGCCTTTATTTTTCCGTCTGCAGAATCGGGGGACGGTGGGTTGTGGGGATCCCAGGTGCAGGTGCTCGCTCGGGGAAGACGTCTCTTTGCTGCAGCTTTCCGAAGTGCTGGGGGCGGGGGTGGGGATGATGCTGGGAGAGGCGGGAGGGCACTTTAAGGGCTTTGAGGGTGTGGTTTTTGGCTGGGAAGTTCCTGGGCAGATCTGACCAGTCCCACACGGGCTGGAAGTCCAACGGGCTTGTCCCGATCGGCGGCTCGGCTTTAAGCGGGGGCCGCCTGGGAAAAAGCAGGTTCGGACGAGGCCACTTATATATGAGGGGCACACTCTATATTTGGTCGCCAAGTTGCAGCGCCCCTTACTGTGTTCTTTTTTTAAAAATTGTTGTTATTAAATGTATTAAACAGTATAAAGCTTGATACAGTCACTGCTCACAACGTTTTCTTTCGGTTGTGGTAGTGTGGCCCAAAACCGTTGGTACTGGAAAATCAGCTTCTTGAGGCTTTCCAATCGTTGGCTTACCGGCTTCTAATTAATTCTTAACTCCTTGGGGTTGACCTGGGTGAATCCGGGGCAACATTCCTGTTTAGCAATAAATTGGCTCTTGTGCTTATTGCGCCAGGATCGTGACCCTGAGGTCAGAAACCCGTTTTTGAAAGGACTTCTAGGGCTTTAAACACAGATACCTCAAGTTTTGAAATTGAGCAGATGCCAGAATTCTGGTCTCCCTTCTTTTTTTTTTTTAATGTATTTTTTTTAATTGATATTTTACAGAGAGGAAGGGAGAGAGATAGAGAGCTAGAAACGTCGATGAGAGAGAAACATCGACCAGCTGCCTCTTGCACACCCCCTACTGGGGATGTGCCCGCAACCAACGCACATGCCCTTGACCGGAATCGAACCCGGGACCTTTCAGTCTGCAGACCGACGCTCTACCACTGAGCCAAACCGGTTTCGGCTGGTCTCCCTTCTTTAAAGGTTGGATTGGCTTTAGGGTATGTGCTCCTGGCACATCTACCAAGTGTGCTTGAATATGAAGTGTGCTTTCCACGTCATGAATACAGTAGGAGGCGCAGCCCAGGGAAAGGGCAATATTACCGGCTTTTGAGAGTCAGGCACTCTGGCCTTGTGCATTTGGGTTCAGATTTGAGAGTCTCCACCACCCCCCCTCCTCCCTGCTTCTGCATGAATGAAATTATAGAGGAAAATGCCATTGGACAAATGATGGTTCAGAAAAAGTAATGGAGGTTACTTCAACTATTGAAGAAATTGCTGTTTTTAAAGGAAAACAGCCGCAACCGGTTTGGCTCAGTGGTGAAGGGTCGGTCTGCGGACTGAGGGGTCCCGGTTTCGATTCCCATCAAGGGCATGTACATTGGTTGCGGGCACATCCCCGGTGGGGGGGGGGTGCAGGAGGCTGCTGGTCGATGTTTCTTTCTCGTCAATGTTTCTGGCTCTCCAGCTCTCTCTCTTCCTCTCTGTAAAATATCAATATATATATATATTTATATTTATATATATATTTTTTAAGGAAAACAAAAGTTGATATTCAGAGATGTATAATATCTGGTTTTCTCTCAAAAACTGGAAAGCTAAGTGAGTGTTTCTTACTAATCTAAAAGTTAATGTAAGGAAGATTTAACTTCGAGTGGTGAGCACAAGGTGCAATATATAAAGATCTTGTAACAGAGACCCACACCTGAAACCTATGTGACCATGTTGACCAATTTCACCCAGTGAAATTAATTAAAAAAAAAAAGTTAATGTAGCCCTAGCTGGTTTGGCTCAGTGGATAGAGCATCAGCCTGTGGACTGAAGGGTCCCGGGTTCGATTCTGGCCAAAGGCACATGCCTGGATTGCAGGCTCAATCCCCAGTAGGGGATGTGCAGGAGACAGCCGATCAATGATTTCTCATCATTGATGTTTCTCTCTCTCTCTCTCTCTCTCTCCCTCTCCCTCTCTGAAATGAGTAAATAAATATATTTAATAAAAAGTTAATGTAAAAACAAAACAAAAAAATAAAAAAGTGAATATATATTCAGAGCCACCAGATAAAGCCTTTATTGTAATACAGATAAGTCTAAGTTGATGGGGGGTACTGATTATCTAGAAAAAGAAGACTTGTTTTAAGTTAATTTCCTCTTTTATCCTTCCCAGCTGATAGCAAGATGTCTTCGGGAAATGCCAAAATCGGGCACCACGCCCCCCACTTCAAAGCCACGGCTGTGATGCCAGATGGCCAGTTCAAAGATATCAGCCTGTCTGACTACAAAGGTAAGCGGAATTACGTTAGGGTCATTGCAATGCAGTTATTTTGCTATCTGGAGATGGCTTGTTCAATTTTCGTATTTCTGTATGTTTGATTATAAAATGATTTCTGTCTCCTAGGTCCAGGTGTTCAGGGTGGTAGGCTGTTGTCTTCATGTTGAAGTGAAATGGTGATTATCAGTAGTTATCACAGGGTGGTTATCCTAGTCCAGACTATTTTGGAGAAAGCACATGCTTCATTATGCCTAAACTAATATATTAGCTCAGTTATCTTCTCAGTACTCCTCAGTTGTGTTATTGGAGACAGTCTGATTATCTCAGTCTTACTATTTCATTTTAAGAAGTCTTCAACAATTTAAAATCTCAGAGCTCACATTTGGAGCTATGACACTGCTTAGGCACATTCACTTGACTGTTTTGTGCCCAGAGGAGAGTTGATGTCATTGTTGGAACAGCTCTCTTTTCTGTTAAGAGATTCATGCAGACACTTGTCAAGTTCTAATAAGGTTTGCTTTTACCTCACAGTTGGGATCAGCTGGGTCTTCTGGGACAATTGAATGCAAATCTCAAACTCCTGGGTCAAGTATAGTGATGTGGGTAGTGATCAGTTTCTAGAGTCACCTTACAGTGTTTCCCAAACTTCTCTCATGATGAGAATCACCTGGTGGAGTTGTTAAACTACAGATTCCTGAATCCCAACTAAGAAGTGCTAAACTAGAAGTTCCCAAAAAATTCTGGTTTAGCACTTCTTAGTTGGGATTCAGGAATCTGTAGTTTAACAACTCTACCAGGTGATTCTCATCATGAGAGAAGTTTGGGAAACATTGGGTTAGAACATGTGACTAGGTTTCCTAACACACTTGTTGTTTGGAATGAGAGCAGATTAGTGGGATCCTATGGAGGGAAGCTTCTGGCAAAACATGGTAAGTATGACCATAGAGAGGTGACCCTGGCTCAAGGGTAAAGGCATTATGTTCAGGAAGAGCTGCTTTCTGCCCGCCAGGGTTTAGAGGAGTTTCTAGTGATTCTAATTTTCTTTTTCTTTTTTTAAATATATTTTATTGATTTTACACAGAGAGGAATTGAGAGGGATAGAGAGTTAGAAACATCGATGAGAGAGAATCATCGACCAGCTGCCTCCTGCACATTCCCCACTGGGGATGTGCCCGCAACCAAGGTACATGCCCTTGACCGGAATCGAACCCAGGACCTTTCAGTCTGCAGTCCGACGCTCTATCCACTGAGCCAAACCGGTTTCGGCAGTGATTCTAATTTTCAAAGTGAATGTCAAAGAAGCAACTTGTTTTGACTCAAATATGGCTGCTGCCTGTTTCTATTCTAATGGAGCTGTTCTAATAGCTCATCGCAGTAGGTGTGAGAGGCTACGTGGCCTTTGAAGATCTATTCAGTTGGTAATCTGAGTGACTTCAATAAAAGTCCAACTGGAAGTCCTGTTTACTACCAGTGTTTTTGGAATGTTTGCCATATACATTTTTTTTGTTAGGCTGGTTAGGAACATGTTTGTGGTGACTCAGGTGATCACTTAAACCTCACCCATTCCATTACTGTGATTCATTGTGAAAGAAGTGCAAAGGCTCTGACTTTCTCTTGTTGGTCTCTTACTACTCTGCAGCAGAGAATTCAGCATTTCACTTTTTTATTTGGCATTGATTGTAAGCATTGGCATTGGGCTATCCAGTAGATAACTGCATTCTTTTTTTTAAAAAATATATTTGCACAGTAGCTGTTTGATCCATTAGTATTTCTGTTCTTTTTTAAAAAAATATATTTTATTGATTTTTTACAGACAGGAAGGGAGAGAAATAGAGAGTTAGAAACATCGATGAGAGAGAGTCATCGATCAGCTGCCTCTTGCATGCACCCCACTGAGGACATGCTAGCAACCAAGGTACATGCCTTTGACCAGAATTGAACCCAGGACCCTTCAGTCCACAGGCCGACGACGCTCTATCCACTGAGCCAAACCAGTTTCGGCGATAACTGCATTCTTGCTTTTGCTTTTCTTCTTTGGAGAACTTGGTGTCTGTGCTAATTTTAACTACCCAGAGAAGATAAAAATTAGACTGAACAGCCTGACCAGTATTGCTCAATGGTTGAGTGTCTACCTAAGAAAAGGTTCAACCCAGGTTGTGGACTTGATCCCCAGGAAGGGGCATGCAGGAGGAGTCCAATCAATGATTCTCTCTCTCTCCCTCTCCCTCTGAAATCAGTAAAAATATATTTATATATATAAATGGTTTGGCTCAGTGAATAGAGCGTCGGCCTGCGGTCTCAAGGGTCCCAGGTTCTATTCTGGTCAAGGGCATGTACCTTGGTTGCGGGCACATCCACAGTAGGGGTGTGCAGAAGGCAGCTGATTGATATTTCTCTCTCATCCATGTTTCTAACTCTCCCTCTCCCTTCCTCTCTGTAAAAAATCAATAAGATATATATTTAAAAAATTTAGTTCTGTATTTGGTAGCTAATATGGAGACAGAAAAATAAAGCATGGACTAGAAGGAACATTTTTATTTTTTAAACACAATTAAAATACTTTTGTTGATTTCAGAGAGGAAGGGAGAAGGAGAGAGAAATAGAAGCATCAGTGATAAAAGAGAATCATTGCCAAAATTGGTTTGGCTCAGTGGATAGAGCGTCTTCCTGCAGACTGAAGCGTCCCGGGTTCGATTCCCGTCAAAGGCATGTACCTTCGTTGGGGGCACAGCCCCAGTGGGGAGTGTGCAGGAGGCAGCTGATCAATGTTTCTCTCATTGATGTTTCTAGCTCTCTATCCCTCTCTTTTCCTCTATAAAAAATGAATAAACTGTATATATATATATTTTTAAAAAAGAATCACTGATCGGCTGCCTCCTGCACAACCCCTACTGGGGATCAAGCCCACAACCAGGGCATGTGCCCTTGACCAGAATCAAACCCGGGACCTCTCAGTCCGCAGGTCGATGCTTGATCCACTGAGCCAAGCTGGCTAGAGCTGGAAGGAACTTTTTTTCCATGTAGGTCCTCCTACAAGAGGTTATGAAAGTAGCTGCCAGGAGGCATCTATGTTTTTGTTTTGTTTTTTAAAATATGTTTTATTGATTTTTTTACAGAGAGAAAGGGAGAGGATAGAGAGTTAAAAACATCCAATCAGCTGCCTCCTGCACACTTCCCACTGGGGATGTGCCTGCAACCAAGGTACATGCCCTTGACTGGAATCAAACCCGGGACCTTTCAGTCCCCAGACGCTCTATCCACTGAGCCAAAACAGTTGGGGCAGAGACATCTATGTTGGAGCATCTTGACATCTAGCAATTGTGAGGCATCAACTTAAAAAGGACTCTTTTTTTTTTCTCCCATAGGAATATGTATTTTTGTTGTCTATTCTCTGTAAAGTAAGGATGTCTTTCAAACGCTAACTTTGGGTTCTTTTTCCCCCCAGGAAAATATGTGGTGTTCTTCTTTTACCCTCTTGACTTTACCTTTGTGTGCCCCACGGAGATCATTGCTTTCAGTGATAGGGCAGAAGAATTTAAGAAACTCAACTGCCAAGTGATTGGTGCTTCTGTGGATTCTCACTTCTGTCACCTGGCATGGTAAATCCGTTGGTCCATTTGGCATATGGGCTTTTTTTTAAAACTAAGTAGGCACTGGGATTTGGAGGTTTTGGCAGTAGACTTTCTCAAGTATTGGCTTCTGGCTCCTCATGGAAGGAGTGCAAAGGCTCTGGCTTCCTCTTGTTGCTTTCTTATTACTTGGCAGCAGAGGAGAGGCAGCTTGGGTTGCAGCTGAGTATACCCTGGTGACCTTAACTATTCATGTTACTGCTGGTGAATGGTGACCGTAGCCATTCATTTTATTCTCGGAAAGCTTGAAGTTTTGGGGAAGTAGGCTAGAAATGTTGGAAAGGGGGAGCATGTGGATACAGTTAATGTATTTGCTACAGCGCAGTTTGTGTGGATGTGATTTATATTTGTGCCTTTTGCTGTAGGATCAACACACCCAGGAAGCAAGGAGGACTGGGACCCATGAACATTCCTTTGGTGTCAGACCCCAAGCGCGCCATTGCTCAGGACTATGGGGTCTTAAAGGCTGATGAAGGCATCTCATTCAGGTATGAGATGGGTTAGGGAGTGGGGGCTGGCATTTATTATGATAGATAAGATTGACTGAGGGCCTTTTATTTGGAGAAAGGTAGAGCCCTGATCTGTATAGACCAGGGGTGGGCAAACTTTTTGACTCAAGGGCCACAATGGGTTCTTAAACTGGACCGGAGGGGCAGAACAAAAGCAACCTGACCATGCTGGCACTCTCATCTTGGGCTGCTGGTGAAGGAGCGGAGGGGAGAGCGAGAGAACCCTCCGCTCTTTCGGCTCCGTGGGCCGGATAGAACAGCCGAACGGGCTGGATCCGGCCCGCGGACCGTAGTTTGCCCACGGCTGGTATAGACTCTCATTTCATTAAAAAAATATATATATTTTATTGATTTTTTACAGAGAGGAAGGGAAAGGGATAGATAGCTAGAAACATTGATGAGAGAATCATCAACCAACTGCCTCCTGCACATCCCCCACTGGGGATGTGCCCGCAACCAATGTACATGCCCTTGACCAGAATCAAACCCGGGACCCTTCAGTCCGCAGACCAACATTCTATCCACTGAGCCAAACTGGTTTTGGCTCATTTCATTTTTTTAATCAATTTTTTAAAGAAGTAATTGATGTATCATCCTAGCTGGTTTGGCTCAGTGGGTAGAATGTTGGTCTTCAGACTGAAGGGTCCCGGGTTTGATTGCGGTCAAGGGTACCTATCTTGGTTGCAGTCTCAATCTCTGGCCCCGGTCGGGCATATATGTTAGGCAACCAATCCATGTTATATTGATGTTTCTCGTTGTCTTTTCCTCTCCCTTCCACTCTCTAAAATCAGTGGAAAGATATCCTCGGGTGAAGATTAACAAAAAAATAAAATGAAATAATTGATACACATCGCTGTATTAAATTTAAGATATACAGCATGATTGTCTCATTTAAAAAAATTTTTTTTATTGATTTCAGAGAGAAAGGAAGAGGGAGAGAGAGATTGAAACATCAATGATGCCACGGGGGATCGACCCCAAACCTGGGCATGTGCCCTGATTGGGAATTGAACAGTGACCTCCTGGTTCATAGTTCAACACTCAACCACTGAGCCATGCTGCCTGGGATTGGTCTCATTCTTTATGCAGGGGCAACCTCAATAAGGGCAAGGGCTGTGCACGTCTGGGAGACCAGCCCATTTCCATTGCTTCTCAATTCTAATAAACCAGCTTTTAATTTTTAGAAATTTATTTTAATTTCTAATAGAAATGATTAATTTTAGAGAGAGAGAGAGGGAGGGAAGGAGAGAGAAACATCAATTTATTGTTCCACTTATGCATTTATTGGTTGCTTCTTGTATGTGCCCTGACCAGGAGTTGAACCCGTCACTTTGGCATATTAGGACAACACTAACCAACTGGGCTTCCCAGCCGGGGCTGCCTAACAAACCAGTTTTTAAACCTGTACTGCCTCTTTCTCAAACCTTCAATCTCTTCTTTCCAGGGGCCTCTTCATCATTGATGATAAAGGTATCCTTCGCCAGATCACTGTGAACGACCTTCCTGTTGGCCGCTCTGTGGATGAGACTCTGAGACTAGTTCAGGCTTTCCAGTTCACTGACAAACACGGGGAAGGTAATTCAGTCTGTTTGGTGACAAGACGGCAGAATGGTGGATGGATGGGAAAGATGTGGTAGGAACAACGTCTACTAAACAAGGAGGGTGGTTATGTCTCTGAGAAATTGAAGTCTCTGGATTATAGTGGGTTGTGGGGGTGGGGTAATAGAAAAGCCAGGGGAGACTATAAAGACTTTTTATTCCAACTGTTTATTCCTGGCTTCTGCCCTGCTCAGTTAGCATTACTACTACAGAAGGAATGTAGAAGGATCTCATAGGTGGTGTATAAGGGTGAAATGAAAGGTTGAGAATCCCATCAAAAGGTAAGTATGCTGTTGATAAGTGTTTATTAGGAGAAGAGTTAATCCCTGTAGTCCATATCTGTTGTTAATCCTCAACCAAGAATATTTTCCCACTGATTTTTAGAAAGTGGAAGTGAGTGGGAGAGTAACATTGTGATATGAGAGAGACAGCTATTGGTTGCCTCCACATGCACCTGAACCATGCTGGGGGGTGGAGCCTGCAACCGAGATATGTGCCCTTGACCACGTTGGAACCCAAGATCCGTTAGTCTGGGGGCTGATGCTCTATCCACTGAACTTAACCAGCTAGGGCTTATTGTTACCTTTTTTAAAATAAGTTTTTATTGATTTTAGAGGGGAAGGAAGAGCCTGCAACCTGGGCATGTGCCCTGACTGGGAACCAAATCAGCTTACTCTTGTTGCATGGGTCAATGCTCAACCAATTGAGCCATACCAGTTAGGGCTGTTTTATTGGGTTTTAAAAATAAATAGCTCAGCTGATGTGGCTCAATGGTTGAGCATGGACCAGGGGCTCATGTTCGATTCCCGGTCAGACATATGCCTGGGTTGAGGGCTCAGTCCCCAGTGTGGGGGAATGCAGGAGACAACTGATCAATGATTCTCTCTCAGTGTTTTCTCTCCCCCCCCCCTCCTTTCCTTTCTGAAATCAATTAAAAATAAATGACTAAAAGTAATATATGAACAGTTTTGACATTTGGAAAATAAAATAGGACTAAGACAACTTAACCAAAAACAATAGGCAGATACAACTAATATATTTTTATGATTTGAAAATATATTTGAGCCCAACAGGTATGGCTCAGTGCTTGAGTGTTGACCTTTGAGCCAGGAAGTCATGGTTCAATTTCTGGTGAGGGCACATTCCCAAGTTGTGATCCCAGCTTGCAGCTCTACCCCCAGTGGAGGGCATGCAGGAGGCAATCAGTGATTCTCTTTTATCATTGATGTTTTTGTCTCTCTCCCTCTCCGCTCCTCTCTGAAATAAAAAAAAAATATTTTTTTAAAAATATTTTTTTTCAAACTTGTTTATTTTTAGCTTTTAAAAAATGTGTGGTAAAATATACATAGCAAACTTACGATCTTAATCATTTTTAAATATATATATTTTATTGATTTTTTATAGAGAGGAAGAGAGAGGGATAGAGAGTTAGAAACATCGATGAGAGAGAATCATTGATAAGCTGCCTCTTGCACACCCCCTACTGGGGATGTGCCTGCAACTAAGGTACATGCCCTTGACTGGAATCGAACCTGGGACCTTTCAGTCCACAGGCTGACACTCTACTGAGCCAAACCAGTTTCTGCTCAAGATATTTTATTGACTTTTTTATAGAGAGGAAGGGAGAGGGATAGAAAGTTAGAAACATCGATCAGCTGCCTCCTGCACACCCCTCTCTGGGGTTGTGCCCGCAACTAAGGTACATGCCCTTGACCGGAATTGAACCCAGGACCCTCGAGTCCACAGGCTGTTGCTCTATCCACTGAGCCAAACCGGTTTCGGCAGGCTCAAGTTTCTTAATTTAGAAGTTTTTCTAAATTAAGTTTAGAAACTTAATTTACAAACACATTATATTTGAAGGATCAAATATAGTGAAGGATCACAAACACATTATATTTGGTGTGTTTGTGAGTGTGACCTTGTAAAGTCTAAGCATAACTGAGCAGATTCAACTTAAGGTTTTTAATCAACATTGCTAAGAGTGTAGGCCTTAAAAAAATAAGTGTAGGCCTTTTTTTTTTTTAATTTATTTTATGGCTCCATCACTACCCTGTTTCCCCGAAAATAAGTGTCTTATATTAATTTTTGCTCCCAAAGATGCGCTAGGTCTTATTTTCAGGGGATGTGTTATGTTTCCATGAAGTAGGTCTTATTTTTGGAGGATGTCTTATTTTCGGGGAAACACGGTAGTACTTCTCTCGTTAAATATTCTGATTGGAAGTACTGAACTACTTGATTCTATCATTTGAGTTTGTACGGCTATAGATTTTTTTATTTTAAGGACTCATTTCCTGAGGCTGCAGGTTGAAGAGGATCTTGACCCCGCCCTCCCCCCCAATTAATGTAATTGAGAACAAAATAGTTTTGATTAAGTGCTACTGATAGCAGACCAAGTACATGGGTGATCTTGGACAAATTTCTTATTTATTTTCTCCAGAAGTTAAGTATTTCAAACTATCTTTCTAAGACCCATTCAACTTTTTTAAAAAAATATATATTTTATTCATTTTTTTACAGAGAGGAAGGGAGAGGAATAGAGAGATAGAAACATCGACCAGCTGCCTCCTGCACGCCCCCCTACTGGGGATGGGCCCGCAGCCAGTGTACATGCCCTTGACTGGAATCAAACCTGGGACCCTTCAGTCCACAGACCGACGCTCCATCCACTGAGCCAAACCGGTTTTGGCATTGGTTGATTCATATATGTGCTCTGATGGGGATTAGAAAATGGGGGCTTGAACCCGCCACCATGGCATATCAGGAGGATATGCCACTCATGCTATCATAGGTGGCAAGATATCATCCATTTTTATGGCCAATATTCCATTGTATATATGTACTTCATTTTTTTTATCCACTCATGTATTGATGCTTTGCTCATTTTTGAATTTATTTTTATTTTTTGGTGTGGTTGAGTTGCAGGAATTATTTTTGCATTTGGATATTAATCCCTTTTCATGTGCAAGATTCATAAATATTTTCTCCCATTGTGCGGGTTGCCTTCACTTTATAATGTTCTAGAAGTTTTTAATCTTGATCAAGTCCAACTTATTTTTTTTATTGTTGCTTGTGCTTTTTGCATATCTAAGAATACACTTCTAAATCCAAAGTCATGAAGTTTATGCAGAAAGCATAGCCTTCAACCTTTATCTGCCATCGCGAACTAGCAGTGCTCCTTATGCTAACCTGAGGAAAGTGAGGCAAAGGATTAATCACTGATTTTCCACTTTGAAGAGTTTATGGTTTTAGCCCTTATAGTTACTTCATTAATTCATTTAAAAATATTTTATTGATTTTTTTTTTTACAGAGAGGAAGAGAGAGGGATAGTTCCAAACATCTATGAGAGAATCATTGATCAGCTGCCTCTTGCACATCCCCTACTGGAGATGTGCCTGCAACCAAAGTGTATGCCCTTGACTGGAATCAAACCTGGGACCTTTCAGTCCGCAGGCTGATGCTCTATCCACTGAGCCAAACTGGTTTTGATCATTAATTCATTTTTTTTCAAATTGATTTCTACATGTGGGGGAGAGAGAAATGTTGATCTGTTGTCCCATTTGTTTATGAATTTATTGGTTGACTCTTTAAATTTTTTTAAATATATATATTTAAAAATATATTTTTATTTCAGAAAAGAAGGAAATAATGTTTATATTGATTTCAAGAAAGGATGGATAGGAGAGAGATAGAAACATCAATGAGGATCATGTATTGGCTGCCTCCTGCACACACGCCCCCTACTGGGGATAAAGCCCATAGCCCACACATGTACTCTGACTGGGAATAGAACTGTGACCTGGTTCATAGGTTGACACTGAACCACTTAGCACACTGGCTGGGCCATTGATCCATTTTTGAGTTATTATAAGTTAGGGGTCCAGTGTTATTCTTTTGCATTTGGAAATCAACTGTCCCAGCACCTTTTTATAAAAAAGTATATATTGATTTCAGAGAGGAAGGGAAAGAGATAGAAACATCAATGATGAGAATCACTGATTGGCTGCCTCCTGCACGCCCCCTACTGGGGATCAAGCTCGCAACCCAGGCATGACCCCTTGACCGGAATCGAACTTGGGATCCTCAGTCTGCAGGTTGACTATATTGAGCCAGACCAGCTAGGGCAGCACCATTTTTTTTTTTTTTAAAGAGCAGCATTTAAGCTTATTTTATTATTATTTTTTAAATTTTATTTATTTTTTATTTTATATTTTATTGATATTTTACAGAGAGGAAGGGAGAGAGATAGAGAGCTAGAAACGTCGATGAGAGAGAAACATCGACCAGTTGCCTCTTGCACACCCCCTACGAGGGATGTGCCCGCAACCAAAGTACATGCCCTTGACCGGAATCGAACCCAGGACCTTTCAGTCCGCAGACCGACGCTCTACCACTGAGCCAAACGGGTTTCGGCTAAGCTTATTTTAAAAAAGATGTATTTGAAGCATACATAAAATTATAGAGACCATGAATACCCCTTTACTATCTATTGTTGCCTCAGATGCTTTAGATTTTTTTAACAAAGCTTACTGTTGAATTTATTGCTTTTAAAAAAATAAATTTCAGGTGCTGAATAAGTTACGTATAACAGTAATAAGGCTATTTTGAGGATTAAATTGCATGTTGTTAGCCTTTCGCTAACAGGCTTTATATTTACGATCTTAGACTGTAGGTTAGGCTTCAGTGCTTATAGGGCTCGGATTTAGTTGTGAGGAATCCTCATCACTGAGCACATTACTGATTAGTGGCCACTTTCTCTTGCAGTGTGCCCAGCTGGCTGGAAACCTGGCAGTGACACCATCAAGCCTGATGTCCAGAAGAGCAAAGAATATTTCTCTAAGCAGAAGTGAGCACTGGGTCATTATAGGGTCATGTGGCAATGTACAGCCATGAGAACAGAACCTCTCTTCTATTGTCGTGCTTAAAACAAGATGTTAGACTTCGCCCAGATGTGGCCTTTCCTGTAGGGCTTGGGGAGGGTCAGCCATACTTCTCTGGAGGAAATTATCTAATGTGAACAGTAGTGGGACATCACCTTTTGGTCTTTTGTAGTTTCTATTAAACTTGAACTGAGATCTTGTTGTTTCTTCATTTTAGGGGCATTAGTCTTTGATTTACTCTTTGTTTTCCTTATGGGAAAATGAGTAGTGCGAGCTGCTTCAGAAACACAAAAATTATAGAGGGGAAATGCAAGACACAGAAAATGGAATTGAACCAAACTGTTAACTTCATTTTTTAAAAATGTTTATTGATTTCAGAGAGGGGGATAGAAACATCAAAGATGAGAGAATCATTGATTGGCTGCATCCTGCACGCCCCCTACTGGGAATTGAACTGTGACTTGGCTCAACACTCACACCACACCAGGTGGGCAAGGTGTTAACATTTTTTGTTATATCTGGGAAGAAGAGCAAGATTTGCTCTAGTGTTATCCAAGGTATTTCACATTTATAGTATAGGCTGCATTGTAAGTTAAGGCACCGGTGATATTGATTACTTGAGCATTTATCCTTTACAGTATAGGGAGGGCTGTATGAGAACCTTAAGATGATTTCCTTTTTTTTTGTAAGTATTTTTGTTTTTAAACTTCCTCAAGGATATGATTTTATTGGTTTTTAGAGAGGAATGGAGAGAATCATAAATATGAGAAACATCAATCAGTTGTCTTCCACATGTACCCTGAATGGGTATTGTACCTGTAATCTAGATGTGTGCCCTGACCTGGAATGAAACCTGCAACCTTTTGGTGTACAGGACAGCTCTTCAACCAACTGAACCACCCGGTCCAGGGAGATTGACTTCTGATGAAAATCTGCTGCTAGCTTTGTAAAGGTTAGAATTAGAGGCTCTGTAACTTTATAACTGAAAGAGGGAGAAGATAAGCACAGTGTAGGTATTTGTAGGATAGGACCTTCCAAATTAAAAGCTTAAGGTTGAACACTTCTCACCTTCCCTGGGTTCTAGCCTTGATTTGAGGTAGTCCTTTTTTTGGCCCTCATTTTACTGTCCTGAGGGAGGTATTTCTAGGGGTTGAGGTTCCTTCTGGGCCTTTAAAGCTAGGGCGGAGTCAGAACTGAGGATATATTATATATATGGTGACCTTCCATACACTTGTTTTTATCAGCTATTCCAGCCTATCAGACATCAAGACATGTGCAGCATTACAGAATTCCTAGGGCCTTCAAGAACAGCTGATAGTACTGAAGTAAGCTAGGCTGTTTCAGAAATGCTTTACATGTATTCAGTCCACACAATAACACTATGATACATTATTTATTTATACTATTGTTTAGAGGATTGATTGTCTCTTATGCCCTACATCTAGCATCTTGGGAGCTTTGCAGATAAATGGTAACAAGCAATAAATACCCCTTTGTCCTTGTAACACGTAGCGCTGCAGACTAATGGTAACAGGCAATGATTCCATATGCCAAGGCAGGTGGGAATTCAGAATCTGCCTTTGTCTCTTATCCTATTGGAATACTAACTAATACTGATTCATTAGTGTTCAATTTCTTACTGTCTTGACCAGACTTCCGAGCCTCATTATCTTCATTGAAGATCTCTACTATAATTCTTTTATCAAAAGTAATCATCTTTTAGCTAAAATAAAACCTTTGCCTTGCCAAAGCCAGAAAGGTCTTTCTAAGTACCATTGGTATAAATAGGGATCCTACAGGCGAGGAGGGTATCAAGGGCCAGGGGATGCAGGTGGTGAGACCGTGGGGCTGAGCCACCCCCTGGCTCTGCTGAGATTCTGTGACTTGGGTATCAGTGTGGTAAAGAGAAGCTCGGGAGATGCAGAACTAGGCTCCCTTGAGGGTTGGGCCAAGCCCAACAAGGCCAAGCGCTGGGCAGGTGGTGTGGAAAAGTAGGCCTTCTGCTCTTCGGAGTAGCGCTCCTGGGGTGTCACGACATCCCTGTAAGTCCAGTCACGCCAATGAAAATTGAAGCTTTCAAGCAGGGCGATTCGTTCAGTTCTTGTTGGCACACAGTCAAGGGGTTTAGTGGGTGGCAAATCAGGCACTTCTATTCCTGGCAGCAGCAATACCCCTCGGATGGCAAACCAGCCCCCAAATTGGGGATGTATGCACACACCTGCTATGCGCTGGGGAGAGGGTAAAGAAAAGCAGGTCATGGACATCACCTTGGCACCAAGTTCAGTTATCATTGCAACTAAGTTTCACTTATTCACACAATGAACACTGATTTCACATGTGAGCCTCATCTACTCTTGTAGATGAGCTCACTCTGGCCATGAGGAAGATTTCTTTTTTTTTAATGGATTTTTTTATAGAGAGGAAGGGAGAGAGGGAGACAAAAACATGGATCAGCAGCCTTCTGCACACCCCCCATTGGGGATGTGCCTGCAACCAAGGTACATACCCTTGACTGGAATTGAACCTGGGACTCCCTCAGTCCACAGGCTGATCCTCTATCCACTGAGCCAAATTGGTCAGGGCAAGGAAGGGTTTCTTAAGCTGAGTCTCAATTTCAAAAATCTCACCATAGATCTAATCATTGCTCTGCCCCCTCCACTATGTAACAGTTTTATGAATAGACTGTTCTCTAATTTGATTAGGGACTCTAGAAAGCACATGGGGCTGGACTGCTGAGTTGGGAATACCTTTATCCTGGATTGTATCTACAAACTCCTTTACCCATGGGAGGTGGGAGAATGTGAGATCTGATATCTTGATGGGCCTTCACCATTTTCTTAGCCCCTAGTCATTCATACTTGCCCTCTGACCTGGGTTCCCCAGGGGTCAGCCTCTACATCCTTTCGTTGGTAGTAGTAAGCAGCCCCTGCCACATGGGCTGCTGTCTGGGCCAGAATCTTGGGGCGCCGGTTGGGGTGTACCTCGTAATCAGCGATAACTTCAATCTGCAGCTCTGGGAGGCTCTGGAATGGAGGAAAAGATGGAGGCTTCTTTTAGCATGACAGGAATCATGGCCTTGTCCTAGGGAGTCCTAATTTGTGTCAATAAGGTCGTCCTCAGAAGTTGTATTTAAAAGGAAGACAACCTTAAACGGGGTGGGAGTTGGGGTGGGGTCCAGTGTGAAGAAAATGACGCACGTTTAAAGGTCTTGCTCAGAAACCTCCATTATGAGAGGTAAGTTGGCTCTGCCCTCCAGTGTGGAGGAAGACATGGGAGACCCAGTGTTGTATATAATCTATAATAATAAAAGCATGATATGCAAATTGACCAAACTGCCAAACAGCAGAACCCTCTGGATGACCACACTATGACATGCACTGGTGCCAGGCTAGCCAAGGTGGGTGCTATGTGATTGGTAGGGGTGGGGGGGACCACCATCACCCCATGATCACCCCGCAGAGGGAGGCCCAAGCCACTCTGGGGGGGTGAGCATCAATCGGGGGCTCTGTGGAACCAGGGGTGTGTGGTGGTAGACACAGGCAGCACCAGGCCAAGGTGGGTGTGGGCAGGTGGCAGGGCCGAGAAGCCAGCAGCCAGGGCTGCAAAGCCAGTAGCTGGGGGAAGGAAGGCCTACCCTTGCACGAATTTTGTTCATTGGGCCTCTCATATGTAAATATGTACATGTGAGTGTGTGGTGGGGAAATATTGTTTTGTCCTTAAGTCCCCAAAGACAGCATAAAACTTCCAGGTCTAGAGCAAAGATAGGTGAGAGACGCCTGGGAGACGTTGGATTACTGCTATTTCACTTGGAGGTCAAGGGAAATCTGGTCTGAGGTTCATTTAGATACCCATCTGCGTAGGGCGAGTGAGACTGACTTCAGACCTGGGGGGGCTGCTAGAAGAAGGTGACCCAACTTGCACTGAGAATGCAGAATGGGGAGAACACAATGTCAAGGCTGGATTTCATCCTATGGAAGTTGCCCCTAACCTTAGGTCTAGTTCTGCATTGAGCTTGGAGTAGCTAAAAGCAGTTGCAGGTTTAGAAGCTGGGGTAGGATATGAATGCTGCTCACCTTTCTAACACGGCCTAGGTGGTAGGCCACACATTGGTCCACAGGGTCAGTCAGTGGTTGGAGGTGGCCGCTCTGCAGGAAGGGCTTGAGGGCCCGGTCAAACATGGCAGGTGTGCTGAGTACCAGGAAGGCCAGGGTGGGTCCTGGCAGAGGCAGATGGAAGGCTGAAGGCAGGACTGCATTGTACCATGCCACCTGGAACAGAAAAGACATCCCTTAACCTGGCATTCAAGGTCTCATCTATTGTGTCCCAGCCTCCGTCTCATTCATTCAATCATTGAATTTCTACTGATGCTCTGTGATGTGTGTTTATGGGGCATTTGTCTGAACTTGACAGGAAGTTTAGACCTGAGAAGGAATTAATGAACAACTAAGAACAAAACAGTTGACTGGTGCAACGACAGGGCCAGGTGACAGTCCCCTGAAATTAGAAAAGGCTTCTTGGAAGCTGAGTCTTTAAGGCTGGGAGGGAAGTGAACAGGCCGATGTGGGGAGGAAGAACCTGGTGTGTATTCTAAAAGATGACAGCATAAACAATGTCAGGCAAAAAGTACAGGAAATATTTGGAGAATTGCAAATTTTGAAGGGTCTGTAGAGGGGAGCAGAGGGAGAGGAGGCTGGAGATGAGTAGGAGTGAGATTATGACTGGCCATGGATTCCAATTTAGGAGTATGGGTCTAATTTGGTAATAATGCAGGCCATTGAAGATTTAAGGAGTAAACTGACATGGTCAGTTTTTGGAAAGATTAATGTAGCCACAGTGTACAGGATGGGTTGGAGGCAAAATGACAGCAAGGTTATTGCAGTAAATCCAAATGTGAAATGGTTTGGACTAGAGCTGTGGTTGGCAAACTGCGGTTTGTGAGCCACATGTGGCTCTTTGGTCCCTTGAGTGTGGCTCTTCCACAAAATACCACAGTCTATTTTGAAGAAGTGGTGTTAGAAGAAGTTTAAAAAATTTGGCTCTCAAAAGAAATTTCAATCGTTGTACTGTTGATATTTGGCTCTGTTGACTAATGAGTTTGCCGACCACTGGACTAGAGCCTATACTGGATGGGAGAGAATGGATTTGAGAGATTCAGGAGACAGATTCTTAAAGGTCCTGGTGGCTGATTGGATGTGGGGTGGGGAAGTGAGGGTAGGAGCCTAGAATGACTGGCAGAGCGTTAGTACAATAGCTCCAACTATCCAAGTCCACCTGACCCACCAGATAGGCATCCTTACTGTCCCCCCATATCTGCTACCCACCACCTCTTTTATTCAAACTGTTCCTGATATTTAGGATGTATATAACCCTCCTTCCTTCCAACCTATCTTATTTTTAAAATGTTTTTACTAACCATTAGAAACATCGATCAGCCGCCTTTGGGGTTTGAGCCTGCAACCTGGGCATGTGCCCTGACTGGGAATTGAACTGGTGACTTTTCGGTGCATGGAATGATGCAACCAAATGACCCACACTGGCTGGGACCAATTTATCTTTTAAAAAAGAGCTTAACTCCAGCCCTAACCGGTTTGGCTCAGTGGATAGAGCATCGGCCTGCGGACTGAAAGGTCCCAGGTTTGATTTTGGACAAGGGCATGTGGATTGTTGCAGGCACATCCCCGGAAGAGGGTGTGCAGGAGGCAACTGGTCGATGTTTGTCTCTCATCGATGTTTCTAACTCTCTATCCCTCTTCCTCTCCCTAAAAAAAATAAATAAAATATTTTAAAAAATTAATTTTATAATATATAAAAAGCTCAACTCCATTTTTTTCTGGAAAGTCCTCTCTCTCAAACTAGACCCAACCTATCCCCTTCCTCTATAAACCTCTTCTAGTACTGCTGTGGGCCACTCAGCTGAAGGGGTGAGAGTGGGCTGTCTTTTAAGCAACAAGCAAAGGGTTCAAGCTAAGCTGATTTAGCTTTCTATCCAAGTACATAGCTCAATGGAGGGGGCAACTGATAAGGAGAAAGTGAACTTACATAAGCAAGGGAAAGTGGTGGTGCAAGACTTGTGTGTCATTAGGGTGCAGTTGCTACACCCAGCCCAGTGGTTGGTGATTGGCAACACTATTAATTATTCCTCTGTTGGAAGGAACAAATCAGCCAGTTGTTTGCTTGTTCAACAGCACGGAATGTCCTTTCCTTTTCAAATGACCTAAATCCTAGCCATGCAAACCTTCCAAGACCTGCCCTCTTCTAATTCCTTCAGGAAGCTCCCCAAGTGATTCTGGCTCTAAGGGTGCCTTTCTTCCCGTCGATTATGTTAAGAGACAGCCACAAGGTTACTGGATTGTCCACAGCTCCTACCTACCCAAGCCCCCCGTGACATTCTGTCCCAGGAGATCAGAAGTACATGGGACCAGAGGAGCTCCCGAAGCACCAGGAGGGTTACGGGCCTCACGCGGGTAGCCCCGAGGCCAATCATATACCTCACCCTAGCACCGCAGGAGAGAGAAACAAACCTGGAAGGGATAAACTTCGAAGCCAAAAGGGCACAACGTGTCCTCAATCTTCTGCTTCAGCTCAGCGACTTGCGGCTCCATGCTGTAGGCTACACGCTGAGCTTGCTGGGGAATGGAGTCTCAAGGATAACGGGGGCCGTTAATTTTCAGCTCAGCTTGGACTCTATTTCCCAAGAACCTGTGCGACCCATAGCGGGACAGTTGACTTTGCGCTGTGCATCTTGGGATATGTAGTTCATGTGTTCCTTGGAAACAACCGCTACGGAATCAGAAAGACTCGGTTTCCCGACAAGCTTCACGGTGGGCGTGTATATGCACGCATTACCTTCAGGGAAACGTAGTTCGGTCGCCTCTATCGTGGGTTGTTTCCGCGAGACGAGAACTCAGTTTCCCAAATGGCGCTGCGGCTGCCAGTCCAAAGTCAGACTTGCCTGGCCTACGGAGGTTTTGAACCCTGCGGCGGCAGTAGTAGCTGGCCTAGGTTCGCATGATGGCGCTGGTGTCCTGAGTCTGGGAAGGTCTTAGCCACGATTCGGCCCGCCTTAAACTCCCTCCTAATATATACATATCAGGGCATCCCGCTTCCCCCCTAGCTCCCCAGGTACGCCTCTCCCCTGACTAGTCCCAGCGGCGTAGTTTTGGTCTGATGTTGCATCCCTACCCCTAGTATTCCTTCCCTCTTTCAATTTGACGTTGTGGCCTTTCCTGGCTTGTGTCTCGGTTGTTGGGTGCTTGGAGAGCAAGGGCACAAGGCGCCGGGGAGACAGACCCCTTGCCGTAGGCTGTGAGTATGAACCTGAGCTGGTCTGAGCAGCTCGACGCGCTTCTCAGTGCTACCGACGGAAATGTGGCCAGGACTAAGGTAAGGGGAAGTGCGGCCCCGGTTGGTTGTTTGCTTGTTCTACAAGCAGGAATGCCCTTGGCAGTGTGGGTTAAAGGACTCGGACAAATCTCATGAACATGCACGCGTTTCTTTTGTAGCAGCGGTTGTATCCCCGCGGCGTCTCTGCTGCAGGTAAGTATTGTCTCTTTTCTACCCTCTCTCAGGACCTCTTCTCCCTTTCAGGAAGATCTCTTTCAGGATCTTCCTCTCCCAGTGCCTGTACCATCCATTATTCCTTCCACTGCCCAACTATTTATACTTACTTGAACATACACATCTGTCCCCTCTTATCCCCCTCAACACCCACTCCCCTGCTAAGTGTTGCATTTGTCCCTTTTTTATTTTTTTATTTTATTTTTTTAAATATACTTTATTGATATTTTACAGAGAGGAAAGGAGAGAGATAGAGAGCCAGAAACGTCGATGAGAGAGAAACATCGACCAGCTGCCTCCTGCACACCCCCCGCCGGGGATGTGCCCGCAACCAATGTACATGCCCTTGGCCGGAGTCGAACCCGGGACCCTTCATTCCGCAGACCGATGCTCTACCACTGAGCCAAACCGACCTCGGCTTGTCCCTTTTTTATTTCCTCAGCAGGAGATCTGACTGGGACCTGGATTCCCCCTAATCACTTGCTTCCCCAACCAGGAGCCCAAGCTCCACAGCCTTGGGCTCTGGAGACCCCTATTGTTCCAGAGAGGCTAAACTGGGCTGAGGTCCACAAGACAACTTCTCTCTGGGATGAAGTTACTATTCTTAGATCCCAGCTTCGATCCCAGGGTCAGGTGAGGCTTGGAATCCTAGGTGTGTACTTAGTAAATGTGGTGTTCGTGTGAGGCAAGGATACCAGGAGTTGGGGTGTCACAGTAGCTCATGTGGTTTTTTTTTGCCCGGGTAGGTGACTGAGGCACTAAGACAAGCCGTGCAGGGCCTGCTGAAAGAGCAAGAGCAGCAGAAGTACCAAATCTGTGCCCTGGAAGGTATCTCGCCAGTTCTTTTTTTTCGTACACAAAGCCTCATACATATGAAAACAAATTTGTGGCACGCTTGTTTGTGTGTGCATTTGTATCTTCACACCTCTAGGCTCAGGTGTGAAGTTATTAGAGGGGTTGACCCTCCCCCCCCAAACTGGTCCTCTTATAGCATCACTAAAGTTGCTGCAGGGGGGCCCAGAGCGGAAGGCTCTTCTCCTGGAGCAGCGCCTGGACCGGCTGAGAAGGGAACTGAGGGGCCTTCGGAGCCAGGTGCAGGTGCAGGAGCAGGCCCAGGCCCAAATACAACCAGGTTCACAAAAGTGCAGTGTTACCAGTGGCTTTCACCAAAAGCTGCAGAATGAGTAAGTGATGGCAAGACCTCTCCTTCAGGCCTTTGAACTCCAGGTACTCTGGTAGCCTTCTTTGATCGGCTTTTTAGAACGAGACTGCTGTCCTCCCTGTAGGAGGCAACTGCTGTGGGAGGAGTCAGAGGTTCTGAGGGAAGAACTGAAGTTGCTTCGGGACCAGCTGAGTGAGTAAAAGACGGACGGGAGGGAGGTTCACTTGTCCCATTTTCTGGAAAGCCTTCTTATTCCCCCAGTAAGTGGCCATAGCTCTAAATGCTTGAGCTACTCCCAAGTCTGGCCAAATATTTGTCTTGCCTCCAAAGGTGTGATCCCACTCTCCCCTGTCAGCTTGGAAACTTCCTATCAGTTGGACCAGAATGCTTCTATCTCAGTTTCAGCACCAGACTGGGAGCAAGGCAGGGAGGAAGAAGGAAAGAATTTGGGGAACAGCCTTCTTTTTAGAAAAATCTTTATTGATTTCAGAGAGGGAGGGAGGGAGGGGGAGAGAGAGAGGAAAAGAAAGAGAGAGGGAGAGAGAGAGAAATATCACTGATGAGAGAGAGAATTATTGATCGGCTGCCTCCTGCACACCCCACACTGGGGATTGAGCCCCCGAGCTCGACGGTAGAGAACAGCCTTCTTACATGGTCTCTCATCTGCAGCCCTGCATCAGGAGCTGATGCTGAAACAGATGGCTGAGGGCCGGCAAGTCCAGGCCCGCAGCTGGAAGGTAGGACCAGGATGGACCTATCCCTTCATAACTCCCTGCTGTGGCCCCTCCCTTTCTCTGTCTATCCTGTTCTGCAGGCAGGCCAGGATACTCTTTCCCTTCTCTATCTCTTCCTCTTCCCTGTGAGGACTTCACCCCCCGTCAAAGCTCTTCTGCCTAAGCCCTCTCCTCCAATGATGGGGAGGGGGGTTTCTCCTGGAGAGGGAGAGGTTTGGTTCTACCTGGGACCATAATCTGGCAGATGTTGGAGCAGCTGCAGAGTGGCCAGGAGGGCAAGGAGGCTGCCAGGACAGAGGCCGAGGATGTCCGGCGGGAGCATGACCTCCTCAGGTCAGGGGGTGTGGGTACCTCTGTCAGTGGAAGGGATTTGTCTTACAGAGGCCAGGAATTGGGGACCAAAGTTCAGCTATCCTATATTTGACACTAGAGGCCCAGTGCATGAAAATTCGTGCACTTGGGAGTGGTCACTCAGCCCGGCCTGCACCCTCTTGCAATCTGGGATGCCTCAGGATGTCTAACGGACAGTTTAAGCCCGCTCCCTGTGTGGAGTGGGCCTAAGCCGCAGTCTGGCCTCCCTCTGCAGGAGACAACCGGTGGGCCCATCGAAAATGGCACCAGCCAGAAAGGGGCTGGTCCCACCCCCATTAATGCCACTGGTGGCCTCCCTCTGCAGGTGACCAGTGGGCCAATCTAGGGCTGGCAAGTGGCCAGCCCCATCCCCCCCATCACCCCACTGCTACCAGTCACTGCCACCCCCTGATTGCCGTCCACTAGCTCTGCCCACTGGCACATCCTGCCTTGGCTGGCCTGGCGCTGCCTGCTCGCTGGCCCCGTCCCCCACTGACTGATGGTTCTGCCATATGGTTGATTTGCATATTAGGCTTTTATTATATAGGATGGGCCTATAGGGGCAGCATGAGTATCTGGGTTACAGCCCAAAAGGCATTCTTTATTTGATATGGTGTCAGTGAGGTATCTGTATTTGGAAGATAAAGTGTGGGTTCTGGCCTCAGGAAGGTGGACAGTTCCATGCTGGAAGGGCCCCTTTGACCCACCATCACCATTTCTTTCCCTTTCCAGGACCTCTGATCACGTCCTTGAGTCGAAGCTACCCCTGGCTGCCACCTTTGCCATGTCTCTTTCTTCATCTAGCTCTGAAGTCAGTCATCAGGACAGCAACAGTAGCTGGGAACTTTTAAAGAAGCGAGGTGAGGATAAGGGCAGGGCTCCCAGTTGTGGGGAAGGCTGATTCGAAATGATGCTTGAACGCCGCCTTCCTAATTGTTTGGCACTAAGTAACATGCATTCCCTGCCTTTTTCTTTGTAAATCCATTGACCTCTGTTGCTACTTCTCCCAAGTCAGACGTATATATACTTCCCCAACAAACAAGCCTAGTTCTATGTGTCACAGTGCTTGCTGACGGTTTGTTCTGTTCTGTCTTTCCTTTCTCTCTTCTCAGATCTCCAGAAGAGCACCCTTTCTAACCTGGAACCCAGCAACTTTCAGCTCCAGGTCCAGAGCCTTGAGCAGGAGGACCTGTCCTTTACTGGCTCCAAGATACTCCTGAGTGACCTGTAGGGATTTGTAAGAGTAATAGGATAAAGTGCTCACCTTCCCCTCAAGGCCCGGTTTCTGGGCTCCCTGCCCCTTACCCTCTTGATCTAGCTGGTATCTGCCCTCCCTACTGAGTCTTGTCACTGCCTGCCCACCTACCCACCAACTGCAATAAAATGGCTTAACCCTCCCTGATGTGTTTTCTGTGAATCAGCACTGGGATAGACTCAGCTGTACCTTTTCTTCCTACTACCTACCATCTCTCAGAAATCCAAGTGCATAGACATTTATATCTGTACCTTCTGAACTCAAACCCTGTGCTCAGTAGAACTTGGAAGGAGGTGGGAGCTCTCATTTTGGTGGGAGAGGTAGGACAGTGCACTGGGGCAGTACTGCTGTGGGGATGCAGAGGACGAGACATTCTAGTGGGCCCTGGACCGTAATAAGAGGGTTTCTTTCCTTGTCTCCGCTTCTCCAGCCCTTCCACACCTCTTCATCCTCAAGCAGTCCAGGCTACACTGCTGTAGCAGTCTGTTTCCTGGTCTCCTTTCAATCTCTCTGCCTCTAATCCTGGGGGTTTGCAAGTTTTTGACTGTGACCTCCAGTAAGAAATAGGTTACATGATAGCTTAGTAAATATAAATGTATATATTTATTAACTGAAGCAAATCTAATGATTCAGTACTTATGCTTACTAGGAGTGATGCCCTCTGATACTTCCCATGATATTAAAAATATTTTTGTGGCTATTGGTTCTGATCCTTCCACCATTGGTTGCTCTCTGGAAAATATATTTTCCTAGGTAGACTATGGGTACATTACTTTCTCCTTGGGCTTTGTATTTTAGACAATGCAGTCCAGGATTTCTTTAGTAGCAATAGCATCTCACTGAGGTCTCACGAGATCTCTTCCATTGCTAAATATAGCAAAATGACAATGCCATTTATCCACCAAATGGATGTTTATTACATACCAGTTCCAGTATGTATTTACCCTGAGCTAAGATACGCAGTGGGCTCATGTAAAAGTCCCATTGCTTAGCTCAGTCCAACTGGGAAGAGGAAACAGTTATCTGAAATAAAAGCATCATAAAAGACTGATGGCAGGAACTACTTCCTTATTATGGGGTGAAATAAGTAGCAGACAGGTCATGAAGAATGGCCTTTGATACCTAAGTAAGGCAATCCTTGGTTTTTACCCCACAGCATTAGGGAAATTGCTGAGAGTGGAATGGTAGATATCAGGTCCAACAAAACCTATTTAAAAAAACAAATCAAAAAACTTTCCGGCTGAGCCAGGTATAAGGAACTCCTGATTGTTAAATCTTTTATTAGTCAGGTGATACATCTGGCATGGTGGCATTATTCATTTAGTTCTGCTTACTACCAAGTGCTCTACTTACTTATCAGCTTCTTTACATCAGGCTCTGTGGAAGATATGTTTGCAAGGGTGCCAGAGCTCTTCACAGCAGAAACATTTAATAGCTATGTGGATCAATGGTATTTGAACCGACACCAGGTGGCAGCATATGACCTGTTTCCAGAAGAATACGCAATACAGAAAAGGTTTCTGGCCCAGGGGACTAGGCTACGGTGCTCTTTTCTCCCTTCAGAGATCCAGTGAGCTAACAATCTTCCTAAAACAGTGTCCTGTTAAGGCTTCTCTCCTGCTCTCCCTCCCAGGATTGAGCCCACAACATAGGCATGTGGCCTGGCTGGGAATCAAACTGTGACCTCCTGGATCATAGGTTCACCCTCAACCACTGAGCCATGCCAGCGGGCACAATAAAAAAAATGTTTTAAGTGCCCAAGGTTCAGGCATGTGGAAAGCATGAAGAAATGTGTGCCTGATGAACAGCTGAATAGAATTATAGTCTCTACCTAGCCATTTCAAAATCCTCGGTTTTCAAGCCAACTCAAGTGTTACCTCCTCTAAGTAGCCTTCACCAGAATTAATCTCTTAACCTTGGTGAACTGCTCCCTCAGCTTTTTGTTTAACCCTATCCGTTTGCTGTTACTATCTCAAGTCGTTAACACAGTTAATTGTTTATGTAACAGTTTCCAGTTTCATCCCCTGCCGAGACCCGTCCCCCACTCCCCCGCCCCCCATGCTGAGATGCGGGAGGTTGTGTTCACAAGACTTTTCCTTAAACAGATAGTCTTACTCAACTCTACGTTCACCAACCCAAAAGCTGCGCCAGTCGAGTACATTTTCTTTGGGTTTGTTTTTTATCACTCGTTCATGTGTTTGGGATTTCGATTGGTCCACTTTGTGTTTACCGTCCCGCCTTCCGCGGGGCTCTGGGCCTGAGGTTTCCCCCCAGGTGCCTTCCCTCCGCCCCGGCCCTCCTCTCCCGCACACTGCCTCTTCTGTTTTCACCTCCGCTTCCTTCTTATTGGTTCCCTCCTCCTCCAGAGTTGGCGCCGAGGGCCGTTGATTGGCTTTTCTCAACGCCCATTGTGCCCGCCCTCATACCACGTGGCACTCCCGCCACTAATTGGCCAGTTTCGCCACCTCGTTGATTAAGGATTGGCTGCTGATTGGCTGCTATGGGGGAGGGCCGCTGAAGCCACGCCCCCCAACTCCTCGGACCGGCCCGGCGAGCGTTTCAGTCGCAGGCGGCTGGGGAGCCCTGCGGGTCTTCCATCTGCCCTCTCCGGCTCCCCGGACGGATCATCCTGGTCCCGCCAGACGGGCGGGGGGAGCGGCCCTGACTTGTGGGGCCATGGCCGTAGACTCCTCGTCCTCCGCCGCCGCTAGCCCCGCGGGATCGCCGGCTTCTGCGCGAGGGACCCCCACCGCCTCCGCAGGCTAAGAGCCGCTGCCGCCTCCGAGCTGCGAGGGCTACTATGCTCCCTCTTGGCCGCCGCCTCCCGCTCCCGCTCGCGCCGGCACCCCTCTGGCTGCTCTGTCCCGCCTCAGGTAACGCCAGCGGAGCACGTGAGGCTCAAATCCGGGCCACCCGGGCCCGCGCCCGCGCCTGCTACGTCGCCTCGGCTCCGGAGCATAGGCGCTCGGGTTGCCTGACGCCGACCGGACCTCTTCGTTTCCCAGAGGTGTGCCTCTCAGCTCTTGGGGCGGGGGGGACACTCCTCGTCTCCTTCCCCTTCTCTGTTCACTTCCCTGAAGGTCCCGGGACAACCCCCGCCCCGGCCCCCTCGCTCCCCCCCTCTCAGACTCGGAGGCCTGGAAACCCCTTAGAAGTTCCTTCTTATCACGACCTGGTCCTTGACTCCTTCTCGGGGACTTTTCCTCACTTCAGAGACTCAAGAAATTTAATGTCTTCCGAGAACTTCTTTCTGAGACCTCCAACTCCACACTGAGAGCCTCTTCCTCTCAGTTATCCCCTCCTCCCTCGGGGATCTGGTCTCCCTCGCTGTGCTTCCCTCAACAAGCACAGACTTCCCTCGCCAGCAGCCACTTCTCCCCTCGGAAAGATTCTTCCTCCCCTCAGACACCACTGCCTCTCCCTCCTCCCGCCACCCCTCTTCCCCGCTGCCTCCTCTGCCTTTACCCTCCCCTTGAAGACTCTGGACTGAGCCGGGATTGTTTTACAACCTTTCGGTTTATGCCTTTAAGGAAACCTTGCTGAAGGATTTGGACTTTTTATTATGTAGGCATGGGAGCCATGGCAGGTTCTGTAAGTAGGAGTTTGGCATGATTATCTGATGGGAATGAGGAGGAAGAACTGAAAGTGAAGACGGGGTGGACGCAGAAAGCTTAGGTAGGCAGGAAAACTAGCGTGCTCACTGGAGTAATAATGGCAGGAAAGCGAAGAGAATGGCCTGCCACCCCAAGAAGTTTCAAAAAACAGTTGACAGAATTCGTGGGAGGTTTTCTGACTTGACCGATGGGGTGGGTGGTTAGTGTTACCTGAAGCGGGGACCATAAAGGATTTTGAGGGAAGGTTAATGGATTTGGTTTTGGACAAGTTCAGTTTGGGGTGTTTTTTCAGATATTACTGTGGGTAGCTGAAAATTTTTGGTCTGGAAATTGGGGGAAAAAGGTTAGAATGGAATATACATAAATTGGAGGATCAGCAGAGAATATACGGGTGATATTTGAAGCCTTAGTATGGACGGTAATCCTGAAAGCAGAGAAGGGCTGCGGACCACAAGGAACGCGGTTGTTGGAAGGGTCATAGACACTGAGAAAGAGGTTTTAAAGGAATGGGACAGGAACTGGAATAGAATGGCATTATAATAGAAGCCAAAGGAAGCAAGAGTTTCCAGAGGAAGGGGGCAACCATCAGTGTCTGGTGCTCCAGAGGTCCAGTAGAATGGAGATTAGGAAGAAACCATTGAATGTTGCAATTAGGGAATCACTTGTTCCCTTTGAAAGACGCTTTAGATGCCATGATGATGGCAATACTAGCAGTAGTCAGATCATAGTGGATTGAGGAATAAATGGGAGGCAGTGAGTAAAATTACTCTTTCAACAAGTGTTGTAAAGGAGAGTGATGGTAGTGAAACTTTATTTTTATATTCTATGCACCATAAAGATACTTTGTAGATCACACAGCCTTGTGACTTAGGAATTAGTATCCCTCTTATAGTTGGGAAGAATACAGGCAAGAATTTGAAGAAGGTCTGTCCAGCTCTGAAACCTGTGTTTTTCCCACTGTGGCGCGTGTGTATTTTTCTTTTTAGTATGGGTGGAACAGTTTTGTGAGTTGAGCGGAAATTTACCTAGGAAATATGTTGGGTATTTCATTCTTTGACACCCGAAGGATAGAAATCAAGGTGGATAATAATGTGAAGATGCTGATAGATGGGAAAGAAAGTGAGGGGATTTGACAGATGGCCTTATTTTGTGATTAATTATCTGTGAAGTCAGTTTTCTCTGGAGATGGAACGAACTATGGTGTGTCCTTAGAGAATAAGGACACAAACAGAAATGTGTTGAAGAGGAGGTTTTCTATGAAATACAGAATGGGAAAGCTGAGTTCAGTATTTCAAGGTAAAACAAAAACAAAAAAACACACGGTGTAACTGTCTTAGTGCTGTTGAAGGGGAATGGAAGTATAGTTTATCGGAATAGTGGGAGGTTAAGGTGCTAAGTATGTTGAACATGTCCTCAGTATGAATGTCAGTAGTGGCCCAATATGATAGCAGCAAATGGAACAGAGGAAATATTGGGCCCTATAGGTGGGGCTGCTCAGAATTGAGGCACTCAGAATTGCATTGGGTTCCTTGGCACTTGTTAGAAAGTAGTTCTAGGTGGTACAGATGTTTGTATGTGAATTAATGTTGAGATCCACAGATACTTGGTGCCCTAGTTTCTCTTATACAGATGATCTCAAACACAAATCCTTTGAAAGTTGGCATATGATGGGCATGTTTAATTCTATTTAAAAGTATGTGTTTTGGAAGGCGAGGCTAGGGACTCACCACGCAAGGATCTCCAATAACATTTTGTACTTAGGTTAATTTTAAACAGAAAATTATGTATTTATATATGCATGCTATTTTCCCTATATGAAAGTGTTTATAGATATGTTCTCAGTGTCGTACACTTTATTGTTTGCCAGATGAATGTTGTGTTGGAATTTGAAACCTATGATAAGGGCTTTTATGAGAATTTCGTCTCTTGTCAGTGAATGCAGTCCAATCATCATATTGTATAGTGTGGGTGATAGTGAATGTTTTGGACCAACAAGAGTATTATACTCTTTTCCAAGTCATCACATACTAGTGTTATTTTTTTCTGAGCATTCAGCGGGAGTAGTTGTTTCATAAAAAAGCCTTCTTGTGATAATTTTTAAGTCTTCCATTCCTGAAAATTTCAAAAAGGAAAAAATGGAAATCCTAACTATAATAAACCCTTGTTAGTTATATAGTTGTAGGCAAATTTCTTATCCTCTGTGAGCTTTAGTTGTTGTTTTTTAAAAATTTAATCTTTGGCCAAAACCGGTTTGGCTCAGTGGATAGAGCGTTGGCCTGCGGACTGGAGGGTCCTGGGTTCGATTCCGGTCAGGGGCATGTACATTGGTTGCAGGTACATCCCCTGTGGGGGGGTGTGCAGGAGGCAGCTGGTCTATGATATTCTCTCATGGATGTTTCTAGCTCTCTATCCCTCTCTCTTCCTCACTGTAAAAATTCAATAAAATATATTTTAAAAAATAATCTTTGATAAGGTAACACATTCAATTGTTTAAGTAAATATTTGCATATTTATGTTTTATGTAAACAGTGAAAGTGTCACTCCTGTGCCTCTTCTCCCATCCACCTAGTTCCATGCCCATTTCCAATCACTTTTATTAGTTTCTTTATATTCTTTTAGACTTTCTTTAGGCAAATGCTTATTATTTTCATATTTTTTACCATTTTTCATGCAAAAGTTAACCCATGGTTCTCCACTCTTCTATACCTTCTCTCCCTAACCCCAAGTCTGCTTTTTTTCACTCAATATATCTTAGAAACCTTTCAGATCATTATATAGAGAGCTTCTGCTTTAAATAAACAAAAAACACCTGCATAGTATTACGTTGAGTGAATGTATCATAATTTAACTATTTCTTTATTGTTGGACATTTGTGTTGCTTCCAGCCTTTTGATATTCTAAGCAACTTTATAATGAAAACCCTTGAACAAATGTCATTTTACATGTGTGTAAAGGTATTTGTGGGATACATTTGCAAAAAGTATGACTTCTGCCGAAACCGGTTTGGCTCAGTGGTAGAGCGTCGGTCTGCGGACTGAAGGGTCCCAGGTTCGATTCCGGTCAAGGGCATGTACATTGGTTGTGGGCATATCCCCGGTGGGGGGTGTGCAAGAGGCAGCTGGTCGATGTTTCTGGCTCTCTATCTCTCTCCCTTCCTCTCTGTAAAATATCAATAAAATATATTTTTTAAAAAAAGTATGACTTCTAAGTCAAAGGATATATAAACTAATTATGAAAAATATTGCTAAATTGCTTTCCTAGTCATTATTCTAATATACATTGCCTGTTCACTCAATATTAGCTATATCACAGCTAATACTTATATGGTACTTACTATGGGCCATATATTATTCTAAGTGCTTTATATAAATAACCTCATTTAATCTTAGTAACATCCTTTTGAGATAAGTACTATTTTTATCTCCACTTTTTAGATGAATAGTTGAGGAATATAGAGAATTTAAGTGACTTTCCCAAATCACACAGCTAATGTGGCAGAAATTCAAATTAAGCACTCTGGCTCCAGGATCAGTGTTGTTAATATTATGCTTTGCTATTATCAAACTTGAAGTTTTGCCAATCTAATAGAGAAAAATGATACCTCAGAGAAATTTTTAAAAATTACATTAATCATCTTTTTATATAGTTTGAGTCATTCATTTTCCTTTTCTGTAAACTGTTTAAACTCTTTTACCTATTTTTCTGTGGGGTCATAGGAATCCTTCCTATTGATTTAATTGATTTATAGGTTTCTCTTTACATATATATATAAATATCAAACATATAAGGTAATTTTTTGTCTGGTATTGCAAATATTTTTTCATCTTGATATTGTCTTATGTCTTCTTTTATTCCCATGCAGAACTTTTATTTTATATTTTATTTAAAAATATATTTTATTAATTAAAAAATATATATTTTATTGATATTTACAGAGGGGAAGAGAGAGGGATAGAGAGTTAGAAACATCAATGAGAGAGAATCATCGATAAGCTGCCTCTTGCACATCCCCTACGGAGGATGTGCCCGCAACCAAGGTACATGCCCTTGACCGGAATCGAACCTGGGACCTTTCATTCTGCAGGCCGATGCTCTATCCACTGAGCCAAACTAGTTTAGACCCATGCAGAAGGTATAAAGAAAAAGATTGAGAAGTTTGTCTATGTAAAAATCTCCTGGTCAGGGGACATGTCCAGGTTGTGGGCTTCATCCCTGGCAGAAGGCAGCCAGCCAATTGAGATTCTGCTCTCACATTGATGTTTCTGTCTCTGTCTCTTGCTCTCCCTTTCTCTCTCTCTCAAAATCAATAAAAAATCTTCAAAATATACAATCAGCTACTGAGGAATTAGTGCACTCTTTGTTGTGTAGTAAGTGTAGTGGTATAGTAGGCTGAACTCTCTCTGACTTCCATAGTGTCCAATCCAGTGACACTTTTCTTCATATTATTTGACTGCTTTGTGGCTTTTGATATAATTGTTGTTTATATCTTTGGTTTGTGTGACATACTTTTTCTTGGTTTATTCTTAACTTTGTTGTTTCTTTTTTGTCCTATGTATGTTGACATATTTCATTGGCCTCTTATCTAATTTCACCTAAGGACATCATGAAGGAGACTGGGTTTTGGCACATAGTAGCAACTTAGTAAATATTACTTATCCTATCTAATAAAGAGAGAATATGGTAACTGACCATCACTCTGTCAAAAAGATGGCTGCACCCACAACTGAGGCCAGGTTCCCATAAGGAGCCTTAAGGAGCAATCAGCAGGGACCTATGGCTATGCCCTCCCCCACCCGGCAGGGCTTGACAGGGGACCTCAGGCCATGCCCCGCACCCAGCGGGCTTGACAGGGGACCTCAGGGTGCATCCCCAATGCTGGGTTGGGGGAACTCAGGCTGCGCCCCCACCCAGTGGGGCTTGTCGGGGGACCTCAGGCTGTGCCTCCCCCCCACCCAGTGGGCTTGACAGGGGACCTTAGGCCATGCCCCCCATTTGATGGGGCTTGATGGAGGACCTCAAGGCATACCCCCAGTCCCGGTCTGGGCTGGGGGACCTCAGGCCATGTCCCCCCATACTGGCACTGGGCAGGGGACCTAAATCTACGCCGCCTGCCGGCAGGGCTTGACAAGGGTGGGACTGGCCGAGTCTGAATCTAGCCCAGTTGGCGGGGGGAGGTGGCTAAGTGCATGTGGGTGGCGGGGACTTGACTCTGGTCCCATGGTGCATTCCAGACTCTGACAGGAGGAAGATTTTCATATCCATTTTACTAATTTTCTTTCATCTCTGACACTTCTGTTATAGAGAAAGGGCAAATAGCAACATTAAATTATTTCCTCTAATTAATCTCCTTTTAATGTGCATGAATTTTGTGCACCGGGTCACTAGTTACTCATATTCTCTACTTTTGGGAACTCTTTAGAATATGTGAAAATACTATTGACTTTTAAGTCTGCATCTTAGTCTAGCCCTCTCTCCTGAGTTTTAGCGTGGTGTCTCCCAACTTCTTCCTACATGCTGTTAACGTGGTTTTTCTTCAGGCACCTCAAACGCAGAAGATCAGCAAAGAATTTACATCTCTTCTCAGATATTTTCCTTTTGGTGAATACCTAGTCATTTCCCCAATTACTCAAAACAGAAACATGGGAAGGATTCTAGGTAAACTAGGAGTCATCCTAGGTGCTTCTTGTATCTACTACATCCATTTGCTCACCTTTATTTATTTTTTAAATATATTTTATTGATATATATATATATATATATATATATACATATATATATATATATATATTTTTTTTTTTACAGAGAGGAAGGGAGAGAGATAGAGAGCTAGAAACGTCAGTGAGAGAGAAACATTGACCAGCTGCCTCTTGCACACCCCCCACCGGGGATGTGCCCGCAACCAATGTACATGCCCTTGACCGGAACCTGGGACCTTTCAGTCCGCAGACCGACGCTCTACCACTGAGCCAAACCGGTTTTGGCCATTTGCTCACCTTTAAAAAATTAAAAAAAAAAATGATTTCAGCCGAAACCAGTTTGGCTCAATGGATAGAGCAGTGGCCTTCAGACTGAAAGGTCCTGAGTTTGATTCCGATCAAGGGCATGTACCTTGGTTGCGGGCACATCCCCAGTAGGGAGTGTGCAAGAGGCAGCTGATCGATGTTTCTCCCTCATCGATGTTTCTAACTCTATCCCTCTCCCTTCCTTTCTAAAAAAAGATCAATAAAATATATTTTTTTTAAAATTGATTTCAGATAGGAAGGGAAAGAATCTTTGATCGGCTGCCTCCTGCATATAGGGATCAAGCCTGCAATCCAGTCATATGCTCTAACCTGGACTCCAACTGTAACCTCCTGGTTTACAGGTCCACGCTCAAGCACTGAGCCACACCAGCCAGGCCATTTGCTCACGTATCACCCTGGTCAGTGTTGTGAAGTGGCTAGAATGTTGGCCTGCACAGGGAAGGTTCATGGGGACTGAAAGTTATGCAGACTGAAGGGTCCTGGGTTTGATTCAAGGGCATGTACCTTGGTTGCAGGCTCCTCCCTGGCCTGGGCCCTGGTCAGGCACGTGCAGGAAGCAACTAATCGATGTGTTTCTCTCACATCGATATTTCTCTCTGTCCTTCCCTCTCTCTAAAAGTCAATGGAAAAATACCCTTATTGTATTTAATTGGGTGAGGATTAAAAATAATAATAATTAAAAATAAAATAAAAAGTACAGCCAGGACTGGTTTGGCTCAGTGGATAGAGGGAAGAAAAAAAAAAGTACAGTGTCTAGATTTGAATTCTGGCTCTATAACTTCTTAACTGAGAGAGCTTGGACAAGTTAACTAATTCCTTCATGCTTTTTTCTCACATTTGTAAAAAACATTTAGTATTTATTTTATAGGGCTATTATGAATATTAAATATAAAGCACTTAGAAAAGTGTATGGATTATAGTAAATGCTCAGTATATATAGCACCTATCATAATGCTTAGTACCTAGGGCGAACCCAATTAACATTTGACTCCATTAATAGAAGGGATTTCTGAATCGGCCAAAAGATTGGACTAGTTAACCTCCAAATGCCTTTACAGCTTTCAACATAAGTTTATGTCATGATCTGGGGCCTGGTGGATTGTGATTATTACAGCAAGTAAGATATTTATCTAAAAGAGATAATACAGTTTTAAGAACTGGCTTTTGATCTGTCAGTCACTAATATATGCCATTGTTTATATTCGTGGCTAATTAAATAAATAGGGATGTCAGTTTTTATGTTAGATTGCCTTTGGTTTGAATGGAAACTGCAACTCATGATTTCATGGCAGGATGGTAAGTTCAGCAGTATTGCTTTTATTTTTAATTAGGCAGTCATCCTGAAATGTGTCTGTACTTGCTATATTGGTCCATAGAAAGGATAGCAGCTGAGCAAACCTGTCATGTAGATTTGGCATGTGGTTGGTTTTGATACACACAGCTAATGCACTTGGTAGTATTCCTATTGTAGAAAATGATCAGTTTTCTGGGCTATATCTTATTCATAACAAGCCTTTCAAATTGTTTAGTTAATTTAGCAGGCAACTGTGTTTTATATATTGTTTTAACTTCAATATCTTGAATTTTATTTTCCTAAAATTAAGTTTCTTTTTCCTCCTGTTCTATCTCTGTCCAAATTACAGTTAGCTTGGCCTTCCTCTGCACTCAAGTCCTGGCCATCCTTTCCTCCCTTCTACCCAAATGACAAGCTTAGCTCCTCACAACTCTCATAGTGGAAAAACTCTGAACTAAGTAATAATGATGTGGGAAAAGCTTGAATTTTTTTTGGTGCTGGATGGACCTTGCTTCCAATTCTGGTTCTACCAGCTATGTATCCTTAGGCAAGTTAACCTCCTGAGCCTACATTTCTTTTTCTGTAAAATGGGGATCATACTTTGGGGGTATGTCTTGAGGAATAAGTGAGAAAATGCTTATGAAATTTCTTTTAAAAAAAAGCTATTAACATTTCCCTTCTCTGATGTAAAGAATCTTCAACTCCTAATGTACATAAGAATCACTGGGGAGCTTGGTAAAATTCCCAGGTCTCACTCCCAGGGATTCTGATTTATGAGATCAAGGTTGAACCCAAGAATCTGGGTTTTAAGACCCTTGGGTAATTTTGAAGAAGATAGATGATCAATTGGCTTTTTCAGCCATATAGGCTTCATGGCAGGAAATGGCCATGGCCAACACTCTTGAGTTGAGAAGGCTTTCTTTTTAGAAAGTAGTCAGACTGAAGCTGGAATACCTTAATTATAATTCCAATTGCTAGGAAAGGAACTGTAATTGGTTCATGTTGTGTAGAGTGGCACCAAATTGTGCATATTGGTAGAGAGTCAGGGTCATGTTGTAAGGATAGCCCTGGGAGCCCTATCGTTGGAGGTGGTAAAGGTAATCTGGGCTATGTATTCATCACGTTTATGAAAGCAGTTCTCTAATTGAAGACTCACTTTGTTGTACTGTTCACAAGACCCTTAAAATCAATTCTCCTGGAAAGCAATAGATATAGGGGGAGATAGGCTAAAATAAAACGTAGGCTTATGTTTTATTTTTAATTTTTAAATATATTGATTTTTTTACAGAGGGGAAGAGATAGTTAGAAATATCAATGAGAGAGAAACATCGATCAGTTGCCTCCTGCACTGGGTATGAACCCAGGATCCTTCAGTCTGAAGGCTGACGCTCAGTCCACTGAGCCAATTGTGTTTTATTCTTACTTATGTACCAGCTAGGGTGGAGCCTTCTACAGTCACTTCTTCTGGACTGTGCTGTTTAATCAACACTGAATTTTTAAATTGCTTTTGGATATAGTTTTCATCTTTTAAAACTAGATAATTTAAAAAAATACATTTTTATTGATTTCAGAGCTGAAGGAAGAGGGAGAGAGAGAGAGAGAAACATCCATGATGAGAGAAAATCATGGATCAGCTGCCTCCTGCAAGTTCCCCACTGGGAATCGAGCCCACAACCTGGGCATGTGCCCTTGACTGGAATCGAACCCGGGACCTTTCAGTTCACAGGCTGAGGTTCTATCCACTAAGCCAAACCAGCTAGGGCTATATAATTAAAAAAAACCCAACAACTATATATATATTTCTATTGATTTCAAAGAGGAAGAGAGAGAGAGAGAGAGAGAGAGAGAGAGAGAGAGAAAGAAAAAAAACAACAACCCATCATTGATGAGAGAGAACCATTGACTCGCCACCTCTCGCACGCCCCACACTGTAGGTCAAGCCCGCAGCCTGGGCATCTGCCCTTGACCAGAATCTAACCAGGACCTCCTGGTTCATAGACCAATGCCCAACCACTGAGCCACTCCAGCCAGACTAAAACTATATAATTTTATAGTATAAAATCTTTGTCGTCTTTGTTTTGTATATTTGGTCTTAATTTTTCAAATGAAGAGAAAATTATGTGAGGCTATGCAAGGCATTAGGAAAAGCACAGGTTTTAATTTTATTTATTTATTTATTTATTAAAATGTATTTTGTTGACTTTTTACAGAGAGGAAGAGAGAGGGATAGAGAGCCAGAAACATCGATGATAGAGAACATCGATCAGCTGCCTCTTGCACACCCCCTACTGGGGATGTGCCCGCAACCAAGGCACAGGCCTCCGGTCAGAATCGAACCCGGGACCCCTCAGTCCGCATGCCAAGGCTCTATCCACTGAGCCAAACCGGTTTCGTCAAGCACAGGTTTTTAAAAAGACAGTCTTGCATTTTAATGTTATCTCTGCCATTTAGTGAGCTGTATGATTACTTTATTACTTTGTGAAATGAACATAATAATCCTTATATCATAAATTATGTGAGAATCAAATAACATGACATATTTTGGGCTTTTATATTTGTTTCCTAGGTAGTGGATGCTCATTGAATGAGATATTACCATTGTTACCGTATTTTTCGCACCATAAGACGCACCCGACCATAAGACGCACCTGGTTTTTAGAGGAGAAAAATAGGAAAAAAAAAATTCTGAACCAAATAGTGTAATAAAATATTTAATAAAGTATAACAGAATAATATTTGAACCATGTAAACTGAACAGCAGTCAACAGTGGCATTGAGAACCATTATCACTGTCATTAACACATAAAGACAAAGGTTTGAGTACTCTAGTCTTCTTGGGAAAATGTAGTGTAGTGTAGTGTGTGTGTATGACATTTTACCTCAGAAGCCGATGACTGGAGTGAGGGGCATGCGCACTGCTGTGTACTGTAACACCGCCTACTACATGCTATCCTCCAATAGCATACGGCGGTGACACAGTACAGCAGCATCGCGCCTTCCTGCACACATCGGCTTCCGTAAGGAAGGTGAGGGGGGACCCGCTGCCACTCTGCCAGTATCTCAGTGGACTACTGAGAAGCCTGGATACGGGGCGGGGGAGGGATGATGCAGTCCCCAGGGACACGGAAGGTCCCGGGGGACCCGCTGCCGCTCTGCAACTCGGACCATAAGACGCAGACACTTCTTCTATTCGGACCATAAGACGCAAGCACTTTTCCTCCCACTATTTGGTGAAGAAAAAGTGCGTCTTATGGTCCGAAAAATACAGTAGTTTGTTTTTTAGAATGTAATTGGTGATCTTCATTGTATTCTACTCATGTTAAAGACTGATTATATCTGAGATTTAAATATATCAGTGTGTTTTGAAGGTAAAGGCATAAAGTATTTTTTAGGTCTGAAAGTCAGAAACTAAAATGTGAAAGAATAAATATTTTCCCATTGCTAGTTTATTGGTTTGTATGTGTTTATTTGATGGTTTTAATGAAGTATCTTTTTGATCTCTTATTTAGTGTCAAACCGGAATAGAAGTAAAATTCAACAAAAAAATTATTATGTGTGGAATTCCTTCTTAAAAGAAGAAAAAAAGTGATTATTGCAACTATGGATCGGAGCAAACGGAATTCAATTGCAGGATTTCCTCCACGTTTGGAGCGTCATGAAGATTTTGATGGCGGTGTTGGAAACGATGGGAACGTGACCCAGGTGGGACGAGTTGGGACATCTTCATATCGAGCTCTTATAAGTGCCTTTTCCAGACTGACACGTTTAGATGACTTCACCTGTGAAAAAATAGGATCTGGCTTCTTTTCTGAAGTGTTCAAGGTGAGTGATGCCTCATCTTTTCTCATATTGTCTTGTTGATGGTCAGCTTCACTGCAAAATTGATAGTTGTGTTTAATTAATTAGGACACAGGCTTTACCTAGTCAGCATGCTGAGGATCTTGAACAGTGTTCTAAACCAGTGGTCACCAACCGGTGGTCCACCAGTGGCCCATGAGGTTTGAAAGGTTGGCGACCGCTGTTCTAAACTGTCCCCTCAAGTTATTTATTAACCTGTGAGATATCTTATTATTTTAATTATAAAATAATACATGCTGATAAAAAGACAAATTATATAGGAGACTCTTCCACTTTTCCCTTCATCTGTATATCTATATCTATATCTATCTATATCTATATCTCCAGTTATAAACACTGTTAACAATTTGGTGTTAACTCTGGATCCTTTTCTAAGCTTATGCATATATTATACACATATCTTATATACATATAAAATTTTATATGTACATATAAAAATATACACATATATTTATAACTGCACATATAGTTTTCGTTTGCTTAAAAAAATATATAGTATACATTCTACTTCACATTTAAAGATTTTTCATTGATTTTTAGAGAGAGAGAGAAGCATCAATGTTAGAGAGAAACATCAGTTAGTTAGTTGGTTGCTTCCCAGGGCCTCAACCAGTATTGAACCTGAAACCTAGGTATGTGCCCTAATGGAAATCAAACCCAATACCTTTCAGTATATGGAATGACATTCAACCAAGCTTACACTGGCCAGTGTGTTTGCACATTTTTAATAAAATTGAGCCTTTGATTCTCCCAAGAATCATATTTCCCTACTTCATTTACACTCCCAGATTATTTCATACCTTTTTTTCTCTGATCATACTTCCAGAACTTCTCTAGTTCTCACTTTCAGTGATGATCTTGCTTCCTAATTCACCGAGAAAACTGAAGCAAACTGAAGAGAACGTCTATGGCCTCCCATCACCACATATGGCTACTAACCCACATGTCTGTCCACTTACTTGGCCTTTATATCTGTCATGATGGATGAACTATCATGCTCCAATGTGAGCCATATTTCTATTTGTATGGTATATCTTATTTCCATTTGCCTACTCAAAGACTACCTAAGAAATTCTCCCCTTTCCTACATCATATTTCACTCCCTATTAAATTATTTTTATCAGCATGTAAACATTGTTATTTCTCTCAACTTAAAAAAAACTTTAAAGGGAGAAAATCATCTCATGTTGCTATACTCCCTCATGTCTTATTCTTTTTGGACCAAAATACTTTCACAAAGTTATCTCCAACTTACTGTTTCCTATTCCTTTCCGTCTATTCTCTCTCTCTCACTCTCTCTCTCTCTCTCTTTTTCTGTTGTTTTGTTAAGCCTCACCAGAGGATATTTTCTTCAGTGATTTTCAGAGAGGGAATGAAAGGGAGGGGGAGAGACACAGAGAGAGAAAATTGATGTGAGAGAGTCACATTGATTGATTGCCTCCTGCACATGCCCTGATTGAGCCTGCAACTGAGGTACATGCCCTTGACAGAATCAAATCCTAGACCCTTCAGTCCTTGGGCTGGCGTTGTGTCCACTGAGCCAAACCAGCTAGGGCACTCTCTCTTTTTAATGTAGTAAAATATACATAACTTAAATTTATTATTTTAACCATGTGTATAGTTCATTGCCGTTAAGTACATTTACAGTGTTGTCTATTATCTGTTTCCAGAACTGTTTCATCATCCCAAACAGAAACTTTGTATCCATTAAATAATAACTTTCTATTTGTCCCTACCCTGAACCCCTGTTAACTCTATTCTGCATTCATAGAATTTGCCTATTCTAGGTACCTCATATTAATAGAATCATACAATATTTGTCTTTTTGTGTCTGGCTTGTTTCACTTAGCTGAATGCCCTTAAGTTTCATCCTTGTTGTAGCTAATGTCAGAATTTCATTCCTTTTTATGGCTGAATATATCCCATTGTATGTATATACCATATTTTGGTTATCCATTCATCTGTTGATGGACATTTCTATTGTTTCCATCTTTTGATTATTGTGAATAATGCTGCTATGAACTTGGTGTACAAGTATCAGTTTGAATCTGTGTTTTCAATTCTTTTGGGTATTTACCTATAAGTGAAATTTTTTGTCATATAGTAATTCTTTGTTTAACTTTTAAAAAATATATTTTTATTGATTTCAGAGAGAAAGGGAGAGGGAGAGATGGAAACATCAATGATGAAAGAGAATCATTGATTGGCTGCCTCCTGCATGCCTCCTACTGGGGATTGAGCCTGAAACCCGGGCATGTGCCCTGACTGGCAATCAAACCATGACTTCTTGGTTCATAGGTTAACGCTCAACCACTGAGCCACACTGTCTGGGTCTATGTTTAATTATTATTATTTTTAAAAATATATTTTATTGATTTTTTTTACAGAGAGGAAGAGAGAGGGATAGAGAGTTAGAGACATCAATGAGAGAGAATCATCGATCAGCTGCCTCTTGCACGCACCCCCCCTACTGGGGATGTGCCCGCAACCAAAGTACATGCCCTTGACCAGAATCGAAACTGGGACATTTCAGTCCGCAAGCCGACGCTCTATCCACTGAACCAAACCGGTTTTGGCTATGTTTAATTATAAAAAAAAGAAGATAAAATACACATAACAAAATGTATTGTATTAACTATTTTTAAGTACAGTTAAGTAATGTTAAGTATATTCGCATTGTTGTGTAACCAATCTCTAGAACTTTTTCATCTTGCAAAACTGAAATTCTATACCCATGGAACAACAACTCCTCCTACTTCTCCCTTCCCCCCACATCCTGGCAACAACTATTCTACTTTCTGTTTCTATGAGTTTGTCTACTCGAGATACCTTATTTAAATGAAACCATGTAGTAGTATTTGTCTTTCTGAGACTGCCTTATTTCACTTAGTCTGTGCTTAACTTTTTAAGGCATCACTACACTATTTTCACTGTGGCTGTACCATTTTACATTCCCACCAGCAATGCAAAAGGATTCCAATGTCTCCACATTCTCACCAACACTTGTTATTTTCTTTTTAATAGTAGCAATCCTGGAGGGTATGAAGTGATATCTCCTGTGGCTTTGATTTATATTTCTTTAATGATTAGTGATATTGAACAATTTTTTTTGAGCTTATAGCCTTTTGGTTATTTTCTTTGGAGAAATGTCTATTCAAGTCATCTGTTCATTTTTTAATTAGGTTGTATGTAAGGGATAAGTATATCTTATCAGATATATGATTTAAAAATATTTTCTCATATTTTATAGGTTGTCTTCACTCTCTTGATTGTGTCCTTTGATGCACGCAAATTTTAAACTCTGATTAAGTTCAATATATCTAATTTTCCTTTTGTTACTTGTACTTTTGGTGTCATATCCAAGAAATCTGCCAAATTCAACATCATGAAGATTTTTCTTAGTGATTTGTTCTAAGAATTTTATATTTTAGCTCTTACATTTAGGACTTTAATACATGTAAGTTAATTTTTTTGTATATGGTGTAAAGTAGAGACCTAACTTCATTCTTTTGCATGTGGATATACAATTTCCCAGCATCGTTGTTGAAAAGACTGTTCTTTCCCCATTGAATTGTCCTTGCACCCTGTAAAAAAATCAATTGACCATATGTTCCAGGATTATTAATTTATTTTAATTTGTATGCTCTGATTATTAGTGAAATCCTTTTCTATTGGTTATTTTTATAATTTACTTATATTTTTATTGTGTTGATTTTTTTTGTAGTTCCTTATAGATCCTAATAATAATTCTTTATTACATGTGTTACAAGTATTTTCTCTCTGCCTGTCTTTTGTCTTTTTATATAGTTAGGTTTATCAATCTTTTCATTTATAATTTGTGGATTTTATATTTTTCCAAAGAGAGCCTTCTCATTGCAAGGTTTTGAAAATATTATGCTAGCTCTAGCAGGTTTGGCTCAGTGGATAGATTATCGGCCTACGGACTGAAGGGCCTCAGGTTTGATTCTGGACAAGAGCACATGCCTGGGTTGTGGGACTTGATCCCCAACAGGGAGCATGCAGGAGGCAGCCAATCAGTGATTCTCTCTCATCTTTGATGTTTCTCTCTCTCCCTCTCCCTTTCTCTCTGAAATAAATAAAAATATTTTAAAAAAGAAAATATGATGCTATGTTTCTTCTAATGTTTTTATGACTTACTAGAGGCCCAGTGCATGAAATTTGTTTACTTGGTGGGGATTAGGGGGATCCCCCAGCCTGGCCTGTGCCCTGTTACAGTGTGGGAACCCAGCAATCGATTGCTCCAAAGAGGTAGGCCCTGCCCATCCACCTGGGGATTCTCAATGGATTGCCCTAAAGAGGTAGGCCGGAGCTGGGGGTCCTGCCTCCGCACTGTGTGGAGCCAGGAGGTGGGACCTCCAAGGACCCCCAAGCAGGCCTTGGCGTGTGGAGCCAGGGGATCTCCAGGCAGGCTTCATCATGTGGAGCTGGGACCTCCAGGCAGGCCTCTCTGCATGGAGCTGGGGGACCCCCAGGCAGACATCGCTGTCCCAGGCAGGCTCCGTGCCACGCATGCAGCGTCAAGCCCAGCCTTGCCCACCTGTGTGTGCCCAAACAGTTCTTATTACTTAGATGATTTATTATTATTATTATTATTATTATTATTATTATTTCTGACTGACTATATTTAATATCTAACTACAATATTAACTTGGGAGATAATAAAACAAAAATATTAAAAAAAAAACGATAGAGAAAAGACTCCTCAATAATGCAGGAAGCAGTAATTACAACAGAATAGTGGCTACTTCCTAGGATTCTGGGCAGGAGTTTCCTTCTTCCAAATTCATGTGCTTTGAGAATTTTTGAAATTACTAAATATTATTTATGCAAATTTCAGCCATCTTACCCTCTGCCTAACTAGCAACCAAATTTTAGACTGCATGTTTCATTGCATTAGTTGTTATGAAAAAGAATTTTTTTCCATTTAACATATATCAATTCATTCCCTTTTGTAGGGAAACTTAAGAATGTAAAATTACCCTGTGTACTGTTTCTTGGGAACTTTCAGACACCAAAGCTCAGTTTTTAACCTGAATAGCTCAAATGTTTTCAGGGCAAGGCTTGATTTAGGAGGCCCTTCGAAGTCACACCTCTCCATTTCTCTTTCGTGCATATCCCCCCAAACAAGCACAAATGCCTGTAATGCAGAGAACCACACCTAAGAAAAGAACGATAGCATCTCCAGTTTCTACTGCTTCAACAGCAGGCAGCACCAAAAGCAGTGAAACGAGGACTATGAACAATTGTGCTGGAACTGAGGTCATGATGTTGGGACCTTGAGATGGCTGGATCTTGAGTGCTGAAGGTTTCAAAGAAACGATATACTGTATGTGTAACTCTATCTGACTTGAAATACTCCCTTGCTGGAGTTCGGAATGCGGAAGATAAGAGGTTCCACATGACAGTGCCTTCCAGGAAGCAGCCATTACAGGAAGTCCTAGATATATTATTTTTATTTAAAGGGCTCTTATAGACTTGATTAGGTAGGCATAGCTTTGTATCATATTACTAGAGGCCTGGTGCACAAAATTCATACACTAGGGGGGTGGCTCCCCTCAGCCCAGCCTGTGCCCTCTCACAGTCCGGGACCCCTCACGTCCGGAACCCCTCACTCCAGTGGAGGTGAGGCAGGATCCTGCCACTGCTGCTGTGCTTGCTCACTGTGAGCCCAGCTTCTGGCTGAACTGTGCTTCCCCTGTGGTCAATGTATGTTATAGCGACTGGTCATTTTTCCCGGTCGGTCTATTTGCATATTAGAGTTTTATTATATAGGATATTTTTGTTAAAGGGAAGGTGCATTGGAAATAAATTGGTTAAGGCTTTTTTTCTTTGATCCCTGCCCCAGTTAAGACATTTAAAAATCCTATTTATATTCAGAATATAACTGTCAAGAATCTTTTTTCAACTCAGAGGGGTTTAATATCAGTTTCTAGACTTTTTTCTGTTGTATTGACCTGTCTATTCTTTTTTTAAAATATATATATTTTGTTGATTTTTTACAGAGAGGAAGAGAGAGGGATAGAGAGTTAGGAACATCGATGAGAGAGAATCATTGATCAGCTGCCTCTTGCACACCCCCCACTGGGGATGTGCCCGCAACCAAGGTACATGCCCTTGACCGAAATTGAACCTGGGACCTTTCAGTCTGCAGGCCGACGCTCTATCCACTGAGTCAAACCGGTTTCGGCGACCTGTCTATTCATATAGCAATACACACTGTTAATAATTTAATCATTGTGGTTTTATTTTAATATCTAGTTAGACTAGTTACCCATTGTTATTCTTGCTTTTCAGAATTTTGTTGGTGTTTCTTCCTTATTTTTTTTATGGGAGTTTTAGAATCAGTTTGCCACTTTCCAAAAACATAATTGTTGCCATTTTTTATTTAGAGTAAGTTTATAGGTTAATTTAGGGAGAATTGATATCTTTATGATATTGAGTCTTAAACAATCACATGGCATGCCTTTATATATGTTCAAGTATTTTGTGCTCTTTGGTAGACATTAAATTTAAAAAATATATATATCTTGCATGTTTCTTACAATGTTTATTCTTAGTTTGCTCTCTTGTTGCAGTTGTAAATGGGAACTCTCCTTCCATTTTATCTTTTGTTTGTTATTTGCATATAAAAGCTATTAATTTTTACATATTGATCTTTGATGCAGCTGGCATACTGAAGTTTTTTAAAAATATGTTTTATTGATTTTTTTTACAGGGAGGAAGAGAGAGAGATAGAGAATCAGAAACATCGATGAGAGAGAAACATCGATCAGCTGCCTCCTGCACTCCCCCCACCCCCCCACTGGGGATGTGCCCGCAACCAATGTACATGTCCTTGACCGGAATCGAACCTGGGACCTTTCAGTCTGCAGGCTGACACCCTATCCACTGAGCCAAACCGGTTTTGGCCATATTGAAGTTTTAAAATATTTGCAATAGTTTTTCAGTTGATTTGTTTTTATGGTGTATAATCATATCATATTAACTGTGAATGGTGAAAAATTTATTTTCCATTTTTATACATTACATTCTTCTCAACAAACTGCCTGACTAATACTTCCTAAAATGTTAAATAATAGAGCTATGCCGAAACAGTTTGGCTCAGTGGATAGAGCTTCGGTCTGCGGACTCAAGGGTCCCAGGTTTGATTCCAGTCAAGGGCATGTACATTTGTTGCAGGCACATCCCAGGTTGGGGTGGGGGGGGTGCAGGAGGCAGCTGGTCGATGTTTCTCTCTCACCAATGTTTCTAGCTCTCTATCCTTCTCCCTTCCTCTCTGTGAAAAATCAATAAAATATTTTAAAAAATAATAGAGCTATTAGACATCTTTGTCATGTTCCTGAGTAGGAATACTTGGGGTGTTTCCTAATTAAACATTATATGATTTGGAGCTGAACTATATATCTTTTATTCTATTAGATATTCAAAATCTTTACAAAAAATACCCGCTATTTTGTTAGGAATTGTTGTTATGAAGAATGGATGTTGCCTGGCCAGTGTGGCTGTCATTGATAGATCTATGAAATGGGAGGTCACAGTTCCATCCTGGTCGGGGCAAATGCTGAGTTGTGGACTTGATCCCCAGCAGGAGGCAAGCAGGAGGTGACCAATCAGTGATTCTCTCTCATCATGAATGTTTCTGTCTCTCCCTCTTCCTTTCTCTCTAAAATCAATAAAATATATATCTATATTTTAAAAAAAATGGGTGTTGAATTTTAACAAATGTCTTTTCAGAATCTATAGTATGGATGGTTAATTTTATGTCAACTTGACTGGGCCACGGAGTGCCCACATATTTGGTCAAACATTATTTTGAGATTAACATTTAAAAAAATATATTTTTATTGATTTCAGAGAGGAAAGGGGAGAGAGAGATAGAAACATCAATGAAGAAAGAGAATTATTGTTGGCTGCCTCCTGCATGCTCCCTACTGGGGATCAAGCCCGCAGCCCAGGCATGTGCCCTTGATCAGAATTGAACCTGGGACCTTTCAGTCCTCAGGCCGATACTCTATCCACTGAACCAAACCGGCTAGGGTGAGATTAACATTTGAATCAGTAGACAGAGTAAAGCAGATGGCCCTCCTTTATGTGGGTTGCCCTCATCCAATTATCTTAAGGCCTGAATAGAACAGAAAGGCTGACCCTCCTGTGATTAAGAGGGAACTTCTACCTAATTGCTTGAGATGGGACATCAGTCTTCTGCCTTTTGCTTGGAGTTGAAATATTGATTCTTCTTCGGCCTTGAGCCTGCCATCTTTTGGACTAGAACTTACACCATTGGCTCTCCTGGTTCTCAGGCCTTTGGACTCAGATTGGAACTTCACCTTTGTCTTCCTGGGTCTTCAGCTTGCTAACTGCAGATATTGGGACTTCTCAGCATCCATAACCGTGTGAGCCATTTTCCAATAATAAATCTCTATCTGTATATATCCCTTTGGTTCTATTTCTCTGGGGAACTATAATACATATGGTGATAAAAGTATTTTTTCTTTTTTGATATTTTATTGAAGTGAATTATATTAGTAGGTATTCTAATAATGAGCTATCCTTGCATTCCTGGTGTGTTAGTCTTTAATGTGCTACTAACCTCTTTTTGCTGTGTGGTTTTTGCCTTGATATTTTTGATATTGGTGTAAAATTTTTTTACTATTTTTTTCTTTTTAACTTTATTTTAAAAAATTTATTATTATTATTTTTGTTGTTGTTAATCCTCACCCGAGGATATTTTTTCCATTGAATTTTAGGGAGAGTGGAAGAGAGAGGGAAAGATAGAGAGAAACATCAATGTAAGAGAAGCACATCGATTGGTTGCCATCTGCATGATTCCCAACCAGGGCCCAGGCCAGGGAGGAACCTGCAACCAATGTATGTGCCCTTGACTGGAGTTGAACCTGGGACCCTTTGGTCCACAGGCTCTATTCACTGGACCACACCGGCTATAGTTATTTTTTATTAAAAAAATGTTTTTATTGATTTCAGAGAGGAAGGGAAAGGGAGATAGAGAATCATCAATCAGCTATCTTCTGCACCCCCTAACTGGGGATCAAGCCCACAACCCAGAATCAAACTGTGACCTGCTGGTTCATGGATTAATGTTCAACCACCAAGCCACACCAGCTGGGCTTAACTTTATTTTTCTTGTTGACACTATTATGGATTCCTCCACCACCACCACCCATCTTTGGCCACCCCCACCTAGTCCCTGCCCCCTCCTTCCCTCTGGCCATCACCACACTATTGACTGTGTCTGTAGGTAATGCATATATTTTCTTTGGTTAATTCCCTTTACCTTATTTCATCCAGCCCCCCCCCCCCCCAACGCTCCCCTCTGACATTTGTCAGACTATTCCATGTATTCATACTGTTTGTTGTTTTGTTGGTCAGTTTATTTTGTTCATTAGATTCCACATATAAGTGAGATTATATGGTATTTGTCTTTCTCTGATTAGCTTATTTCACTTAGCATAATATTCTCCAGGTCCATCTATGCTGTGGTGTGTGGTTTTCTCTTTAATGCTTTTGTTGGTAAGCATGTTAGGTTTTGGTAACAATGTTATGCTTGCCTCATAAAAAGAACTTGGAGCCGAAACTTGTTTGGCTCAGTGGATAGAGTGTCGATCTGTGGACTGAAAGATCCCAGGTTCAATTCTGATTAAAGGCATGTACCTTGGTTGCAGGCACATCCCCGGTAGGGGGTGTGCAGGAGGCAGCTGCTCAGTGTTTCTCTCTCATCGATGTTTCTAGCTCTCTATCCCTCTCCCTTCCTCTCTGTAAAAAAATCAATAAAATATACTAAAATAATAATAATAATAATAATAATAATAATAATAATAATTTGAAAGATTTTTACTTCCCGATGTCTTGGAACAGTTTAAATAATATTGGAATATTTTATTCCTTAAATATTTGATAGAATTCCCTTGTGAAATGCTTGGCCAATTGCTTGAAAACTTTTCCTATTCTTCTAGGGTAACTGGCTTATTTAGATTTTTGTTTCTTCTGAGTCAATTTGGTAAATTATTTTTACTAGAAAAATATTTCTTATAGATTTCTAATATGCTTGCATAGAGATGAGTAAGTTTTGACCACTAAAATTTTTTGTTTGTTTTAAGTTCCTTTCAGATTAGTTGTAATGCTTAAGAGTTTGGATCCTGCCGCTATTTGTTCTGCTGGTTCTTTTTCATGGTTTTTCCATTTCTCCTGTGATTTATGAATTTTATTGAGAGCCAATCATCAGTGGGAAATGTTTTTCCTTGGAGTTCTTGTGTCCTAGATTGCAGATGATATGTCCTAATACAATGGTCTCACAGTTGCTTCTGCTGGGATCATGTAGATTCTGGATCTGAACTTAAAGGCTTTATTTTTATTTTTTGGCTCAAGTTTCTGTACAGTGTTTAATTTTAATAGTACTTTCATTTAGATTTATTTTATCCTGAATTGACTCCTGGGCCATAAGTTTTCATTTCTTTTTTTTATTTATATTTTATTGATATTTTACAGAGAGGAAGGGAGAGAGATAGAGAGCTAGAAATGTCGATGAGAGAGAAACATCGACCAGCTGCCTCTTGCACACCCCCCACCAGGGATGTGCCCGCAACCAATGTACATGCCCTTGACTGGAATCGAACTCAGGACCTTTCAGTCCACAGACCGATGCTCTATCCACTGAGCCAAACCGGTTTCGGCAAGTTTTCATTTCTTCAATTTCTTCTGAGATAATCCTTTTCTTCTGTGCAAACTCCTCTTCTGGTTTAGGAACAACCTGCTCCTTTTCAGTAAGATCATCTCAATGTGGCAGGGAGAGCTCATGTACGGGTTAATCCACCCCTGAGCTCTGTAGGTTCTATGCCAAATCTTGGGAGCTATGTTCACCTGAATGTGCTCAATGACCAGAGACTCTACATCTAAACCCTTAAGTTCAACATTGCTCTTGGCATCTTTAAACATGTGTAGCAAAAATTCACACTCTTTTTGGGCCACCAACCCTGTGTCCAGCCCCGCTGTTTTGCCTGGGCACATACCAACTCCACCATTGTAACAATGGAATGACACACATTGCTTCTTTAAAGGGACTGTCCTTCAGATACTTGATGGCTTTTAAAATATGCATACCTTTGATGGCCTGGGCAGTTTCATGAGTGTTCTTAAAGTGAACACAAAGAACTGAGCCTCTTGATTTGCATGATTTTGTGGGGGTTTTTGGGTCTAGTGAATAGCGAGCCATTTTCAGAGGTTACACAACTTCACAAGGGCTATAATATAAATCTTAATCCTGAACCTGATTCTCATAGTTGGTTCTTATTCCTCATTTAAGGCAGTAGGGTCTAGCATTCCACTGTGAATGTCCATTATAAAAACAGGAGAAAGCTAGTTAATTGTATTTTGTAGTATTTTAGGAAGTAATTAATTAATATTATGGTGAGAACATTATCATTGGGAGGGAGGAATAGGTCTATTTATTTCTTCACACATGTAATAGTTTGATTTAAGGTTTGGCAAACTCTAGCCTTCATACTAAATCCAGTCTGCCTCTTTTTTTGGTAAGGTTTTAATGGAACATGTCCCTATATTCTGTGGCTGATTCTGTGTTACAAAGACAGTGACTATAGGCTCTCATAGCCTAAGGTATTTACTATCTAGCCCAGGCGTGGGCAAACTACGGCCCTCAGGCTGGATCCCTCTTGGCCCTCAGGCTGGATCCCGCCCGTTCTGCCTGTTGGCAGTACCCTTTTATGTAATGATGTTTACTTTGAATTTATATTAGTTCACACAAACACTCCATCCATGCTTTTGTTCTGGCCCTCCGGTCCAGTTTAAGAACCCATTGTGGCCCTCCAGTCAAAAAGTTTGCCTACCCCTGATCTAGCCCCTTTACAGAAAAAGTTAACTAACCTCTTGTCTAATAACTAACTATAGTGCATAGCTAGGTGATGCTTAGTTTTTATCTTTGATTACAAAGTACAGATGATTACAGAGCTTTAAAGGTCAGGTTCAATAAAAAGTGTATTCATGGCAATAAAAGGAAATATTTGACTTCTGATATGGGAGATTATGCAGATACCTTAAAGCCTTTTAGATGCCTTAGATAGCAAAAGAAAGACTGGTTGATTGATGATTTAACATTAAGAAATGTGGGTTTATGCTGCTGCTTACTTGTATTTCTTTAAAATAATTCACTTCAGAATTTAGGATCTCTAGTTATTCATCCTTAAAATATACCTTAGTTATGTTATCTGTTTAATTTACACTATTCTTTTTAAAAAATATGTATTTTATTGATTTTTTTTTTTTTTTTTTTTTTTTTACAGAGAGAAAGGGGGAGAGAGAGAGAGTTAGAAACATCGATGAGAGAAACACATAGATCAGCTGCTTTCTGCACACTTTCTACTGGGGATGTGCCCACAACCAAGGTACATGCCCATGACCAGTATCGAACCAGGGACTTTTGAGTCCGCAGGCCAACGCTCTATTCACTGAGCCAAACCAGTTAGGGCAGTAGTGCACATTTTAAAATTAATCAGCCTGGTAATTTTGTTGGTTAAACTTGGGAGATGTTTATGGATTGTAAATGTCTTTGGACCTCAAAAACAATTAAGTTGTTATTGGGTAATGTGTTTTAGATTGCAATTAATTTACCATTGTTCTATAGATTAGCATGGTAGAAGTGGAAAGTTTTATTTTAAAAAATATATATTTTATTGATTTTTTACAGAGAGGAAGAGAGAGGGATAGAGAGTTAGAAACATCGATTAGAGAGAATCATCGATCAGCCGCCTCTTGTACATCCCCTACTGGGGATGTGCCCGCAACCAAGGTACATGCCCTTGACCAGAATCGAACCTGGGACCTTTCAGTCTGCAGGCCGCTGCTCTATCCACTGAGCCAAACCGGTTTCGGCAAATAGAAAGTTTTGAACACAAAGTTCTCTTTCAATGCCTACATAATTATTGATTATGAATAGAGATTATTATTATTTTTTAAAATATATTTAAAGTTGATTTCAGAGAGTAAGGGAGAGGGAGAGAGAGCTAGAAACATCAATGATGAGAGAGAATCATTGATCCGCTGTCTCCTTCATGCCCCACATTGGGGTTCGAGCCTGCACCCTGGGCATATGCCCTGACTGGGAATGGAACTCTGACGTCCTGGTTCATAGATTGATGGTCAACCACTGAGCCACCCTGGCTGGACAATGAGTAGAGATTATTAATATTGATTATAAGAAGAGAAAAAGAGAGAGACAGAGATAGATAAGCTGGTACTTTTTGTATTCTGGGAAATATATGTGTAGAAGAAACCTAAATTCATTAGTTTTGAAGCATAGTTCTATTTTCCCACACTGTACAGTATATTTGGGAATATACACTAATACTTTAAAAATGTATTTAAATATTGGTTTTATAATTACCGTATTTGCCGGTGTATAAGACGAGTTTTTGGCCCTGAAAAATACGTTTTTGCCGGCGTATAAGAGACTGGGTGTATAAGACGACCCCCTAACATTTCCACTAAAAAATACAGAGTTTGTTATATACTTGCTGTATAAGACTACCCCCCACTTGGAGGCATATTTTTCAGGGCCAAAAAGTCATCTTATACGCCGGCAAATATGGTATTCCAGGTATTGATTTATTAGAAAACAACAACAACAACACAAAGAGATCTCATCTTTTAGGTGTATTCAGCTACTCTATTTCACAAAAATATGTTTAGCTAATTTGCTCTGTTAGTAAATAAATAAAACTGATGAACTAGAGCAGTGGTTCTCAACCCTGGGCAGTTTTCTTCGCAAGGGATATTTGGCAATGCCTGGAGATATTTTAGGATGTCACAATTGGGTAGGGGGTGTTACTGGCATCCAGTGCATAGAGGCCAGAGTTGCTATTAAATATCCTACAATGCACCAGAGAGTTCTCCACAACAAAATATTATCTGGCCCAAACTATCGATAGTGCTAAAGTTATAAACTCCTGGTGTACGAGCATTAGAAAAGTTAAAAGTATTTTATGATCTCTATTACTGAATTTGGGAAAATTTACTTTTAAAAACAAAATGAGTTGGATTTATATACATTTAAAACTGTTTGTGAGCTTTTTACATATTTTCTTTTGATTATTGTTTTTTATTTTTTTAAACCATAAAACAGATTAGGGTAATTTCATTGTTTCTAAGGAAATAACTTGGAATATTTTGGATGTTAGTGAAATCTACTTAGGGAAAAACTGAGTTGTGTGTAAATGGAGGTGGCGGGAGTGGATGTACATTTGCAGAGTAAGGGAAAAAACCTGCCATTGGATTCTTTTCCCGGCTTGATCTAAGCCACTGCATTCTACCAATACTCCCACTGCTAAAGTTAAAGGGAGGGTCCTCATTGCACGAGTACATATAAGAATCCTCCCAAACCAAAGATCACTCTCATAGTTTTTTTGTACAACCCCTTTAATTATAGTCCCTTTTGTTTTAATAAAAATTTCCTTTTTAAAAACCTAAAAAAGAGAAAAGAAAACAATCCCATTGACAATAGCATCAAAACTTAACAGCTACTCTTAGAAGAAATCATTAGTAAAAATCTTCATAACAATGAATTTGCCCACAATTTCATGGATATGACACCAAAAACACAAACAATAGAAAAAGTAGATAAATTGGACTTCATCAAAATTAAGAACTTCTGCCAAAACCGGTTTGGTTCAGTGGATAGAGTGTCGGCCTGCTGACTGAAAGGTCCCAGGTTCGATTCGGGTCAAGGGCATGTACCTTGGTTGCGGGCACATCCCCAGTAGGGGTTGTGCAAGAGGCAGCTGATCGATGATTCCCTCTCATCGATGTTTCTAACTCTCTATCTCTCTCTCTTCCTCTCTGTGAAAAATAAATTAAAAAATACATATTTTTAAAAATAAAAAAACTTGTGATTCATGCCATTGAGAACTTTATAATAAAGAGGTAATATGCAAATTGACCATCACCCCAACATACAAGATGGCCGCCCCCATGTGGGCACAAGATGGTCGGCAAGGGAGGGCAGTTGGGGGTGATCAGGCCTGCAGGGGAGGGCAGTTAGTGGTGATCGGGCCAGCAAAGGAGGGCAGTTAGGGGCGATCAGGCCTGCAGGGAAGGGCACTTAGGGGTGACAAGGCTGTCAGGGGAGGACATTTAGGGGCAACCAGGCTAGCAAGGGAGGGCAGTAGGGCTGACTGGGCCAGCAGGAGAGGGCAGTTGGGGGCAACCAGGCCTTCAGGGGAGGGCAGTTAGAGGTGACCAGGCCTGAAGGGGAGGGCAATTAGGGGCAAACAGTTAGGCCTCAATCAGGCTGGCAGGGGAGTGGTTATAGGGTGATCAGGCTGGCAGGCAGAAGCAGTTAGGGGCAATCAGATGGACAAGTGGTTAGGAGCCAGCAGCCCTGGGCCTAAAGGGGCAGTTGGACATCCCTTGAGGGGTCCCAGATTGGAGAGGGTACAGGCTGGACTGAGGGACACCCTCCCCGCCCCCCGACCCCCTGTGCAGGAAGTTCGTGCACTGGGCCTCTAGTCCTACATATAAAAGTCTAATATGCAAATTGACTGAACTATAGAATGACCAGTTGCTATGGTGCACACTGACTACCAGGAGGCAGATGCTCAATGCAGGAACTGCCCCTGGGTGGTCATTGTGCTCCCACGGGGGGTGGGGGGGGCACCACCCAGCCAGAAACTGGGCTCACGGCTGGCAAGCACAGTGGCAGTGGCAGGAGTCTCTCCCACCTCCATGGCAGTGCTAAGGATGTCCAATTGCTGGCTTAGGATGACTCTCCTCACGGGGAGTGGGCCTAAGCTGTCAGTCAGATATCCCCCCTAGGGTTCCCAGACTGCGAGAGGGCACAGGCTGGGCTGAGGGACCCTCCTCCCCCAAGGATATGAATTTCTTGCACCGGGCCTCTAGTCTAATAGTAAATAATTATATTAAGTAATCAAAAGGGTAAGGTAACATAAGGAAAGCATAGTATATTAGCTACCTATTGTTGCATAATAGTATTAACACAAATGCAGTGGTTTAAAAGAACACATCTGTTATTATATCTGTTTCTGTGGTTCAAGAGTCCAGGTATTACTTACCTGGGATCCCTGCTTCAGGTTTCACAAAGCTGCAATAGGTATCATCTGAGATTGCCATCTTATCCAGGCTCAACTGGGGAAGGATCTGCTACTAAGCTCAAAAGGTTGTTGGCAGCATTCATTTTCTTGCAGCCTGCTGAATTGAGGGCATCAAGGTTTAAAAAAAAAAAAATAAAAAAAATAAAAAAAATATATATATATATATATATATTTTAGAGATAGAGGGAGAGGAAAGGAAAGATAGAAACATTGATGAGAGAGAATTATTGATTGACTGCCTCCTGCACGCCCTTCTGGCGATTGAGCCCAAAACCTGACCATATGCCCTGACCGGGAATCAAACCGTTACCTCTTGGTTCATAGATCAGTGCTCAGCCACTAAGCCACATTGACTGGGCAGGCTTCAGGTTCTTGCTGGAGACGGCCTTCACTTCTTGCCATGTGTCCCTTTCTATATGGTAGCTTGATTCTTCAAAGCCAGCAAGCTAGAGTTTCCTAGCAAAATGGGTTATAATCTTGTATGACATTATATTTAAGTTGAAGGCAATTATTTTTGATGCTTTAAATTTAAAGTTACCTTTGCCGTATTGTATTGATTAGAAGTAAGTCACAAATCCTGCCAGGCTTAAGGGGAGAAGACCACACAGTGACACCAGGAAGCAGGGATCGTGGAGGGAACCTCAAGTCTGTTGGCTCATACCGGTTGCAGTGAAAGTATGAAAAGGCCGTAATCTAATTTGGAGAGGGAGGATGATCTTCTTGAGAAAGTGAAGTTTAAGTTGAGAACTGAAGGGTGAATAGGAACTAGCTAAGTGAAGGAGTAGATTGGAGATGAGCATTCCAAGGGGGAAGGAACAGGCTACTCAAGGCCTTTCATGAGTGAAGCCTGAGGTGCAGTAGAAGAGCTGAAAGACGTCTGTAATGGTTAAGGGGAGATTGGTAAGAGATGACATGATGTTGCAGAGGTAAATAGAGATTTATTGATCAGGACATCATCATCTATAGAGGTCCTCAAGGATGAAGATTTTGGAATTTATCTTAAGAGATTTGCTTTTAAACAAGGATTTAATATATTCCCTTATGCAGTATAATAAAAAGATTACTATGACCAGCTATCAAATGAATTGGAGAGGATAAGAGTAGATTCAGTTTGGCAATGTGATTCATGGTGGAAGCAAGTGTGGTGGAAATGGGGATGGAGAAGAGTGAAATGTATTGAAGTACTAAAAATGCTTTTTATTTTATTTATTTTAATATATTTCATTGATTTTTTTTACAGAGAGAAAGGGAGAGGGAGAGAGAGTTAGAAACATTAATGAGAGAGAAACATGGATCAACTGCCTCTGGCACACCCCTACTGGGGATGTGCCTGCAACCAAGGTACATGCCCTTGACTGGGATCGAACCTGGGACCCTTGAGTCTGGCAGGCTGACGCTCTATCCACTGAGCCAAACTGGTTAGGGCTATTTATTTATCTTTAAATATATTTTATATTGATTTCAGAGAGAAAGGGAGAGAGAGAGAGAGAGAGAGAGATAGAAACATCAACGGTGAGAAAGAATCATTGATAGGCTGCCTCCTGCATGCCCCACAATGGAAAATGAGCCTGCAACCCAGGCATATGCCCTGACCAGGAATTGAGCCATGACCTCCTGGTTCATGGTTAATGCTCAACCACTAAACCATGCTGGCTGGGTAAAATATCTCATATTTTTAAACCAGTGATTTATTGTAGTTGGCAGTATCAGGGACATTTTTTATTTGTTAATCTTTACCTGAAGATATTTTTCCATTGATTTTTAGAGAGAGTGGAAGGGAGAGAGAGAGACAGAGAGAGAGAAACATTGATGTGAGGGAGACAAGTTGATGGGTTGCCTCCCAAATGAGCCCTGACCAGGGCCGGTTATTGAGCTTGCAACCGATGCCCATGCCCTTGACTAGAATCGAACCCAGGACCCTTCAGCCCACAGGCTGATGCTCTATCCATTGAGCCAAACTGGCTAGGGTTCAATTGATGTTTCTTTCATTTCAGATTTAACCCATTGGAATTAATAGTTATTCAAAGTGTGTATATATTTTTGGGGACTGCCTATATAGTCCAAAAATACTTTTATAGAATTTAAACTGATCCAGTTTGTGTGGTAAGTATATAACTAATTATATAAGATAGAAACTTAAGTTCCTACTTTTCCCCCCTGAAATAATTTCCTAAATTGACAGCACTATGTCTGGAAATGCCAAGCTATAAGAAAATAGTAAACTTATAAAACAAAGAGCCAGATATCTGCCATCTGCTTGGTCCTGAAAAATTGATTTATTTGCATTCATGGTTATACATTTATTATTTAGTGACATGGAGTTTGTCATGCAAACTCTAAGTCTGTAACATTATTAATAGTTGTGGTATAAGAAAGTAAGGGGCACATTTCAGTATTAATGTTATTTTATTCTGGGATACTTTATGTGCTTGGGAAGGTAAAGGCTTTTTGTTTTTTGGTAGCCTTATCTGCTTTGAGAAGTAAGATCTGGGTCTCAAAATGCTAGCGTTACTACAGTGATCTGTGTCCCAACTGACTATAATTTTTTAGCCTATCAAACTATACCTTGTGAAATTTGCAAGAGAGTGAATCTTTTCTCTTTTAAATGTGATCTTGTTGCAGCCTGATTCTACAGATAACTCAGATTTTTCTCAAATTGTCTGTTTTTACTTGATGGTTGTATTTGTCCATCTCTATATACTTCTTTGAGACCTTACTGTAAGAAGTGTTTTCATCAACACCGGTCCTGTTCTCATTTGATGTAATTAATGCCTACATTTTAAAAATAACTGCTGTGTCAGAAAAGAGTTAAGTTTTATGTCTTGAGGTGTATAAGGAAGCTTTTGTAAAATGATTAAGAACTGGCAGTGAGGATGATGTGAGGTAGTACATATTTTATTTGAGGACGAGGGTTAGGAGAAGGCCTATTAGGCATTTCTGACATACCAGTTTTCAGTTGCTGCTCTGTCTAGAAGTCAGTTTATACCAAGGCCTTTTGGGAAACAAAATAGTGAATTCTGGGAGTGATCTGAACCACCCCCAACTCCAAAACATCCATGACAAGATGGATGGTGTATGTGTGTCTGTCTGCTTGTCTTTCTCCTCACATCAAATCAACCATTTCAGAATTAAACTATCTCTGGTAGTCATAGAATAAAGGTAACCTTCAAAATAAGAAATGGCATTAAGGAAAAATAAATATTGAGAAAACCCTTAATTGTACAGAATTACTCTGGCATGAAAGCAGTGCTATGTAGGAACTGAGCATATTTTTAACCATCAGGGAATTGTTTTCAATGTCAGAAAGAGCAGGAGCAGAGAAGACTAGGGCAGCAGGGGTTGAGCCTTGAGAAGTACCTTTATTTGAGGAGAGTGTAGAGAAGAAGAAAAAGAGAGACAAGCAGCAGTCAAAGATAGGTTCCTAAAGATAAGAGAAGCTGCCACATCTACCAAACACAAATTCCAAGGGGCTAATACCATATTAGAGATTTACAAAGAAAGAATAAAGAGGAAAAAGCGCTTCCTTCCTCACTTCCCACGCCCCTTTTCAAGGAGGTTAGCATTGAAAAGCCTGGCCGAAAGAGGATGATAGCAGTCCAATGCTTAGAACTCTGCATCTTGGAAATGGTCTTTGTTGCATATCCTTATGTCTGTCAAAACAGTTGGTTGCCAAATTTTCTATTGGTTTTCTTGTGCATTTATCTGGTTTCGCAAACTCTTTGAGTTACAGGGGGTTTCATGGAAGGTTCAGTGTTTTGGGTGAAATATGTTTTAAAGGAGATTCTATTTGTGTTATATGTCTGCTTAAGGTTCACACACCACAGTGTATGATTGTAGCTTTTGGCCATGTTCAGGACATTTAATATTTCCTCTAGAGCTGATGTGGAAAGTTGGGCTGCTAATTTGTAAACTCTTTTGCAGATTCTCTGTGGGCTGAGCTCAGCATTAGATGACATCAAGGGATAATTTATTGGGTAGCAAATTTTACTGTGTGTATATTGCTATGCAGAAATATCTCCCAAGATCCTTTACTTGAGTTGATAATCCAGCTGGGGGGAAAAATAACTGGAAGAACACAAGTTGTCTGGACAACTTGGATTCACTCAGTATGTAGAAGTATTTCTGTAAATATGACACATGTGAAGGCATGTGAAAGATATTACAAAAAGCTGATTCTAGAATGTATTATTTTGCAGTGAGGAGAGTAACAGGGTTGGTTGCTTCCCCTTTGTGATCTCATAGCTCTCTGCTTTTATTCCAGCATGTAATAAACATTGGGACTACTTGCTATCTTGTTCACTTATTTAATTACTCAACTGATAGTTATTTAGTGAATTCTCATTAGGTGTAGGACTTTGAGTTAAATGCTAGGAATAGAGAAATAAATAAAATCCTGCCCTAAAAGAGCTTTTTGCTTAGGGCAGAAGATAGGAAATGTATTTAAAACACAGCATTTGCTAAAGTTGAACCTTTAGCAAGAGCCTAAAAATGCTTAATACGTAGCTACTAAATGTGTGAAAGTATGCATAAAGTGCGAAAGAATATAAATCTGGGCACTAGTACAAACCTGTCAACGTAAGAAACATTCAAACCTGTAAGAATTTTTATGAGTTTATTTGAGCCAAATTGATGACAGTTGCCGGGAAGCAAAATCTCAATGTGTTATTGTGGAAGTGGGGGATTGATCCCTTTCCCCACTAGGTGTTAGGAGTCAGATTCTTATGATACCTTGAAAATAAGATTTTTCTGCCGAAACCGGTTTGGTTCAGTGGATAGAGCGTTGGCCTATGGACTGAAAGGTCCCAGGTTCGATTCCGGTCAAGGGCATGTACCTTGGTTGCGGGCACAACCCCAGGAGGGGGTGTGTGTGCAAGAGGCAGCTGATCGATGATTCTCTCTCAACGATGTTTCTAACTATCCCTCTCTTTCTCTCTGTAAAAGATCAATAAAATATTTTTAAAAAAAGAAAAAAAGATTTTTCTAAGACGCGTGTGGAAGGATAAGTGATCTTTTTTTGTGTGTGGAATTACATCCAGTTCTGGAAGATGTGCAGCTGGGGATTCAGCAGAACCAAAAACAAAGCCAGCGTCCAGTTTCCATTACATGGTGGAGCTGTGTCCAGTACAACATTAGACTAAATTGCAGTCTATTAGTCCATCGTGTGTGGAGTTCACCCAGCATGGAACGTGTGGGCAATTGTTGGGGAGTCAGGATTCCAGTGTGCATGAGAGAGGGAACTCTTGTTTAGGAGCTTATGTATCTCAAATCTTCCCATGCTTGCAGTGGACACACCTATTTTGTCCAATGACCTATTCCCAGGTGTGACTGACTGACAAGTGCCTGCCCTAATTCATTCATACTTTACTGGGCATGTGTCTATTTGGCCTTCCCTTTACTTGTTTCTAGTTATTCTTAACTAGTTAATTACAACAGTACCAAATGGATTGAAAAAATGCTCCAGAGAATGATAGGTTTGTACCTTATTATATACATTATAATCATAAAGGGGTTACATGAAATTCATTGGTGATAGATTAGGGAGGGAGGAGAAAGCAAGCAAGGAAATTTCTGAGATTGGATGCAAAGTAAAAAAGGAATAGACATACACGTCCTTTACACCTGTGGGTATGGGATAGTTAACAGTCAGTAACATGATAATAACAATAAGAGGATTTGTGATCTGCCTACCTGGTTTGGCTCAGTGGAAAGAGCGCTGGCCTGTGGATTGAAGGGTCCAGGGTTTGATTCCGGTCAAGGGCACATGTCCCGGTTGCAGGCTCGATTCCCAGGAGGGGGCTTGCAGGAAGCCACCAATCAATGATTCTCTCTCATCATTGATGTTTCTCTTTCTCTCCACCTTACTCTCTGAAATCAATAAAAATAGATTAAGCCGAAACTGGTTTGGCTCAAACTGGTTAGAGCATTGGCCTCCGGACTGAAGGGTCCCGGGGTTCGATTCCAGTCAGGGGCATGTACCTTGGTTGGGGGCACATCCCCACTAGGGGGTGTGCAGGAGGCAGCTGATCGATGCTTTTCTCTCATCGACGTTTCTAGCTTTCTATCCCTCTCTCTTCCTCTTTGTAAAAACTCAATAAAATATATAAAAAATAAAAATAAAAATAGATTAAAAAAGAGAGAGAGGGGATGTCTGGTGGTTGTGCCTGGGAGGGTGTGGAAAGAGGGGAGTTACCTTGACATTCCAAAAGTATGCTATTTTAGATGAACAAGACTATAGCTGAAACCGGTTTGGCTCAGTGGATAGAGCGTCAGCCTGCAGACTGAAAGGTCCTACGTTTGATTCTGGTCAAGGGCATGTATCTTGGTTGCGGGCATGTCCCCAGTAGGGGGTGTGCAAGAGGCAGCTGATCGATGATTCTCTCTCATCGATGTTTCTAACTCTCTGTCCCTCTCTCTTCCTCTCTGTAAAAAAACCCCAATTAAAAAAATATTTTTTTAAAAAGAAAAAGACTATAGACCTGCTCAGTTAAGATAAACATTGGCATTATTTTGTCAAGGGGGATAACAGTTTAGGACATGACTACCCACTATGATTTGCTTTTAGTTTAAAAGTTTGAGTTTCAGACCATCCTATGTGCTTACTTACAGTCTCTTTAAGTTTGTAAGGCTGCCGAAACCGGTTTGGCTCAGTGGTGGAGCGTCGGTCTGCGGAATGAAAGGTCCCGGGTTCGATTCCGGCCAAGGGCATGTACCGTATTTGCCGGCGTATAAGAGGATTTTTTGGCCCTGAAAAATATGCCTCCAAGTGGGGGGTAGTCTTATACGGCGAGTATATAACAAACTCTGTATTCTTAGTGGAAATGTTAGGGGGTCGTCTTATATGCCCAGTCGTCTTATACGCCAGCAAATACGTATTTTTCAGGGCCAAAAAATCGTCTTATACGCCGGCAAATACGGTACATTGGTTGCGGGCACATCCCCGGTGGGGGGTGTGCAGGAGGCAGCTGGGTCGATGTTTCTCTCTCTTCGACATTTCTAGCTCTCTATCTCTCTCCCTTCCTCTCTGTAAAATATCAATAAAATATATTTATAAAAAAAAGTTTGTAAGGCTGCTATTCAGGCCTCCCCTGAGCTCCTCAGGTTTAGTATGTGACCCCTTCTTTGTCCACAGCCCTATTTGAAGGGGTCATAGAAGAAGGTCACTCTTGAGTTTTCTTGAAGGAGAAGAGAGCTTGTCTGGTAAACAAGCAGGGAAGGCATTTCAAGCAGGAGGAAAAGCATGTGTGGAGGCAAAGAGGAATGTGAGCATGGAATATTCTAGGAATGGTGAGAAATTGGGTTTGTTTCAAGTCTAGTGGGTACAGGTAAAGGAAAGGCAAGCGTGTGAAGACTAGAATGGTAGGTAGGGACCAGAAAATTAAACATTTTTTTCTTGATTCAGAGTCACTGGAGCTTTGTGTCTTCATTTTATTAGTTTTTTTTCCCCTCCTCCAAATCATCTTTTGGTTTGTTGAACCTCTCTGTTGTTTTTCTGTTTTCTATTCCATTGATTTTTGTTTTTATCTTTATTACATTTTATTATTTTCCAGCATTTTTAGTTGAACTCTAGCTCATTTATGTTTAATCTTTTGCAAATCAGTTAGGATTGTCTTGAGCAGCATGTTACAGAAACCAGAAGACAGTGGCTTATTCAAATAAGAGATTAATTTTTATCAAGACATTTTGATAAATTTATATGCTGTGGATGTCATCAACAATGCAGTCTTCTAGCTTCTTATATGTAGTGTGTAACTTTTGTTCTTTTGGTTACATGATAACTATTTTTGAGGCAAGCACCACACATCTTTTTTTTTTTAATCTTTGTTGTTCAAATCATTACACCGTCTTCGTATTTTTAGATTCTTTTTGCTTTTCCAGTTGGGTGTTTTTTGCTTCCTTGTATTTCAAATCTTTGACTTGATTCTTGTGATCCTCAAGTCTGCTGTTGGATCTCTGTATATTATTTTTTATTTCAGTCAGTGTATGCTTAATTTCTAGTTGGTCCTTTTTCTTTCTTTCTTTTTTTTAATATATTTTATTGATTTTTTACAGAGAGGAAGAGAGAGGGATAGAGAATTAGAAACATCAATGAGAGAGAGTCATCGATCAGCTGCCTCTTGAACACCCCCTATTGGGGATGTGCCTGCAATCAGGGTACATACATGCCTTTGACCAGAATCGAACTCGGGACCTTTCAGTCCGAAGGCTGATGCTCTATCCACTGAGCCAAACTGGTTTCGGCTAGGAATGTTGCTTTTGAGCCATATTAATTCTTTGAAATTTTTGGAATTCATTTATATGCATTTTGGCAAATATTTTATGTATACTTGAAAAAAAACCCCACACCTGTCTTATTGGAACAGGATTAGATAAAGTATGTCACATTTATTAATTCAGTAGATAAGGTTACGTCAGAGATCTGTTCCTATGGCATGACGTAACGCGATTTTTGCTGTAAGTTGGAGCTCACCTACAGAAGTACCTACCTATGTCACTCACATGGGGCACATACACAGCAGTAATGAAGTGAAACAGTAAAAAAATGAAAAGAAAGATAACAATTCCTGACCTTTACTTGTGATAAATAAATAATAAAAAACATAAAGCACATTATGTACATACGTTGAAATGATGGAACTTTCTTTTTCATAAATAAATGGGAGATGGGACGTAACCAGAAAACGACATATATCGAGTCCAACATAACCTGAGGACTGTCTGTATGTACGTTATATCCATACTCATTTCTTATCTGTTTGAGCTTCTACTGTCTAAGAAGTAGGTTAAAATATGCCATGAAGATGGTGGATTTGTCATTTTCCTTTTTTTTTTTTTGTCAGTCTTTATTTTGTATATGACTGTTACTGGACAGGAGGCCTGGCCCTGAGCCTAGCACCGGCTGGTAGTGTGTGGATTCTTGAATTCATGCAGGGAAGATTTCACATTATGGTCCCAGTGATTTTTAGAGGACAGCTATTAAATCTGGGGACAGTGAAACAAGGAAGGGCCTAGGATAGAAAAAGCAACAGGAGGGAGACGAGCTAAGAAGTCAGAGAAGCCCTGGCAGGTGTGTCTCAGTTGGTTGGGCATCATGCTATGCACTGAAGGGTCACTGGTTTGAGGTGTACTGGAAGCAATCGGTCTGTTTCACCCTCACATCGGTGTTCTCTCTCTGTATCTTTCCCTTCCTCCCTTCCTTTCTCTTCCTCTTCCTCTAAAATGAATAAGTTATTCTTAAAAAGTCAGAAAAGCTGAAACCGGTTTGGCTCAGTGGATAGAGCATCAGTCTGTGGACTCAATGGTCCTGGGTTCGATTCCGGTCAGAGGCGTGTGCCTTGGTTGCGGGCACATTCCTGGTGGGGAGTGTGCAGGAGGCAGCTGGTCGATGTTTCTCTTTCATCGATGTTTCTAGCTTTCTGTCCCTCTTCCTTCCTCTCTGTGAAAAATCAATAACATATATATTTTTAAAAAAAAGTCAGAATAAAAGGGGCCTTGAGGACAGGGTTAGGGGGTTAGCCCGGGATGAGCTGCTGCTGCCCATTGCTCCCATGTTGCAAGTCTTGTGAGGTCCCTTAGATGGGACTTTCATTGTGAGGGTTTTTTAAGGGTGGGAAGGAAGGGTTAGGGGAGGTCTTAGGGGAAGACATGAATAGAATATTCATTAGCTATATGCTGATGTGCCAAAATGAGATTTATTCCCTGAACTTCATCTGTCCTTGGGTGTGGTTGGCAGATCGCATTAATTGGATTTCTGCTATCTCTCTTTCTGAGCAGGGAGATTTAAGCTGTAAAATAGGGAATGTTAATAATACCTACCTCATAGAATTATTTTGAGGATTCAATGAGTTAATATAAATAAAACAATTACAAAGCAGAACCTAGTATGTACCTAGTGCTATAAAATGTTACCTATATTATTGGTATTATAACAATTTTTTAGGGTGGAAACATCTTTATATTTAGAATTAGCCAGCAGGACTCAGTTTAGGTGACCCCAGCTTTGTAGACAACATTTAAAGTGTCATAGTCACAAGTTAGTTGAATATGTTCCTTCTTTTCTCCCTCAGGCCTGATCAGGTTTTGACCTTGGCAATATCATTTTCTTAGTGCTTTGTCAAAACTTGTTTGATCTTGTGCTTGTTGGCCTTGACATCCACAAATGAACAGAACAAATGTGTTGTTGTGTTTTATCTTTTCCATGGCTGACTCAGTAGTTAGGAGTCATAGTGTTCCAGCTTGCTTCACCTGGGGACTCTCTTCAAAGGGTATTTGAGCTGCTTTCAGAGCTGCTGTGTCTTGGGCTGTGGTAAGGTGGATGATATGCATATCTTTTTGTTGTGGCTATGGTTTCTTGACCTTCCGTGTTTTTTGTTTTGTGTTTTTGTTGTTGTCAGTTTTTATTATTAAAAAAAAAAAAAGCAGCCCTCCTTTCTTGACCTTCAAAGCCTTTGCTTTGGCTTCTGTTTTGGAGGGGCAGGGACTTATGTTGCTTTTGGTACCATCTTCATGAAAAGCAATGACAGTTTTTTTTAAACATAACTCTTTTTTATCCCTCCTTTTTTTAAAAATAAATCTTTATTGCTCAGATTACAATTGTTTCTCCTTTTTCTCCCCCATAGCTCCCTTCCACCTGATTCCCACCCCACCCTCTGTCCTTACCCCCTCCCCCCACTATTGTCCTCATCCATAGGTTATACAATTTTAATCCAGTCTCTTTCTGCACCCCACACCCCTTTCACCCTGATAATTATCTATCCACTCCCTTTCTTTGCCCCTAATTCTATTATATTCACCAGTTTATTCTATTCCTAAGATTTTTAATTCACTTGACCTTCTTCCTCTTAAGTAATACCTTTCAGCATTTCATATAATACTGGTTTGGTGGTGATGAATTCCTTTAGCTTTTTCTTATCTGTGAAGCTCTTTATCTGCCCTTCAATTCTGAATGATAACTTTGCTGGATACAGTAATCTTGGTTGTAGGTTCTCGCTATTCATCACTTTGAATATTTCTTGCCACTCCCCTCTGGCCTGCATGGTTTCTGTTGAGAAATCAGCTAATAGTCGTATGGGTGCTCCCTTATAGGTAACCAACTGCTTTTCTCTTGCTGCTTGTAAGATCTTCTTTTTGTCTTTTACCCTTGGCATATTGATGATGATGTGCCTCGGAGTATTTCTTTTTGGATTCCTCTTGTTTGGGGTTCTATAGGCTTCCTGTACTTGTAAGTCTATTTCTTTTACCAGGTGAGGGAAGTTTTCTGATATTATTTCTTCAAATATGTTTTCAGTATTTTGCACTCCCTCTTCTTCTGGCACCCCCATAATTCTGATGTTGGTGTGCTTGCAGTTGTCCCAGAGGCTCCTTACATTATCTTCAACTTTCTGGATCCTCTTTTCTTCTTCCTTCTCCAAAGGAGTGTCTTTTGGCTCTTTGACCTGATTCTTGTGTTCCTCCATTCTGCTGTTGGATCTCTGCATAATATTTTCCAATTTAGTCAGTTTATGTATACTTTTTAGTTGGGTCTCATGAAGTTTATCAAGCTTTTCTAGGATATTATTGCATAACCTTAGAACCGTAGTTCTGAACTCTATATCCTCCATCTCTTTTGTTTGAGATCTATTTCCTTGTCTCGGCATTATCACTATTTTTCAGAGTTGGTAGGATGGCTTTGTGTGTTTGGTGTCCTATATAGCACAGTGGGTCAGCCTCCTCAGTTACCTGAGGTAGACACTCTTGGTGATCCCCTTTGTGGACTGCGTGCACAGCCTTGTTGTAGCTAAGTCTTTATTGTTGTGAATTGACCTTCAGGCCCATTGGATGTGGGTATCAGCTGTGTCTACTCTGGGATAAATTCTGTATTGGAGACAGTCTTATAGGATCAGACTTGAAAAACTGCAGAAGCTTGTGCTCAGCTTGGATGGGGCGGAATCTCAGGGCTGAACTGACAGTCTTGGCTTCTGCCCTGCCATTGTGCACTCGCCTGAATTTCTGCCTGACCTCTGCCTTCTGCGGCTTCCCTGAGTTTCCGCCTGACCGTCCCAAGAGCGTGGGTGCCCCAGGGGCTCGCCCGGACTTGGGCTGGTCTCTGTAGTCTGGAGCTTCTGGCTCCTTCCGCTACAGAGAGGCCGCCACCTTGTACAGAGAGGCAGCGGCAGCCTCCATGGTCATACCTGGAGCTTCTGACTCCTTCGGCTACGGAGAGGTGGCGGTCAGACCTCAGCGCGTTCTCGTTCTCATTCGTGTGAGCGTGACTGTAGACCCTGCAGGCTGCGGCTCCCGGTCCCCGGTCTCCCAGTCTCTGAGTCTCTGAGTCTCTGGGTACCTTTCTCTACAGTCCAGACTCCACCCGTATGAGCCCGGGACCACGGAATTTCAGCCGGGGTTGGGATTCAGTACAGTCGGAAAGGGTTCCGTGCAATCGGGGATTCCTCCCCTCCCGCCAGGCAGGCATTCCCAGGCAGGCATTCGGCGGCCGCACTTCCTCTCCGCACGCGTCTCCCTACCTCAGTGCTTTTCACCTCCCAGTCTGATCCGTGAGCCTCTCTCTTTCTTTCTAGTTGTAGCTACTCCACTCTGCCAGCTTTCCTGAGGTTTTGGTGAAGTCCTTTTTGATTTTAGTTGTTTTTTTAATTAAATTGTTGATGAGGCGGCAGCTTAGGAGACTGCCTAGGCCGCCATCTTGGTTCCGGTTCTCTAAACATAACTCTTAACTACTATGGAATGAAATTCATAGGTAACTAAGGTTACTGTTGCTGGTAAGTATAAAACATCACCATGATACCCTAACTCTATGATAAAAGTAAAAGAAAATTAAATTAGTAAAAATAAAGATTTCAGTATGCAAATTTTGGAGCCTGACCATTCTAGAAGAAATAATTAAGTAGTCAGATACTAGTTTTAGATTTAAGAAGAGACCATCAGTAGCCACTCCATGCAAGAAGAAAAATTAAATATTAGATATAGCAGTGGATTCTATATAATAAACAGGTAACATGGAAATTGACCATCATGCCCTCACAAGATGGCTGCCTATGACCAGGCTGGCAGGAGGGTTAGTGAGGGGGACCAAACAACTGAACAAACAGGCTGCGTGGGGGTGACCAGGCTGGTGGGGGCATTGTAAGGGGTGATCAGACTGGTGGGGGGGGGTCAGTTAGGGGAGACCAGGCTGGCAAGGATGGCAGTAAGAGGTGACCAGGCCAGTGTAGGGGGGAAGTTAGGGGCGACCAGGCCTGCAGGGGGGATAGTTAGGGGCAATTAGGCTGGCATGCAGAGGCAGTATGGGGCGATCATGCCAGCGAGCGGGGTGGGGGTGGGGGAGGGGCATGCAGTTAGGGGCAACCAGGCAGGCAGGCAGGTGAGTGATTAGGAGCCAGCGGTCCAGGATTGTGAGAGGGATGTCCAACTGTTGTTTTAGGCCTGATCCCTGAGATTGGGCCTAAACTGGCAGTGGGACATATCCCAAGGGGTCCTGGATTGGAGAGGATGCAGGCTGGACTGAGGGGACACCCCCAACCCCCATGCATGAATTTCATGCACTGGGCCTTTGGTATTAGAATAAAAGTGTAATAACTGACCAGACTTACTTATCTATATAATGGAGGAATATGCAAATTAGTTGGGATGCTGAAATGTCATGACTGAATAGCAGGGACCTGAAGCTGCATGGTACCTGGCTGTGGCAAGGGACCTCAGGCTGTGCCACCCTGCCCCGGTGCCCAGCTGGGAGACCTCAGGCCATGCCCCACTGCCCTGGCTCTGAGCTTGGAGATCTCAGGCTATGCCCCCTACCTGGTGGGGCTTAATGGGGACCTCAAATTGTGACCCCCCCCTGCCCCAGTCCTGGGCTGGGGGACCTCAGGCTGCACCCCCCTCCTGAAGGGACTTAACAGCAGTGGGGCCAGCTGGGTCTGGGTCTCCTGTGTTTTCAAAGCATGTGCGGGTGGTGGGTGGGGACTTGACTCTAGGTCTCACAGTGCACTCCTGACTCTGACAGGAGGGAGATTTTCATACACATTTTACTAATTTTCTTTCATATCTGACATTTCTATTATAGAGAAAGGGCAAATGGCAATGTTAAAATATTTCCTCTAATTAATGCCCTTTAAATCTGCACGAATTTTGTGCACTGGGCCACTAGTTTGTTATAAGGGAAGAAGGGAAGTAATCTCAGTTGAAACATGGGTAGCATGCCAATTACAGATTGATGAAGGAGAGGAAACAAGGAGGCATGATATATCTTTGCCAACTTTATCAGTGCCTCTTTGTAAAATGTTCACATAGTCTTGAATATTTTATTGTTTCAATAGGGAAAAAGTTGGCAGAAGAGGCACACTGATAACTTTGTGGGTAGAGCAAAAATAAATTTTTATTTATATTTGTTATTTATTTATTTATTTTGGGGGGAGGATGAGAGGATGGACTGGCATGGGGGATTGGGGGAGTGAGAGGGGAATGAGAGGATGAGGCAGGGGCGGGCTATATTTGTTATTTTGAAACAAAAGCTAAATCATCATGAATATAAAAACTATAAATGGTGTGGCTGGCGTGGCTCAGTGGTTGAGTGTCAACCTATGAACCAAGAGGTTCAATTCCCAGCCAGGGCACATGCCCAGGTTGTGGGCTCAGTCCCTAGTGTGGGGCATGTGGGAGGCAGCCAACTAATGATTCTCTCTTCTTGTCCCCAATCATTGTTATACTCAAACATTTCACCTGAGCTCTAGCTGGTTTGGCTCAGTGATAGAGCATCGACCTGCAGACTGAAGGGTCACCAGTTCAATTCCAATCAGGGTACTTTTCCTGGATTTCGGGCTCAATCTCCAGTAGGGGGCATGCAGAAGGCAGCCAATTGATGATTCTCTCTCATCATTAATGTTTCTCTCACTCTCTCTCTCTCTCTGAAATCAATAACAAATATATTAAAAGAAATTTCACCTGAAAACTTCCTAAACATCTTCAAACTGAGATGATATAGTCTCAGATGAAAATTGTTTTAAACTGTTTGCCTAATATTAATATTGCTATATCATCTTACTGTATACTTATATATACTCTGTGATTTCTTGATTGCAAGTCCTAAACCATTCATTTAATGCTTAACTTTATTATTAACTAGAGGCCCAGTGCACAAAATTCATGCATGGGTAGGGTTCCTAGGCCTGGCCACCAATCAGGGCTGATTGGGGCCCTCTTTCCCCTGGTTGCCAGCTGGGGTCTTCCTTTGTTCTATGCCACCCCCTGGTAGTCAGCGCATGTCATAGCGAGTGGTCGGTGGAACACCCCTTTCCTCCCCCGCTTCCGTCTCCTCCAGTCCTTCATATTTATGGTAAAATTCACACAACATAAAATTTAACATCTTAACTATTAAAAAAAATATTTTTATTGATTTCAGAGAGAAAGGGAGAGGGAGTGCGGTGGACATTTTCTCTGTTTTCCGCATCAGGTTCCTGAGGGGAGGAGCTGGGGATTAAGAAATTAAAGAAAGAGACAAGTGACAGAAATAGAATCAAGCTGGGCGCTAGGTGGGTGCCATCTCTGATGGAGAGACAGTCTCACTCACCTCAGACAACACAGCATATTTATTGGTTTCCAAAAGGGATTTTATGATCAAAAGGATTTTCAGGTGTGCCCAAATCCTATTCATCAGGATCTGTGTAAGCTCCTTATTTTTTGGTACAAGATTTAGCATATCAAGACCTGGGTGGGTCATGGTCCTTTTTATTCCTCATTCCAAGCACATAGATAAAGACAAATCAGTACTGATATCACGATTCTGCCAGTGCCCTAGGGCTCAGCTGATAAGAATTAAAAGTATCCATGTGCCTTCCCAGACGGCTCTCTAAGGGGAGAGAGGTAGAAACATCAATGAGGAGAGAGAATCATTGATCAGCTGCCTCCTGCACACACCCCCACCTCCCCCACTGGGGATGGAGCTCACAACCTGGGCATGTGCCTTGACTGGGAATCGAACCACGACCTTCTGGTTTACAGGTGATGCTCAAACACTGAACCACGCCGGCTGGGCCAATCTTAACTATTTTTAAGTTTACAATTCAGTTCACATTGTTGTGTCACCAATCTTCAGAACTCTTCTTGCAAGGTTGAAACTTTTTACCCATTAAACAAATTCCTCTCTTCCCCACAGCGGGAGACCTCAGACTGTAACCCCCGCCCCAGTGCCAGGCCAGGGGACCTGAGGCCACACCCCCACCCAGCGGGGCTTGACAGGGGACCTCAGGCCATGCCCCCCACTTGGCAGGGCTTGATGGGGGACCTCAAGGCATGCCCTCCCATATGGGGGACCTCAGTCCATGTCCCCATCTTGGCACTGGGCCAGGGGACCTGAGGCTACACCCTCTGCCCAGCAAGGCTTGACAAGGGTGGGACTGTCTGGGTCTGGATCTAGCCCATTGGGGGTAGGGGACAGCCAGGTCTGGGTCTCACGGGATTTAAAAAAATATATATTTTATTGACTTTTTACAGAGAGGAAGGAAGAGAGATAGAGAGTTAGAAACAATGATGAGAGAGAAACATCCATCAGCTGCCTCCTGCACACCCCCTACTGGGGATGTGCCCGCAACCAAGGTACATGCCCTTGACCGGAATCGAACCTGGGACATTTCAGTCCGCAGGCCTGAGCCAAACCAGTTTCGGCTCACGTGATTTTGAGGCACATGTGGGTGGGCAGAGACTTGACTTTGGGTCTCGTGGTGCACCCCAGACTTTGACAGGAGGAAGGTTTTCATATACATTTTACTAATTTTCTTTCATCTCTGACAACTTCTATTATAGAGAAAGGGCAAATAGCAATATTAAATTATTTCCTCTAATTAATCCCCTTTTAATGTGCATGAATTTCCAAGGATGGGATATTGTGTATAGCTTGAAAGATAAATAAAATTTGAGTAGCTAGAAGAAAGGAGAATATTTGATGCAGATGAAAGACAGAGTTATGAATATGTTTATCATCTTGTCCATTTGTTTAAGGAAATAGGGTTCTTTCTGATTAGTTTGAAACACAAGTTGTTTATCCCTGAATTTCACACATTGTTTTAATATCAGACTTTCTTAAAAGCAGACATTTTAGCCAAAACAGGTTTGGCTCGGTGGATAGAGCCTTGGTCTACGGACTGAAAGGTCCCAGGTTCGATTCTGGTCAAGGGCATGTACATTGGTTGCGGGCACATTCCCAGTGGGGGGTGTGCAGGAGGCAGCTGGTCAGTGTATCTCTCTCATCAATGTTTCTAACTCTCTATCCCTCTCCCTTCCTCTCTGTGAAAAATCAATTAAAAATATTTTATTTTATTTTATTTTATTTTAAAAAAGCAGACATTTTGTTAAAACTTGGTGTTAGTTTTCAGATGATGGGGGCGGGGGAAGAAGAGTGACTTTCAGAATGGAGAGCTCTTATCAAGACACAGATGTTTTCTGTAAATAGAGTTGGAAAAATCCTGTCAGTGTGTCCTTTGTATATGAATGTCTCATTTAACTTATCCATGCAGGATCTGAAAAGGAAGGCTAGTTCTCTCTTATCAATCACGAGGTACATGACAACAGAATCATTGATGCCCTAGGAAAAAGAGTTGAGTTCCAAATCTTACTAAGTGATCTAGAAGAGAGGAGAGACAGCCTGGTAGTATTCTAAGTTTTTCTGGTTAGGGTTCTTATGGTTCTTAGTGTTTTCCTTCCTACTCCCCCTCTTGTTCCTTTGAATTCTGCCATAAGCTGTGATGTCTGTCCTATAGTAATAGATATGCTAAACGTCTGGGCTGTTGTCATTTCAAGGAATTACTGGGGAATAATTTTGGTCTTGGATGGAATAAATTCATCTTCATCAATGGACATGAGACCCTAATGTAATCATAGAGTTTACAGAAAAATATCCCCTACCAAGTCTTTTTTATCTAAACTAAAACACATTGGCTTGTTCTACATGTGGAGATTTTGACCTCATATATTTCTGCTGTTCTTAAGCCTCTTTCTTGTTCTATTTTATTTTCCAGGTACGACACCGAGCTTCTGGTCAGGTGATGGCTCTAAAGATGAACACATTGAGTAGTAACCGGGCAAACATGCTGAAGGAAATCCAGCTTATGAATAGACTCTCCCACCCCAACATCCTTAGGTAATGGCTTTTTTTTTTTCCTCCTTCCTAGGGGTCAGTGAAAAAGTTAAAACATTATTGGAAGCTTGTTAGAATAGCATTAACAGCTAAAAAAAAAGGATTCAAGATTTCTTGCTGAGTCTGTATTGCTGGGATTTAGCTGTTGTGTAGGTCTTTTTCTATCTATTGAGACTTAATTTTTCTGGTAATTGACTGCATTTACTAAAGCAACTTCATCTGTCTTTCAGATTCTTTTACTCTTAGTAGCAGCTCATTAGAACAGTTGTTTCTTACTGCTGGATTAGTAATTTATCAAAGAAAAAGTGATTTTGTTTTTTTATTATAATTATTTTAAAATATATTTTTATTGCTTTCATAGAGTAAGGGAGAGGGAGAGAGAGAGAAACATCAGTGATGAGAGAGAATCATTGATGGGCTGTCTCCTGCATGCCTCCTACTGGGGATAAAGCCTGTAACCCAGGCATGTGCCCTTGACCAGAATCGATCCCAGAACCCTTTAGTCTGCAGGTTGACACTCTATCCACTGAGCTAAACCAGCTAGGACATCACAGAAAAAAAGATTTTAGTCTTTATACAGCTATTTAATTACTTAATTGCTTTATGAGGAATTGTAACTAAATCAGTGCAAGAAAATGAAAATGAATTTATGCCCCAGACTGTATACCCTTAACTTGTAGCATTCACTTGAAGTGATATAGTTTATCTTTTTAAAGGAGAATTTTTTTTAATAGGGTTATATAATTATCACTCTCTGATAACCACTATAGGAATCTTCCTTACTCTGATTATCTTGAATTTTTTTTAGTGAGGTGAGTTTTTTACTAGCCAGTTTTGTTCAGTGGGTAGAATATTGGCCTGCAGAATAAGGAGTCATGGGTTTGATTCCAGTCAAGGCCACATGCCTGGGTTGCAGGCCTGATCCCGCTGATCAATGATTCTCTCTCACCATTGATGTTTCTCTCTCTACCTCTCCTTTCCTTTCTGAAATCAATAAAGATTTAAAAATAAATATTGATTTCACATTGAGTAGTAACGGGGCAGGACTGGGGACTGGTGAGCGGGCTGAACGGCTGACCTCCTGGTCTCTGCCCCTGGTCCGCAGGCTCCGACGGATCAGCGATGGTGAACGGGGGGAATTGGGGTGGGTGGCAGGAGCACCCGCTCACAGGCCAGGCAAGGGGGCAGGGACTGAGAGGTGCTCAATGCACCTCATGGTGACCAGTCCTTTGGTTGTCATGATCATCACGGACAATGGAAGTAGTATAGTTTAATGATTAGAAATAAAGCCCTAGCTGGTGTGGCTCAGTTTGAGCATCATCCCGTGCATCCAAAGGGTCTTGGGTTCAATTCCTTGTTAGGGCATATGCCCAGGTTGTGGGTTCCATCCCTTTCCCCTTCCCCCTTCCTCTTCCTCCCGTTCCCCCTCAATAAAATAAATATCCTTGGGTAGGAAATTTAAAAAAAAAAAAGTTAAAAAAGAAATGAAAGCTTTAGATTCTAGATCAAACTGCCTGGATTCAAATACTGGATTTGGGAAAAATTACTCAACCTCTTGGATTCTTGTTTTTTCTATATGTAAAATGAGGGTTATGACAGTAAATACCTCATAGAGTTGTTATCAAGCATTGATTGAATTAGCAACATAGTACCTGGCATGGTTAAGTGCCTAGTAAGCGTTAGTTATTATAATTAACTTATTTTCCTGTGGGTAGCTCATTCAGGCCTAATGAAGCCTGTTTGTCTTTTATCATTCATTCACTCACCAAACATTAGTTGTGTGTCTACTGCTGTTTTGAATACAAGGAGGAATACTGTTGAATAGAACTTTATGGAAATATTTTTATAATGTTGTCCAATAAGCCATATATAGATAATGAGCATTGAAATGTGGCGGGAGTGAACAGACACTAAATTTTTTATTTTATTTAAATCACCACATGAAGTTTTGTGCAGTGGCAATATGGTAGCCAATGAGGTTTATCCGAGACACGATTATTGCTAATTGGAAAAAAAATTACTACATGAGTCTAGTGGCTACTGTATTGGACAATACTGGGTTAGAGTTCATTTACATCTTTGCTCTTGTTTCCCTAAATGTATATGTTCCAGTCTAGAACCATGGTGGTGTGATGAGACCAATGATACTTTTACTATTCTGATGTCTCCTTGATCTACTTTCTGACACACCCTCTCTTGTAACTTACAGGAAGTTTTATTCTTGTTCTCAGCTAAGTTCTCTAATATAAAAACTAGTGTTAACTCTGTCTTGATCTTCACAATAAGCCAAAAATGAGATAATGTATATAAAGCCTATAGATCTGTTGGTACAGTGAATATATTATACATGAAAATTATTATAATTAATGATATATGTTTTTGAGTCTCCACTTTCATTGAGTATTTTGAACACAATGAAAGGAGATTCTCCTGCCAATGCTAAAGCAAGCAGAGACCTCTTGGCTTTTGTTACCCAGAGGAGTGCTATAGCAGTGGAAACATTAATTATACTTCCCTGGGATATTTTTAAAATGTATTCTTAAATTCTTTATTGTCTAAAATATTAGATATAGTATTACATATGTCTCCTTTCCACCCATTTTCCCCCGGCCACCCCCAATCCTCAGCACAAGCCTTCACCCTCCTAGTGTCTGTGTTCATTGGTTATGCTTATATGCATCTATACAAGTCCTTTGGTTGATCTCTCCCCCTTCCCGTCACCTTCCCACTGAAGTTTGGCAGTCTGTTTGATGCTTCTCTGTCTCTCTATTTATTTTGTACATCAGTTTATGTTGTTCATTATATTTTGAAAATGAGTGAGATCATGTGATATTGATCTTTCTCTAACTGGCTTATTTCATTTAGCATAATGTTCTCCAGGCCCATCCATTCTGTTGCCAATGTTAAAAGAGTTCTTTCCTTGCCGAAACCAGTTTGGCTCAGTGGATAGAGCATCGGCCTGCGGACTGAAGGGTCCTGGGTTCGATTCCGGTCAAGGGCATGTACTGTGGTTGCGGGCACTTCCCCGGTGAGGGGTGTGCAGGAGGCAGCTGATCCATGTTTCTCTCTCATCGATGTTTCTAACTGTCTATCCCTCTCTCTTCCTCTCTGTAAAAAATCAATAAAATATATACTAAAAAAAGAGTTCTTTCCTTTTTACAGTAGTGTAGTATTCCCTTGTGTAGATGTACCACAGTTTTTTAATCCACTCATCTGCTGATGGGCACTTAGGGCTGTTTCCAAATCTTAGCTATTGTAAATTGTGCTGCTATGAACATAGGGGTGCATATGTCCTTTCTGTTTGGTGTTTCTGGTTTCTTGGGATATATTTCTGGAAGTGGGATTACTGGGTCAAATGACAGTTCCATTTTTAATTTTTTGAGGAAACTCCATACTGTTTTCCACAGTGGCTGCACCCGTCTGCATTCCCACCAGTAGTGTGCGAGGGTTCCTTTTTCTCCACATCCTCGCCAACACTTGCCATTTATTGATTTGTTGACGATAGCCAACAAATCAGGTGTGAGATGGCAGGTGTGAGATGGTATCTCATTGTTGTTTTGATTTGCATCTCTTGTATGATTAGTGACTTTGAGCATGTTTTCATATGTCTCTGGGCCTTCAGTATGTCACTTTTGAAAAGTGTCTATTTAAGTCATTTGCCCATTTTTAAAAATTTAAATACCAATCTAAACATGACTGTGTTTCATTCTCAAAATTCTGAGAATTTGCCTGGCCAGCATGGACCAGTGGTTGAGCGTTGATTTATGAACCAGAAGGTCCTGGTTGATTCCAGGTCAGGGCACATAAAAATACATTAAAAAAAAAAACTTAGAATTTTTATTTTCTAAATGAATTTTTAGCTGTCTTAGAAATGTACCAAAACTATACTTTATATAATTTAAATTTTTTGTGACTGTTAGTATGGCTCATAGTCTTGTTTTCAAGCTCTAAATACTATGTTCTCTTAAAAATATATATATTTTTTATTTTTATTTTTATTGATTTCAGAGAAGGGTGAGGGATACAGAGATAGAAACATCAGTGATTAGAATCATTGATCGGCTCCCTCATGTACACACCCCCTACTGGAGATTGAGCTTGCAACTCAGGCATGTGCCTGACCAGGAATCGAACCATGATCTTGTGGTTCATAGATCCACAGTGAACCAACGCTGAACCACTGAGCCACATTGGCTGGGCATAAGTTTTCTTTTATATGTGCAGAAACTGGGGCAGAAGTATAAATCAAAGTTTTCCCTTAAATTGAGATTATTAGAATTAAATTGGGAAGAATCCATCTCTTGGAATGCTAGGATTTTTGCAGACATGCCTCCTCAAGGGAGGTTGCTGAGAAGCTGAACTACCGTATTTTTCGGGCCATAAGACGCACTTTTTCTTCACCAAATAGTGGGAGGAAAAGTGCCTGCGTCTTATGGTCCGAGTTGCAGAGCGGCAATATTATTCTGTTATACTTTATTAAATATTTTATTACACTATTTGGTTCAGAATATTTTTTTCCCTATTTTTCTCCTCTAAAAACCAGGTGCGTCTTATGGTGCGAAAAATACGGTACTTATACTCAAGTCTAGCTCCATGCTAGGTAATATCATGGTGAACACAAGAGAAGTAGAGAGCTTTCATTGCCCTTCTCTGTTTCCAGCTAGAGCAGCTCTACTTTTTATCTGTTTTATATTGAACTAATATATAAGAGTTTTGAAGGTAGGGTTTCCTGCTTAAAAACAGAAACTATTGAAAATAACTGCATTAGCCGAAACCGGTTTGGCTCAGTGGATAGAACATCAGCCTGGGGACTGAAAAGTCCCAGGTTTGATTCTGGTCAAGGGCATGTACCTTGGTTGCGGGCTGTAAGTAGGGGGTGTACAGTAGGGGGTGTACAGGAGGCAGCTGGTTAATGTTTCTCTCTCATCGATGTTTCTAGCTCTCTATCCCTCTTCCTTCCGCTCTGTAAAAAAAAAAAAAAATCAATAAAATATATTTAAAAAGAAAATAACTGCATTAGTGATTTGGAAAATTCTGCTTGGGAAAGGAGGCTACCTGTATGATCTGCCAGATGGTAGGCATCTAATCTGGACATATCTTGGTCCTCTGCTGACAAAGCTATTTTGTGCCCAGTAGGAGTGAGTGAACTGAACTTTCACAGTTTTATTTTCTATTTTTCTTGACCCCCAACCTCACTACTTCCTCTTTTCCTTTCATCTTTCTCCCTCCTAAGATTTCTAGTTGGAAGTAAAAGAGTGGGCCTGGTAAGTCATAAAAGCAGTACGTTTACATGTTTTGTTTGTGTGGGTATATATACTTTTAATACATGGATACAATTAAGATTGGTTGTTTTATCATGAGTTGCTCTAAGTTATCAGTTAAAAAACAGAACAAACAACTCTTTGTTGAGTCCAGAGACTCATTGTTTGGTCCTCTTGTGAATAAGGTTGTTTATGCCAGGAAGTCTTGTGCTCAAGATCTGTAACCCAATGCTATGCCCTGCTCACTTCCACTCCCCAATGGCCTTCCTGAGGACTTGTACCAAGATTTATTGTCATACCTCTTTGTTATTTTTCATGCCATGAGAAATTTAATATTACTTTTAGACTCCTCATTCACATTCTCATGCTTACTTTTTTTAAGGCCACATTGTAAATTTATTTTTCTGTCTACTAATTTTTTTTCAGAATTGTGTTTACCTCAAAATTCATTTTTTTCTAATTTATTAAGATATTATATGTGTACATAGTCAAAATTCATTTGTAACAATATGATTATCATTTTGCTAAAATGGAGATGCTTTCAATATTCCAAGTATTTATTTGGAACTACTTTTACTCAGTGTAGCTCCATGCTAGGTAATAATATCATGGTGAACACAAGAGAAGTAGAGAGCTGTTGTCTCCCAGTCTCCTTCGGAAGCAAACTGTGCATTAGATGTGGCAGGATACTTTCCTAATCTCAGTTATTAAGATTGCTATCCTTCCAGTTATCGATTCGGAAGATCCCCAAATCATCATTAGCAATTCCTTTTATTTCTTGCTTATAATCAGAAACTAAGCTCTTGATTCTAATTCTTCAAAGCCTTCTGCATCTTTTTCTTCCCATATATTAATCTGTCAGTTTAGCCTTCTTCACTTTTACCGGAAGTGAATTATTTTCCCTAACTCTTCCCCTCACCCCCTTCATTCAGAGAGAAAGGGAGAGGGAGAGAGAAAGAAACATCAATGATGAGAGAGAATTATTGTTTGGCTGCCTCCTGCAAAACCCCTATTGGGGGTTGAGCCCACAACCTGGGCTTGTGCCCTCACTGGGAATCGAATCATGACCTGATTCATAAGGTCTACACTCTGAACCACACCATTCAGGCTATTTATTTTTTAATTTAGATATTTTATTTCTGATATGGAGAGGTTCTAGAAAACATCCCCACCTAATCTTAACCCTGTACATGTTCTTTTTATTTATGGAGAGCACAAAATAATTTCTTTTTAAAAAAATATTTTATTGATTTTCCACAGAGAGGAATGGAGAGGAGATAGAGAGCTAGAAACGTCGATGAGAGAGAAACATCAACCAGGTGCCTCCTGCACACCCCCCACTGGGGATGTGCCCACAACCAATGTACATGCCCTTGACCGGAATCGAACCTGAGATCCCTCAGTCCGCAGACCGACGCTCTATCCACTGAGTCAAACCGGTTTTGGCACAAAATAATTTCTTGATACATGTTTGTTAGATTGAATTATTCTTTTTCCTCATTACATTTCTCCCACTTTGGGACAGGGGGAAGAAATAAATCATTGTGAGAGTGTTGTTTCAGAAGTGTGCTCACATAAATTGAAGTTTGTGTTTACATTTTTCTATTTTGGTATGAGTTTATGAATAATCTTAGAATAAAAGATAAATGGGAAGGTGGAGGGAGCTTTTTCAGTGCTTGGGGGGACAATCGAGATACTTGGGTTTCTGGATAATAGTTCTCTTCTAAGCTTCCTCTTAGAAGATATTTTCTTTAAAAAGCATTTTGGAAACATTTAAAGTCACTGCATATATGTATTAATAGTTCTGTCTTTATCAGGAGACTTAGTATTTATTATGCTGCTTGTGTGGCAGTTTTGAGTAATGAGATTAAAAATTTTTTTCCCCATGTTTGGGAGATTTTATTTTATTTTTTAATTAAATAAATCTTTATTCAGATTATTATAGGTATTTTTCTCCCCCCCCCCCCATAGCTTCCCTCCACCTGATTCTCCACCCCACCCCATGCTATTACCCCCTGCCACTGTCTTCATCTTAGGTGTAAGATTTTTTAAAAACAAATCTTTATTGTTCATATTATTACAAATGTTCCTCATTTTTCTCCCCTCCATTGCTCCCCTCCACCAGGTTCCCACCCCACCCTCTGCCCTTTCCCCATCCCCCATTGTCCTCATCCATAGGTGCATAGTTTATGTTCAGTCTCTTCCTGCACCCCCCACTCCCCTATTCTCTGAGAATCGTCAGTCCACTCCCCTTCCATACCTCTGATTCTATTATATTCACCAGTTAATATTGTTCATCAGATTTTTTAATTCTCTTAGTTTTTAGATTTACTTGTTGATAGTTATGTATTTGTTGTTCATAATTTTTATCTTTGTTTTCTTCCTCTTCCTAAAGAGCCCCCTTCAGCAATTCATATAATTTGGTTTGGTGGTGATGAACTCCTTTAGCTTTTTTTTATTTGTGAAGCTCTTTATCTGGCCTTCGATTCTGAGTGATAGTTTTGCTGGGTAGAGTAATTTTGGCTGTAGGTTCTTGCTGTTCATCACCTTGAATATTTCTTGCCATTCCCGTCTGGCCTGCATTGTTTCTATTAAGAAATCAGCTGACAATCGTATGGGTGCTCCTTTATAGGTAATTACTTGCTTTTAATATTCTCTCTTTGTCTTTTGCCCTTGGAATTTTTTTCTTTCTTCTTTTTTTTTTATAAATATATTTTATTGATATTTTACAGAGAGGAAGGGAGAGAGATATGGAGAGCTAGAAATGTCAATGAGAGAGAAACATCGACCAGCTGCCTCTTGCACACCCCCTACCGGGGATGTGCCCGCAACCAGTGTACATGCCCTTGACCGGAATCGAACCTGGGACCTTTCAGTCCACAGGCCGACACTCTATCCACTGAGCCAAAATGGTTTCAGCTCTCAGAAATGTTTCTGTATTTATTAATAAAATGGTTTAATATTTATAAGCAAGCAGACCTACTTTTAACTTTTTTTTCAAAGACACATTTATTCAGCATCATGATCAGACTATTGCATTTAGCAATCAACAGCATGGATGCAAAAAAAAAAAAAAAAAAAACTACATTAAAACCCTTGGTTGGGATGCTTTACACTTTCCACAGAACAGAAACTAAAATCACAAATACAGTCCTCTAGTTTTTTGTGGTTTTTTTTGCCCATTCACATGAGTATTGTCTAACACATGTCTTCTTTGTAGCAGCTAGGCCTTGTCACCACTGTGCTTGGCTGAGTTCACAAATCTGTTGTAAACTGTAGCTTCCCTGTCTCTTCTCTGGTTCTCCTCTCCTGCTAAGCTTTGTTTTCTGGCAGTAATTAAAACCTTCTGCCACTGCCATAGCTACTGCTGCTGCTGGAACCGCCATAGCCACCTTGGTTTCGTGGTTTGGCTAAGTATTGACCTCCATCACCATAAGGGCCAGAGCTTCTGCCTCCAAAGTTTCCTCCTTTTATAGGCCCAAAATTTGAAGATTGATTATTTTTTTTTTTGAAGATTGATTCTTGTAATTGCCAAAATCATTGTAGCTTCCACTACTACCTCCAAAATTGCTTCCGTCATTACCAAATCCATTATAGCTTTCCTTACTTCACAGTTGTGGCCATTCACAGTATGGTATTTCTGAATGACAATCTTGTCCACAGAGTCATGGTCATCAAAGGTTACAAAAGCAAAGCCCCTCTTTTTGCCACTCGGCCAGTCGTTATTTCAATCACTTCTATTTTCCCATACTGTTCAAAATAATCTCTTAGGTGATGTCCTTCAGTGTCTTCTTTAATACCACCGACAAAAATCTTTTTCACAGTTAAGTGGGCATCAGGTCTTTGAGATTCTTCTCTCGAGACAGCCCTCTTTGGTTCCACAACTCTCCTGTCCACTTTGTGTGGCCTTGCATTCATGGCTGCTTCCACCTCCTCCACAGTGGCAGAGGTGACACACCCAAAGCCTCTGGAGCGCTTGGTGTTTGGGTCTCTCATCACCACACAGTCTGGGAGCGTTCCCCATTGCTCAAAATGGCTCCTCAGACTCTCACCGGTTGTTTCAAAGCTCAAACCTCCGATAAAGAGCTTCCGCAGCTGCTCCGGCTCTTTGGGAGACTCAGACTTAGACATGACTGCAACAGGGGGAATTCCGACAATGCTACTCCATGGCGTTCACCAGCAGAAAGGCCCTACTTTTAACTTTTTAAAAATATTTTTAATTGATTTTAAAGAGAAAGGAAAGGGAGAGAGAGAAAAAGATAGTAACATCGGTGATGAGAGAGAATTATTGATAGGCTGTCTCTTGCACCTCCCCCACTGGGGATCAAACCTATGACCCCCTGGTTCATAGGTCAATGCTCAACCACTAAGCCATTCCAACTTTTTCAGAGAGAAAGGGAAAGGAATAGATAGAAACATAAATTTTTCAGAGAGGGAATCATTGATTGGCTGCCTCTTGCACGCCCCCTACTGTGGACCGAGTCAGCAACCTGGGCATGTGCCCTTGACCGGAATCAACCCCAGGACCCTTGAGTCTCCAGGCCGATGCTTTATCCACTGAGCCAAAACTGCCAGGGTGTATTGTTTCATTTTAAAAAAAGTAAAATTAGACCTCGAGCATTATTGGTCCTCTTTTTTATTATATATATTGCTATTGATATGATCAGGTGATTGCTGAGTAATGTTTATTCTGTCGTTAGCTGTCTTAATTGGACCATAAAAACCAGGGACAGAAAAGAGAAAGCCAGACTAAACCAGTTCTGTTTAGTGTCACCTGATGTGAGGCTCAGGTGGATAATGTCTGTTCAGTTGAGTTTTCCTTGTAAGTCATCATATCTAGGACCTAGCACAACCAGTTTTCCATAATTTAATATCTCTAAAATATGTTAAACTGCAGCAAACCTTACCCAAGGATATTATTTGTTTTTTTGTTTTTTTTATGGGTTTAGGTTGATTGCTCTTTTGGGACTTGAAATCTGAGCCATTTGCCTTCTCTTCTGCTTTTTAGTTATTGGTAATTTTTTTCTTGTCCAAGAGGGTGATGGTATCTTTGCTTTATTTGGAACTAAAATGCAAAGCACTTCCTTTATTGCTGTATGTTAAAATTTAGTGGAAAATCTGGTAGAGTATGTTACTTGACTTATCCTTCCAAAATTATGGGAGGAAATCAGATAATAATATACCATAACTTCTGGAAATACTTTTTTAAAGAAAAGTAAACCATTCTAAGTAGGACTCAGATACAGACCATTTAGAAAACATTAATATAAACATCATTCCGATATCTTAATATTTTGTTGTGGTTTATTTCAGGCCGCTTAATTGTTTTTATCAGAACTTGGGAGTCAGACATTTTTTTTCCTGGAAAATAAACCAACTTAAAGTATATGTCAAAAGAACTCTTACAATATGTATAGTGCTTATTGCCCAAAGTTGGCAATAAGAAGGCTTATAAAGCAAAGCAGTTAGATTTTCATTGGTTTGCAGATCAAATAGGCAGTTATTTTTTAAAAATAAAAATAGCCAAAACCGGTTTAGCTCAGTGGATACAGCATCGGCCTGCGGACTGAAAGGTCCTGGGTTCAATATAATTTTTTATTTTATTTATGTATTTATTTATTTTTATTTAAAAATATTTTTTATTGATATTTTACAGAGAGGAAGGGAGAGACATAGATAGCCCCTAACCAGTGGTGTGCCTACCTGATCGTCCCTAACCGCTGGTCTGCCTGCCTGATTACCCCTAAGCACTCTGCCTGCCTGCCCAGTTGCCCTAACCACTTGCTTGGGGGCGGGGCCACCCTGGTGAAGGGCTGTGATGGTTCTGATCTCTGGTTGTTCCAGTTGTTATGCTTATGGTGGCTGGCCTTTTATTGTATAGGATAATATAAGTAAAAAATTCTAATTTTGTCCCATACTTAAATGGGTAACCTCACTCATTTCCTGTTTTGGAGACTATTGGCTAGGGAGAGGGCCTAGGGAAGGTCCTGCCCTGGAGTAAGAATTTTAACTTCTAGTTGAATTCAATAAATATTTACTAGGCACTAACTATGAACAAGGCAGTGTTTTAGGTATAAATAGAGACACAAAACTACATGCTGTATTTAATCCAGGTGGGCTAACTACTGTAGTAAACAACTTAAAATCTTGTTGGCTTAAAAGCTTGTTTCTTATTCATGTTCCAGTCCAACTACCCACTCATGTTGAGTAGGTATGGAAAGAGGAGCTCTTTTTTCCCCTCTCTTTCTTTTTTATAAAATCAAGGACAAGGCCTTAAATTTCTCTGCTGGATCTTCTGCATCTGCTGGCAGATGAAAAAATAAAGTGTGGAGAATAGCATTGAGGATTTTTATGGGACAGGCCTAGGAATGACATAATCACCTCTGCCCCTATACCACTGGCCAGAGCTCAGTGTTATGGTCTTAACCAATAGTTAATAGACACGTAGTATACTTCAAGGAAATGTAGTATACTTTAGAAATAAAAGGGGAGCAGTTAAGTAAAAAAAAAAAAAAATAGACATTTTCTTCTACACATAATAACATCTCTGTCCTCAAGAACCCTTTAATTTAGTGGAAGAAACAAACATAGATAAAACTTGATATAGAAGGCAGGCCTCATAAGTGTTACAGCAGAGGTTTATATGGAGTGATATGTGTATAGAGGGAAGAGAAAGACTAATTTTAGTTAGGAAGATTAGGGAAATATTTGAAATTATGTCTCTGAGATAGGAATTATTCTAACTATCCTCAAAGGGTCATTTTAAGATTTAAATGACTTAATATATGGTGGTGCCTGGCTTACTAAATGCTATATAATTGTTCGGTGCTGTTGTTGTTATTATTACCATATTTGCCGGTGTATAAGACGATTTTTTGGCCCTGAAAAATACGTATTTGCCGGCGTATAAGACGACTGGGGCATATAAGACGACCCCCTAACATTTCCACTAAAAATACAGAGTTTGTTATATACTCGCTGTATAAGACTACCCCCCCACTTGGAGGCATATTTTTCAGGGCCAAAAAGTCGTCTTATACGCCGGCAAATACGGTATTTGGAGATATTCTTGAACTGAATTTTTAAGATTGGTATAACTTTAAAAAAAGGAATTCCAAATGGACTCATTCTAGCAACAATATGGAATTCAGAACATATTTAGGAGTGGCAGATTATATAATCAAACCATAGAGAATGCAGGTGGATGTAATAGAAGATAAGGAAGAGTCAGATCATTTAGACTCTTGAATAACATGCTAAGGAATTTGGACTTTGATCAGGAGCTGTTAGCTGCCACAAAAAGTTTTTGAGTAACCAATAGATTTTTAAGAAAAGGGATTGTGTATTGTTCATTTTTATATCCCTTATATAACTATGGTTAAGAGCATAGACACTAGCCCTAACCAGTTTGGCTAAGTGGATAGAGTGTCGGCCTGTGGACTCAAGGGTCCCAGGTTCAATTCCGGTCAAGGGCATGTACCTTGGTTGCAGGCACATCCCCAGTGGGGGTGTGTGTGCAGGAGGCAGCTGGTCGATGCTTCTCTTTCATCGATGTTTCTAACTCTTTGTCCCTCTCCCTTCCTCTCTGTAAAAAAAATCAATAAAATATATATTTTTAAAAAGAGCACAGACACTAGAACTCACTGTTTAGGTTTGAGAGGGGAAAGAAGAGAAAGATAAACATTGATTTGTTGTTTCACTCATTTATGCATTCATTGGTTGATTCTTACTGTATATGTGTCCTGACGGGATCAAACCCGGAACCTTGGTGTATCAGGATGATGTTCCAACCAGCTGAGCTACCCAGCCAGGATGAACCTCAGTTTCTTTATCAATATGATTGTGATAATAAAAGTACTATTCACTGGGTTATTGTGAGGATTAAATGAATATAATGCAAACTGCTTAGAATAATGCTTGCATAGGAAGTGCTCTTCAAGAGATTGTTGTTACCATAATCATTATAATCATTAACATAATCAGAGGTAGGAAATGGTGATGCTATGGGAGAATGGTATACATGGAGTGTCTTGATGGTTCAGAAGCATGTTAGTTCAGAAGGGAGCTAAATTTGTTCTATGGGAAAGGATGTATTTGAACCCGGTTTTGAGGATGGGTAGATTCTGTGTGGAAATGAGGGGGTAGGGACATTCTAGCTAGTGGGAATGGCCTGAGAAAAGGCGAAGGTGTGGGAAGGCATGGTAACGACACTATGGGAAATGGGAAATCATGCTATAGGAAAGAATGAAACAAAGTTTCAGGTCAAAGTTGAATTTACTAATAGTATCAGAGTTGGGAGTTTCCTGTGGTGGTATTGCTAACTTTAGAGATCAGCTGTCTGTGTACAGACTGAGCCTTGCTACTCAATGGATGGCCCACGTACCAAACAACATCGGCATCACCTAGAGGCTTGTTAGGAATTCAGAGTGTCAGATCGCACCCCGCACCCCGAATCAGAGTCTGCAATTTACATGATTCCTAGGTGATTCGTTTCCACATTAAATTTATGAAACATTGATCTAAAAAACAAAAGCAACTCTCCAAACTTCTCTTACTTCTCAATATGATTGTGTGTGTAATATGAAACTAAAACTTACAAAGTTGAATAATCACTCCTTCTCAAACACATGCATTAAGAAAGTGCTTCTTGCTGAAACCGGTTTGGCTCATTGGTAGAGCATTGGTCTGCAGACTGAAAGGTCCCAGGTTCAATTCCGGTCAAGAGCATGTACATTGGTTGCGGGCACATCCCCGATAGGAGGTGTGCAGGAGGCAGCTGGTTGATGTTTCTCATCGATGTTTCTAGCTCTCTATCTCTCTCCCTTCCTCTCTGTAAAATATCAATAAAATATATATATTTTTTAAAAAAGAAAGTGCTTCTTTCTTGCGCTAAGTAATTCTAGCTGACATGATTTGAGTGAGAGGTCAGAGGGTAGTCAGGAATAAGAATCACTCAGGATGTAATTTTTTAACGTCTTGTCTTAGACAAAAATGATTTGAGGTTTTATCCACACCTTAAGAGTTTGATATAATTAGGCAATAACAATTTTAGTGAAGACTTATTGTTACTATGAAGTGCTTTTCTAGGCATATATCACTTCCCTATTAAGATTGAGTAATATTTCCTTTTTAAAATATATTCTGTTTATAGCAACTGGAATGATTATGCTCCTCTTCCAATATAAAGCTAATGCCTGCCGAAGCTTGCCAGCTCTGTGACACCTTTTAAAATATATATATATATATATATATATATATATATATTTTATTGATATTTAACAGAGAGGAAGGGAGAGAGATAGAGAACTAGAAATGTCGATGAGAGAGAAACATCGACCAGGTGCCTCTTGCACACCCCCTAACGGGGATGTGCCCGCAACCAATGTACATGCCCTTGACCGGAATTGAACCTGGGACCTTTCAGTCCGCAGACCAATGCTCTACCACTGAGCCAAACCAGTTTCGGCTCTGTGACACCTTTTTGCATGCAGTGGTGGTGGAAAAGAAATGAGGTTGAAGAGGTCGGGCAGAAAAGCTTCACATAGAAGTAGAGTTGTGTTACACCACTATGATGTGGTGATGTGAGTAGGGGGAGTGGAAAAAAGCAGACAGAAAACTGTCACATGAAGCCAGTGCCTCTCTGAATGTGCTCTCTGTGATCCCTCTGTGGGTGATGTGGTCATAGTGACTGTGTTTGGGGGGAAGGGAAGCAGGTGTATTACACTGAAGCTAGGTCTTTTCAGCTTCTAGGAGTCCCATTACTTTAGAGCAGTGGCTCTCAACCTTCTAATGCCACGACCCTTTAATACAGTTCCTCATGTTGTGGTGACCCCCAACCATAAAATTATTTTCAACCACACAGCTTGACGCGACCCAGAGGTTGACGCGACCACTACTGTAGAGCCTAATACCATCGGAAAACACAGATATTTACATTACAATTCATAACAGTAGCAAAATTACAGTTATGGAGTAGCAATGAAAATAATTTTATGGTTGGGGGTCACCACAACATGAGAAACTGTATTATTAAAGGGTCGTGGCATTAGAAAGGTTGAGAACCACTGTTTTAGAGTGTAGCCATTGTTTTGTAAGTAGAATCCTACTGACTAGCTTCTATATAAATAATTTACTTAATAAAATAAATACCTATTGGCTTTCCAGCCTTGTACCTGCCTGTGTTTTTTCTTATAAAATGAGTTTACACCGTGAAGCTAACTAGATGGTTATTGTTCTCTCCCCCCCCCCCCATTCAATAAATAGTTGTTTAGCCTCTTATGTGCAAAGCATTGTGTTTCAGGCAAAACATATATAAACAGATGAGATGAAATCTGTACTTGGTAAAAATATTTCCTATATTATAGTTTGGAAGAGTCAAAAATGTTAAAAGAGGAAGAAGAATAGCTAACATTTTCTAGTGCTTATTACACTACAGGAGTCCAAGTTAACTCATTTCATCTTCACAGTAACCATATAGGTTAGTTAACATTAATATTTTCACTTTGTATGTGAAGAAACTGAAATATAGAGAAGTCATCAGTAAGTAGCAGAGCCAGGATTCAAATCCAAGCAGTCTGATTCCAGACCCTGGACCACTTCGCTTATGTTAATGAGCATTCTTTCAGAGGAGGGTGAAAGTGCTAGCAGTACTGTGAAGAGGGGGAGAATGGAGAGAAAAGGAAAGGAAAAGAGAGAAAGAAAGGAAGAGGGAAGATTAATGCTGAGGACATCCAGGAGATTGTTTAGCTTATTCTGGAACAATAATCTTCAGTAAGTGAGTAAAATCTCCCAGCTCAGGGAGGAGCTTAAACTAAAGTTTCCAGGTCATAAAAACATTCATGCCATTCAACAAATCTTTACTAAGTTTGCTTACTGTGTGCCAGATGCTATACTAGGTACTAGAAATGCAGAGATAAATAAAACTCTGAATCTTCTGCAATAAGGAAAGGTACAAAAAAGTGATGTGGGTTATTATTCTAATAGTGGCCTGGTGCACAAATTCATGCATATTGAAAGGGAATTAATTAGAAGAAATATTTTAATATTGCTATTTGCCCTTTCTCTATAATAGAAGTGTCAACCAAATTCACAATCGACCATGACAGATCAAAACACACATATGCAATTGGCACCAGCTAGAGCTTTATATGTATCCAGCATGTATGAATCAACTTAGCCTTTTATATATATATAAACTTGCTTATTTAGCTACACCTGCTTTCTGGTGTAGCTAAACTTTTTTTTTTTATTAATATTTTTATTTATATTTTACAGAGAGGAAGGGAGAGAGATAGAGAGCCAGAAACGTCGATGAGAGAGAAACACCGACCAGCTGCCTCCTGCACACCCCCCACCGGGGACGTGCCCGCAGCCAAGGTACATGCCCTTGACCGGAATCGAACCTGGGACCTTTCAGTCCGCAGACCAACGCTCTACCACTGAGCCAAACCGGTTTTGGCATGGTGTAGCTAAACTTTTTCAGCCCTGTGAAGCACCCTAACTTCTTTTTCAGGTAATGTCAAAAACACAGCAGTAAATATCAACACAAAGCAGATTATTATTTTAGATCATGCTGGGAAAACATAGGGTAAAACACTGCAGCAGTGTTTGACTATATTCTGTGCAGTGAGAAAACCTGAAGTCAATTTCAAGGTCCACCATTTCTTCTTTTCAGTCTCCTCAAGTTTCTAAGCTTTGTAAATCTCCATTTTCTTCCCCCCCCCCCTCATTTAAAAAAAAATTAAGGTGTTATATGTGTACATACTTTACCAATCCCCACCCCATCCTAAATCTCCATTTTCTGGCTAATGAAAGGAAAATAGAATTCCACCGAGTCTCCTATCTACCTACTCCAGGACTTCTGTGAGGATCAAATGAGATGAGGCATGGGAAAACACTTCACAGATATTTGGTTAAAGTGTAAAATGTTTCTACCTGGGTATAAAGGAAGTTGTATTCCTGGGCTGAATAAACTGCAAAGAGGCTAGTCATTAGGGAGAGGAAGCCGGGCATTGCTACCTGACATCATTACTCGGATAGACACTTAGCATATTAGCCTTTTATATATACAGATTTTATAGAGAGGGAAACTAATACTTGCCAAGTAAAGGGTGGAGTTGAGATTTGAACACATACCCTCTAACTTTAGAGCCCTTTTAACCATTCTATTTTGCTTTCCATTTCTTTCTAAGCCAGAGGTAAGTTTCCCAGCTAGTTATTGGAATCTGCATTCTATTTTCAGTACTGCCTAGATATTTCCTCTGGTTCTTCTTTTCTCAAGTTCCCACTAAATCTCTGGATGCACTTAGAAAAAACCAGTGGTCAGCTTTGGCTGGATAACTCAGATAGTCCTCTTCCCTTTTCTTTGTTCTTCTAAACTATAACTTATTTGAGGCTTGTGGGTATTATTAGGGAGACTTCCTTCTTGGCAACCCAAACCCTGATTGTCACAGGCTTTATGACATTTGATTTCTCCCACTTTATTTTTTATTTATTTACTTTTTACTTCTCCCATTTTATGACCATCAGTCATAATCATTAGTTTATAGTTTTTATTTAAAAATTAAATTAGGCTCTGGCTGGGTAGCTCAGTTGGTTGGAGCATCGTCCCATAAAATAGGAGGTTGCAGGTTCAATTCCTCATTAGGACACATACCTAGGTTTCAGGTTCAATCCCTGGTTGGGACACCTGAGGAAGGCCACAATTGATGTTTCTCTCTCACATTGATGTTTCTCTCTTTCTCCCTTCCTCACTCTCTATAATCAATAAAAAACTTATCAATAGGCGAGGAGTTTAAAAGAAAGGAAGGAAAGAAAAGATAAAAACAGTGGTCCAGAAATCACCTCCTAGAGAAACTCTGAAATTTCCACATGTGTTAATTTCCACATATGTAAATTTCCACATACTTAAAAAAAAAACAACCAAAAAAAAAACGCCGCTGTTATATCCAACCAGGCATTCTTTCTCACTCAGTCCTTTTCACTCAATAATTGTTTACTGTTGTGCATACTATTTGCTAGGTGCTATTAGGTGCTGTGATCACAGAGAAGAATATGACCTGGACTTTGCCTTCATAGAACTTTTATGGTCCTTTCCAGCACTGTCACTGCTGTGCCAACATTCACTTATAGATAGTCCTCTTCCCTTTTCTTTGTTCTTCTAAACTAGAACTTATTTGAGGATTGTGGGTATTATTAGTGAGACTTCCTTCTTGGCAACCCAAACCCTGATTGTCACAGGCTTTATGACATTTGATTTCTCCCACTTTATTTTTTATTTATTTACTTTTTACTTCTCCCATTTTATGACCATCAGTCATAATCATTAGTTTATAGTTTTTATTTAAAAATTAAATTAAGCTCTGGCTGGGTAGCTCAGTTGGTTCGAGCGTCATCCCAATATGTCAAGGTTGCAGGTTCAGCCCCTGATCAGGGTACATAAATAAGTGGAACAACAAATCGATGTTTTTCTCTCTCTTTCTCTCTAAAATCAATAAATTTTTAACAATTATTTTTATATATAAGTATAACCTGTTGGCTGAAAAAAACTTCAAATATAACATGTATGTATACTAAAAAATAGTCACTTTGTACCCCCTCAGTACCATTTATTACTGTTTCTAGACATTTTAAATTAATATGCAAACTTTTAAAAAATGTGTTTTTATTGATTTCAGAGAGAGGGAAAGAGAGAGAAACATTGATGAAAGAGAAGCATCCATCAGCTGTCTATACACCTCCTATTGGGGATTGAGCCCACAACGTCAGCATGTTCCCTGACTGGGAATTGAACTGTGACCTCCTGGTTCATGAGTCGACACTCAACTACTAAGCCACACCAGCCAGACAATATGCAAACATTTTTACACAAATAGGATTTATAGCCCAGTGTTTTCATTTAATAATATATTTTAGATATCTTCCCATATTAGTGCATAAAGGTCTACTTCATTCTTTTTAATAGCTGTATAGTTTTCCAACCTAGGGATATACCACAAATATTTAGCCAGTTTCTTTTTTTTTTCTTTTTTATTTGATTGATTTTTAAAAATACTTTTTTTTTTTTTTTTTTTTTACAGCGAGGAAGGGAGAGGGATAGAGAGCTAGAAACATTGATGAGAGAGAAACATCAACCAGCTGCCTCCTGCACACCTCACACTGGGGATGTGCCCACAACCAAGGTACATGCCCTTGACCAGAATCAAACCTGGGACCTTTCAGCCTGCAGGCTGACGCTCTATCCACTGAGCCAAACCAGTCAGGGCTATTTTATTGATTTTTTACAGAGAGGAAGGGAAAGGGATAGAGAGTTAGGAAGATATATGAGAGAGAAACATCAATCAGCTGCCTCCTGCACACCCCCTACTGGGGATGTGCCTGCAACCAATATACATGCCCTGGCTTGACTGGAATCGAACCTGGGACCCTTCAGTCTGCAGGCCAAGGCTCTATGCAGTGAGCCAAACCGGGTTTCGGCTAACCAGTTTCTTATTGGAGGGTTTTAGATTCATATATACTGATGAAGTAGATGTCCTTTTATATGTATTTTTGCTCACTCAAGCAGTATAATGATAAGATAAATTACTAGAAATGAGATAGTTGGAGGAATTAAAATTTTTGCTGGATATGATCAATTACCATTTGAAAAATTGTGCCAAATATTCAACAGTGTTTTCTGTTCATGTTTTCTCACCTTCTTTACATTATGAATTTTAATCTTTGTTCATTTGATAGATTTAAAAAGCAGTATATTGAGAAAAGCAATATCTCCTTGTTTTAATGTACATTTCTTTAATTATGAGTAAATTTGATCACCTTTTGATATTTTTATTAGTCATTTACACTTATTTTTCTGTGAATTATGTACATACCATTTGCTTTTTTTAAAAAAAAAAAATTAGGTTATTTTTTTAATTACATATTTGGAGGATTTTTTTGTTGTTAAGGAAGTTAGTTCTTTGTCATTCATCAAATGTGGGCTACCCTTCCCCCTCCCATACCCCCAGTTTGTTTGTGAAATATAGACCTTCAGATTGGGTAGTCTAACCTGCTTACTTTCTAGATGAGGAAAGAGCCCAAAATAGGATTAGGGTTAGTGACTTTTTTTGGTGGTGGTCAGGTGAACGTGTAGTTAGATAGTGGCAGAGCTGAAATCAGCATCCAAGTTCCTTTACTCCCATGTTGGTACTTTTTTCATTATACCATGCTATTTTTAAGGCTTATCCCCTCCCTCTTGCACCATTGCATTTTACTAGTAGGTCTTAACACAACCAGAAGTTTCATGCAAACTTTTTTAGTAGTCTGGTATTAAAATTTGAGAAGCTTTAGGGCTGTATAGGAGCCCAGGAGACTTCACAGGTATTAGCTTGTTTCTAAAGCTTATAACTAAACTAGACTCTCTATATGGCAGTTACGTTTATGTCCTTTTTGTTTGTTTAAAAAAACACTTTTGTTTTATAGGTTCATGGGTGTATGTGTACATCAAGGACAATTGCATGCACTTACAGAGGTAAGACTTCAATAAACATGTTGAAGGTGACTTCTTTACCTTAGTTTCAGCAATTTATGGTTCCATAGCGATTGTTACTTGCATAAATAAGCAAAATGTGTGTGCATTTATGTTCATGCAGGGTTAACAATGCTTCTGTTGCCTGGGGACAATGGCCATATCTCTTAATACTCTTGGATATCCTCAAAATGCTTGATAAATACTCTGACACTATGAGGGCTCAAATATTAAATTGGTTCTTGCTGCCAGCAACAAATTCCCAGACTACCCGGAAATGTTTGGTGTCCTGATACCACTGTCACTGCTGTAGTTTCCTGGTTGGTCATATTATTCCTTGGAATCAGTTTACACCTCCGTTCTCATTTCATTTTCTGACTCTTTAAGGCAGATAAATATGTAATAGTGATTACTGAGCCTCTGAGGACCAGAGAATCCTTTCTAGAGCAAAGGCTTCCCAATTCAGGTACTGAGTTATCAGCTTCAGAATTTGCTTGGGTGCTTCTTAGAAACACAGATTTCTAGAGTCTTCTAGGTTTAATAGGTCTGCATAAGGCCCATGTGTATTAAAAACTCCTCAGATTATTGTAATGAACATCTAGATTTTAGAATCTGTTCTAGAATATTTTCACATTCCTCTTGAGAAGTAAGTACTAAAATACAAAGTGAAGAAACTTAGGAAAGAAAATAGTTTTACAGAATTTGCAAGGGTATCCTGCTGGCTTGGTGCCTGGTATTAGTATTATGAAGGAAGGTCCCATATACCTCTCTCTGTGTCTTTTTTCTTACTGAGGGCACCAGAATGTGGAATGTGTGTAGCTATGTGCTACCAAAAAGGTGGAATAGCGAGGTGGTTAAGAGCTCTGGCCTGGCCCACATGGCTTAGTGGTTAAGCATCGACCTATGAACCAGTAGGTCATGGTTTGATTCCTGGTCAGGACATATGCCTGGGTTGTGGGCTTGATCCCCAGTGTGGGGTGTGCAGAAGGCGGCCAGTCAGTGATTCTCTCTCATCACTGATGTTTCTATCTCTCTTTCCCTCTCACTTCCTCTCTGAAGTCATTAGAGATATATATTAAAAAAGAAAAAAAGAGCATGGACTCTGAAGTCTTTGATTATCTAGGTTTGAATCTCACTTTGCCTCAATGTTTTCATCTGGAAATAATAATAATAGTACCTGCCTCAGGGAGTCTAGATAGAGAAGAGGACCAATGCCTAAGCCCTGGAGTATTTCAGTGTTAAAAGTCTGGGAGAAGGGCAGTTTTAGGTGTGGCTAGTGAGTTAGGAAGAAAACCTGGAATAGAAAGGAAGAAGGAATTTCAAGGAAAATAGAATATTAATTGTGGCAAATGCTGCCGGTGATGATGATCTCACAGGGATGTTGTGAGGAAGAAATGTAAAATATTTATTTAGCACAGTGCCTGGCATATAGTAATTGCTAAATGCATTTTAACTATTAGAGCTTTTATTAATAACAGTGACTAGTCCCTCTTGAACTCCTCAAAATGTCAATATTTTTCATTTGATGCTTAGATCCATGCTGTTGATAATGTCTTAAATTTTTAAAATCTTTTATTGAAATAAAGCATAACAGATAAAACACACATATGAAAAGTGTACAGCTTACTAAATTGTTATAAATGAACACACCCATAACCAGCATCCCAGATCAAGAAACATTTTCTGTGTATTTCTTTTCTCAGAATTGAGTCTATAAATTCTTCAAAGACAACTCTCTCCTTTCAAGCCTTCTATCTGCCAGAGTTCTGACACTAATAATTGTAAAAGTATTATTCCCTGCTTATACCATTGTCCTCTGTAATGTGAGTTCATTAGAAGGAATTGTATATTGGTTTTGCTGACATGCTTAAATATTTGTGATCATGTTGCAAATTTAGAAGTGGACTCTAATGGGAATGGTAGAAATTAATGACTTTAATACAACCTTGGCCATGTTGCACTTAAATAATGTTTTCTGTTGCTTTTTAGTTTGTTTATAGCCAAATACAACATGCAATGGGTATTTTGTGAAAGAGTGTGTTTTTCTAGTATCGTTAATGAGATACTGACATAGCTTATAATACTTTTTATTATGATATTAATAGACTGATGGTCATAAAGTCCAAATATCCAAAAGGCCTTGGATATTTTCGGGAGGGGATCAACAAAGGTCATCATGGCATAGGTCTCTGGAGTCTTACATTAAATTGCCTTATAATTTTGGCTTGGCAGCACAGCTCTTGGTTTCACTAGAATATTAAAAATAAATTACTAATAACATCTAGCACAGCTTTTGGAACTTGGATGGATGACATTTAGTAAATATTTCCTGATTGGTACTGTGTCTGCTCTCCACAGTAATGTGAGTATCATTCCTTATTTCTCTTGGAATAGTTTGTCAATAATTACAGTAGACAACTATAGCTTTTATTAATGCCTGTGAAGTAGTGATATTAGGAAGAATATTTCTCACATCCAGTAGTGATCTGGACTCTTCTGGGCTTGAGTCATTTCCACAAATCTTTTTAAAATATGTTTTTAAAATTGATTTTAGAGAGAGAGAGGAAGAGAGAGAGAGAGAGAGAGAGAGAGAGAGAGAGAGAGAGAGAGAGACATTGATGTGAGAAACACCTATGGTTGCTTCCTGTACACTAAATGAATTAAGAATTCATGCTCTAGCTGGTTTGCTCAGTGGATAATGCATGTGCCCTTAGATTGAAGGGTTCAGTTCTCGTCACTGGCACATACCTTAGTTGCAGGTTCTGGTTGGGGAGTGTGCAGGAGGCAACCAATCAATGTGTCTCTCTCACATTGATGTTTCTCTCTCTGTGTTCTCCCCTTCATTCTACTCTCTCTAAAAAAATCAATGGAAAAATATCCTTGGGTGAAGATTAATAAAAGGGTGCTGAGAAAATTAGTTACCCATATGAAAAAGAGAATTCATATTGTGTTGAGTAGGAATGCTCCTTAAGTATGTCTTTAACTCAAAACTTGTCTTTCATGCATATCAAGGAAGTGCAAGTGTTTGGTTTTTATTTTTAAAAATTATTTTGTTGCTTGTATCTAACCACTGCCTCAAACCTATTTTATTTTATTTATTTTTTTTGAGAGAGTGAAACATCGATTTGTTGTTCCAGTTATTTCTGCATTTATTGGTTGTTTCTTGTGTGTGCCCTGACCAGAGATCGAACCTGCAACTTTGGCATATTGGGATGATACTCTAACCAACTTAGCTACCCAGCCAGGGTTGAAATCTTTTTTTTAAAAGATAGAAACTATAACCCTGTGTATCAGTTAGCTATTGCTATATAATATCCAACCACAAAATTCAAAAGCATACAGCAATAAACTTTTATTTCTCATAAGTCTGCAGGATTTAGCTGAGTTGAGCTGGGCCCAGTTGGGCAATCTGCTGGTCTCACTTGGACTCACTCATGTATCAGTGGGTCCGTGGTGATCTGCTATAGGCTGGGTTTTACTGGAGCAACTTTGCTCCAGCTGTTTCTCATATTTCTTTCTAGGTCTAGTAGGCTAGCCTGGCTATGTTCATTTTAAGATGAAACCAGAATAGCAAAAGTATGTCAGCCCCATTTGCACAAGTTCTTTTCATGATTCTTCTCTTGTTCAAATTTGCTTGGCCAACATCCCGTTGGACAAAGCAAGTCACATGCCTGAGTCCACATTGGGGGCAAAATTACATGTCAAAGGGCATGGATTTAGTAAGGAGTGAAGAATTGGAATAATTGTTGCAATCTTACATACGCTATAAATATCCAAATTATTAAATCATAATTATTTGTCCTTTCTACCCTACTAAAGGATAAAAGCTTTCTCTTTTTAAAATAAACTTTCTTTTTTTAAAAAAACATAACTACCAGTTATTAAACACCACTGTAGATAGGTGCTTTTGTATATTAGCATAAGTATCAAAATTCTGTAGTCCAATTTCCTCCATTTTATAGGTGAGAAAACAGTCTTAGAGAAATTAATTAAGTTCCCCTAAGTAGGATTTGGATCCAGATTCATCTGACTTCAAAGGCTACTCTTTCCATTGCAACATGCTATCCTTCATTCATTCATGTATTCCCCACATTACTAAGTGAGCATGGGTTCTTGTATATATAGAATGTGTATGAGTCTTACTAATCTGATATACATGTTGGGCTATTTTGAAAAGATATTCCCTGGCTATTGGGTATATTATAATGTATTTGGGTGCAAGTAACAGAAAATAGTTAAATGGACATAAAAAAAGAAGGCTCATATAACTAGAATTCCAGCAGCTTATTAGGTTAAGGGTTCGTTTGATTCAGCAGCTAAGTAGATGCTATCCAGAGATCCCACTTCTTTCTGTCTTTGTTCCATCTTTACATTGTCAGCTTCATCCTAAGGTTGACTGTCATTTATAATTTAAAAAGTAGCTGCCACCAATTTACATGTTATAATTTTTCTCTTCCATATACAAGATGGAGGGTGCAGGTCAAAGAAGAGAAAGGTACTTCTGGGCAGATTATGTGTCATTTCATAATGCTATTATTTTTTAATCTTAAAGACACCGAGAGGGAAATATCTTGTAATCAGTTTGTGAAACCTCTTTGTGCAGAACCTCTCAGTGCCGAGGAGACAGGGGATTTGGAGAATGAGTAGGGTATATGGTTGTGGGATAGGGGTCCTAAGTAACAATACTTGAGTGAAAGGAGTCAGTAAAAATTGCTTGGGAAATAGGATTTTGGAGGTCTCTCTTGTTTTTTCTGCCATGGAAGAAACTATTGTTTTCCCCCACTGTGGCACTGAGAACCACTAAGATATAAACACAACAATTGCTTGAGCAAGTGAGGTGATATAGTCTCTTTACAGCAATGTCTCCTCAGTCTGGCAGATATTTGGTACAGAAAGAAATGCTTTTAGCTCATGAGGGAATGGATCAGCTCTGCAAGGCGACTACAGATAATTTAGCCCTCATCCTCTTCGTACTCACTATTTCCACTCCCATTATACACCTTCTTTATTAAATAATAGTTGATACATATTGTTTTTGAGTTGTTTTTTGTCAGACCTGTAAGAAGCCTTATATAACCAGAGAGCTTACAATGAAAGGAAACTCTGTGGGTTCAGTGACTAAACTTATGCATTATTTATAAAACTGAGCAGCCAGACCCCGATTCCAGTTTCTTGATGTGCTGTGATATTGCCATTACTTGTGCCTGCTTCTTTTCTTGATTCTGTGTGACCCAGTACAAAGTATTCTCCTGGCCTTATTTACCCTGAAGCAGATGTGAAATTGTCTGGTGTCTTGGATTAACTTTTTCAGATGGCCATACCTATCTTTTAAGCAAATGGTGGATTTGGGGAGGCCACACTAAAGGTACTAACAATGATTGCCTCTGTGATTTAGGACTTCTTTTTTTTAAAAAATATATTTTATTGATATTTTACAGAGAGGAAGGGAGAGAGATAGAGAGCTAGAAACGTCGATGAGAGAGATACATCGACCAGCCGCCTCTTGCACACCCCCTACCGGGGATGTGCCCGCAACCGATGTACATGCCCTTGACCGGAATCGAACCCGGGACCCTTCAGTCCGCAGTCCGACGCTCTACCGCTGAGCCAAACCAGTTTTGGCAGGACTTCTTAACAGAATGGCGAGGGTAGGGAAATGACTTTCTTGTGAGAGAAGAAAGATTCACTTTATACATAACATGCCACTTTAAATAAATCTGCTGTAGGGTAGGTAGGCTCTGGGCTTATCAGGATAAAAAAGAAGGCTGTTCCCCAATCTACTACTGCATTACAAACTACCCTAAAACAGTGGCGTAAAACAACCATTTTATTTTGCTTGTGCTTTTGTAGGTCAGGAATTTGGAAGGGCTTTGCTGAATCTCTGATCCTCTTGTGTCAGCCAGGGCGGAGGGAGGGGTGGCAGAATGGGGGTCTGAGCTGGTGAACCCATTTCTAAGACGGCTACTTTATTCACATGTCTGGTGCCATGGTGCTCCTGGCCCCTCTCTTCCTTTATTGCTTTTTAGTTGAATTTATTGGGTTACAGATTTCAAGTGTACAATTCAATAAAACACCACTGCACACTGCTTCACACACCCATTGCCCCAAGCAAAGCCTGTCCCCATTTTGCCTCTCTTTGCCCACCTCCACCTATCCCCAACTCTTTTTCCTTCTGACTGTCACCACACCCCGTTGTCTGTGTTTATGTGTTATATATATATATATATTAGAGGCCTGATGCATGAAGATTCATGCAAGAATGGGCCCTCTTTCCCCTGGCTACCAGCCCCACCTTTGCTCCAGCCAGAGCCTCCTTTCCGCCTTCCCATGCTGCCCAGAGGCACCCTGGAGTGGCTGTGGTGGTGCAGAATGCCTGTATCCCACCCTGCCCTTGGCCCGCTCAGTGCCTGTGCATGCAAATTAACCCACCAGCTTTGTTGGGTCAATTTGCATACTCACTCCTGATTGGCTGGTGGGCATCACAAAGGTATGGTCAATTTGCATCTTACTCTTTTATGAGTGTAGGGGTGTGTGTGTTCTTTTGCTTACTCCGTTCATCTTCTTTCATCCAGTTCTCCAATCCCTCCCCTCTGGCAGCTGTCAGTTTGTTCCCTATGTCCTTGCCTCTGTTTCTATTTTGTTCATCTGTTTATTTTGTTTATTAGATTCCACACAAAAATGAGATCATATGGTATTTGTCTTCCTCTGACTGTGGGCCTCTCTTTCACTACATGGTGTCTCATTCTTTAAGTTATCCCTCATATGGCTTGAGCTCCCCACAGCTTGGTGATCTCAGGATAGTGTTGGACTTTTTATGGTGACTAATGAGAGGTACAAGCCACCCAAGTGGAAGCAGCAAGAGCAAGACTTCTTATGACCTAGCTTTGGAAGTTCCATAATGTCACTTAAGCTGCATTTTATTGGTCAGCTTTGATTCAAGGAAATCAAAGACTGTACATCTTAAAGACCATTTTTATTCATGAACTCAGTGTTTAGTGTCTGGGATAACAAAAAATTCTTACTATGCCCTTCCTTAGAAACTATTTTTCTTTAAATACATTTTTTTTTTTTAAATTTCAGAGAGAAGAGAGAGGGAGAGAGAGAAACATCAGTGATGAGAGAGAATCAGTGATTGGCTTGCTCCTGCACACCCCCCCACTAGGGATTGAGCCAGAACCTGTGCATGTGCTCTTGACCGGAATTGACCCTGGGACCCTTTAGTCTGCAGGCCCACACTCTATCCACTGAGCCAGACTGGCTAGAGCTGTTTTCCACTATTTTAAATACAACTTAACTCAGTTTGGTTAACCTTTTCAATCTTACCATTTGCTATTGTTAGAATCCTTGTTCAGCCAAATAAAAAGATATGTTAGTTTTGACATTTTCCTCATCTTTTGAATTGAATCAGTTCCCAATTCTACCCTACATTTTCTCTTTAATGTCTTTCTGGTTATTTTTTTCTCTCCATTCTTGTCACAATCTTATTCCATGGCTGAATTCCTGCAAATACTTTGTGGCTCATTTTCCTGTCTCTAGTCTTTCTTAGCTTCATTTTGATATGCTACTACTTAGATAATCTTCATTAGACATACTTTGATAATGTATGCTTCTGTTTAAAAACTTCTGTTTAGCATTCTAGACTCTCTAATCTGATTTCAGACTATGAATCCCTCCCTTTAGTTAGGTGGATCTTTTTGCTGTCTTCTATATATGCTGGCCTTAGATGTACTTTCCAGGACCTAGAATGCTCTTACTTCTCTTCACCTTCCCACCTTCCAAGTTATGTTGAATCCCAGGTTTTCTAATGAAGTTCCATCTTCTGAATTCCTGACCTACAAAATCACACAGGACCTGTAATAATGCACTGTATGTTGTGCCGATAGTACAGTTGACCCTTGAATAACATGACTTGAACTATGAATCCACTTATACACATAATTTCCCTCCCCCTGCCCCAGAATTTTTTTCAATAAAATCTGTAAAGTGTATTTTCTTTCCCTTTTGATTTTTAAATAAAATTTTACTTTCTGTAGCTTATTTTATTGTAAGAATACAGTATGTAATATATATTACCTACAAAATATGTGTTAATCGACAGTATGTTATCTGTAAGGCTTCTCATTAATGATAGGCTACTAGTAGTTAAGTTTTGGGAGAGTCAAAAGTTATATATGGACTTTTGACTGCACAGAGGGGTCGACTCCCAAGGCTCAACTATATAAGTGTAAGATGTTTATAGTTGATTGTTTTTAGTATAGACCTAGTTTTAAGAAAGCTCAATTAGCCCCAGTGGAAAGAGCCAAAAGTAAAAAGTAGTGTGAAATATCACATCAAATCCCTTCACAAATTAGAAGTTTGCTTATTTCATTTATTGTAAAAATAGCTAAAAGTATTCCTATAAATGCATGTTGGTGTTTTATTTTCTTTTGAAAAAACTAATTTTTTATTTGGTCATTTAGCAATAAAAAATCTAAATTATACATGTTTTATGTTCTTATTTTTAGTAACTCCTTATGACATTTGAGAAACAAGAATTTGAAGTTGGCAGTCTAACCCATAAGTAATAAAAGAGTTCATTTAGTTTACTTTATTCTTAAAGTAGTTTTTCCCTGACTTGCTAGTTTGCTTCTGGCTTATTTATTTATTTATTTTTTAAAAAGATGTATTGGGCTCCTACAGTGTATCCAGCACTATTCCAGGTGCTGAGAATATAATAATGAACAAATAATAATGTCTGCCCTTTTGGAATTTACATTATAATCAGCAGTGCGTGGGCAGAAGAGTTAGACTAAATGAAAAAAACAAACAATAATATATATGGTGTCAAGTGTTGTGGAGTTTGCAATTTCAATTATATGGACAGGGAAGGTCTTATAGAAAAGGCAAAAATTAAGAAGCTAAGGGAACTAGCTGTGTGAATATCTGGAAAAAGAGTGTTCTAGGCAGTGGGAACAGCAAGTTCAAAGACATGGTGGCAGATATGTGTCTGGTGTGGTCAAGGAGCTCCAACGAGGGTGATGTGGCTGCAGTGGTGAGAGTAAAAAGAATAGTTGTAGATGGCAGTCAGAGAGGAAAGACAGGCCAGGTCAGATAGAGTCTTATAGGCCATTGTCAGAGCTTCAGTCTTGACTCAGGATGAATTATGAAATCTGTAAAGGTATGACATGATGTGACTTAACTTTTAACAGGATCACGCTGGCTACTGTATGGTGCATTAGAACAAAAAGGAGGCAAGGGTGAAAGCAGAAAGATTAGTTAAGAGACTATTGCAATAGAGTCTGTGCAATAAATAACAACAGTGCAAAAAAAGATGAGAGATGAGCAAAGGTAACTTGAACCAGAGTGGTCGCAGTGGAGTTGGTGGTTCTACATCTACTTAGAAAGTAGAGAAAACAGGTTTTCCTGATACATTCAGTTTGGGGTGTAAGAAGATGAAAGAAGTCAAAGATAACTCTAAGATTGGGCCTGAACAACTGAAGGATAGAGTTGCTGTTGATCAAGATGGGCAAGACTATAGAAATACATGATGGGAGGTGATCAAAAGGTCAGTTTTGAAATGAACCAGAGCAAACTAGCAAGGTTTAGTTTGAAATATTTGTTGGACACCAAATGGAGATAACTTCATAGAGCATCAGCATTCCAAGAAGTACTGAGTGATACTTGTGTTGTTCAGATCCTGTTTATCAGCCTTTTCACTAGGTAACATTTCACTGATTTGGAAGGAGCCGTTTTAAACTGCTGTATTACTTCCTGAGTAATAATAATGAAAAATAAGTTACTTTTCACCAAGTTGGCGTGGCTCAGCGGTTGAGTGTCAACTTATGAACCAGGAAGTCATAGTTCGATTCCCTGTCAGGGCACATGCCTGTGTTGCGGGCTTGATCCCCAGTGAGAGACAAGCAGGAGGCAGCCCATCAATGATTCTCTCTCATCATTGAGGTTTCTATCTCTTTCTTCCTCTCCCTTTCTCTTGAAATCAATAAAAAGATATTTTTTAAAAAAATTAAGTTATTTTTCTTTCTAATGCTTCCTATATGCCAGAACCTGCTAAACTTCACCCACTCCCATATGTTGTTTAATTATCACACAATCCCATGAAATAGGTGGCATTTTTTCCTGTTTTACAGATGAAAAATCTGAGGGCTCTGAAAGAAATCACCTAAAACATCTTAGCTAAGTAGTGGAGCTGGAGCTGGGATTTGAATCAAGTTCTGGCCGGCTATAATTGTGCTTACTAGACTTTAAGCTCTTTGGGCTTGGCTATTTTGTTACTGCCAAGGCTTCATAACTGGCACATAAAGGCATACAATAAATATTAGTTGCATGGATGAATAAGTGAATACTGCTTCCTAATACTTGAGCTTCCAGCAGTTAAACTGTTAGCCACAAAGACTTCTGATATACATATGGAGCTACCTTAAAATGGAGCCAGAGGTACCATTTGGAGCTGCCATCCCAAAGGAACTGCCTTGTGCCTCTTATGCCTCAAACCTTTGGTGTGATGTATGCATATGTGCATAATCCATGGACATAGTAGGGTGGTGAAGGCCTGGGGTGGGGAGGAGGTGGGCTAGAATTGGTCAATGGGGGAGAAAGGGGACATATGTAATACTTTCAACATTAAAGATTTTTAAGAATGTTAAAAGAGGGCAAAATAACCTTTGGACTGGGCCTAAAGCACATTGTGTCCTGAAGAACTGTTTGTAAAGATAACAGGAAAGCAGATATTATGACTGCCAACTGATGGCTACTGGACTGAAAATTAGCACTGTTTAGAATTAGCATCACAATACTAGTTTGTTTACATCAGTAGAAATACTTTTTTAGCCCTAGCTGGTTTGGCTCAGTGGATAGAGCTTTGGCATGTGAACTGAAGGGTCCTGGGTTTGATTCCAGTCAAAGGCACATACCTTGGCTGCAGGCACAGGGCCCTGCTCGAGGCAACCAACTGATGTGTCTCTTTCACATCAGTGTTTCTGTCTCTCCCTCTCCCTTCCACTCTCTCTAAAACTCAGTGGGAAAAAAATATCCTTGGGTGGTGGCAATTGAATTCATAGAACTCTTTTCAAGTTTAGGCTGATTCTGTTTCTAATAGAAATTTTGACAATTGTTTTTTCTTAACTTGAAAAGTGGTATGTCATTCACAGAAATTGGGTTTGTGTTGACTTTTTTTTAAAAAAACTATAGTTTTACTGATTTTAGACAGGAAGGGAGAAGAGGAGATAGAAACATCACCTTGTTAGTTTGCTTCTGGCAAGTTAATAACTTGCAAAAGTATTTGTATAGTGCTTACTTTTTCTACAAATGAAAATTATCTTTTTTTTTTTTTAACACTTTAGAGAGGAAGCAAGAGGGAGAGAGAGATAGCAACATCAATAGAAATAAACATCGATTGGCTGCTTTCTGCATGCTCCCTTCTGGGGATCGACCCTGCAACCTGTGCCTTGACCAGGAATCAACCAGTGAACTCTTGGTTCTTAGGCCGTTACTCAACCAATGAGCCACACAGATAGTTAGTTCTCTTTTCCTTCATTCCTGACCTCTCTTTTTTAAAGCTCATCACTGTTATTGGAAAGGAGACCTGGCCCTGAGTATGTCTACCTAGAGCTGGCTAGGCATATGGGTTCTTGACTTCATGCAGGAAAGGTTTCACAAAATGAGTCCACGTGATTTTGAGGGTACGTTTATTAAAGCTGGGGTTTCTTAACACAGAGAAGGCTTAGGACAGAAGAAGCAACAGGAGCCTGGGCAGGGTAACTTTGACTTACTGGAAAGTCAGAAAAAAGGGGACCTTGGAAACAGACAGGTTCAGGGAGCTCGCCCAGGAGGAGATGCCAATGCCCATTGCCCTGGTGGTTGCACTTCTCATTGGGATCCTTAGGAATTAGGGGATGCATACCTTGGGGAAAGAGGAGGGGGGAGGGAAAGGTGTGGGAGTGCTCCTGTGGAGAGAAGGAAAGCTGGGACCTACATTTTGAGGGGTTTTAAAGGCTCCGGATTTAGGGGAGGACTTGGGAAGGATCTCAATAGACTTCATCAGTTTTATGCTGATATGCCAAAATGAGATTTATTCCTTTAACTTTATCTGTCCTTGGGTGTAGTTTGCAAATGGTCCTAACTGGATTTCTGCTGTTGTCCTGAGAAGGGTGATTTAAGCTACTCACCCTCTGATTTGGGGAGCAGTATTTACTAGATAGCCATAAACTGCTTTGCTAACTATCTCTCAGTTTCCCTATTCCACTTTCCCTGGCTTACTAGCTTGTCTTGTCACCATGTTCTGTCCATTTTACCTCCTTACTATCTTTTTTTTTTTTTTTTTTTTTTTTTTTACATATGTTTTTATAGCTTTTTAGGGAGAGAGGAAGGGACAGGGATAGAAAGAGAAACATCGATGAGGGAGAAACATCATTGATTGGGCCTCCTGCATACCCTTTACTGGGGATTGAGCCCGCAACCCGGACATGTGCCCTGACCAGGAATCGAACCATGACCTCACTGAGCCACACCAGTTGGGTACCTCCTCACTATTTTGAATCTATTCATATTTTGCCATTTCTTTCTGTCATCATCATCTCTTGCCACAAACTTCTAACTAGTCTCCCTATTGTCTTATTTCTTGTTTCTCGCCTTAAATTCATGTTGTCCATATTGCCAGCCAGAATGGTCCTTTTAAAATACAAATCTATTTTTTAAACCATCTTACCCACTTTAAGTGTACAGTTTAATAGTATTCAATGTGTTTACATGGTTATGTAACAGATCCCTAGAACTTTTTCATCTTGCAGAATTGAAACTCTATACCCATTAAATAGCTCCCCATTCCCCCTTCCCTCCAGCCCCTAGTGACTCTGTGATTTTGATGACTTCAGAGAAGTGGAATTATATAGTATTTGTCTGTCTTGCTTATTTCATTTACAATAATGTTCTAACGGTCCATCTATGTTGTAACATGTGACAAGCTTTTTTTCCTGCTGGCCTGGTTGCCCACAACTGCCCTCCCTTGCAGACCTGGTCCCTCCCAACTCCCCTCCCCTGCTGGCCATCTTGTGGTGGCCATCTTGTGTCCACATGGGGGCAGCCATCTTGTGTGTTGGAGTGATAGTCAATTTGCATTTACTTTATTAGATAGGATAGAGGTCTGGGGCACAGGTGGGGGCCAGCTGGTTTGCCCTGAAGCACTCTAGGATCAGGGTGGAGGTTCTCTTGGGGCATGGGGCAACCTGAGCGAGGGGCCTGTGGTGATTTGCAGGCCGGCCATACCCCCGGTGACCCAAGCAGAAGCCCTGGTATCTGGGATTTATTTATCTTCTATAATTAAAACTTTGTAGCCTTGAGCGGATGCCAAGGCCAGCCAGAGTGGGTGGGAAGCTTGGCTTCCTCCATTGCTGGGGAAACCCAAGTCTCCTGCTAGCTCCGTGGCCACAGGTATCTTGGTTGTGTTAATTTGCATACTCACTCCTGATTGGCTGGTGGATGTGTCTTGTGAGTGTAGTGGAGGTATGGTCAATTTGCAAGTTTCTCTTTTAGTGTAGATGATGGCAGGGATAGTATCTTACACATTTGTATACTTCTAATCTTCCAATAGTGCCTTGTGTTTGGAAGATACTCTATGGATATTGGCTGATGATTAAATAGGGAGGAAAAGAAGCAAATATTTTATGCCATCTAAAAAGTGAAGTCAAGGTAAATTTTCTAACACATTTTAGCACCAGTAAATGGCTGGAACTCTTGCTTCATGAATGGAGTAATTTCTGAATGGCTTAATGGCCTTTTACACTGTTCAATTGTAAGACCTCTTGTATAGTCATACTTGGACTCTGTAACTAACTTGCTCAACAACTTATTTTCTATCCAACTAGCCAGTCCAACATGTCTTTCTGGTATACCCAAAAGAACAGAACTGAGCTCTAGACTTCGTTTTATTGATTTCAGAGAGGAAGGCAGTGGGAGAGAGAGATAGAAACATCAATAATGAGAGAGAATAATTGATTGGCTGCCTCCTGCATGCCCCACACTGGGGATCCAGCCCACAACCCAGGCATGTGCCCTAACCGAGAATTGAACTATGACCTTCTGGTTTATAGCTTGACACTCAATCACTGAGCCATTTCGGCTGGGAAAAATATTTCTTTTTTTTTTTTTTTAAACCAAATGATTTATTGTACTTGGCAGTATCGGGGACACTTTAATTTTAATTTTTTTGTTTTGTTTATTAATTCTCACCCAAGGATATTTTTTCCACTGAATTTAGAGAGTGAAAGGGAGGGGGAGTGGGGAGGAAGAAGGGAGAGAGAGAGAGAGAGAGAGAGAGAGAGAGAGAGAGAGAGAGAGACAGACACATATCGATTGATTGCTTCATGCACATGCCCTGACCAGGGCTGGGTATTGAACCTGCAACCCAGGTATGTGCCTTTCATGGAGAATTAAACCCGCCACCTTTTGGTGTGTGGGCTGATACTTTAACCACTGATCAACACTGACCAGAGCAAGGAAACATTTAAAAATACTTTTCTGATGATCAAATCATTACATACTCATTAAAGAAGTAATTCATATCTTTAGAATATTAATTGCATTTTCTTTTTTCATCCTTATGGCAACCCTCTGATATATAGCCATCATTATTGCTATTTTATGTAAGAAGAAACAGAGACTTAGAGAGATTAAATAATACTAGAGCTGAAACCAGTCTGGCTCAGGGATAGAGCGTCGGTCTGCAGACTGAAAGGTCCCAGGTTCTATTCCGGTCAGGGCAAGTACATTGGTTGCGGGCACATCCCCAGTGGGGTGTGTGCAGGAGGCAGCTGGTCAGTGTTTCTTTCTCATTGATGTTTCTATCTCTATCTCTCTCCCTTCCTCTCTGTGGAAAATCAATAAAATATATTTGAAAAAAAAATAATACTAGAAAAGCTGGCCTCCCACATTTTACCTACTTAGTTCCTCAATTTTCAAATCTTAGTTTAAATTTTCACTTCATTGTATTGGTTTTTCCTTATAGCCTCCCCCCAACTAGGTCATGATTCACTTATTATTCTCTTGGAAACTACCCTTTCCTTTTTCTTTTTTTCTTTTAATATTTTTTTTATTGATTTTTCACAGAGAGGAAGGGAGAGAGATAGAGAGCTAGAAACATCGATGAGAGAGATACATCGATCAGCTGCCTCCTGCACACCCCCCACCGGGGATGTGCCCGCAACCAATGTACATGCCCTTGACCGGAATCGAACCTGGGACCTTTAGGTCCGCAGGCCAATGCTCTATCCACTGAGCCAAACCGGTTTCAGCTACTTTTTCATTGTAGCACATCTCATAACATCTCAGAATTCTCCATTCATTTGAATGTTTGTTTGTTTATGTCTCTGTCCATATATCAGTCCAGTGAGTACTGGGGCCGTTTTCTGTTTTGCCACTAGCACCAAATTGGTAGAGGTCACTGAAGGGCAGGGGTGGTGGAGGAAGTAGTCAGGCTTCTTCACACACTGCTTTTCCATCAAGCTAGGGAAGCTAAAGACAAAGTTTTTAGATTTTGGAAGGCTGGAGTGATGACACAATTGAGGGCATCACAAATAGGGTAGTTATGGTGAGTGTGCTTCTTATTCTATTTACTAACTTTTTTTTAAAATCCTGATAAAGCTAAAATATGAATTGCTTTAACTATTTGGCAAGAATGATATAGAAGGAAAGTGTATGATATGGGCATTATAATGGCTTGCCTTTCAGGTCTACTCTTTCATATTATATTGTTACTAAGAGGCCCAATGCACAAAGATTCGTGCAGGAATGGGCCTCCCTTCTCCAGGCTGCAGGCACCACCTTTGCTCAGGCTGGAGCCGCCTTTCTGCCTTCACTCTGGCACGCTGCCCAGTGGCCCGGAGCTGCTGGGGTGGTGCAGAATGCCTGCGTTGTCACCATGGTGATGATGCAAGTGTGTCCCATTTCGCCTCTCCCTTGCCTGCTCAACATCTGCGTATGTAAATTAACCCAGCATCTTTGTGGGTTTGATTTGTATACTCACTTCTGATTGGCTGGTGGGCATTGCGAAGGTGTGGTCAATTTGCATCTTTCTCTTTTATCAGTGTAGATTTTTGCCTTTGGGCATTGTTTATCCTATGAACTTGTACTTTTGAAAAACTTTTTAGTTTATCCATGGCTAGTAGGATAAATAAGGATAATGTAATGTATGTTGATATCAACTAACTTATCTTTTACATAAGATCATAGAAATACTTTTCTGAAAATACCTAGAAGATAAGGAAACATTCATGAAGATGAGATAGAAGATTAAAATTTTGAAAGATGTTTTGAAAATGCATTTAATACACCTAACCTGCTGAACATCATAGTTTAGCCTAGCCTGCCTTAAACTTGCTCAGACCACACTATCCAAAAACATTGGTGACACAGTACACTGCAGAGTACCAGTTGTTTGCTCTCATGACTACATGCCTGACTGGGAGTGTGGCTCACTGTTGCTGCTCAGCATCATGAGAGAGTATCGTACTACATATCGATAGCCCAGGAAAATATAAAAATTCAAAGTGTGATTTATACTGAATGCATATTGCTTTGCACCATCATACTGTCAAAAAATAGTTAAGTCAAACCATTGTAAGTTGGGGATCATCTGTAGTGTCTTCACTATAGAAGGCCAGACAGTATTTGACTGATACTTCCAAGAATAGCTCAGTGCTGCATCTTTAAGACCCTTCCTTGGACAAGACCTTAAGCTCTAAAGACTGAATTAACTGATGAGAGCTTATTATGGGGAAGGGGTCCCTATATGTAAGTTAGGGACATACAATGATCAGGGACACTTTACTTAATTTATGTTAACAACTATTTATTGAGATCTATTTTGCCAGTCACTGATCTAAACATGGCATCGCACCTGTTCTCAATGAACTTATGAAATGAAATTGTATGTCAGGACCATCTGAATTTGTTTGGAAAGGGTTCAGAATTTTGTGCTATTCTGCTTCTAGACATTTAGAACATTTGTTTTACAATTTAGAATCCCCAAAACCCTTCTGAGTGACATTATATCCAGATCTGCTGCTTTGCTTGAATTGGGAGTTGGCCGTAGATCAGCATTAGCTGCTTCCCATAGAGTCCCAGTGCCTGACAGAGGAAAGATACTTTGGACAACTTGGTAAAATAAATCTAGACTACTTCACTCAAAATTAACCATTTGAATTTTGTCATTTACTCATTTAAGAGGACACATCATTCTGACACTTGAGGTGGTCTGAAACTAAGAAAAAGAAAAGGCTCTCTTTTTCCTTGAAGATGTAGATGCTTAATGTGTACACCAGACCTCAAATCTGTTTTCTCTGCAATAGAAGCAGAACTGACTGCTTTCTCTTTCCCCACCCCTTCCTTTGATAGTGCCAAGAAATCTTTGTGAATTTCTGGGTATTTAGTTACCTATCTGACCCTTAGCCTTCAGAGGAGATTTCTGCCTGCAATTGGAGTGATTGTTGTGCTGGGAAGCTGTCTTCCATGTAGCAAATTGGAAAGCTCTAGGACCTTTTCTCCCTTTCTACCACCCCTCTGCCAACCTTTTGACACTAGAAGATACCATTTGAGCTTTTAGTTTGCCTTCTTTAACTTTTGCTTGACTTCTTCCTTATCCAGAGGCCAAGCCATGTTCTGACATCGGCAGAAGAGGTAAAAGAAATGATTTCACCCTGACCGGTTTGGCTCAGTGGATAGAGCGTTGGCCTGTGAACTGAAGGGTCTCAGGTTTAATTCCAGTCAAGAGCATGTATCTTGGTTGCAGGTACATACCTAGTAGGGAGTGTGCAGGAGGCAGCTGATCAATGTTTCTAACTCTCTCTCCCTCTCCCTTCCTCTCTGTAAAAAAATCAATAAAATATAAAGAAATGATTGCTTCATTTGAGGATAGAGTTTCCTTTAATATATATCACCCTAATTAGAAATCTAACCTCTTTTGGTTTCCACTTTTTAAAAATATATATATATATTTTGATTTTTTACAGAGAGGAATGGAGAGGGATAGAGAGTTAGAAACATTGATGAGAGAGAAACATCCATCAGCTGCCTCCTTCATACCTCCCACTGGAGATGTGCCTGCAACTAGGGTACATGCCCTTGACCCGAATTGAACCTGGGACCCTTCAGTCTGCAAGCCGATGCTCTATCCACTGAGCCAAACCAGTTAGGGCTGGTTTCCACTTTTATTTTGTTACTGTGAAGCCCCTGCCCCTCAGATCTGGTGGACAAGCAGGGTGCTTTGTCTTCTTTAACAGATTGCTCTGTGCTCCTTTCACTGAGCTCAATCACCAAGTGAAAGTCAGAGATTCTTGTCTGGGTCTGGAGAGCGTGGGGTTGTAGCAGATGTAGGTAGCAAGCCGGAAGGAAGAATGCTTTTAAAACATGGCTCCAATAGCCATGTATTGTTCCTGGTAGAGTTATAATAAATTTTGGATTGGAAAGCAGGCTGGATGAATAGTCGGGAGCCCTGGCTTAATCTTAAATCATGTTTGAGATCATTGATTGCTAGTAGAGCTTCATGGGGTAAGGGAATAGTTTTCTTATCTTAGTTTATTTCTTTGAGACAATTTGTTCTACAGATTTATCTTTTAAAAGTTTACTTTATTTAAACAAATTTGAGTTTGAGTATGAGTTGTTTGATTAAAAGTTAAAAATCTATGGGGAAAGCTTAATCATACATTTTTGAATCTGTGGGTAAATAATCATTTTAATGTTTATAGTAGCTTACATGCATAGAAAAACACTGGTACTACTTCAGGTACCGTATGTTAAACCTATGTTCTTCAAAGTGGTGAGTGGATTTATAGTAAGTGTCTTATCTGTGGGAAACATGAAGGAAGTAAGGGAAGATATCTTTATGGCCTCTTTTACTTGGCTTTCAGCGGCTGATAAGAGAACTATCTTCTATAGTTTCTAAAAAAAGATATGAGTTATATTTTTTTTAAGTTCATGTGATTCTGACCACTTTAAGGAGTCTGCTGACTAGAGTGGTAAAAGATTTCTCAGCGTTTCATATCACTGAGTGGCCAAACACACTGTTTTGTATTAATCTTCATATTCAGTGCTACCATAGCATCTGCTATATAATAGGCATTATTAGTATTTATTTTGCATGGTATTTATCAGAAAATTGCTCTAAAAGAATATTTCTCTTTTTTATCTTAAGTGATCATAATGACTAACTTGGGAGCATTTCCAGTAAAAGAGGGAAGTTAAAACCTGCCTCCATTTATTTAAATGTATTTATTCATTTGTTCATTCAACAATTTATTGTTCGCTTTATTGGATACTGGGCTGACAAAGTTGAGAAACAACTGTTCTCTGCCATCAAGATTTTAGTACAATGTGATAGCAGAAATACATGCAGGAGGCTAAAATGGTACAAAATAGGGGTTTCTGAAACACATTTTGGGTTCCCTTTCTCTTTGAGTCTGTTTAGTGCTACTGATTGTTTAAGTCAGACAGGCCCCGGTGGACTTCCTGGAGTGGAGGCTGCACTTGGTTGGGCCTTGGCAGATGAACGGATGTGTGCTTGCAGTGGCTTGGAACCTTGAGCTGAGAACAGGAGGCTCCTTTGGAGCACAACCCTCCCACAGGGTACTCTTGGGATGCCTGTCCTGGAATCACCCAGGGCGGCAACAAAGCTCTCTTTTCTTCTTTAAACCAAGCCAGCAGGATGGGATGTCTGCTAGCCTTTGTGTTTGGAGCCGACCAACAAACATACAGTGGCCAGCACAATGGCATTGTTGGACTTCAGTGAAAAGTAGGTCGAGGCCCAGTCTTTCCTCTGTCGAGGGCCCATCCAAAGAACAGAGGTTCAACAAGCCATTGATTTGGCTGTTTGATATGCATGCTGGTTTCTGACTTACTGATAGCACATAAGATTACAGGATCTCTTCCCTCGGCTTCTCTGTACACCTCAATTTGGAATCTCTGAGTTGCCTTTAACTCTTTTTCCCCCCTCAGTTTCATATCTATATCTCACTTGCTAAATTTTTTTCTGCACATTCTCACTAGCCCACTTTTTCATGCCTAAAATAGCACACTAAATCAGGCATTTGGTCATCTCCATGTGGTGTGTTGCAGTACCCTCCCTTTATCCCTTCTCCTGTACTTACACTGTATGCAGGGAAAAAAGAGTAACTACTAATCTCTGTACTTTATATTTGTGTTCCATGGAATGGAAATGAATCCTCAACAGTGAGTGATTAGCCAGGCCTCAGTGGGGGGAGGGTAATCCAGGTAAAAGGATCAGCAATGTGTACATATGTGCTGGTAGGCAGGGAATGAAGTCTTTATGAGCAGGAGTGAAAGGCTTTGTTTGCCAGTCTGATTGTGGGCTTTATTCTAAGAGTAATAGGGCATCATTGAATAATTTTAAGAGAAGAGTGGCTTCAGGTTGACATTTCAGAAGGTCTTGGCTGGATTATGTAAAAGGGGTGGGAATAAGGGCTAAGCGTGTTAAGGTATTCGAAGGAAACCGAAAGACTACAGTTAGGAAGCTAATGGAGTCACCCAGGGGAGGAATAATGATGATGAGATATTGATTGTGGGGAGAATGCATTGTGTAATATGAGGTAAGCATTGTGCTAGACATACTTTGTACACATTATATCTTTTAATTATTACCTGCCTTTGATTAAACATCGCATCCTGTTGATTCTACCTCAGAAATGTCTTCAGATATTAACCGTCTTTTCATTCTTTCTGCCATTGTCTTATTCAGACCTTTATTGGTTCCCACCTGGAAGGTTCTAGAAACCTCATAACTATTCTCCAGGCTTCACTTCCTGACCTTTCCTTACAGTTTTTTGTGTTTGTTTGTTTTGGTTTGGTTTCTTATCCTCACCTGAGGATATTTTTTTCATTGACTTTTAGAGAGAGTGGAAGAGCCCTAGCTGGTTTGGCTCAGTGGATCAAGCATCAGCCTGTAGACTGAAGGGTCCTGGTTCAATTCTGGTCAAGGGCACATGTCTGTGGTGTGGCCTTGATCCCCAGTGAAGGATGGGGAGAGGGCGTGCAGAAGGCAGCCTATCAATGATTCTCTCTTATTATTGATGTTTCTCTCTCCCTCTCCCTTCCTCTCTGAAATTAAAAAAAAAAATTAAAAAAGAGAGAGAGAGAGAGGGAAGACAGAAATACTGATGTAAGAGAGACACATCGGTTGGTTGCCTTCTGCATGAGCCCTGTTGAGGGCCCTGGTTAGGGAGAAGCCTGCAACCGAGGTATGTGCTCTTGACCGGAACTGAACCTGGGACCCTTCCGTCCGCAGGCCGACACTGTTCACGGAGCCAAACTGGCAAGGGCTCCGTAAGTTTTTATATTAAACTTTTAAAATGATATTTTTATGTAACATATCTGATCATAATGTCTTGTGTGAAAAAACTTTTAGTTGATTATCTGTCCTCTTCTAGTAGACTGTGAGCTATGGGTAGAAACTGGCCCCACTTATCTTTGTTTCCACATAGGAAGTTTTTAATGTTTGGATCTTCCTCAGGACAACCCTGCTAATTAGGTGGCAGCAAATGATCTCTGTTAGTTGGATAGCAGCACATTTATCTGCCTTGGGTAAATGCTCTAGCTTTAGTCCAGTCAGGTAGATTTTTTTTTTTAAATTACAGTTGAAATTTTCTTCGGAGCCTCTCAGAATATGGGTTTGAACCACTGTGCAGAGATAAGTTTGTTTGGTTGCAGATATTAGTACATTGATAATTCAAAGTAAACCAACATAAAAGCAACCATTTTGTATTCTTCTTCATACTGGTTATGATCAGATGAGGCTATTGGAGCTCACTAGAATCAGCAAGAATTGGGAGCAGGAGCTTTGGGTGGAGTGAATGGTAGGTATTGCCTAGTGCTGCTCCAGAATATGCTGTGTGCACATGTTTATATGTCTCTCTGTGCCTAAGTTGGTATCATCGGAGCCAAAAGGGGATATATGGAAAGAACCATACTTTTAGCCTAGACCAGTGGTTGGCAAACTCATTAGTCAGCAGAGCCAAATATCAACAGGACAACGATTGAAATTTCTTTTGAGAGCCAAATTTTTTAAACTTAAACTTCTTCAAACGCCACTTATTCAAAATAGACTCACCCAGGCCGTGGTATTTTGTGGAAGAGCCACACTCAAGGGGCCAAAGAGCAACAGGACCATGAAGCCCCACAAAGAGCCACAGTTTGCGGACCACAGGCCTAGACAACTCCTAACTATCTTTTAGGATCTAATTCAGATGTTACTTCCTCTCTGAAATTTTCCAATCTCCTCAGACAGAGTCAGTTTTTACTTTCGTACCCTTAGTATTTATTTCCGATAAAGTCCTATTGGTATTATTTTCTTCCCTATGTGTCTTTCACTGAACTTCTTTAAAGTATAATCTGAGTGGTATTTTTATATCACCATGTTTACTATGTGCTAAGCATTCTTCAGGCACTGGGGGATATAATGTTGATGTAAATGGACTGATTCTTGTTCTCATACTAGAGGCGCGGTGAACGAATTTGTGCACTGGTGGGGTCCACCTGGCCAGCTTGCCAGGGGGAGGGGACACAGAAACTTGGCCAACTGCCCCTGTCCCTAATTGGGGTGGCGGAGGCTGATTGGGGCCAGGCTGGCTGCAGGAGGTGGGCAGGCCATAGTTTGTATCATGGTGACTGGTTGTTCTGGTTGCTTGGCCTTTTTTTCTTTCTCCCAAGTCTTTTCAACTGTTGTTTTTAATCTTAATATTTTTGTCCAGCTGCTTTGGAGAACTATGAAGAAATACAAAATCACCTTAGCCAAGAGTTTTGAGTGGGTAATTTTGTTATTTTACGTTGGCTGAAATCTCCCTTATGTTGACATTACAAAGACACTATGCACTGACAGAGGACAGGAAAAAGTGTCTTCACAACCCTCTAAAAACTCAGGAAAGCCCTGGTCAGTTTGGCTCAGTGGATAGAGTGTCGGCCTGCGGACTCCAGGTTCGAGTCCGGTCAAGGGCATGTACCTTGGTTGAGGGCACATCCTCAGTGGGGGGGGGGGGGGGGGGGGTGCAGGAGGCAGCTGATTTATGTTTCTCTCTCATCAATGTTTCTAACTCTCTCTCCCTCTCCCTTCTTCTCTGTAAAAAATCAATAAAATATATTTTTTTAAAAAACTCAGGAAGGCAAATGACCATTTTCTGTAAAGTACCGAGTAGTATAATAAATAACAGCAACAGAGGACCGTGAAGCCCCACATGTACTGAAAAAAAGCAAGTTTGCAAATATTTAAGTGAGCGTAACATCATATAATAAAGAGTAAACTGTTTGTGTCCAGAATTTAGCCTCCACAGCATATATCCATTATCAGCCATTTCAATGAAGACTTTTCTTATAATAAACAAACAAAAAATGATGCAAGTACTATTTACTATGTTGGAAATGCAAAATAATAAATAAAACTGATATTTCCATAAAATATTTGGAACTAATTTTGTTTTAATAAATACATAACATGGTGTTGGTTTTTATCTCTTTTTAGAGTTTTATTGGTCGTTCATTCTTGCTGTTTAAAAAAAAAGACATTCAAACTAATGTCAACCTTTAAGAATAAACTTTGGAATATTTAAAAAACATGTTCGGCCGAAACCTGCTTGGCTCAGTGGATAGAGCGTCGGCCTATGGACTGAAGGGTCCCGGGTTCAATTCTGGTCAAGGGCATGTACCTTGGTTGCGGGCACATCCCTGGTGGGGTGTGTGCAGGAGGCAGCTGATCAATGTACCTCTCTCTCATCGATGTCTCTAACTCTCTGTTTCCCTTCCTCTCTGTAAAAAAATCAACAAAAACATAAATAAATAAATAAATAAATAAATAAATAAAAGAACCTATTTGGAAAAATGAAACACATTTTTAAAATATATATTTTATTGATATTTTTTACAGAGAGGAATGGAGAGAGATAGAGAGCTAGAAACGTCGATAAGAGAGAAACATGGACCAGCTGCCTCTTGCACACCCCCTACCGGGGATGTGCCTGCAACCAAGGTACATGCCCTTGACCGGAATCGAACCCGGGACCTTTCAGTCCACAGACCAATGCTCTACCACTGAGCCAAACCGGCTTCTGCTGAAACACATTTTTTAATTGCCAGAATTATGCTTTGTTCTTGGTAAAATAACCTTTGCCCCTTCTTTTTACATCCCATTGATAAACCCTGGCCATAGTGGATATTGATGAAAGTCAAGGTTTTCCTCAAGAGAATCCAGATTCTTTGTGGCAATGGTTAAATTCTTTTCCAATGATGTCTGAGCTTCATCAATATCATACTTACGCATTATATTTGGCCCTAACCACAGACACACTATTGGTCGGAGGAACTGAAGCTTTGCCATACAGGTTATCTGCCAGTAAGAATTGGTGGACTTCTTCTTCTGCATGTATTTCAGAATTTCTAAAGTCTGCTTAATTTCAGGAATCTGACCCGTTAGCCTCCTTTTCTTTTGAGCAAGGTTGAGTTCCATAAACTTATACTTCTGGTATTGTTCATCCAACTTCTTTAGCACTGTATCCGCAGTCTCATTCCCAGGCTGATTCATGTAGGAATCCACATCTTCCACAAACACGGCCTCAGGAATCCCCAGGTGGAGCCACCGCCCGTTCCCTGAAGAGAGTTCTCCTAAACCACAGCCATCTCTAGCCTTGCTTGGCTTTTATATAAATAGATGGGTGTGGCAGGAAGGGAAAGGATATTCAATAAATGTTTGTTATAAATAACCTGAATTGATATTCTTAAGCAGAGAACTGAGTATCTACTTATCTGTCCTCTTGGTGATTTTTTTAGGGTGATGGCATATCATTTCTTGCATATATTAGCTGTTTAGTAAACATACATTTATCTGTTGAGTTCCTTCTAGGAAAAGGAATCTTTTTAATGAAATCAGTGTCATACACAAATGAAATGGGAGGTACTCTGTTATAATACTTTATTAGATCACGTAGAGAAGAGACAGGTTTCGGTGTAGGTGAAGTTGAAGTTGAGGGACAATCACTGAGGGGTACTGAAGTACCTAAAGCATTTGGCTGATGTTATAGTTTTCTGAACTTGCAAGTTTAAAAGAACAATAAGAAATGGAAAGTGTAAAAACTTCTCTTTCTGGTAAGTTATGTAAATATTGCCAATGCCCTAGGTTGTTTTGTGGGGCTGCCCAAGGGGCCGCGTACGGAAGGTCTGGAAGAAAAAGACAGCGAAGCAGCTGTTATTCTCATCCGGGAAAGCTGAATGTACTGGTGCAGTTGCTCTTGCCTCTGCTTCCCGGATTTGCTCAGAGGACACACCAGCTGAGTCTGCACTGGGAGTTGCTATGGGGAAGTAAACGTTCCAACTAATGGGCACACAGTGTGGAGCAACTTAGAAATCTTCCTTGTTGGCAGATCTCAAACTTCCTTTCCTCATAGATGCAAAAGGTCTTGGGACATTGAGAAGTTGTGGTTTCTGAGGCCCAGAGACTTATCAGCCCCACCAGAGTATTCACCAAAGGCCAGCAAGAGAGATTGGTTGTAACAATAAACTTTGTTTGGTTTCCGTCTCTGGTACTGGTTTGTACTTTTTCCATTTTGCCTGGAAAATTCAGAGCCTAGCCAGTGTGATTCCTCACCTTGTCTCACCTTTCTTCTCTGCTCTCCACCCTCTGGCTTGGTCTGTGGATTTCTCAGGCCTTTAGAGACATGGCTGGAGTGTATATGTGTTTCTCTGAACCAGAATTAAAAGTCCTGGCTTAGTCTGGCCTACAGATGGTGCACCTACAGACAGCCTCTACGTCGGTTTTTCTGCATGGCCTCAGATGGGAAACCTGAGTGGCCGCTGAAGTCGGGCCTTCCATATCACAGTGTCACCCTTTCTGACTCAGAGCTAAAGAAATTTGTCTGCATGATTAGGTGTCAGCTTTATTGCTCCCATATAGCTTGGAGTTTTCAGGTTCAGTTTCTTTTTAGCAAGTAAGCACTTCATATGTGATTGACGGACAGATTCAACTGCAGTGAATAAATGAAGGCAGGCACTGTGCCAATGCCATCAACATAACATGCCTCATTTTGAGATTTCCAAAGTTGGATTATCAAGCAGGATGAAGCAGATCGGTGGGTTTTCCTTTTGAGAAGTTAGGCGTATTTTTAGCCATTCTCTCTGCCTCGCCAAACCTGATCTGCCTCATCTAAGAATCTGAAGTGCTGCATCGTGCTGCCCCCAACTGGTTCTTTTTGGTGCTTATGTTACCACATCAGAAAATCTCAGATTATGTGGCACTTAAATTTTAAAAATATATATTTTTATTGATTTCAGAGGAAAGGGAGAGGGAGGGAAAGTTAGAAACATCAATGACTAGAGAATCATTGATCGGTTGCCTCCTGCAGGCCCCCTAATGGGGACCAAGCCCACAGTCCAGGCCTGTGCCCTTGACCAGAACCTAACCAGGGACCCTTTAGTCCACAGGCCAGCACTCTGTCCACTGAGCAAATCGGCTAGGGCTTAAATTTATTTATTTACTTATTTAATTTAATGTTTAAATATATATTTTATTGATTTTTTTACAGAGAGGAAGGGAGAGGGGTAGAGAGTTAGAAACATCGATGAGAGAAAAACATTGATCAGCTGCCTCCTGCAAACCCCCTACTGGGGATGTGCCTGCAGCCAAGGTACATGCCCCTGATCGGAATCAAACCTGGGACCTTTCAGTCTGCAAGCCGATGCTCTATCCACTGAGCCAAAAATGGTTTCAGCATGGCTTAAATTTTTTAAAGCACTTTCATATATTTGTATTGGATTCTCATAATAACATTGTGAGTTATATGGATCAGAAATTATCACACCTACTTTATAGGTGGAAAAACTGAAGGATAGCCTTATTAGTTGCCTTGTCCAAGTTAAATGATTATTAAAAATTGGACTAAAATTGAGATCTCTTGTCCCCAATTCTATTAGGTACCCTAGTCTTTTGTAAACTCAATAATACCCTCCATAATAGATATTAAGAGCTTAATTTTAGACTTGGAGGAATTTGCCCCCTTTTTTCCCTTGGAAGAAGGAGGGAGATAATACCAAATTATGTGAGGTTTGAAAAAATTCATTAACCTAATTGGCAAAAACTTTGAGCTCCTGTTTTGCATGAGGCTCTCTGACTTGGGTCTGCAGTCTCCTATCTCTGAGGTGTAATGTAGTGGTAAAGTGCATGGATGCTGGATCCAGGATGCCTGGGTTTGAATCCTGGCTCTGCTTCTTAATAATTGGGTAATCTTGAGCAAGTTTCTTAACTTCTAAATGCCTTTTGTCAAATGAGGATAATGGCATACTTTACCTCATAGGGTTATGTGCAGTGAATGAGATAATTTTAAGTTCTTAGAATAGTGCCTGGCACAAAGTAAGCACATATAAATAACTATTAGCTGCTGTTATCATCATCCCCTTATAAATATGCTTATTTGCTCTTTAAAAAATATTTTTATTGGTTTCAGAGAGGAAAGAAGAAGGAGAAAGAGAGAGAAACCTCAATGATGAGAGAGAATCATTGATTGGCTGCCTCCTGCACATCCTCCACCGGGGATCAAGCCTGCAACCTGGTCATGTGCCCTGACCGGGACTGAACTGTGAATTCCTGGTTTATAGGTCAACCACTGAGCCATACCAGTCGGGCACTTGTTTGTTCTTTTAAAAAGTTAGGAATGACGAACAGACAGATTTCTTAAAAGAGTACATCTTCACATAGTTTCTCCATAGTTTTCTCTCCTACTCACTCCTCAGTTCACTTGGGTCTTAATCACTTTACTGAAACTGCTCTGGCCATGGTTGCCAATGACTTCCTACTTATAAATTCTGTAGATACTTTTGGTCTTTTCCTCTTTGGAGTTTTATCTTTCTTTGACTTCTAGGATGACATTCTTACTTGATTCTTCTTTTCCTGCCTGCTCCTTTTCTCACCTTACATGTAAATTCCTGGGCAATTTCATACATTCCTTGGCTTCAGTGATTACGTTAGCTCAATGTTATTGCTTCCTAAGTCTCAGTGTATAGCCTAACTTTGTTCCTGAACTTTAAACAACTCTCTATTTGACATCTCCACTTTGGTTGTCCCACAAGCCTTTAAACTCAACATTGTCTTGAGAGAGGGAGAGAAAGATAGAAACATCAATGATGAGAGAGAATCATTGAGTGGCTGCCTCCTGCACGCCTCTTACTGGGGACTGAGCCCGCAACCCAGGCACGTGCCCTTGATTAGAATTTGAACCTTGGACCCTTCAGTCCACAGGCTGATGCTCTTTCCACTGAGCCATACCTGCTAGGGCTCAAGTTTTGTGTACATCTTTTTATTTTATTTTAAGTTTTTATTGATTTTAGAGAGAGAAGAAGGGAGAGAGGGAGAGAGAGAAGCATGCTCCTTCCCCACAACCCAGTCCCGATCCCCATTTGCCCTGACTGGGAATTGAACCAGAGACCTTTTGTTACATGGGATGACACTCAACCAACTAAGCCACACCGGCCAAGGCTCTAAGTACATCTTGAATCTTGCTCTGTTCCATTGCCTCCATGATTGCCTTAACTCAGACATCTGTCTTTCACCAGGATTATTGCAATACTCTTCTATTTTTCCTTTTCCATATTCTCTATTCTGTCATGTTATTGCTAAAATAATATTTTCTTTAAAAGCAAATATAAATGTTATTATGTTTAAAAGACTTTCTTTTGTTCCCTGTAGAAAAGGTAAAGCCATATATCTTAGCAAAGCATATCAGCCTCACCTGCCTCTCCTGGCCATATTGACTAAGTTGGTTTTTTGTATGCATCATACATTTAACCTATATCTTTGCATATGCTGCTCCCTTTGTGTGGACTTTCTTTTCTGTTCCCCCAGGTTATTCTTTTGACTCCTTATTTCCTTTGTGCAGCTTTCTCTGGCATGTTCAGATTGAGTTAGTAACTTTATTCTGTATGCTACATAGCACTGTGGTGGTACATGTACAAAGCTCTTATTTTAGCATTTACCATATGCTGATGTTAGTCTGTATCCCTTAATAGATTGTGATCTCCTTAAAGGAAGGTATCTTTGTGTCTAGATGCAGAATAAGCCCTCAGTCATCTAAAAAACAGCTATGAACAAAACATTCAGTCTCTATCTTCTAAGTGTTACTGTCTAGTGGTTTCGCCACCATTTCGTATGTTCCTGACCAATGATAGCTGGGTTTTCCTTGTTTTACAGTATATCAACGCTGGGAACCTGGAACAGTTGCTAGACAGTAACCTGTATTTGCCCTGGACTGTGAGGGTGAAACTGGCCTATGACATAGCAGTGGGCCTCAGCTATCTTCACTTCAAAGGCATTTTCCATCGGGACCTGACATCTAAGGTATGAAGGCTTTGCTTGCACCACTTAACACTGTCCTCCATTATCAAGAAAGCGGTGTTAAGAAACCAGTCACTAATAAGCTTTGAAATGCAGAGTTCTTTTATAGATTTAACATTTAATCACAGAGGATACAAATTAATACTCTATATAGTTAGTCCTTAGAAAGCAAATTTCGGCTCACAGCAGGTACCTTTCAGTGTCGAGCCAGGCAACACATACATCTTGAGAAACTTCACGCTTTACTTTAATCTCCTGAATATGTGTGTTGTAGGAGCAGATGGCATGAGGAGGGTTAAGAGGTTCTTGCCCAATAGGATGATAGCAGTCAAGACAATGTGGGAGCCTGTCTTTTATTGTTCTCTCTCATGGCCTCCAGGAAGTAGCTCTTTTTCTTTTAAAAAAAAAAAAATATTTTATTGATATTTTACAGAGAGGAAGGGAGAGGGATTGAAAGTCAGAAACATCGATGGGAGAGAAACATCGATCAGTTGCCTCCTGCACACCTATTGGGGATGTGTCTGCAACCAAGGTACATGCCCTTGACCAGAATCAAACCTGGGATCCTTGAGTCCGCAGGCCAACGCTCTATCCACTGAGCCAAACTGGACAGGGCAGGAAGTAGCTCTTAACTGAGAGCAGGAGTTCGGAGATTTTTAGTCACTTGAGTGCAGGTTTTGAGGGCCATAATGTACTGACCCATTTTCTATGTGTGTGATTGAGTTTCTGCCATTCTGCCAGTTCCCCTTTGGTGTTAGCTGGTCTCTGTAGTATTCTCTTGCTGTCCAACGTGCTGTGTGACCAGGTTTGAAAACAGTTGCTTTTAGAGGAAGTTGGCCATGCTACAGGCAGGCCCCACCGGGCCAAGTGGCCCAGGCTACCACTGGGGCGGGGCTTATATAAATAGTACTGTTTGATCATTGATGTGGGAAATATAAGTCATCTACTATGAGCTGGTTTAAAGTCTTCTAGGGAAGTATATGAGAGTTTTGTACCTGCCCAAGAAAAGCTGTCATTTTATTCCCCATCCTCAACATATACACATGCACAACATACATGCATCCATATACTCCCACACCTCTTCTTGTCGTGGATGAGGGATAAGGGAGAGTGTTATAAGAAAAAGTTTGCAAAGAGAACAAAAGCAGGCTGTACTCTCAGAGAAGTAAGTTTCTGGCTACCTCACACTAGAATAATTCTGGTGTTCCAAATAGTAGTACTGTCCCTGAGGAACCCTGGCCATTGGTTGATAAACTACTATACAGAAAATAGCTTTAGGAGAGGTGGTTGTAGGGCCCATCAGCTGCACTGTTAATAAAGTAGCACTAAGACTGGCAAATGGAATGTGGTGACCAACAGGCCCAGTTGTGAGGAGGCCTTTGTCTTCCTTGGTACCTGCAAGGACTGGACAGTTGGACAGCTGGGACCTGGAAGATGGTATCTTTCCCCCTCATCAGCCTTGTCTCGTCCCCAAGAAGATTTTAGAAAGTCAAGACTAGGGAAACTGTACTTGTTCCAGGCAAATGAGTGGGTTCATGTCAGCTTAGACACTGCCATAAGTTGATAGCCTCGTCTCACATTGGGCGTGCAGCCAAAATCAAATCTTTGCAGCATCATTTTCTCCAAGGTGGAGAAAGATCATGACTAGTTATCCATCAGTCATACAGCTATTTTCCCCACACCTACATGAGTATATATATTTAAAAAATATTTTTTATTGAATTCAGAGAAGGGAGAGGGAGAAAGAGATAGAAACATCAATGATGGGAGAGAATCATTGATTGGCTGCCTTCTGCACATCCCACACTGGGGACGTGCCCCTACTCAGAATTGAACCATGACCTCCTGGTTCATAGGTCAATGCTCAATCACTGAGCCATGCTGGCCGGGCATGACTATAACATTTTTGGAACTGTAGGGTAAGACCACTGTCCTTTGGTTTTCTTAATAGGGCGTAGGTATTCTCCAGTGCCTGCCAATGGCTTGAAATGAGAAACCAGGAACTTAGGAGAAAGTACTGTATCTCTCTGAGCTGTTTTCTGGGTCTGAACTTTAAGGAGGTATTGAGGGTACTTCCAGGTGTTAAGAACCAATGACTTTGCAAACTGGAGACAGGCTAGGAAGTGCATTTTAGGGAATCTCAAGTTGAAGAAGAACCAGGAAACTTTACAAACCAGACCATCCAATAGGAGAGACTGACTGTGTTCACTGCCCTTTTATCATTTCTGACCTTTTGTCTGAATGTTCCAGCCTCATTGTAACTGTGTTGCAGGGATGAGGAAGAAGGTACATCCACACCAAGGCCAGAGCAGGCCCCCCCCCCACCACCACCGAAGACCTGTATTGTGGTAACAGTGACCATAATAGTGAGAAGTCTCACAGGAGAAATAGGCTAAATGGACAGAGTAGGGCTTTGACTTTTCCAGTTGATCTCCTTATTGCCAATGTTGGGTCCGAGTTTGATTTCTTTAAGTGTAATGGGAGATTCACTTCATATTAACTTGTTTATTTTATTGTGTTGTGTCTCGCACCTAGTGTAGAGCCTGTCATAGGGGCTTTCTGGCTCTCTTTCAGGAAATGTACTTGATAGTACAGAGGCCAAAACATCTGCTCGAGAGCTGAGATTGAATCCCAGACCCAGTTTTGTCCCACACCTCCAAATGACTTAAGTGCCCTTGGGGCCTCAGGGTTCCCAGTCTGTAAAATAGATTCTGTCTTTGGCCTCACAGGAGCAATCAGTCTGGACTTCTCAGACCAGAGTTCGCAGGAGGGATTTAAAAATATATATTTTATTGATTTTTCACAGAGAGGAAGAGAGAGGGATAGAGAGCTAGAATCGTCGATGAGAGAGAAACATCGACCAGCTGCCCCCTGCACACCCCTCACCGGGGATGTGCTCTCAACTAATGCACATGCCCTTGACTGGAATCGAACCCGGGCCCCCTTAGTCCGCAGACCGACGCTCTACCACTGAGCCAAACTGGTTTCGGCCACAGGAAGGATTTAAAGTAGTGGGAACATGTTCCAGGTAGGTAAACCAGGACAGAGAAGCAGGTGCCTTTTTTCCAGATGATCCTGAGCCTGGATAGAAGCAAAGAAGATCCCTAGTTCCTATCAGAGCACCTCCTGAAAGTAGTATTGCCTCTGCAGGATTCACATGCCAGTGGTTACTCTAATATGGCTTTCAAGAGTGAAACGTTGCTGAAACCGGTTTGGCTCAGTGGTAGAGCGTCGGTCTGCGGACTGAAAGGTCCCAGGTTCGATTCCGGTCAAGGGCATGTACCTTGGTTGCGGGCACATCCCCAGTGGGGGGTGTGCAAGAGGCAGCTGGTCGATGTTTCTCTCTCATCGATGTTTCTAGCTCTCTATCTCTCTCCCTTCCTCTCTGTATAATATCAATAAAATATATTTTTTTTAAAAAAGAGTGAAACGTCTGTCAGAAATAGCTGTATAAGTCTAATTTTGTAATTCTAAGAAATCGTCTGATACAACTTTGTGCAGTGGTGATACTGATAGTTTACTTAGAAGGAAGTGGGAGGTAATGTGGCTTTAAAACTATTCACTTCATGAGCCAGCAAGAAGTGACAATGACCACACACTGGCTTTTACCTGTGGCTCTAAGAGAAGCTAGTACAACTGCGCACAGCCTTGGCTCTCAGAGACAACTGAGAAAGCAGTTTGTTTCTGCTTATTGCCATTACTGCCCTGGGTCGGGAAAGCACCACTGCATTTGGTTACCCTTAGGAGTATGGATTATGAATTATGGCTATATTCTTGGTTATTAGTTTTTGTATATAAGTATTACTTCATTGACTCCAGAGGAGCCACTCTGGTGAATCCATCCGAGTGAAAAGCCTTTCCCGCTATGGTCTTAGGCTGTACTGTGCAACAGCTAGGAGCAAAAAATGTCCATTTTCTTGAGACTGAAGAGAGCATGAATTAGGAACAAAGTTGAATGCTGGAGGAAGTAGAGTGTTGTCTATTAGGGCACCCTGTATTTTTTTATAATGAGATTCATCAATAGCATTTGAAAATCATTTATACTAGTACTGTGCTATTATTAAAGGGCATAGTATTAGGGACATAGAAATTACTGGAACACAATCTGTACTATCCTTGGGCTTTTACTTTATTTTTTTTTTTTCATTCTTGGGCATTTAGGCTAGTTTAGGAGACAGATATGTGAGCAGATTAGTACATAAGAGCTATGGTAAGTGGGATGGAGGGCAAGGGATGGGACAGCAAACCAGATAATCTTCCAAGAGACTTAAACAGTCTCGGGCATTTAGGAGGGCAGTTCAGTCTCTGGCCTCCCTGTGCTGTGTTGGTTTTATTCAGAGCCAACAGTGACTCTGCAGTTGCTGTAGGAGACCTCAGTAAGTGCTCTCAGGTGTTTACTTTGGCCCAGTTTCTTGTTTTTAAATTTATTTTTATTGATTTCAGAGAGGAAGGAAGAGGGAGAGAGAAATAGAAACATCAATGATGAGAGGGAGCCATTGATCAGTTTCCTCCTGCATGCCCCCTACGGGGGATTAAGCCTGCAACCCAGACATGTGCCCTGACTGGGAACCAGTCGTGACTTCCTGGTTCATTGGTTGATGCTCAACCACTGAACTACACTGGCCCAGGCATTCAGTGGTTTTTAGTTTATTCAACCAACATCACTATCTAATTTCAGAACTTTTCATCATGCCAAAAAGAAACCCTCCTTATCCTATTCCCCTCTCCCTTCAGCCCTTGGCAACTAATCTATTTTTAGTTTCTATGGATTTTCTTATTTTGGACATTTCATATAAATGGAATCATATAACATGTTATTTTCTGGGGAGTATCACAGTTAGATTTACATTTTATGAAGATCATGCTGGCAGGAATGAGGAAGGTGGATTATGGGATCAAGCCTGGACCACATTAGAAGAGTATTGCAATATTCAGGGGAGGAATGAAGAGGACCTGAACTGGACCAATAGTAATAAGATGAAGAGGAAAGGACTGATTTGAAAAACATTTTAAAGAGAAAATTAGTTGGAGTAAGAGTAAAAATATAAGATCAATCCCAGGTTTCTGGGTTAGCAAACTGAATGGAAAAAGGCAGTACCAGCCTTTAAAAAAATAGCTTGTTTTAGTTCTTGGGAGAAAAAGTTGAGTTCAGGTTTGCGTGTGTGTAGTTCAACATGGCAATCCAGAAGTTGTCCAGAAATAGGCAGGCTGTCTAAATCTGCAGCTTGAGGATCAAGGTCAGGGCTGAGGATATACATTTGGGAGCCATGAGCACAAAGGTGGTAATTAGAAAAGAAATGTAGGATAGCCTCCACAAAAGAGCACAAGAGCTGTAGGCCTAAGATAGAACCCTGAAAACAATCATCTTCGGATGGGAAGAAGAGTCTGCAATGGAGTCTGTAGAGTAGCCAAAGATAGAGAAGGAAATCCAGTCATAGAAGCCAGGAGGGCCTGGCCGGTGTAGCTCAGCTGATTGAGCGATGGTTGCCTGTGCACCAAAAGGTTGCTGATCGCTAGTGCGATTCCCCATCAGAGTAAGTGCTCAAGTTGGGGGCTTGATCCCCCAATCAGGGTGCATGCAGAAGGCAGCCAACCAGTGTTTTTTTCTCTCTCTCTCTCTTCCTCTCTCTAAAAATCAATAAAATCATATATTTTTTTAAAAGCCAGAAGAGAAGAATAAAAAAGGAATGGGGGTGGCTCAGTGGTTGAGTATAGATCTATGAACCAGGAGGTCACAGTTCAATTCCTGGTCAGAGCATATGCCTGGGGTTTTGGGCTCAATCTGCAGGAGGCAGCCAATTGATGATTCTCTCTCATCACTGATGTTTTTCTCTCTCTCCCCCTTACTTTCTGAAATCAATTAAAAAAAAAATTAAGCAAAAGGAATGGGAGTAGCCTCTAACTAGCCTCTCATAGCTAATCTGTTAGCTCCAGGACCACAAATGATTATTCTCTACATGCCTACTGCTAACACAATTCCTGAATGATACCTAAAATCACTGATGGGAGTAACCAGCAGTGTCAACAGCAGGAAGATCAAGTAATGTAAGCCATAGAACTCATTGGGGCCGAAACTGGTTTGGCTCAGTGGCAGAGCATCGGTCTGTGGACTGAAAGGTCCCGGGTTCAATTCCTGTCAAGGGCATGTACATTGGTTGCGGGCACATCCCCGGATATATATATGTATAGTCCTGTTAAGGGCAGGCCCAGGAGTTTGTTGGAAAACCCGAGGGGCTAATTCTGGTCAGGGTTCCTCCCCATTTTGCTTATCACCTCAGATTCAGACTCCTAACATTTGGTTCTTTGGTTTTCAGTATTCCATCTTTGTCTTTGGGTCTAATGCCTGGTTATTGGCTGTGAATGAGCTTTAAGAACCCCATTTGTAAGGCTCTGATCATCCCTGCCTTAGCCATTTCTCAGCTGCTCAGAGAAGCTACTGTGAAGTCACTTACTCCTGAACGGTGATTTGCAGTGAACGAACAAGTCTCCGTGAATGTGAAGATGGAGCAGAAACGGAACAGCTTTGACAAGGCAGTGCACTGTGGCCAAACTCTGTTCCTTATTTGCTGTATTTAACAAGGTTGTTTCTGAGCGCTATAAAACAAATAGTAAAAAGGACTTTAGACTGAGCCCTGGAGAAAGGAGCCTGAGATGTTAGTGAAATAGGAAGAGGGAAAAATAGGTGACAGATCTGAGCTGCCACTGCCTCATAGGCCAGTGCCCTAAGCCTGGGCTTGGGCTGTCTAATAGGCGAGCTGGCTTAGGGCCCAAAGACATTCAAAGGCAATGAGCTGGGATGCTGAGCCAGCAGGATGGGAGGGCTAACACCAGAACAGGCACAAGGATGCTCCTGCTTGAAAGCTAGAAATGATGCGTGTCTCTCTGGTATCCAGGTCAGGAGAGGATGTGATGAAATCACAAGCTTATTCTGCTTCAGGGAAAAAGAGAATATAGTGTAATTGCATCAAGGTCAGAGTAAGGGACTGATTTGTACCTAATGTGGAATAAGTAGGAGGTGACTTGGCAACGCCTTGGCAACTAGATGCCAAGGCTGGTGAGGACGAGGGAGGGCTGGTGTGGGTCAGATAGGGCCTTGCTGGCCCTAGAAATGTCCCTGTGAACCAAGGATCCCTACTCTCTGCTGCAGAGTGGTGTAGGACTGTTTTGAATGCAACTATTTGAGGAGAGTTTTATTATTTACAAGCTGTTTGGGTTTCTCCTTTTTCTGGAGACAGTAGCAGTTGTTTAGTCAGCATGAGCTGAGCCTCTCCTATGAGTTGAATACTGTGGGGAACCAGAAAGTGCTCCCGAGGAGCTGATAGCCTGCTAGACTTTAAGAGGAAGTAGCACAGAGGAGGAGTTAAAGGAGTTGAAAGGAGAAAGAAATAAAGGTAAAAGCTGGAGGACAGGACTGGAAATGTATCTTGCCTTAAAACATAGAACATTTTGAGGTGAAAAGGAGAATTGGGAGAACATCCCAAATGGAACAGAACAGTATACGCGTGACCTTGCCACTGGCTGGTGTAATGGGACATCTGAACAGGGCTTGAAGGCCCTGCTCAGGCTTCACAAGTCAAGCGTGTCTATGCAAGTCTGGCTGAAGACGTGTGCAATCGGGCATCAGGGGCAGAGACGGGAGCTGGTGGAGAGGTAGGCAGTTGGTTTAGAGCCAGATCATACACTTTTAATACCAGAGTGGAGGTTATTTGTGATCCTGTGGGCAGTGAAAGTTAGTTTATGTTTGGGTACTTGTTCTATGCTTATATTTTTTGGCAAGGTCAGGCCTGGCCTTTGGTCTGTACATTCTGAAGACGGAGGCCAGGGGCCTGATAGTCTTCCTCACTAGATTGTTAGCTCCAAGAGGACAGGGGTTTCTGTTTGTTGAGGTGTCTCTGTCACTTAGAGCCTTGCCTGGCACATAGATAAATAGCCGAAACCGGTTTGGCTCAGTGGATAGAGCGTCAGCCTGTAGACTGAAAGGTCCCGGGTTCGATTCCGGTCAAGGGCATGTACCTTGGTTGCGGGCACATCCCCAGTGGGTGTGCAAGAGGCAGCTGATCGATGATTCTCTCCCATCGATGTTTTAGGCTATCTTTCTCTCTTCCTCTAAGAAATCAATAAAATATATTTTAAAAAATTTTTTAAAGTGTTTGAAGTACAATATGAATCCTAGGGCAGCCATTCAAGATCCAAGCCTACCTCATCTCACATGGCTGTCATGGTAATGTTATGGCTGGCTGACCCCCACTTCTGAGCCACCCTGTCTTCTTCTTTGGGAACCCTAGAACTGCCTGATAAAGAGGGATGAAAATGGCTACTCTGCAGTGGTAGCTGACTTTGGCCTGGCGGAGAAGATCCCTGATATCAGGTGAGCAGCCCTAATGGGTACTGGTTATAGAAGTGACTAAGGCAAAAAACAAAACAAAAAACACACAAAAAATACTCCTGCTGCCTCCCTAGAGGCCAGGACTTGGTCACAGCTCAACCTCAGCTCCCTAAATTTGGTCAGTCCTAGTCTGTACCCATCCTTGGGGGAGAATTCCCAATATTGATATCCTATTATACTGGTCAGTGGCAAGCTCATTTTTTATATCATCTCGCCTTATAGCATGGGGAGGGAGAAGCTGGCTGTGGTGGGCTCCCCCTTCTGGATGGCACCTGAAGTTCTCCGAGACGAGCCCTACAACGAGAAGGTGAGTCTGGGGGTCCCAAGGCTTAGTTGTCCTTAGAACCCACTCTTAGCAGTCACCCTTCTTGTTCAGGGGAGGATCTACCACCAGAGCAGGGCTGGTACCTGGCAGCCACCCAGTGAATGAATTGAATGACATATGGGCAGTGGAATGTAGGCCTGGGCTGTGGACATGAGGGGCAGAAACCTCACTTCTCAGCCCACTGAAAGGGAAACTGAGGTCTCACTACCCTCCAGGCGGACGTGTTCTCCTATGGTATCATCCTCTGTGAGGTCATCGCCCGTATCCAGGCTGATCCGGACTATCTTCCCCGCACAGAGGTGAGTTGCAGGCATGGGGATCAGTCCACTGGGGTGGGGCTGCTTTTGAGGCTGAGGAACCATTTTGTTCTTGGGGTGGGGGTGCTGGAACTTGGTATGTGTGGCTAGTTCTTAGGGGCAATTCTCAGCCTCTCCTTCTGAGCAAGCCAGGATGGATGGAGGGGTTAATGACCTGTCTACCCTTGTCCTCTGTTCCCTCCCCACTAAACCCATTCACAGAACTTCGGGCTGGACTATGACGCTTTCCAGCACATGGTGGGAGACTGTCCCCCAGACTTTTTGCAGCTTACCTTCAACTGCTGTAATGTGAGTGTATCCTCCTGCCCCCAGCTTTGGTCAGGGCTGGGTTCACCTGGTTAGAACTGTAGAGAGACACTAACTAGCCTCATAAGGGGCCCCATTTTCACTGAATGACAATGCTCACGGCCCCTCCTCTGGAGGCCTGCCACTCTCCAGAGCACTGGTCCAAATAAAGGAAAATTGCTCTGTACAGTCTGTTCCTCAGCCTGCAGGGTAGACCCACCACCCCTTGCCTTAGGTGTTAGTGGAACTCTGGTCAGGCTTTAGTTAAGACTATGGACCCAGCTGGTCCTAAGGCTGATGGGAGAGGCTCTTGTTAGCTTTCATTTTATACAGCTCTGAGGCTGGACTTACCTGTTATGACCAAGGAGTAGCTGGGCTTTGCCAAGGTAACTTCGAGAAACACATTGGCAGCAGAACACAAGAAAGAACAAACCAATGTGAACATAACCTTTAGAAGAGTTCTGTGCCAAAAAAGACAGGGCACAGAAAGGTTGCTGAGACAGGGAAGGATGTTAGAAGATAGCATCTTCCTTGAATTTACTCTGGGAATCATCCTGAGGGTCTGTGGCCTTCAGAAAAGGTCTCTTAGCTGCACATCTGAGTCTTAAAAGATGCTAGAATCAGACTAACACGCTGTCCCTGTGGGTGGAAGGTGGGAGGGCAGGGCTAATGGCTGCTATGGGTAACTACAGATGGACCCCAAGCTGCGCCCATCCTTTGTGGAGACTGGGAAGAACTTGGAGGAAATTCTGAACCACCTACAGGAGGAAGAGCTGCACCCCACTGCTAAGGGTAAGAAATTAGGGTTGTGGAGTCTTCCTCTGCAGGGCTGTGAAAGCAGGGTCCTATGTCCAAAAAGAAAGGTGCCGGGTGGGGGACAATGGGAAAAATACTGAACTCCAAGAGTTGTGGTTTGGTACACTGCCTCCTCCTTTCAGTCTGTTTTCTCACTGGTGAAATAGGGACAACAGTACCTACTTTGTTTTCCCAAGTAAAAACACTTTGTGTGGTGCTTGTATCTGTTATGCCTAGTACAGTAACCCTGACCTGTAATGTTCTTCAGGACTCCTGGAGAAGGCACCTGGGATGAAGCGACTGAGCTCACTAGATGAGAAGATCCCTCCCAAGTCCCCGCGCCCAAGACGTACTATCTGGTTGTCTCGAAGCCAGTCAGACATCTTCTCCCGTAAGCCCCAACATACAGTGAATGTCTTGGACCCCTACTACCAGCCACGAGGTGGTGCTGCCAGCACCCCCAAAATCAACCCTTTCAGTGCTCGCCAGGACCTCAAGGGTGGCAAGGTCAAGTTTTTTGACCTGCCCAGCAAGTCTGTTATTTCCCTGGTATTTGACCTGGATGCACCTGGGCCTGGAACTTTGCCTGTGGCTGACTGGCAGGAACCCCTGGCCCCACCTGCTCGCCGGTGGCATTCTTTGCCTGGTTCACCAGAGTTCTTGCATCAAGAGGCCTGTCCATTTGCAGGCCGAGAAGAATCCCTGTCTGATGGGCTCCCACGTCTCAGTAGTCTTAAGTACAAAGTAAGAGAGATCCCGCCATTCCGAGCATCTGCCCTACCAGCTGCTCCAGCCCATGAAGCCATGGACTGCTCCAGCTCCCAGGAAGAAAACGGTTTTGGGCCCAGGCCTCGGGGGGCCAGTCCATGCCTTGCAGGTGCCTCTGAGGAGATGGAGGTAGAAGAAAGGCCAAGAGACTCGGCTCCAATCCTCTTCTCTGTCTCAAGCATGGGCCTGAAAAGCCAGGGAGAGCAGGATGGTTGAGGGGTTAATCCCTGCCTCACCTTGAGGATGGACCTTCAGCTGAAGCCACAGGGCCCCCTTGGTACACAGTCTGGACTCTTCCCTGGATCCCACAGAGCAGGCAGGCTATGCCAAGTCAGGCTCAGTTTGGGGGCTCCAAGTGCCCAGTGACTGTGAGAGGGGAGGCAGCAGTGCGAAGCCTTCCTTGTTGGGGCCAACAGCCGATTCCAACCTTCTGAAATCCTGCAAGGAGCTCTGGCCCCCAGCTGACCCCCAATGCATTTTTCTGCAGACAAAACCAGAAGACTCCTAGTTCTAGTTTGAGCTGGCAGACAGCTATTACCCCAGGTTCTTTCTCCACCCCAGGTCTGTCTCTTGCCCTTCCCTGGGACATATAAACTACTGGATGGAACCCGGAGCTGACCAGGAGGCCGAAAAAAGGGCCTGGCTATCTCTCAGACCTGAAGACTGGGGTGCTTCTTGCCAGAATGACTAAGACACACTTGAATAATTGCTGTTTGCACTTACTGCACAGTCAGACCACGTCACTACATTTCTATGCAATGGGGAGGACAAGGCAGCGTGGTGGTCATGGCTTTTAGCTAACCTACTCTCAAAGATCTTTTCCAGTTCATTAACCTACTTTCATATTTATGAAGGGAGTTCTTAATGTTCTGCCTTATAAGACTTTCAACCTTGTGGTTGGGAGTGGGGCTGGTTTTGTAGGCCCTAGGGCCTGCTCCATGTGTTTGTCAACATGTGATACATACACCCAATTGGTTAAACGGTTTATACATGGACTGATTTTCTTCCTTCCCTGCTCTGGCTGGAGCTATGGGAACAGTCTGTCTTTATAGAGCCGCAATAAGAAATAACCAAAGATAAAGCTGGTCAAACATTTTCATAACTTGTTTCTGATTTTTTTTTTCTTTTTTTTGGTAAAACTTTCCCAAGACACTCTCAGACTTAAAAATAAAGTTGGTTTCTACAGGTACTGGTCAGCCCTCTTGCTTGTGCCATTGTTCCTCAGCCTCTGGGGTAGACAGTCCAGAGCAGTGCATCAGCATCTCTGTTAGGAGCCCTCCTCCCCAGCTCTGGAGTGGTTGGGAGCAGGACATTCATAGGCTACCGGGACCAGACCCCTCTGCTCTGCCCTCAGCTTCTCTTCTTGGGCTTTGGGTGCTCAGCAGCTCAGCTGCTGCCCCAAGCCAACTTCATCTTCTGGTTGTGGGCTTTGGAGGAACGGGAGAACTGGCTCTTGGCCACTGTGAGGGGTACAGCTTTGCCACTCAGGTATATCTTGTTGTGGCATTCAGGTAGCCAGGGTCCAGAGCTACAGGGCTGAGGTTCTTGGCTTATTCCCATGTAGGCCATCACATAACCTGTCATGAAGGCATCAAAACCAGCCCGATGCAATCCATCTCCCGGCACTGGGTTAGAGCTGGCTTGGCTCTCTGGTGCTTCTAAGGCAGCCACGCCAGCTGTTTCAGGCCTTGTTGCTTTAAGTCTCATCTCCAAGTCATTTTTGGGATCTTGCTCGGAGGCAGGCTGGTTGCTAGCCTCCTCCTCAGCCGCCTCCAGCTCCGTCCCCACAGCCGTGAGGCCGTCCCCACAGACCTGCTTAGTGGGAGGACCGTCCTCAGCTTCTCCAAGGGCCTGCTTCCCATACAGGCTCAACAAAGCCCGCTGTCGTTTTTCCTTACGTCGCTGCCGTCGCCGCTGCCGCTTACCCTTTGCGGCAGTTTCATCGGTGTCAATGATAAGGTCAATATCATGGGACCAAGGACACTGCGATCCCAAGGGGCACCAGCCGTAGGCCTAGAGGCAGGAAAGAGGCTTAGAGAGGGGTGCCAGGTATCAGAACCTTCCCTCCCCCCGGAAATGGGCGGGGGCTCTCACCGAGAAGTTATCGCAGACGATGGTGAAATGCGGACGGTGGGTTGCAGGGGGCATACAGCAGCGGTAGTCTATATGGGCCCTCATGCTAGCAGGGTAGTTGCAGAACTCCAGGATAAGGTGTGGGCTGCCGGCTGCCTGCTGCTTTTCATTTTCCCGCTCACTGTAATAGTGCAAGAGGGTACTGGTTCACTAGCATATAAGCTCCATGCGAACAGGGGTTTCATCTGTTTTGTTCACTGCTGAATCCTCAGCACTAAAACAGTGCCTGGCACATGATCGGTACTCAATAAATATAAAATGGGTTTATACCAGGCCCCACCGCTTCCCCTCAACCAGTCCCTTACCATTTCCGGAAGGCATATTCTAGGTAGGAGGCCACAAAGCGGGCGTGAAACTCAGCAGCATATTTGGTGTCATAAATGCCAGCTGGGAACATTTCACACAGGTCAGCCGTGAAAGTTCCCAAGCTCTCGGGCAGATGTGCATAGAAATTCTGGTACAGGAACACCAAGTCTATGAGACCGTTATGCAGTATCAGAGGCCGGCGGGCCCGGATCAGCTCCAGGAACAGTGTCCTCACTGACTGGCTCTGGCTCTCATCGCCCTGGTTGGAAAGAAAGGGGTCACCGGGAAGGGCTGAGCCCACACGGAGCCTCTTTCACAATATATGTATCCCGAGCTCCCCCACCTGGAAAGCTCTCCCTCCGCACCTAACCCACTGCTCTTCACCCACATATCCGTCTTATTTCCCCAGCCCTGTCACTAGTGACTGCCTAAGAAGCAGATCCTCCCGCATAGCCAGCCTGTGGTAGGAAGAAGATGAAATCACAGAAGAGGCAGTCTCAAGGCTGGAGACGTACCTTGTCGTTGCCCTTATGGTACGGGATACCCTGGGCATACTGCCTGTTGAAGTCGAAGCCATGCTGTACCAGGAACTGCACAGACTTTGGCTCTATGACATACTCTTCCGCGCACAGCAGGGTCAGATTGAACACCTGGATCAGGTATGAGTGTTCACCCTGGGAGAGAAGGAGGATTCCCTACATCAAAACCTCACATGGGCCCGAACAGTGTGGCCCACTGCTTGAGCATGGACCCATGAACCAAGGGTTCATGGTTCAATTCCCGGTTTCAGGCTTGATCCCCAGTAGGGGGTATGCATGAGACAGCTGGTCAATGATTCTCATCATTCATGTTTCGATCTCTGCCTCTCCTTTCCTCTTGCAAATCAATAAAAACATTTAAAAAAATAACACCACCAAAACAAAAACAAAAACAAAAAAAAACAGAAGAGCCGAAACCGGTTTTGCTCAGTGGATAGAGCGTCGGTCTGTGGACTGAAAGGTCCCAGGTTCGATTCCGGTCAAGGGTGTCTACCTTGGTTGCGGGCACATCCCCAGTAGGGGATGTGCAGGAGGCAGCTGGTTGATATTTCTCTCTCATTGATGTTTTTAGCTCTCTATCCCTCTCCCTCTCTGTAAAAAATCAATAAAATGTATTAAAAACAAGCAAACAGAAAAAAACAAACAAGAACCTTATCCATAATGTTCCCCAGGATCTCAACCCTCCCTTTTCCCCAGTCACAACCTGGAAAGGGAATGAAATCAGCACATACCTTGTCTGGCTGCTGCTTGAAGCAGGCGAGGCCCAGGGAGAGGATAGAACGGGTCCTGGCAGCATGACACACGGCCTTATAGCGTTCTTCGACGCACCTTGGGGTTGGGTTTGGGGGTGGCTGTGGCTTCGAGTAAGCCTCGTGAAGGGCCCAAACCACCCAGGATGACTTCCACTCCAGGGCTAAGGTTTGCCCCCACTTCCCCTCGTCAGGGTTGGAACTAAAGAGATCACAGATTATACTTACTGGTTCAGCAAACTCTTCCTGTCCCCAAGCCCACTCAGTTCCTACGGGTGGTTAAAGGGAGAGCTGAATTAGGTCCCCAACACCAGCCCTTTCACCATCACCTGCCCTCCTAGCTCCCCAACCCTCACCGTGTCTATAGCCACGAAGCTAGCTGTCTTTATGGCCAGCAGAATGGATGGCCACATCTCCTTAAAGTTGTCACTTTGCACATCCAGCACTGGAACCTGGACTACCAGATCTTCCCCAGGTTTTGTGCTTTTGCTGACACTTTCTGGGGGTAAGGAGAACAGAATAATGGAAGTTAATGATCAGGCAAGGGAAACAGGGAGTAGATAACAAGCTAGGCCAGCCGTGGGCAAACTACGGCCCGTTCGGAGCAGAGGGTTCTCTTGCTCTCCCCTCCGCTCCTTCACCAGCAGCCCAAGATGAGAGTGCCAGCATGGTCAGGTTGTTTTTGTTCCGGCCCTCCGGTCCCGTTTAAGAACCCATTGTGGCCCTCAAGTCAAAAAGTGTGCCCATCCCTGAGCTAGGCCATGGCTTGGGTGGCATTTTCCATGATGGCAAGAAATGGCAGCTTGCCGAAACCGGTTTGGCTGAGTGGTAGAGCATCGGTCTGCGGACTGAAAGGTTCTGGGTTCGATTCCGGCCAAGGGCATGTACATAGGTTGCGGGCACATCCCCAGTAGGGGGTGTGCAAGAGGCAGCCGGTCGATGTTTCTCTCTCATCGACATTTCTAGCTCTCTATCTTTCTCCCTTCCTCTCTGTAAAATATCAATAAAAAATATATTAGAAAAAAGCCTGAGTCTCCCAGGGGCTTATGTTAGACTTTGGGAAAACCACTTCTCCCTCAGCATCACTATCTGTGGGAGAAGTTTGGACTAGATCAGTGGTCGGCAAACTGCGGCTCATGAGGCACATGCGGCTCTTTGGCCTCTTGAGTGTGGCTCTTCCACAAAATAACACGTGCAGGCGCGCACGTACAGTGCGATAGAAACTTCGTGGCCCATGTGCAGAAGTCAGTTTTCGGCTCTCAAAAGAAATTTCAATTGTTGTACTGTTGATATCTGGCTCTGTTGACTAATGAGTTTGCAGACCACTGGGCTAGATGATCTGTGAGGTTCCCTTTTCCCCATGTCCTGCAGCAACTATCTGTTACAGCTTCAGGAGTTCAGCTCCTTTAATATCCCATCAGGCTCCATACACCGTTGCCTTGGTGCCCTAGCAGCCACAATCCCCGGAGCCGCCTAATAATTAGGCCCCAGAGATAACGCCCTACACCTGGCTTCCCAACACATCCCACTTCCTTTGGACCACAACGCCCAACCAGCCCTACTTTAAGAGGAATGAGTTCCAGACTACATTTCCCGACATGCCCGCCCACGATCCTCACAGTGCTCTTAACACTCCAGGCTTCTGCAGCCCGAGCCGCGGTGCACACTGGGACTTGTAGTCTCCTCATGGCTAGTTAAGAAGGGAGAAGTTAGGCCTCTGAAACTTGAGGTCGGTTTCTAGAACTATGAGCCAGAGGCCTTCCCCACGCACAGGCTTTTAAGTCGGCCCCTGAAAAGCCACTCACTGTCAGAGATCGCCGGAGCTTCGCCATCGTCACTGTCGCCGGCCATGACGCCGCGCGGCCCTTGCCAGACTAGTCGGTGGCAAGAAACGGCAGGATTTCCGCTTTGTCTCCAGGCGCGACCGACGCGTTCGAGGGTAGGGGCAGGCTCACGCCTCCGGAAGTCGCTGAGGGGCGGGAGTTCCGTTCAGACCTCCGGGGTCTGGCGCGCGAGGAGCGGGCTCGCAGCGTTCTGGGATCCTATTGGCTGCCACGGTTCAGCTCGCCGCCCGGATTGGCCGGAGCCACGCCCCCGGGGCCGTGGGTAGCCGGACACGTGGAAACGTGGGAGGTAATTCTTCGTGCACGTACTGTGGGGTTGTGGGAGTGAGCTTTGCGCTGTCTTCGAGGACAAGGCTCCGGGGTAGGGGTGGGTGCCCCCAGAGGAGGTGGCGCTGCCAGAGCTAAGCTTAAGGCAGCCGTAGGCGTTAGACAAAGACCGGGGGATGTGGGGGAAAGATGTCTGTGCTGGGGAAGGGCTAGGTCCCTGCGAGGATGCAACTCACTGCTTTCCAGAAAGTGAAAGGCGGGGAGGAGGACGCGAGCCGAGGCTGCAGAGGAGTTAGAGCGATCCACTAGCAGGGGAGCTTCTGAAATAACCCAGGCAGGTGGCAAGAATGACTTGAATTAGGCTCCAGCAGTAGGGACGATGAGGAAGGGACACATTGTAAGCAACTTGGAGGTACAGGTGATCCAAGGAGATTGATTGGTCAGGACTCCTGCTGCTGTGAGCGAGGTGCGCCTACCAGAGAGAGCGAGCTTTCCCTGCAGTTCCCATCCTCTCCGCCCAGCAAGGACTCAGCGCTTTCTCACTGTTACTCACTGTTCCTTGTTCATTTTCAACTTTCCTACTGAGTCTTTTTCTTTTTGAAATTTCTTTTTTTAAATATATTTTATTGATTTTTTACAGAGAGGAAGAGAGATAAATAGAGACATCTATTAAATGAGAGAGAAGCATCGATCAGCTGCCTCTTGCACACCCCCCTCTGGGGATGTGCCTGCAACCAATGTACATGCCCTTGACCGGAATCGAACCCGGGACTTTCCAGTCCGCAGGCCGACGCTCTATCCACTGAGCCAAACTGGTCTTGGCTCTACTGAGTCTTTTTCATCATTATTCAGAATTGTTTGGATTTCTCCTACTTTAAAAAAAAAAAAGAAAGGAAAATCCTTTCATCCCAGGAATTAACAAGTACTTACTGTATACAATTTACCTAGCACTGTGCTCAGTTCAGAGGATCCAACAGTCACCAAAAGAAACTCAGGACTTGCTCTCATAGAGTTTTACAGTCAAGTTGGGGAAGTGGACACTGATTAAAGAAGCAAAAAAAAAAAAGTGTAATTGCAATTGGTGTAAGAGCAACAATGGAGAAACACACAAGAGGGTAGGCCTGGGGGGGCCTGATGTGGACAGTTAAGTCAAGGCCAGAAGAACAAGTAGATGTTGGGTAGAGCATAGGAGAAGAGCTGTCCACGTAACGGATTGGGTCAGGCCTCAAGGTAGACGGACGCTTGGTGGGTTGAAGCAGCTAGTTCAGGCGAACGTGGCTGGAGCATGGTGATCTAGGTGATGAGGCAAATGGGGCTTATAGGCTGAGAACCGCTAGCAGGGTCATCTAAGACCATTGGAAAACTCAGATATTTACATTATGATTCATTAACAGTAGCAAAATTACAGTTACGAAGTAACAACAAAAATAATTTTATGGTTGGGGGGGTCACCACAACATGAGGCACTGTATTAAAGGGTCGCGGCATTAGAAAGGTTGAGAACCATTGATAGGGTCTGGTGTACAGTAAGCACTTACTGTTAGCTACATTAAACTATTAGGAAAAGGCAGCTATAAGTACAGTAAGGGAGAAATGAAGACCAACCAGATGCATTTTGTCTTTGCTAATGGTCAGCTGGCTATGATCTAGATCACAAGAGATTAGGCATAAAAATAGCTCATCTCTCTCCCCCCCACCCCTACTTGGCATCTGCTCTCAGGCAAATCTTTTCTCCTTTCTGATCCTTGGTTTCTCCTTTCTACAGAATGAAGGTTTGGACTAGGTGACTGTTAGAGACTGCTTCATTGCGAATGTGCTGCATTTCTAAGCAGGTAAACCTCCTACCCACTCCCGTGCTCCTACACACATCTGAAGAACCCCTGTCCACACACATGGTCACAATAAGCATCAGGTATGCACAAGTGCTCCCGCACAGGAAGCTTTTGGTCCTTGACCCAGCCCAGCCCTGGCCTCTTACTCTGTGTACGTCTCCAGGACTATACTACTGCTGGTCTCTCTTAGGCCATTTGGAGCCGCTCAGCCCTATCGGTCATAGCTCAGTGCCACAGCCAGTCAAGAGCAAGCCCATGAGCACCTAGAGAGTTGTCTGTTTTAGAAAATGTTTTTATTGATTTTTCAGAGAGGAAGGGAGAGGGAGATATAGAACCATTGAATGGCTGCCTCCTACATGCCCCCTACCGGCTCCTGTATACCCCTACTGGGAATGGAGCCCACAACCTAACCTGGGGGTGTGACCTGACCAGGAATGGAGCCAGTGAGTTCAACTCTTCTCAGAGTTGTTGAGAAAAACTAGACCAGGGGTGGGCAAACTTTTTGACTCGAGGGCCACAATGGGTTCTTAAACTGGACCGGAGGACCGGAACAAAAGCAACCTGGCCATGCTGGCACTCTCATCTTGGGCTGCTGGTGAAGGAGCGGAGGGGAGAGCAAGAGAACCCTCCGCTCTTTCGGCTCCGCGGGCCGATAGAACAGCCGAACGGGCCGGATCCGCGGGCAGTAGTTTGCCCACAGCGGAGCTAGACACTATGTGAATGGTAGGGAGGGAGGTGGCTCCATCCCCTCCAGGGCCCCAAGATTCAGCCTACTTTTGGCTGACTACTTCGGCTGGGCCGTTGTGTTCTAGATCGTCATGAAGAAGCCACGAGCAGCTGTAGGAAGTCGTCCCAGGAAGCAGACATCCAGCCGGGAGGGAAAAAAGAAACATGCCCTCCACAGCAGCCAGGCCAGGCCTGCTGTCCCTGATGGTGAGGAACCTGGACCTTGTAAAAAACTCATGGGCTGGTTTCACTGGCTATGAAAGGGGGCAGCTTCGAGCCTGAAGGGACTCAGTCAGGATCTGATTCTGGCTTTGCAATGTGATTTTGGGATAATTGCTCTGAACGGCTGCTTTCTTGCCAGTGACACGGAGCGTAGCCTGTGCATTTTCTTCCTCACGTGGCTTTCCTAGGATCAAATGAGTTGATCTCCCTGAAAGTATTTCGTAAATGGGAAATCCCTGCGCGGGTATGCTGTGCTTGGCTGAAGCTGTCGGATTTTCATTTTGACCCAGAGAAAAGGGAGCCAGCAGAACCTCTCTGGGAAGATCAAGGCTAGAAACTTGGCTAAGGCTACTCACAGCTAGATAATTTTGGACTGGCTCCAGGTCAAGGGTCAGGGGTAGGGGACCCCTAAGTGGGAGCAGACTGCCACCAGGCTTGTAGGGTCCCTGATCCCTGGGGCACAGCCTGTGCAGGGACAGCTCCTGAGTTTCCCGAGGCCCCGGCAGGCCAGGCCAAGCGTCCGGAGGAGGCGGTATCGCAGGCCTCTGTCTCCCCGTACCACCAATTCGGAGATACAGCCGAGGTCACAGCCTTCCGGGAGAGCCTGCTGAGCTGGTACGACCTAAAGAAGCGGGACCTGCCCTGGAGAAGGCGGGTAGGCAGGCGAGGGACAGGGACAGGGGTGGGAGGCGAGTGCGCAGCCCCCTCCACACTGACTCCCCATCTGGGATTGCCTTGGCAGGCGGAGGGCGAGGTGGACCTGGACAGGCGGGCATATGCTGGTGAGTGCGTCTCCTGAGAACAGAGCTGCTCTTTGCCTGGCCATACCCTCAGATGGGAGCCAGGGCTCTGGGCCAGGAGCAGGGAGGGTCAGCAGCGCCCTCATGCCCACCCCTCTTCCCCAGTATGGGTCTCAGAGGTCATGCTGCAGCAGACCCAGGTTGCCACGGTGATCAACTATTATACCAGATGGATGCAGGTGACTTCAGGGGAGGAAGGGGCGGGTGATGGGATAGACCCTGGACGAGAGCCTGTCTTTGGGCTGGGGCTGGGGGGAGAGAAGGCTTCTTTGTCCTCCCTCACCCTTGACCTCTACTTTTGCATGTCTTCTGGCTGTAGAAGTGGCCAACACTGCAGGATCTGGCCAGTGCCTCCCTGGAGGTGAGACCCACGCTAGGGGAGGGGGAAAGGAGGACAACAGGGGACGGAGTGCTGATTTCTCCGACCTCTGACCCCACCCACAGGAAGTGAACCAGCTCTGGGCTGGCCTGGGCTACTACTCTCGAGGCCGGCGGCTGCAGGAGGGAGCCCGGAAGGTGAGGGCATGGCAGGGAGGGTGGGACCCCCAGGCCCTCACATGTCTCCTAACCTCGAACCTTTCCCACCCCCATCAGGTGGTGGAGGAGCTCGGGGGCCATGTGCCGCGAACCGCAGAGACCTTGCAGCGGCTCCTGCCTGGCGTGGGGCGGTACACAGCTGGAGCCATTGCTTCCATCGCCTTCGGCCAGGTGAGCCCGTCGTCCACCCCCATGTTGTGCACACCCACCTCCTCCCAGCCCAGGCTGACCCCTGCCCTCCCGTGCGTCAGGTGACCGGAGCGGTAGATGGGAATGTGGTGCGGGTGCTATGCCGGGTCCGAGGCATTGGTGCCGACCCCAGCAGCACCTTTGTCTCCCAGCAGCTCTGGTAGGATTTTGGGGTGATGCAGGGCATTGGGAAGGGGGCCTCCAAAGGACCTTTGGCTCACAGCAATGTTCCCTCTGGTAGGAACCTAGCCCAGCGGCTGGTAGACCCGGCCCGGCCCGGAGACTTTAACCAAGCAGCCATGGAGCTGGGGGCCCTGGTGTGCACCCCGCAACACCCCCAGTGCAGCCAGTGCCCCGTGCAGAGCCTGTGCCGGGCACACCAGAGGGTGAGCCATCTGGGGAAGGGGCTGCGAGGTCCTAGGGCAGGGGTGGGCAAACTTTTTGACTCGAGGGCCACAATGGGTTCTTACACTGGACCGGAGGGGCCGGAACAAAAGCCACCTGACCCTGCTGGCACTCTCATCTTGGGCTGCTGGTGAAGGAGTGGAGGGGAGAGCAAGAGAACCCTCCGCTCTTTCGGCTCCGCGGGCCAGATAGAACAGCCGAACGGGCCGGATCTGGCCCGCAGGCCGTAGTTTGCCCACGGCCATCCCAGGGAGTGCCCCGTGCCCCGTGACTTCCTTCCCTATGCCCGTCAGGTGGAGCGGGAGCAGCTTCCAGCCTCACAGAGCCTGCCAGGCAGCCTGGACGTGGAGGAGTGTGGTGAGTGCTGGGTCCAGCCCCAGCCCTTCCCCGCACTGTCACTGAGCTGCCTGGGAAGCCCCGTTCCAGCTCGTCCTACAACCCGAGTTAGATTCTGCAGAGCGGGGCCAGCACCGCCCTCTGGGCCTGGCACGTAAGCCCGCTTGGCCTGAGCGGGGCTTGGGGGTTTCTGTTCCCAGCTCCCAGCACTGGGCAGTGCCAGCTGTGCGCACCTCCTACAGAGCCCTGGGACCAGACCCTGGGGGTGGCCAACTTTCCCAGAAAGGCCAGCCGTAAGCCCCCCCGGGAGGAGTGCTCTGCCGTCTGTGTCCTGGAGCGGCCCAGGGCCCCCGGGGGCGCCCGGATTCTGCTGGTGCAGAGGCCCAGCTCAGGTACCTGGATCCTGGGGGCGGAGGGCTGTGGTGTGAGCAAACGGGGAGAAATGGAGGGGTCAACAGCTGAGGCCTAACTCACACCTGCTGACCTCGGTCTCAGGCCTGCTGGCAGGACTGTGGGAGTTCCCGTCGGTGAGTGTGGACCCCTCGGGGCGGCACCAGCACCAGGCCCTGCTGCGGGAGCTGCAGAACTGGGCTGGGCCCCTCCCCGCCACCCACCTGCATCACCTGGGGCAGGTAAATGAGCCGGGAGGGGGCCAGAAAGGATGGCTTTTTCAGCCGCACCCACGGGCCTGTCTCAGCCCCTCGGTCCTCCCCCAGGTGGTCCACACCTTCTCTCACATCAGGCTGACCTATCGGGTGTACGGCCTGGCCCTGGAAGGGCAGGCCCCGGTGACAGGCACAGCCCCCGGCGCTCGCTGGCTGACCCGGGAAGAGTTCCACACCGCGGCTGTCTCCACCGCCATGAAAAAGGCACTATCTTTATTGTCTTTGTTGTGCTTTCTACATGTTCTGCATGAACCTATTACCATAGAAACGGGGTGGGGGGGAGGGAAGGACAGGGTTCTGGCTCTTTGGAGGAAGATGCCAGCCCTGCACCCGCCCCCCTTCTTGGCTAGGTGTTCCGCGTGTACGAAGGCCAACAGTTGGGGACCTGCAAGGTGAGTCCCCTGGCCCTCGCCCAGCCATCTCTCCCCCTCGGCCTGAATCCACAGGTTTTCAGTGAGTTAAGTGACACATTAGGGTGAACATTGTCCACTCCGGGTTTCGCCAGGGGGCGAGGAATGACCTAGAGACCTTCTAGCGAAGGACCCAGGTGGAGAGGGGATGAGAGGAAACGATGGAGACGGTAGTGTAAGATGTGTGACGTGTGTGTGCTAGACTTTGTGGGATGTGAGGTGGAGAGCTCTCAGTTCTGTCTGGGAGGAGAGAGTCAGGAAAAGGCCGCTTGAAAGAAGTGGCTGGTAATGTGGGTTCTAGGGCCATTTTCTCCAGGTTTGGGAAGGGAATCCGCAATAAGGATGTTCTTCCAGACCCAAGAATAGATTACGTAGCCCCGGTTTGTGTTGCTCGGTGGTTAGATCTTGGCTTGAGCACTGAAGGGTTCTGGTCAAGGGCATGTACCTGGGTTACGGGTTTGACCCCTGCCCCAGTCGGGCCTGTGCAGGAGATTCAACGTTCTAAACCTCTCTCTCTCCCTCTGAAAATCAATGGGAAAAATATTCTCAGGGGAGGATTAAAAATCAATGGAAAAGGCATCCTTGGGTGAGGACGAACAAAACAATAAAAAGTAGTGTAAGTGACGATGGGCACAGTGCAGTCTGCACGTCTGAGGAACTCTGAGCATCTACCTGGAGCAACCAGCTGGGCCATGAACACCAACCCACTGAAGCATTTTAGGTGGAAAGAGGAGTCAGGTTTATATTTGAGGAAGATTACCTTGGACTGCCGTTTAGAGGAAGTCTTTTTTATATTTTATTGTTTTTTTTACAGAGAGGAAGGGAGAGAGAGAGAGAGAGTTAGCTGCCTCCTGCACACCCCCTACTGGGGATGTGCCCAAAACCAAGGCACATGCCCTTGACTGGAGTCGAACCCAGGACCCTTCAGTCTGCAGGCTGAGGCTCTAGCCACTGAGCCAAACCGGTTTCGGCTGCCGTTTAGAGAGTTGATGAAAGAGGTAGATTCTGGAGATAGGTTGGAAGCTTTACTACATTCAGGCCAGAGTGTGAGCTAGATCACTGGCATGGGGGTAGGGGTGAAAGGAGAATATTCTTCACTGTCCCCTTAATATAAGGTGACTAGACATCCCGATTTTTAACAATTTGTCCCGTGTCCTGAGGCATTTTTTTTTTAAAAGTCTCAATTTTTGGAAAGCATTCTTTTAAAAAAATTCTTTAAAAAATCGGGACTTTTTAAAAACGCCACGGGATGCGGGACAAATTTTTAAAAATCGGGACATCTGGTCACCTTACCTTGATACCTTCTTTGGCTTCCAAACAGCGTTCCAAAAGGTCCCAGGTGTCCACTCCATCCAGCCGGAAGAAGCCCAGCCCAGGCCAGCAAGTCCTGGATAGATTCTTACGGCCCCATATCCCCACAGACGCACCTACACCCAGCAGTACGGCCCAGTGACACATCTGGAAGCCCCCTCCCCTTGCGAATCCTGTTTTTTAATAAAGTGCTTATTTTTATAGTCATTTTGGAGACTCTCCGTCCTCTGCCTAGCCCCCTTGCTCCTCACCTGAGGGTTCCAGGAAGTGGTCAAGGCCTGCTTGCTCCTGACTTCCTCTGGCTGAGCTCCCAGCCGGCCCTGGGCCGACAGAGGAGCACGTTCTGTCCAGAGAAATCTGCCCGCCCTCGGCCCCGGGAAAGAGGGGGAAGGCAGCTGCAGGAAGTACCCGCCGGTGGCCGATACCCCACACCTTCACTGCAGGCCTCTGGTTAGCTCTGTAGCAGGGGGATCACTCCAGGGCAGGTGGTTTGGCTCAGCCCTGACCTAGCCCTCCTCGCCCCCCCCCCCCTTTTGTGGCTGCTCCTGAGGGAAAAGGGAAGGAAGCACAGAGGAAGATTTGTTCTTAAATTCCTACCTCAAATAAATCCTTTATTTAGGAATAAATTACACATGTAGTGAATCAGTACAGAAAAGCAAGGGGTCGATAATCCTAACATTGGGAGTGGAGGAAGGGAAATGTGGTCAGAGAAGGACGTGAAAGTCTTCAAGAGCATTGGTGTCCAAAGAGCATTGGTTATGTCCTCTTTCCTAAAGAAGTCACACTCCTTTATTCTTTATATCTCCCATACATATCAGATATAGACTGTAAAAAGTGTTTTATAGTTAAAAACCAACAAAACTGACTGCTTTGGACCCCAGTGAGAGACTCGGCTTCTGGCCGGCACTGACGCATGGAGGCCACACTGGCCCTGGGGACAAAGCCTTACTCCACCGGGCCCCATGCTGTGCTCCCCAGACTTCTCGGGCAGGTGGCCGCCAGCTCCGGCTTCCTCAGGCTTCCCGGCCCCTGGCAGCTTGCTCCTCCACGGACTGCCACAAGGCCTGGATGTTGCCCTGGCCGAAGCCCGTGGCCCCCTGCCTCTGAATCAGCTCCAGGAAGAAGGTGTCCTCCGCAAAGAGGGACTTGGTGAAGACCTGAAGCAAAAACTTGCCTTTATCGCCGTCCAGCAGAATCCCCCGCAGGGCCAGCTGGCTGGGCTCATGCCCTGCGGCGAGGATCTGACTTTCCTTGCCTGGCTGCTGGTAGTAGGCCTTCGGAGGAGTCAGGAGCCGGCCCCCGGCCAGAGTCACCCCTTCGGTGGCTTCTACGATGTTTGGAGTGTACAGTCCCACGTGCTGCAGGCCTGGTCCTCTGTGCTGGGCCAGGAACTGCTGCACCTGGTCCGGCCCCCCGGCGGCCCCCGGCAGGGACTCGGCCAGCACCAGGGTGGGGACAGCACTGCGTGCCCGGGTCTGCAGGGCAGTGAGCCTCAGCCCGCCTTGTCCGGAACCCGCTGTCACCTCCAAGCCCAGCTCCGGGTCCTCCCCTGGGCTCAGCGGCAGGTGGCGGAAGCCGAGGCAGTCGCGGAACCAGCGCATCAGTGCCGGGGAGCTGCCTCGGGTGCAGGCCAGCGTCAGGTGGTCCACGTGGCTGAACCAGCCACGGCCCGCTCCGGAGGGCAGAGGCCGGAAACCCGGCAGGAAGGGTCCGCGGTAGCCGGCGCGCTCCAGCAGCGTCAGGCTGAGGTTGCCGGCGGGCGAGCTGACCACGGTGTAGGTGGCCGCGCCCAGGGCGTCCTGCACCCGCACGGGGGGCACCGGCACGCGGCAGCCCTCGGCCGCCAGCGCCCGCGCGGCCGCGCCCGCGTCCGCCACCTCGAAGCACAGGTTGGTGGCGCTGGGCACGGCGTGGCGCGGGTCCAGGCCGTAGAGCGGCTGCCGGGCGCCCGCGCCCTCGTTCACCAGGAAGACGGCGCCGCCGCTGCGCAGGGCCAGCTGCCGCCAGCCGCCCGCCTCCCGCGCCGCCACCGGCCGGAAGCCGAAGAGGCGCTGCAGGTCCCGGGCGAGCGGCTGCCCCGCGGGCACGTGGAAGGCGATGTGGCTCAGCCGGCGCGCGGGCGCGGCCATGGCGGTGCGGCCGGTGACCCCGGGCCGTCCTTCGCTGCGGCCGCTCGCCCGTCGCTCGGGACTCCGGCGGGACTCGTCTCCGTCTCCGGGACTCCGGGCCGGGCGTCGGGAGCAGGTGCGTCCAGCCTGGCCCGCAGCGCGCGCTCCTCGCACGCTCCGGGGAGAAGCCGCAGACCGGCCCTCGTGGGTGCTCGGGGTGCTGCTTTCTACCGCGCCAGCCCACCTCGGAGATCCCTGGGGACCACCCGGCCCCCGGGGCGCGTGGTGAAAACCACGTGGAGCCGGGGCGGGGCGGGGCGGGAGCGGGGGGCGGAGCCAGGGACGCCCACGCCCCCGCCCCGGGGCCGGCGCGGAGGGCGCTGCGGGGACCGGCGGCTCCTTCGCGGGATGCACTGAGCGGCCTCCGAAGTCACAATAGCCGCCTTCACTCGTTGCACGGCGTTGGCTCTCGTCCCTCAACCTCAGAGCAAAGGGAATCTGCCCCCGCTGGGAGAGGAGCCCAAATTCTCCCCCGCAAGCAACGGATATTTTATTTGCAATTTCATGTTTTAGCTATAAAATTCTGGAGAATTTTGCTATTAATCCTAATATCCCTTTAAGACTTTAAAAATATTTTAGGATATTTAACTTAAAGCATTTAACTTTAAAACGTCTGAGGTGAGAGCCCGGGCGGGTAGCTCGGTTTGTTAGAGCGTCATCCAGATGCACCAAGCTTGCAGGTTCCATACCTGAGAACAAACTGACCTCTCTCTCTCTCTCTCTCTCTCTCTCTCTCTCTCTCTCTCTTCCTTTCTCTTTCTCTAAAAACAATCAATAAAAAATTTAAAAAATGTTTTAGACTACAGATTTTCATTCCCTGCCCAACATGGACCAGAGAAAGGAATATGATAGGAAGATAGGCCATCTATATGGCTTCAGGTCTCCTTTCTCTTGAGCAATCTCTCAGCTCCACCTGTCTCTTTCTTCAGTCCTGTTTTTTTTTCTCCCAACATCGAGCCTTGTCCCAAGCAAGAAACAAACTACGGTAGTGGTTTGGAACAGCTGCACTGGTGTCCTTTCTCCCCTCTGAGCCCTACAGGACTGAACTCTAGCCCTCCTTGTCCTTTGTAGCTTCCTGACTTTGAATCGGGCCAGAGGAGCTTTCTGGGGGTGTCTCTGGCCTTGAGCCCCAGAATTGCGTGGTGTAACTGGATTGAGGAAATTAGGAGTCTTCTGGGACTTCGGTGGGTGCTTTTGGGTGGCTTGGGAAGGGCAGTCCAAGAAGACTAAGCAAAAGGTCAGTGAGGAATGAGCCGAATCCTCAAAGGAGCAATGGAGCATAAGCTTCGGGAAGCATTTGGGATGGATGTCTTGGTTCTGGGCATTATAAAGGAGGCTCATTGTGATGTGATGACTTACAGTTGAGTTTCATTGCCAAGAGGGAGAAGGATTGATCAGGGGATGGGGCTTGAAAAAAAAAAAGACAAACAAAAACAGAAAAACCCAGGTCTGACTGGGTGTTCTGGTCTGCAGCCAGGAGGGCCGGACCAGAAGCTGGTCAATAGTGGTGAAAAGCAAAAGGCAGGTGGTCTACTCTGCAGACCTGTGAATCTGAGGACACAGGTTCCAAGAGCCAGGCAGGCCTTGGTTTGAAATCTACCTCCAACATTCACTAGCTGTATGACTTGGGCCAAGTTGCTTAACTTCTCTGACCCTTAATTTTCTCGTCTGTAAAAATGGCAATAAAGAAGAGCGCTTTGTAGGGTTGCTGTGATTAAGTGAAATAGTACCTGCTTCAGCCTGGCAAGAGATTCAGGTTTTAGCCTGTGAAACTGGGCCTGACTATGGTGGTGTGGGGGTGAAGGGCACGTCACAAGGAGAGGGGCTGTGCTAGGACGCAGAACAACAGGCACAGTAGCTGTTCCCCAGGCCTGAGCACTGGGAGGTCACTGGCAGGGCCCTAGCTTTGGTGATAAATTCTGGGGGAAGAGACCCTGAAAATAGGGCTCCTTAAGGGCTGGGCAGAATTGGCTGTCATGACCAGGGTCTCAAGATAGAAGAGTGATTTCATGGTCAGGATCCTAAGTGAGCAGCTCTAATGCCTCCAGGCCTTCGCTCCACTCGAGGGTTCTAGACCGAGGGAGCAGAAGCAGGACCCCTCACCCATCGTGGCCTGGATACAAGAGCACCGTTGTCCTGCTCAGGCACCGTGCTTGACCTGGACGCAGGTCTCAGACTGGCCTCTGAAGGTCACCTGGGGGTAGAAGTGCTCACAGTGTTGGTCTCTCTCTGGTTCAGACTCAACTTCCTGCCTGGCTGGCATCTGGCAGTGACCAATATAGGACCCCTGTCCCCTTGGGGTCAGGACTTTCCAAAGATGGGTAAAATGCGCCCAACAATATTTACCATGTTAACCATTTGTAAGCGTAGAGATCAGTGGTATTAAGTACATTGTTCTGCAACCAGCACCATCATTCATCCACTGAGCTCATCTTCCCCAACTGAAACCCCCTACCCCACCGTCCCCAAAGCCCCCGGCAACCTCTATTGTCCTTTCTGCCTCCAGGTACCGCAGGTAAATGTCAAAGTGAGAAATATTCAAACTATAGAGAATTTCTGTGAGTTTATTTGAGCCAACCTGTTGGCAATTGCTGGGAAGCAGAATCTTAATGGACTGGGGTAATGCTTCAGAGAATGGAAGTTTGGTTTTTCTTTAACCTGTTTTTATACATTACATTTCAAAGGAGGAGATGTAGGTGTGTTACATGAAATCCATTGGTGATAGATTAGAGAAGTGGGAGAAAGCAAAGGTGAGGGGACTTCTGGGACTGGATAAAAAATAATATGATAGGCGAAACCGGTTTGGCTCAATGGATAGAGCATTGGCATGCGGACTGAAAGGTCCCAGGTTCGATTCTGGTCAAGGGCGCGTACCTTGGTTGTGGGCACATCCCTGGTAGGGGGTGTGCAAGAGGCAGCTGATCGATGATTCTCTCTCATCGATGTTTCTAACTCTCTCTTCCTCTCTCTTCCTCTCTGTAAAAAAATCAATAAAATATATTAAAAAAAGAATATGTATGATAGACACATACCGTATTTGCCGGCGTATAAGATGATTTTTTGGCCCTGAAAAATACATATTTGCCGGCGTATAAGAGACTGGGCGTATAAGACGACCCCCTAACATTTCCACTAAAAAATACAGAGTTTGTTATATAATCGCCGTATAAGACTACCCCCCACTTGGAGGCATATTTTTCAGGGCCAAAAAGTCGTCTTATACGCTGGCAAATACGGTACTTCTTTTACTTAGGTGGCTACAGGATAGTTAACAGTCAACAATTAACATGACAACAATGAAGGAATTTGTGGTATCTGTCCTGGCACCCAGGACATTTGGTTGTGCCCTGAGGGGTCTAAAAAAAAGGAAAGTTACAAGTTACCTTGACATTTCAATGATAGGTTATCATAGTTGCAAAAAGACTAAGGTGAAGATAAAGGTTGAGGTAAAGGTTGACCTTGTCAGGGAAGATACCTGCCTGGGAGGTGACTACCCACCGTAACTGCTTTCAGTTAAAGTTTCATTTCAGACCGTCCTTTGTGGTTAGGTCTTAGGCCTTCCCTGAGTTTGTCAGGTTAGCATGCGGCCTCTTTCGTCCACACAGGCTTTTTTCACTTAGAATAACTCCTTCCAGTTTCATCCACGTGGTAGCAGATGTCAGATTTCAGGAAGGTGACTTTTGAGTTACCCGTATTTTTCGGACCATAAGACGCACTTTTTCTTCACCAAATAGTGGGAGGAAAAGTGCCTGCGTCTTATGGTCCGAATAGAAGAAGTGCCTGCGTCTTCATGAATTCTGACTCTAGTGAAGAAGAGTTCTTGGGGTTTTCAGAAGACTAGAGTACTCAAACCTTTGTCTTTATGTGTTAATGACAGTGATAATGGTTCTCAATGCCACTGTTGACTGCTGTTCAGTTTATATGGTTCAAATATTATTCTGTTACACTTTATTAAATATTTTATTACACTATTTGGTTCAGAATATTTTTTTCCCCTATTTTTCTCCTCTAAAAACCAGGTACGTCTTATGGTCGGGTGTGTCTTATGGTGCGAAAAATACGGTAATTCCTGAAGGAAGTGAGGGAGCTGGAGAAATACGAAAAGGCCCTGGGGTAGGAATGGAGCTGGTGTTAGATAAAAAGGCCAGTGCAGCTGGAAGAAGATTGGGGTGGGGGTAGGAGGGAGAATAATAGTGATAAGGCAGATTTTGTAGCTTGTTAGAGTTTTGGCTTTATTAAATGAAAGTTAACAAAATAAAATTTAGCCCAAACCGGTTTGGCTCAGTGGATAGAGCTTCGGTCTGCGGACTGAAAGGTCCCAGGTTCGATTCTGGTCAAGGGCATGTACGTTGGTTGCGGGCACATCCCCGGTGAGGGGTGTGCAGGAGGCAGCTGGTCGATGTTTCTCTCTCATCAATGTTTCTAGCTCTCTATCCCTCTTTCTTCTTCTCTGTAAAAAAATCAATAAAATATATATTTAAAAAATTATTTGTTTTCAAGATTTAATAGTCTTTTTAAAAATATATATGCCCTTGACTGGAATTGAACCCAGGACCCTTCAATTCTCAAGCTGACGCTCTATCCACTGAGCCGAACCAGCCAGGGTGAGCTAATTGTCTTTATTAAGTGATTCATGAATTGATTGGGTAGCATCTCCTCCAGCAACTAGAAGGGCCACTCTGAGAGCTTGTACAAAATGGAAGGTTTTTATAAGAAGAGGAGTAGGGCCAGGGGCCATTAACAAAAGAAAATATGATTTGGGGCCAATCCAATATCCTTTCTTTAGGGGAAGGAAAAGGGGAAGGGCTTTTATCAGGTAGGTTTCCTATTTTCTCTATGTGTGTGTGGAGGGTTGGGGGTAGGGGGAGGGATGGAGAAGGCCTCTGTGACAAATTGCCTTATTGGTGCTTGACCAGAAAATTCCAGACCAACTAGTTCAGTAGTTGGCAAACTCTTTTTTAAAAAAATATATTTTTATTGAATTTTTACAGAGAGGAAGAGAGAGGGTTAGAGAGTTAGAAACATCGATGAGAGAGAATCATCGATCAGCTGCCTCTTGCACACCCCCTACTGGGGATGTGCCCATAAACAAGGTACATGCCCTTGACCGGAATCAGCCGACACTGAGCCAAACCGGTTTCGGCAGTTGGCAAACTCTTTAGCTAACAGAGCCAAATATCAATAGTACAATGACTGAAATTTCCTTTGAGAGCCAAATTTTTAAAACTTAAACTTCTTCTAACGCCACTTCTTCAAAATAGACTAGCCCAGCCCAAAAACCGACTTCTGCGCATGGGCCACAAAGTTTCAGTCGCACTGTACGTGCGTGCCTGCACGTGGTATCTTGTGGAAGAGCCACACTCAAGGGGCCAAAGAGCCGCAGTTTTCGGACCACTGAACCCAGTTGATTAAGATTATGTTACTGGGAGAAGTTGGAACTGTAATTAGATCAGGTATTAAGTGTAGGTTTGGTATCATGCGCTTTTAGCAGAAGCAATGCTGCCCTGGCCAGGTGGATTTTATCTCTAACAACTCTGAGAGAGCTCGGAAGTCATCGGAGGGTTTTGAGCTAATTCTACTGAACAGCTCTGGCTGCTGTATTGATTGATAATAGAAGGACGGGAAGCAAGGGCAGAATAGGGAAGCCAGAGAGGAGGCTGTTGCTTCTAACATTGTCTGGAAGATTCCCTGGGGAAGGGAATTTAATACGTGTTTTTTTTAAAGTTGATTTAAGAGGGAAAGGGAGGGAGAGAGAGAGAGAGAGAGAGAGAGAGAGAGAGAGAGAAGCATCAATTGGCTGCCTTCCACAGGCACCCGAACTGACCGACAATTTCACTTGTACATGGGGCAATAAACACTCAGCAACTGAGCCACACCGGCCAGGGCTGAGGGGCACTTTTACACGAGGAAAGGGGTGGACAGCTTACCGAAGCTCATAGGTGAGAGGTGCATTTTCAGTTCCAAAGCCCTAGGGCAGGGCCCTCCCTCTACTGGCCCTTCCTAGCTGTGGAAAGAGAATTGGAACCATTTCTTAGTCTTTGCAGTCCCCCTATCCTTCCATCCCCTCATCTGCGGTTTTCTTTTCCACTGTTTCATTTGCCTGCTATCCATTGAGGTTTGAAAATAATCAAATGGAAAATTCTAGAAATAAACAATTCACATGTTTTGAATTGCATGCCATTCTCTGTAGCATGATGGAATCTTGCACTGTTCTACTCTTCCCCAGCCAGCACACAAATCACCCCTGTGTGGAGCGTATCCAAGCTGTGGGTATATAAGTTAGTCATTTCGCTGCCTTCTCCATGATCGGATCCACTGTCTGATAACTCCACCTTAAAAGGAGGGCAGGTCACTACTGACTTTCACATTGTCCATGGGCAGTCCTCTGCCTCAGAAAGGTTTATGCAGTCAAACTCTCTCTCCTTCCTGAATCACGCTTTCCTTGGGCTTCATAACACCGTATGTCCTCTTTAGAGGCTGTCTCTCTTCCCCCACTTTTAAATGTTGGTGCCGCTTTGGGCTTTGGCTGCTGTTTACATGCAGATGATCCCATATTTATGTCCCCCCCCCTCCCCCAAATCTTCTTCTTCTTTTTTCTTCTGCTTCCTAATATTTTTTTAAAAAAATACATTTTATTGATTTTTTACAGAGAGGAAGGGAGAGGGATAGAGAGTTAGAAACATCGATCAGCTGCCTCCTGCACAAACTCCACTGGGGATGTGCCCGCAACCAAGGTACATGCCCTTGACTGCAACCAAGGTACATGCCCTTGATTGGAATCGAACCTGGGACCCTTCAGTCCACAGGCTGACTATTCACTGAGCCAAACCAGTTAGGGCCCCCTTCCTAATCTTTATGCCATCTTGACTTGCATGACCCCCGGCAACCTCAAATTCAACACGCACATTGTTCTCCTTCTAGTGCTTCTATCTCAACGTTTGACCCACTGTTCTTCGGTGGTCCTCGCTAGCAACCTGCAAGTCATTTTTCTTTTCTTTCTCATCACACTTATGGGGGTCAGTGACGCTGGTTAACAAAATTATTTAGGTTTCAGGTGCACAATTCCATGACACATCTGTTCACCACCCAAGTCGGGTCTCCTTCCATCACCATGTATCCCCCACACTCTCCTTGCAAGTAATTTTTGAACCTCCCTGTCCCTCAGCCCTTACCTCCAGTCAATCACCACGCCCCTGCCCATTTCCATTTCTCCCAATCCATCCCACTTGCTTCATTCCTCCTCAGCCCCCCACCCCCTCGAGTCCCCTTACTGTCTCCTCCCCTCCCAGGCACTGCAAAGACCTTCTGATTGCCTCCTTGGCTTCAGGCTTTTCTCCCTCCAAACCAGTCTCCACCCTTCGGCTAGCGTTAGCTTTGAGAAATGCAAATCTGATTATGTTACTGTCAGGCCTAAACCCCTTCACTAACTTCTGATTGCATTTGGGATAAAGAAAAAAAAATCCTGTGGCTGATTAGACCCTGCCAACATTTCTAGTCTTTTTGGTTATGCTATCCAACTCCCCTATACTGTGGTTTCTTGACAGTTTTATGCTCCCTCCCACTCAGAGCTTTTGTCTTTGCTGTTCCCTCCTGTCTTGACCTGGCTAACATCTTAATCAGTAGGTCTCAGCGAAACTTTACCTTGCTTCAGGATGTCTTTCAAGATCCCCCTTCCTCCCCGCCCCCCAGCTCCCCCGTCCCCACCTAACATGAGGGAGGGTCTGCATAAGTTGGGAGCTCAATACAGTCAACTTAACGAACCAACTCAGGCCTCCAGGGCCAGGTGGGTAATTACCAGACGGTGCAGTCTCTCACATTACCTCTAGGTGTCAGCCTTGGCCTCAGCTTAGCCAGGCCTTGTCTGAGAAGGGCTCTTGTAGGAGGGGCCCTGGCTTGTTCCCAACCAACAAGCTCTGGGAAGCTTTATGGAAACACAGCTTCTCCCCCATCTGCTCTGGCTCAGCTGCCTTGAAAGGGTGACCAGTCATCCCAGTTTTCCCCAAACTGAACTTTCATGCTCCCAGGCTGTGGAACTCTCAACCCTAAAACTGGGACAAGCCCAGGCTAATTAGGGTGAATGGTTACTCAACCAGGGGCGGAATGGCCAAAACCCCCAGGTCTACACCAGATAAAGTCCAGGCCCAGCGGGGGGAGCTTAGTTCCAACCTAGACAAGCCCTTCATAGCAACACCGCTGGTGGGCTGGCCTGGTAGCCTGGTGATTGTAAGAATGACTGTAGGAAGAGAAAGTTATATACACTTTAAGTGACTATTAAAAGACCTACCTATGTCTGACAATAGCTACCATTTATCGAGTGCCACTGGGTACAACACACCTACTTACAACGTCCTCACAGAGACCCTAACAGGACGGATTATCCCCCTTCCAGAGACGAGGAAAATGAGGCTCAGAGAGGTTAAGGGACCAGCCCAAATCACCCGGCTGTTAAATAACATGGTGAAATCCAAACCCACGCCTGCCCAGCTACAGCGCTCCTTTCGTTTTCACTGAGTCTGCAGCCTGGCCATTCCCTCCTGCCCCAGGCTTCCTTTGGGAGTCTCAGGGCTGCGGTGAGTGAGAGGCAAGAAGGTGTAGCAGGTGTGAGTAGCAGAGCCTGAGGAAGAAGGGCTGTGCCCAGGGCCTGGGGCGGGTCCCGTAGCATTGCCGGCTGCCTGTCCACACGTGAGTGGGCCCTGCCACCTTGAGCTGGGACAGAGCCTGGGGACCCCCAGGAGACCCCTTCCTGGGCCTGCGTCACGACGCCAGGCCGTGCCCTCACGGCGGCACCAGGCCGTGCCGCCCAGAGTCCGGGATGACCCCAGCCAGCTCTTATCTGATTGCAAATGGACATCTGGACATGGGAGAGGCCCAGGGGAAGGGCCACCGGGAGAGAGCCATAAACCGGAGGGGCACGGGCGGAGCGGGGGGATGGGTGGAGGCTGTCACCCTAAGCACAATGCCTCGCCTCAAGTTCGGTCTCAGCGAATGCTTGCAATTAATGACGCAGCCAGCTGCCTCTCTCTCACAGAGATATTTAAGACCGAGTTTTGTTTTTGCCCATGTGGTTGTTTAGGAGCTTTTGAATATTAACCAAGCGTTGGTTGTGTGGACGTGTGCGCAGAGGAGTGACTTTGGTTAGGCAGAGCCCCGGTGGGCACCCATTGGTCTGACGACCAGAGGTCTGTTTCACAGGAGGTGCCATGACCCAGTCTCTGGGAGCCTTTACCTTCACAAACACCATGCAGGCGTCCCTCAAGAATCTCAAGTTCTCCGGCGGAAGGTGCTTTGGGCCACACAGTTTCATTTCATTTCCCAGGTGTTATCCAAAGGCTTTAAGGTGCACGGCCTGTCCTGGGCCATCGTGGCCTCAGACCTGCCCGGCCTCGGAACCTGGGGAGGCCTGGTGCCCTGTGGCCAGGTCTGCCCTCTGCTCCACTCCGCCAGCCAATCGCCCGGGGGCTAGAACCTGAGTGAGTCCTCCCCGATCCTGGCCGTGTTTCTGCTCTACCCTAGCTGGCCTTCCCCCTGGGAACCCGGCTTTGTACGTCCTAGGGCAGGTTGGGGGGGCCTTGGCATAAAGCCAGGAAGGAGAGGAGAGAAACCATTGATTACGCTGCCTTGTATACAGGATTCTTCTGTCCTTCATTCTGAAAACACTCAGTGTGTTCCAATGGGGACTACCGGGAGGAGGGACCTGTGAAGCTGTCACCAACAATGTCCTGTCGCAGCCGGCGTGGGACCTCTTGCCAGGAGCTCTCGGAAGTCAGTGAGCTGATGCAGTGGAAAAGCACATGGCTTTAGAGTCAGACAGAATTGAGTTCTGCTACTTTCTTGCTGTGTGACTTTGGGAAAATTACTCCGCCTCTCTGAATCTTCATTTCCTCAACTGACAAATGAGGGTAATACTAATAATGTCCACGTCACAGGTTTGAGCTCTAAATCTGCTGGTCTATGCACACAACGCCCCAAACAAGTGTATGAAAATGATATTTATTGAGTGCTTATTATGGGGCAGGCCATGTTTAAATGCCTTATAAGCACAGTATGAACTCATATCACCCTATGAGTTATGCACTCTCCTTGTCTGTGCTTTATTTAAAAAAAAATATATATTTTATTGATTTTTTACAGAGAGGAAGGGAGGGGGAGAGAGAGAGTTAGAAACATCGATGAGAAACATCCGTCAGCTGCCTCCTGCTCACCCGCTACCAGGGATGTGCCCACAACCAAGGTACATGCCCTTGACCGGAATCGAACCGGGGACCCTTGAGTCCACAGGCCGATACTCTATCCACTGGACCAAACCGGTTAGGGCCCACTGTCTGTGCTTTAGATGCAAAACTGAGACACGAGGAATTTGAGTAGCCGGCTCGGTCACAGGTCTGGTAACCAGCAGAGCCCGGATGTGGACCCAGGCACATCCTACTTCCTACCAAGCTCCAGCTCACACCTACTTGCGACCAAGCCCTGCCGCCATCTGGAGTGAGGCTGAATAACAAATAGCCATTATGACCCTAGTCATTTAGCACTAAGTGCTTTTTACAGCCATGGTGCTAAGTGTTAATTATTAGCATATTTGGATGCAACGTTTATCCTTTTTGTTCCCGTTTTCTCCCACAGCCATGGCAACAAAGGGCCTTGTTCTCACTGCAGCAGTGTCCTGCCTTTGTCTGATCCGGCTCGGTGCCTCACTCTCTGCAAACAACAGCGACGTGTCCACCCAGCTGCCTGTCCCTGCCCCCACGAGAGAGAGCTCCAGGGGAAGCCGAGGCCTCTCCGACGACGGGAGCCGAGCTCGAAGAGCAGCAGACAGGTACAGATCTGCAGTCGGGGAGCAGGGCTCACAAAAGGGAGGTCATTCTTAATAAAACTGATTAATTTCTTTGAGTGGCAACACGGCACGCAGGCAGGGGTGAAAGGAGGGACAGTAATTCATTCTGATTCCAGAGCACAGGAGTGGAGCTAAAGCCAACCGGGATTCTATGGAGATGCCGCTGGCGTCTGGCGGGGCGTTGCTCGCGGTGACCCAGGGAGGGGGGACCAGGGCAGGGACGGGCCCCAGGCTCTCCAATCAAGACCCAAATCTGCCCGGACCCTGGCCTCTGAATTCCCTTCGCACGGCTCCCCACCATCTAAATAGGATAACAATGTGGGTGGTAATGAAACAGTAATAGCTTCGTTTATTCGATACTTACTGTGTCTAGGGTGCTTTGCAGAGAAGAAACTGAGGCAGAGACCTTAAAGAACCTGCTCGGTCACACGGTTATTAATGTACAGCGGGGACGCCACCCCGGTGCTCTCCGGGGCCCGGGGCCTGCCCCAGCTGTAGTTCCAGTTCATTTGTGGCTGTTTAGTGGTGAGTTCACCCACGCTTCAGTTCCTTCCTCCTGGAGGAAGACTGCTAGAAAAGGCACTGAGCCCATGGGATCAGTCCCGTGCTCCTCGCTAGTAACGGGTTTAGGAATGGAGACATGCTCTGGTCTTGCCCAGTGAGACTGAGGGGGTGTTGGTTGGGGGGGTGGGAGTTCTGGAAAAGGTTTTCTCATCTGTGGGGAGCCCTGGGAGACAGTGTCTCTTCTTCCTGGGAATGTTGTCCAGTCTGGCTGCGTCCTGAAACTGGCCACTTTTGTGCTGACAGCCGAGGATGGAGCCAACAGCAGTCTCTGCTACAGAGGGAAAAGGTAAAGGTACAGGAGATGGGGTGGGGGTGAGAGAAAAGGAAAATGGAAATTCTCTATGAAATGGAATTCTCTATGAAAATTCCCTCCACCCTCTGTGAGGCTAAATGGATTTGGGGGCTTTTGTTGACAGAGCCAAAGACAAAGTAGTCGAATAGTTGATGATCTTTCATTTTGGCCTTTTTAACCTCAAAGGGCAAACATTCAGCCCAGCTGGTGTGACTCAATTGCTGAACATCAACCTATGAACCAGGAGGTTATGATTTTATTTCCAGACAGGGCACATGCCTGGGTTGCAGGCTCAGTCCCCAGTAGAGGCCATGTAGAAGGGAGATGATCAATGATTCTCTCTCATCATTGATGCTTCTCTCTCTTTCTCTGAAATAAAAAAAACCCCTATATATTCTATGTAATAAAAGAGTAATATGAAAATTAACCATCACCATGCCACACCCATCAACCACGCCCACCAGCCAATCAGGAGTGGTTATGCAAATTAACTCAATCAGGATGGCTGCAGCCATGGAGAGAGCAGAAGGGAGGCTTGGATTTCCCTGGCAATGGAGGAAGACAAGCTTTCCGCACACCCTGGCCAGCCAAGGCCTCTGCTTCTATAATTGGAACTTATAAAGTTTCAATTATAGAAGATAAATCCCAAGAAAAATGGCGCCAGCCATGGAGCCTGAGAGATCAGGCTAGGGTTTCCCCCAGTGATGGAGGAAGCCAAGCTTTCCACCTGCCCTGGCTGGCCTAGGCCTCCATTTCAGGCTACAAAGTTTCAATAGTAGAAGATAAATATATCCCAGATACCAGGGCCTCCACTTGGGTTGCTTGCTGGGAGGCATGGCTGGCCTGCAAACCACCACAGGCCCCTTACCTAGACTGCCCCACACCCCAAGGGAACCCCCACCCTGATACAGGACACCTTTCAGGGCAAATCAGCTGGCCCCACCCATGCACCAGGCCTCTATTCTAACTAATAAAAGAGTAATATGCAGATTGACCATCACTCCAACACACAAGATGGCTGCCCCCATGTGGACACAAAATGGCCACCACAAGATGGCCAGCAGGGAAACCAAGTTCGATTCCAGTCAAGGGCATGCACCTTGGTTGCAGGCATATCCCCAGTTGGGGATGGGGGGTGTGTAGGAGGCAGCTGATTGATGTTTCTCTCTCATCGATATTTCTAACTCTCTATGCCTTCCCCTTCCTCTCTGTAAAAAAATCAATAAAATGAATTTTTTTTTAAATTTACATATAAGATTTAAAAAATAAAAACAAAACTTCTCTTGACCAAAATTTCACCACGAGTTGATGATCCTTAAGAGTTTTTGCCTTGCCTGCTTTACCTTTAAGGCAACTAATCCTTGGCAATGTGTAAAGAGCAAACGTAATTAATCTTTCCTCCTGCTGAAACCACTTGGCTAAACACAATCTCACAAGGGCTGGTAGGAGGCAACGTCCATTGTTCCCTGTCGCAGCCACAGCACAGAAGCAATGCCCAGCACATGCAAGTGTTTAAAACGTATTTGTTGAGTAAACAAATGAGTGAATAAATCTTTTTTACTCATTATAATAATCCAAATGCTAAAAGTTGTTCGAGTTGCCTAAGTAGAAATGAATACATAACTAACACTATCTGCCAAAAAACACCCGCACAACAGAAATGTCTAAATTATGTAGCATTAGTCTGACAAATGATGTGAACTACCGTGTTATTGTTTGTTTGCTTATGTTTACATTTTCTTCACAAAAATGTAATTTTTGTTTTACAACTGTGTGACCAGTTAGGGGTGTGGCAGGTTCTGTGGGTTCCCTCATCATCTGTTGGAGTCTCAATATGTATGGTGTATCTTCTTGGAAGGCAGACACTACGAAGTTTTAAAAAGACGTTTTCCAGACTCCCTTGCTGCTAGGGTTCTGAATGAGGCTTACATTCCTGGAATCAAACGCATTCACCTGAGGCCTGGAAATGAACTAAGTTGAGAGGGAGAGCTTGAGGTATGTGTCTTGCTGGTCTTCATGATGGTTTAGAGCAGTGGTTCGCAACCTTTCTGATGCCTCAACCCTTTAATACAGTTCCTCATGGTGTGGTGACCCCCAACCATAAAATTATTTTCATTGCTACTTCATAACTGTAATTTTGTAACTGTTAATGAATCGTAATGTAAATATCTGTCCCAACCCACAGGTTGAGAACCACCAGCAGGGTCGCCTAAGACCGTCGGAAAACACAGACATGTACATTACGATTCATAACAGTAGCAAAATTACAGTCATGGAGTAGCAATGAAAATAATTTTATGGTTGGGGGCCACCACAACAGGAGGAACTGTATGAAAGGGTCGTGGCATTAGGAAGGTTGAGAACCACTGGTTTAGAGGGAAGCAGTTTGGTCTGGACCTGGAAGTAGCGGTAATGCACCCCTTATTTGGCAGGGAGCTTCCTGCGGTGGAAGAGGTAGTGGCTCCTAGTAGCTACACCCTGAGTCAGCAGGTAGACTCCTGTTCTTGGCGGTTCTGCAGTGAGGACTGGAGAGCTTTTCCTGGGGGATCAGCCTCGAGTCCTTTTCTTCAGCCCATCTAACAACGTTGTGAGCCATTTAATGCCTTGCAATAAATCCCTTTCTGTCCAAAAGATTAGTTTTTTTCTCTCTCTGCCACTGACCCTAACCAAAGCAAGGGGCTGAAAATTACTATACAACTGACAACATGATTTATGACTATGTAGATCATTAGAATACAGAGTACTTTAATATTTATGAAATATCACATACTCTATTGTCTGGGAGATCCAGTTTCAAACAAAAATATGTGCTCCTGCAACAATCGGTACATTGATTAAAAAAAATAATAATAATCCTACCAAATTTGAATTCTATTGAAGTATTCTTCTGTTGTTTGCTAATGCTATTAGGACTGTGGTTTGCACGCAACAGAATTACTACTGGATTTAATCAAAAGAAAAATGAATTTATATAAGAATGCAGATCCTCTCAGAGAACCCAAGGGCAAGGATGCATCTGGACCCCAGGAATGGCCTGGAGCCAAGACTATAGAGCCAGAGAGAACCCAGGAAGCCTCTCCCCACTTCTCACCTTGTTTCTCTCGGAATACATGCTTCCTTCTTTCTCAGGACTAATTTCCTCTGCATCCCAATTGGCAAAGTGAGGGAAAAAATGAAAGAAAGAAGGAAAGAAAGAAAGAAAGAAAGAAAGAAAGAAAGAAAGAAAGAAAAGGGTCATTTCTACACATATATCCTCAGTTTAAAAGGACAGACAGACTGACTGAATCAGGAATTTCCTTGACTCAATTCCAGAATCTTAAGAAAAGATATGAATAGCCCAGCTCAGTCAAATTGTACAGCTCAAAGGATGCCATTCCTCTTATTTTTTGTTTTTCAAACCCCTTGTTTTTTTAAGCAAATGGCATCCCTGAGTGCAACATTCTGTTGTGAGTGATGCCCGCTGGAGTTGTACCGCCATCCTGAACCAACCTGCTGGCGTCCGGAGTCGGTGTCCTGATGTGGGCGCTCTGCTCCTGGAACCGCTGCGGGCAGTGGGTGGTGACCCACAGGAGGGGGAGGTCACCATATCTGAAGGAATTTGGGGGAGCTCAGGAGACAAGCTCATTGATGTCCATTACAAAAATTATATACTGATTTCATTTTTTATTATTTAAAACTTTTTATTGATTTTAGAGAGAGAAGGGGGAAGGGAGGGAGAGAGAGAGAGAGAGAGAGAGAGAGAGAGAGAGATTATATACTGATTTTAAATATATTAGACCAGGAGTTGGCAAACTATAGCCCACAGGCCCAATCCAGTCCGCCCAGTTTTTGTAAACACAGTTTTATTGGCACACAACCACACCCATTTGCTTGTGTTGTCTGTGACCGCTTTGTTCTGTCCTGGCAGAGTTGAGCAGTTGCAGCAGAGGTCATAGAGTCCATAAAGCCTACAATATTTGCTATCTGGCCCTTTACAAAAAACAGTTTGTTGACCCCGACCCCGAATTAGACCCCTGCTACTCAAAGCGTGGTCCACGAGCTGGCAGTCAGCATCACCTGGGAGCTGGTCAGGCCTCCACGCCCAGGCCTTGGCAGGCCATTTGGATGTTTATACTATTATTTGTGGGCCATACAAAATTATCAACTTTAAAATTAGCCTGCCATACCAGCATTTGGTCAAACCTATAACTAACCCGTCCTTCACGCCTGGCAGGGCCAGACCAAATGATTTCTCGGGCCATACAAGGGCTGGACATTCCCCAGCCTGGCAGAACACCCGAGTCAGAACCTGCATTTCCTGTTCCCCTGCGGCATTTTATTTGCACGAAGGTGTGACTTCTCTAGAAAAAGAATCGTAAGACTTTCTCTTCCTTTGTGCTTTGTCTTGCTTCTTTGTGGTCCATGATGCTGGCTGCAGCCATCGGTACAATGAAACTGATGAGAGAGGAGCAGGTTATTCTGACATTTTTGTAGATCTCCAAGTTGCACATCAAGTCTGGGGCCGATCGCCGCACAGCATGAGGTTCGCAATAATTTTCCCAGCTCTGTGATCAATGAGTTCAAGTTCTCCCATGGAGCTGTGCTTCATTATCACAGCGGGAGACTGAACAAGGGCTTTGGAACAAGGCCTGATTAGAATCTAGTGTCCACCTCTCTCATCGGCATTGTGGATGCTCCTCAGAGCATCGGCCAGGACATTCATGCACACCGTATGGTGGCACGGAAAGATGGCAACAGAGCCTGCTTTTGAACAAGATCCAAGGTGACTCGGAGGCACACTAACGTTTGAGAAGCACTATATGCAGTTCCTCAATAGGGACAATCAATATAATTGAAACTTTTATTTCACACAAGCCTTTTTGGGGGTGCAATTTCTCAGGCACCTTAGACTAGAGTGCCACTACCCCTGGGTTTGAAGTAGAGATTTTATTTTATTTTATTTTTATTTTATTTTTTTACCATGTCAGGACAGAATATCATTACCACCAGCCAGAATCAGCCCAGACAAAGGAATACTGGCTAATTCCTTAGGTGCCTACTTACTAATATTCATTCAATTATCACACATCTTTATTGAGGGAATACTCATTGGACTACAAATGGTGGACAAATTGGCACAGTCTCAGCTCTCACAGTTTGTGGACCTTTCACGCACCATCTCATTTAAGTCTTCCTGTAACCCATGAGGTGGGCACTTCAGTTCACATCAGGAAACTGAGGCTCAAGATCACATGCCAGCGAGCGGCAGAGCTGAAAATCGAACCTTTGTCTATCCCACCACAGTTTGTGCCTTTTGCTGCGCAGCGCAGCTGGACGTGATTCTGGGAGATTATCATCTAAATTAGGTTTACCGCCAGAGAGCCAGTGTTTTATAGATAAGAAACCGAGAATTCTTATCTCCTGCCTCCCAGTTACAGCCAAGATGCTGCCCAGGATGGGGGCAGGCTGGAAACTAGAAGATCCGAGCTCCGCTCCCAAGACCTTCTCTTCAGAAGTGACAGACCTGCCACCCTTACACGTGAGAGAGACAGATGATGACTGTGGTGCAATTATTCCTTCCGGGCACCTGGGATTCACATGAGGCCCTCGGATAAGATGTGAGAAGCGCTGTCCCGGGGAGAGAAGGAGAAGGGGTCAGGGCTAACGCTTCTTCCTGCACAGGACTCTCAGGATGGATCCCATCCCCTGGGCCAGCCTGCCAGTCTGGCCTTCTCCCCCACCTGTTCTGTGCATCCCCTCAACCGACCAGCCCCCCTTCCTTGCTTTGATTCTCAACCATTCCATCGGACCCTCTTAAACTTTCATTCTGCAACCTACTAACAGACCTCTTCTCTATATTTAGAACCTTGACTGGAGGAGGGAGGAGGTGGGGACACGGAGGGGTGAGAAATGGGAGGTCCAGGACACAAACTGCTTGATGGAGAGACATGTTGGGCTGGACTCCAGTGGAGAGGGTAGAGGATGAGGTTGAGGAAGTCGCTGGTCAGGGGAAGGAGGAAGGAAGTGCAGAGATGAAAGGCCAGAGAAAGAAGATGGAAGGAACGAGCCAAAAAAACCACAAACATCAACACTATCAACCCCATACCCATTCAACAACAGCAGCCGTAGGCGAGAGGGAGTTTATCATCTCCAGTTTATATCTGAGGTACCTGAGAAGTAGCGGGGCTGGGCCCATGGTTGCCGGCCACCTGGCTGTCAGCGGCGGAGCCAAGATCGAAACAGAGGCAGGCCGGCTTCAAAGTCCACGAAGTGTCATAAGGGCACCTCACTGAAAACAGCAAGACACGTTTCTCTTTAGATACTTCTGGTCCTGGCCGGCCTGCTTCTGTTCATTCAAGCAACCCATTTTCATTTTATTAACAAGCAGATATTAATAAACAATTATCTCAGTTCATCTGCACAACCTAAATCAAAGCATCCAGCATAAGCAGGTTTTTTTTTTTTGTGTGTGTGTGTGTGTGTGTGTGTGTGTTTTTAAGAAAAACTGTCGGAATTAATATCTAAATCTAATAAATTGTTGGATTCCCCCCCCCCCCCCCCCCCCCGAGCTCATTTCTGGTTGGAACCGAGGAAGTTCCAACCAGAACAGTCTGGGTTTGTTACAGCCTCTGTGTGTTGATTTTATCACCTGTAAATAGTTCCAAACCTAAAGCTAGGCACACCTCATTTTAAGTGCACTTGGCTTTATTGCACTTTTTTTATGAATAGAAGGTAAGACACACTCCCAGCAAAAAAGATTTACAACTGCCTTTATTGTGAGACTCGCTTTATTGAGGTCAATGAGCACCTAACCGGCAATACCTCCAAGGTTCGCCTGTACAAGGTTTCTTGGGAGCCGGTGAGGATCAATCAATTAACGTGCAAGAAGGACTTGCAATAATTCAGCTCATTCAGCGACGTTCAGGGAGCTGGTCCGGTGTGTTGCAAGTAAGAAGGACGCGGAACAGAGCATTCACTTTGAGCTACTCAGGGTGGGCTAGTCAGACCTGCAATTAGAAAGGCTCCAGAAGAGTGTGACAAACTAAGAGGAAGCCGGAGCAAAGGGAGGGAGAGGAGGGAGCATGGACGGTGCCTGGGGCCTGAGGGAGGCTTTGCGAAGCTGCGCAAGCAGGGGCCTCTGTCTTAGTTTGGGTTTCCTAAGTGGACTCTGAGGCAAGCAGTTCATGTGAGGGTGCTCCCGAGAAGTGTGGCGAGGGAGTGGGCGGGTGAGAGCCAGGAAAGGGTACAGTAACGAGAGGGTCACAGCTGTGGGCTTCATCCCGCTGGACACCCTCTGAGGAAACGTGTAGAATGTTCCTCCCGATGAGGATGTAGCTAGGGTATTTTCCACCAACTGCCACCCCATATCGGTTGAGGATTACTCCTGCTGGTGCTGGTTCTCAAGCACCTCAGCCTGCCTCACCCACCCATGGGCCAAGAGTCCTGCGGCCAGGTAAAGCCTTCAAGCCAAGAGATGCGGGTGTTGGAGGCACACGCCATCCCCAGTCTTCAGAAGCCGCAGGTGTCTCCGGGCTGGGCACCACCATAGTCGGTTCCACCTTCAGTAACTGTTTGGGTGAAAGAATAATGAAGTGACATTTGAGGGCGGGGAGCTGAGGTTGAATGTGGCAGGGCCGGAGTGGCATCGGCAGGCCAGGCTGCTGTGATGGAGAGACACTGTAGGGTCAGATGAACATGGATTCAGTATCAGCTCTATCATTTCCTGAGTGACCTTAAACATGACATTTGTAAAAAATACATGTTTTCAAATTGATTTCAGAGAGGAAGGGAGAGGGAGAGAGAGATAGAAACATCAATGATAAGAAATAATCATTGATTGGCTGCCTCCTGCAAGCCCCCGACTCGGGGTCCTGCCCAATGGCTGATGCTCTATCCACTGAGCCAAACCAGCTGGGGTGCTTCTGGTGTCTTTAAGTTACAAAACACAGTCTCCACAGGCATTTGAATTTGACTTTCTGTATCATGGGGTGCTTTTGTGAGTTCTTTGGAGACACTCTGCCATAATGGAAATCCCTCATGGGCTTTTTATCTAATGTGGGTAAAAGCATCTTTTCCAGCCAGTCTAATGATGCCTTCTTCAGCCCTAGGCATCTGAGTTCTTTCATTCCTCGGGGTCCCTCTTGGACAGGCTCTCCAATGGTCCCAAAGCAACTTATGCATCCTTGGCTCTGACCAACTCAGAGAGCACAGGCCCTTTCTAACAAGACTTCCACACCTCTCCTCTTTTTGTCTCCCAATCCCTTAGTTACCCAATGTGGTGTGAACTCAAATCTGGTGGACTAGTATTAAAACATTTCATTTGCAAGTCTTGCAGAGTAATTTTCCATCCGAATTTAGAATGAAACTAAAATACAATAGTTCAATTTTAACATCTGTCTCACATTCATAAATATACTATAGCTTATTTATCCACCTGGTTCCCTCTGCCCTTAAAACACCCCCCTCACACACACACACAGTACTCATCCATAGGTGTACGATTTTTGTCCAGTCTCTTCCCACACCACCCACATCCCTTTCCCCCAAGGATTGCCAGTCCACTCCCTTTTTATGTCCCTGATTCTATTTATAGTCACCAGTTTATTCTGTTCATCAGATTTTTTATTCACTTGATTTTTAGATTCACTTGTTGATAGATATGTATTTGTTGTTCATAATTTTTATCTTTACCTTTTTCTTCTTCTTTCTTTTGTTAAATAATACCTTTTAGCATTTCATATAATACTGGTTTGGCAGTGATGAACATCTTTAGCTTTTTCTTATCAATTCTGAATGATAGCTTTGCTGGGTAGAGTAATCTTGGTTGTAGGTTCTTGCTATTCATCACTTTGAATATTTCTTGCCACTACCATCTGGCCTGCATAGTTTCTCTTGAGAAATCAGCTGACAATCATATGGGTACTCCTTTGTAGGTAACTAATTGTTTTTCTCTTGCTGCTTTTAATATTCTTTGTCTTTTGCTCTTGGCATTTTAATTATGATGTGTCTTGGTGTGGTCCTCTTTGGATTCCTTTTGTTTGGGGTTCTGTGTGCTTCCTGGACTTATATGTCTAATTCTTTCACCAGGTGGGGGAAGTTTTCTGTCATTATTTCTTCAAATAGGTTTTCAGTATCTTGCTCTATCTCTTCTTCTGGCACCCCCATAATTCTGATGTTGGTACACTTGAAGTTGTCTCAGAGGCTCCTTATGCTATCTTCATATTTTTGGATTCTTTTTTTTATTATTTTTTTAGTTGGGTGTTTTTTACTTCTTTGTATTTCAAATGTTTGACTTGATTCTTGGGATCCTCTAGTCTGCTGTTGGATCTCTGTATATTATTCTTTATTTCATTCAGTGTATGCTTAATTTCTAGTTGGTCCTTTTTCATATCCTCGAGGGTCTCATTAAATTTATTGGCCTTTTCTAGAAAATTCTTGAAAAACTTTATAACCATGGTTTTTGAACTCTATCCAGTCATTTGCTTTCCTCCATTTTTTTCATTTGTGACCTGTTTCTTTGTCTCCACATTTTGGCTGCTTCCCTGAGTTGATAGAGTGGTTTTGTGTGCTAGGTATGCTATAGGGCCCAGTGGCTCAGCCTTCCCAGTTACCTGAGGTGGACACTCTTGGTGCACCCCTTTGTGGGCTGTGTGCACAGTCTTGTTGTAGTTAAGCTTTGATTGTTGTTGGTATCTCTGGGAGAAATTGACCTCCAGGCCGAATGGCTTTGAGGATCCGCTGTGTTTACAATGGGAGAACTTCTGTGCTGGAGACAGCCTTATGAGGCAAGACTTACTTCAGTGGGGCTTTGGTGCTCACTGAGTCTGCCTCCCTGAGTTGTAATCTGGATGGTTCCAATCTGACCAATGGATACACTGGTTCTTGGATCTCCAAGGAGGTGTTAATTTAGCCTTTGCTTGAGGCCACGCAGCAGGAGCTACAGCGATATCTGCAGATTCCTCTTCTTTGTTTTGAGTTTGAAGGTGCCCAGATGAGGCCCATCTGTGAAGCAATGCAAGCTGCTGTGGGGCCTTGGCCTTCTTTTGGATGTTCGGGTCTCTCTGACTCAGCTGCAGTTTGATAGGTAATTTTAGATTTCAAAGGACCAGGCTATTCATATGCAAAAACCTCTGTGCACAGCTTGGGTGGGGTTTCTGGAAATCAACACAGCAAAGTAAATTGCAATGGCTGACCATCAGCCCTGCCCTAAGAGGCCTCTGGGTGTCAGTGTCCCTCAGTAATCACTGCAAGCACCTCTGAGAGAAAGCTGTTCTTGAGTTCCACCCACTGCCAGACAGTCCAGTTTCTCCCTGTATGAGTCTGAGTCCCCAGAGTCTTGCCTGGGACTGGAGTTCATAGCAGTGGGGAGCTTGTGTCTTCCTCTGAATTGAAAAAGACAGCCATGTTCTCAGTTGCCAGCCCTTCCTGCGCGCGTGCCTCTGCACCTCTGCACTTTACTTCTGCAGCTTCTCTGAGTCTCAATGTGCTTTTCTCTTCCCTTCTAGTTGTAGAATTTCCACTCAGCCAGCCTTCCTGTAGTTCTGGATGATGTCCGTTTTGTGTTTTAGTTGTAGTTTTGTAGTGATTGTGTAGGATAAACAGCAATTTCAGGTGTTTATCTATGCCGGCATCTTGGTTTCTCTCTTAAGTCCTTACCTAACTAGACTCCTTGGCATTGGATCCAGCTGACCTTCTTCTAAACAGTATATTCTTCCCCACTAGATTGTGAGTTCCTGAGGGTAAGGACCATATATGATTCAACTTTGCAGCATCCTCCTCCTGCCACTCAGCATAGTGCCTGTCAGTCAGACTGAAGTTCCTGAGAAAATGTTTGTGATTGAACTGTACTTCCATTGTATTCCCATGACACTTAGAGCAATCGTTATCTCTTACCATAGTTATTTTTTAAAATATATTTTATTGATTTTTTTTATAGAGAGGAAGGGAAAGGGATAGAGAATTAGAAACATCGAAGGGAGAGAAATATCGATCAGCTGCCTCCTGCACACCTCCTACTGGGGATGTGCCTGCAACCAAGGTACATGCCCTTGACCAGAGTCGAATCTGGGATCCTTCGGTCCGCAGGCCAATGCTCCATCCACTGAGCCAAACTGGTTAGGGCACTTACCATAATTATTAGTGAAAATGCCTGTCATGCCACTGGGGAGGTGAGCTCCAGGAAGACAGTCTGAGTCTGATCATCCTACAGGCCCAGCATTTGGAATACAATATTTGCTTAAAAACTAATTATTGGATGGATGTTCAGAGCAGGAACATTTAAAATGGAATTGCTGCCAAAACCAGTTTGGCTCAGTGGATAGAGCATCAGCCTGTGGACTGAAAGGTCCCGGATTCGATTCCTGTCAGGGGCATGTACCTTGGTTGCGGGCACATCCCCGGTAGGGGGTATGCAAGAGGCAGCTGGTTGATGTTTCTCTCTCACCGATGTTTCTAGCTCTCTATCTCTCTCCCTTCCTCTCTGCAAAATATCAATAAAATATATTAAAAAATATATATTTTTAAATGGAATTGCTTTTTTCATGACTCTTCAACCAAATATCAGCCAAACCATTCTAAGGGAAGTTTGGTCTTTGTCAGGAAGGTGTTTCTACTTACGTACAGAAAAAATACATGGCTGATAATGGCACAAAAATGACTAAAGAGGTAATGTGAACATCACTGGATGAAAAATTTAAAGCTAACTTATTTCTCATAAATATTCCAAAATAGGCATCAGCTACCCTTAGCCAGCCACAGTAATATACAAGTGGGTAGTATTCATCCTGTGCTAAAGCATTGCCACTCAGAAAAAGTACGACAGGTAACTGAGACATTGGGAAATCCAGCAATGGGAATCAGGAGTGCTCCAAGAATTGGGCCTAAGGGAGACTGAGGGCCCAGCCCCAAGAGAAGGAGAGGCGGGGCATGCATGGGGAGAGGGGAGGGAAGGGGTGATGTAAGATTAAGGAAAAGAAAGTCTGGCAATTAGGAGAGAAAGGAAGTAGTTTGACACTGGAAAGTGCCTGGCAAGGAAGACGAGAACCTGGCGAGGAAAGGACAGGTGACGCATCAATTACAACAGACCTTGTCTGCAGTTGTCTGGGCTTTGGAAGCAAGTTAATGAGGTTTGGATTTAATAAATATTAAAATTCTGAGAACACTTAAGAACTGCCAAGGGAGGCTGTGCAGCAATCATCACATGAGTAGACTTCTAAGGCCAGACTAGGCGCCCATCTATTATGGATGGTTTGAGACCAACACATCCATCCTTCTACCACAGAGGAAATGTAATGGCCCTTGGGCCTTCCTCCCAAGCTTGAGGAAGGCTGGGGTAGGTGGGAAGTGAGGTTAAATGGTGCTAACTTTCATTCTGCTGTTTCATCACAGACTCCTCGCTGTTCGTGCAGGTGTAATGGACATTTTCTCTAAACAAAGGAAGAGGTTTTATTATCTTTTTATGTACATCGCTGTCCAATCTTTATCCACCTTTATAGACGGTGAATGCTTTACATTTACATACCTCTAAGCACAGTAAAATTCTACTTAATAAGTTGATTTGAAATCCTGCAATAACTTGAAGAGTGGCAACTCTCCACTTCATCTTGGGGAATGTATCTGTACATGCCTCAGACCACTAGACCTCCGGAAAATTCACCAATGTAACAGTCTCCTTAATTTTTATGGTGTTTATTTTCCACCCTTAGCATGTGTGTGTGTGTCTTACAAAGGCATCTTGGGGATTTGCTAAGTAACTTCTTTTTTTTTCTTCTTCTAAGTAACTTCTTGTTTGAAACTTCTTGTGAGGTATAGTCATCAAGATAAAAGTAAACCAAGTATCTTTGGAAGCTGGTTAGTAGGTATATGGAAAGGTGATATGATAAAATTCTCTACAGTCTGGATTGCAACCACGTTAGAGAGTGACACAGACTTGAGGCAAGATGTGAAGGTGTATCTGCAAGTAAAAGTGCACTGCTCTGGTAGTCTTTGCACATATGCACACGCATGTACTCCCCCCCCCCCAACACATACATGCACACAGAGACAGTGATAGAGAGTGGGCTTATGAGCTTTGGGAAGAATAGCAGAGGTGAAGTGCCCTTTTCAGGGTAAATGGGACATTATGATGATGTGACATTCATCACTTCATTAAGGTTGTGTTTGCCAGGTTTCGCCACTGTAAGTTACTAGTTTTTTAAGTTATTAGTTTTCCCTTTTCCCGCTCTAGTTTTTCAGAGAGTTAATTAGTATAGCCCAGTGGTCAGCAAACTGCGGCTTGCGAGCCTTGGTTTGTTGCTCTGTTGAGTAATGAGTTTGCTGACCACTGTTTTAGCCTACCCTCAGAGGGGAGAAGGCAGGATTTAAGCTACATGTCCTAAATGTGAAATGTAATTCTACATACATTATCAGGAATTCTTCTGAAAGTAAGATGTACTACTGTTTTAACTATATTTTTAACACACAAAGTTTCTGTGAATTGCTGATCTTCACTCATTTTTTATTTTATATTCTTCCAGAAGATATTCGAGTGACCTTTAAATCATGTTTCAATTAAGAAATTAATTTTGCCGAAGTCGGTTTGGCTCAGTGGATAGAGCATTGGTCTGCCGACTGAAAGGTCCCAGTCAAGGGCATGTACATTGGTTACGGGCACATCCCCAGTGGGGAATGTGCAGGAGGCAGCTGGTCGATACTTCTCTCTCATCGACGTTTCTAGTTCTCTATCCCTCTTCCTTCCTCTTGGTAGAAAATCAATAAAATATATTTTTTTAAAGAAAAAAAAAAGAAATTAATTTGAAAATTGCTTAGAATTTCACTTACCAGTACATGCATGGGGGAAGACCTGACATCTAGGTGTATGGTACTTGGCTCTTTTTAGTCAACTCTTCCTTTATATCGTTAGGGGTTCTTATTGCTGATAACTAAATTCTGGAAGCACAGAAGCAGATATGCAAGGACCTGTTTTGTAGTCAGACACTGCAGTCCTGTGGCCTGACTCTCAGGCTGAAGAAGATTGAAGCAATGTCTGGGCCGCCCCAGGGAAGACACCTGTCAGAGATAAGCTTGAGGTTGCTACTGAATGTTGCTACATCAACGTAAAAAAACATATAGAAAACAAGATTACAAAACCCAGAATGAGGTTTGGGGGAAAGGCTGACAAAAACCATGCATTCCTTGAGTTCAGGGCCCAGGTCTGATTCCTCTTTGTGCCTCCTCTAGTAGCACACACTGTCACATCTGAGCACTTGTTGAATAAATGAATAAATGTGTGACTAAATATTCCCAAAGTCTTGGCCTCTAACACTTGACCACACCAAGATGCATTCTGATCATCATTATGATTCCCCTGCATCCGTGAGTGATGCATTATACATGCTGATATTATTTGAATGACTTGCCACCAGGTTGTTTTTATTACTGTCAATAATATTTCACGATCAAGTTGAGATTTTGACAGAATCACTAAAAGTGACAAATATGACAACATAGAATACATGCTGACTATCAGTCAAACACAATGAAATAAAACTCCATAGAATGTTATGTTTAAAAAACAGAATATACAACAACATCCAGGCCATGATGATAGTGGTAAAATAAAGTTTGCACCTGTAACAGGTGTATATTGCTTATGCTACTTAGCATCTCTTCTCTTTTCTTCCTAAGAGACATATGTTTTGCTTTGAAGGAAATCTCTCCTCACCAGTGTTCAGCCACGTGCGTGGGTCCTGATAATTCAAGTCAATCCGAACTTTATCTCTATGGCCCTGGTGGTCGGTTCAGGGATGGGTAGGTAACCGTAGGCATTTTGCTGGGGCTTGATGAGGTGTGAGGATGGGGGATCCAGAACTTCTGCAGCTGTTTTGCTACTACACTGATAAGGTCGCCATGTGGAGCCTTGAGGATAAAGCAACGCAGCGAGGAAGACTAGCGTAGATGCAAAAGACTTGGTATTTACTTTGGCTGTTGGGTCAAGCCTCATCTGAAGGTAGGCTTTTCAGTAGTTCCTTTACTGTTTGGTTATTTGCAAGTGAAATACCTAATGGATACACAGGCAAGAGACCTGAAAAAAGGAGGGCGGGGGATGAAAAGAGTTTTGATTTGTTATGGCGGTGAGATAGAGTAATTTTTTCTTTCTCTGGTTTCTAGTAATGTTTATATGATTCATAGCTGGTGAGGATTTCTGGATGTTGAAAATATCTCAAAAGACTTGAAGGCCTCAATAGGCATACTATTACAGATGATGCGTATTTACAGCATAGCATCCACTGTAAATATTATGATGTTCTCTAATTCTCTTCTGTAGTAAGCATGAACTAGACAGTGTTTCCCAGACTTCTCTCATGATGAGAATCACCTGGTGGAGTTGTTAAAATACAGATTCCTGAATCCCAACTAAGAAGTGCTAAACTAGAATTTTTGGGAACATATAGGTAAAATTGTATACTTAACTAGTGCTCTAAGCTTAGTTACAATTTTACCTATATGCTCCCAAACATTCTAGTTTAGCACTTCTTAGTTGGGATTCAGGAATCTGTATTTTAACACCTCCACTAGGTGATTCTCATCGTGAGAGAAGTTTGGGAAACACTGAACTAGTAGAAGGCTCAGTGGTAGACCACGTGCTCTCAGAATAGAAGCAAGGCCAGTTCACAACTCCTATATATTCCTATATAAATATACAGCTACTAGTGGTCTAGTATGCAGCACTTTTCAAATCTTACTAGAAAAGATAAGAATTAAATCTGGGCTGATCAGTTTTACCTAGTGTCAGTACACTGGAAAAACAGAAGGAGACTGCACAACAACCAGTTCATAAGTAATCCTACTTCTGTCTTCATTTTCCTCTCAGATCCCTGTGCCACTGCCACCTCTCCTGAGCACCAGCCCCAGCTCTCAGCAGGCTGAGCCCCCCTCTCCGGCGTCCTTCTCCATAAAGCAGAATGCAAGGTGATCCCTTATCTCCATCGGCTGTCAGAGAGCTGCCTTTCCAAGATCCTTTTGGTGTCTGACTACATAGCAGAAGAGGAAAGATACAAGAAAGAAGAAACACTCCAGGGACACAAAGAGGACTGAAAGGTGTCAAGAGCCTCTTTAAGTAGAAATGTTTAAAGTGAAGGAGACTAGGAAATGGCAAGAATACTTGAAGTCTTCCCGAAGACTAAACAGTTTATAAAGGTACCACAAACATCCTTGAAATGTTATTGCATTTTGTTAACACTGTCCCAAAAATGCAGTATACCGGTAGGTAAATTCAACTAACAGAAGTAAACTTAGGGGTGAAGAAAAGACAAGAGCTTGTACTTTCAGTCACTCACTTTGTGTATGGACATTAGCATGCCTTTTATTTATTTATTTATTTATTTATTTATTTATTTATTTATTTATTTTCTCTTTCTTTCTTTATTATTTTTTAAAAATTTATTAAGGTATTATATGTGTACATAGCTTACCATTGCCCCCCCACCTCTATTGCCCCCCCCCACGTCCCATTCATGCCCTCCCTCCCCAGAGTTCTGTGTTTGTTGGTTGTACTTATATTCATGCATACCAGTCCTTCGGTTGTTCTCGTATCTCCCCCAGGTCTCCTTCCCCTTCCCGCTGTCATTTGACAATCTACTTGTTCTATGGTGACTATCTCAGGATCACATGAATAGAATCCGCTCCTCATTTGTCAGACTGCTTGTTTTATGGTGGCTATCTCAGGACCACACGAATAGAGTCCGCTCCTCCTCTGGTTCTCACCGCCCCTCCCCCCCGGGTCCCACTTCTTCCCCAGGGCACATGGCTCACCTGGGGCACACAGCCCCCTGGGACACACGGCTCACCCGGGGAACACGGCCCCCTGAGGAACACGGCTCAATTAGCATGCCTTTTAGAGAGCTAGGAGCAGAGATACTCTACCATGTCTAAGAGCTATGTGTCCATCTCATATGTGGCCATCACACTGAGCATTGTAAGGTTAAATATTTTTTTTTTACCCTATCAATTTGATTCCACCAACAAAGCCTTTATCATTTCTCAGTGAATCAATATTTCTATTAATATTTGTGTTTAAAACTGTTAAATAATTAGGCCCTATACAAAAACCACACAGCAGAACCCTGCACTCTATTTGAACTAAAACTCACTAAAATAGTTAATAATTTTAGTCATAGAATTTGGAGAACTATGAAAATGTGAGGTTTCTTCTGGTTGTTTATAAAATTCAATGTTTTAAAATTTAAAAATAAAATTGATTTAGAGAGAGAGTAAGGAAGGAAGAGGGAGAGAGAGAAACATCAATGTGAGAGAGAAACATTAATCGGCTGCCTCCTACAGTCTCCCTACCAGGGATCGCGCCTGCAACCTGGGCATATGCCCTGGCAACCTTTCAGTGCACATACCAGCTATACCAGCCAGAGCTGAAGTTTTATTTATTACTAATGGCCTGGTACATGAAATTAGTACACAGAGGTGAAGAGGTGTCCCTCAGCTCTGCCTGCACCCTCTCCAATTTGGGACCCCTTAGGGGATGTCCAACTGCTGGTTTAGGCCTGATCCCAGGATAGTGCCTAAACTGGCAGTTGGACATCCCTCTCGCAATATGAGACTGCTGGCTCCTAACTGCTCACCTGCTTACCTGCCTGATCGCCTTTAACCACTCTGCCTGCTGGCCTGGTCGCCCCCAACTCTCCCCCCTGCCAGCCTGCTCATCCCCAACTGCCCCTCTCTGCCAGCTTGCTTACCCCAAATTCCCCCCAACAGCCTGATCATCCCCAACTGCTCTTCCCTCCTGCCCTGATCATCTCCAACTGCTCTCCCCTCCTGGCCTGATCACCCCTAACTGCCTCTGCCTCTGCCCCACCACCATGGCTTTGTTCAGAAGGACATCCAGAAGGTCTCCCAGAGGCCTCCCAGTCTCATTAGCATATTAACCTTTTATTAGTATAGATTATTTTTTTTTTTATTTTTAAAATGTATTTTATTGATTTTCCACAGAGGAAGGGAGAGGGATAGAGAGCTAGAAACGTTGATGAGAGTGAAACATCGACCAACTGCCTCCCGCACACCCCCAACTGGGGATGTGCCTGCCCTTGACCTTATCGAACCTGGGACCCTTCAGTCCTCAGATCGACACTCTATCCACTGAGCCAAACCAGTTTCAGCTAGATTATTATTTCTTTTACCTTTAGCTGTGTATTTTTCCCCCTTAATTGAGTAAGGTACTACATATGTGTCTTTATGCTCCCATTGCCCCCCTGAAGTTTTATGTTTTTAACAGCATAATCATAACACATATTATGCCTCACCACCGTCCCTTCAACATCCAGATTTCCCCCCTCAAAATTGCACATAACAGCACTTTACATTTTACTTAGGTATTTTACAAGCTTTTTTTGAGTGCTCATTTTGTCCAATCCTTGACTTCTGAGTATTCAGTCTGCTGAGGGATATGATATGTGTCCATACAAAGTGACGGAGATAAGAACCCTATGCTGTCTTAGCCCAGGAGAGGGAAGGCTTCCTAGGCCAGGATAGAATAAATGGGAATTACTCACATAAGAAAGGGAAGAAGGGCTTTTTGAGTCAGAGGAAGCAGCATGTACAAGACTTGAGAATAAAGTTCACAGAACTCCTGGGGGCTTGTTGCTAATTTAGCAAAGCCAGATCACAGATTACAACTGGGGGAGTGGGGACAGGGTGAGTCAAGGGGTAGTGTCAAGAATAGCATTTTTCTTACTGTTTTTAAACTGTACAAAATTCTTTAATCGGTCAATTAAAATGATATTTTTTTAAAAGAAAAAAGAAATGGGATAAAAAATACCAGAATGCTTTATATGTAGTAAGGGTAAGTATTGGTATGTGAATATGTTACTTTACAAGTTACAATAGAGGCTTGGTGAATGAAATTCATGCATGGGGGTGTGTGTCCCTCAGCCCAGCCTGCACTCTCTTCAATCTGGGACCCCTCAAGGGATGTCCGATTGCCCTTTTAGGTGGGATCGGGCCTAAACGGGCAGTCGGACATCCCTCTCACAATCCAGGACTGCTGGCTCCCAACTGCTTGTCTGCTGCCTGCCTGATTGCCCCTAACCACTTCTGCCCACCAGCCTGATCACCCCTTAACCACTTCCCTGCCAGCCTGATTGATGCCTAACTACTCCCCTGCCAGCCTGTTTGTCCCTAACTGCCTTCCCCTGCAGGCCTGGTCACCCCCAACTACCCTCCCCTGCAGGCCTGGATCCCCCAAACTGCCCTTCCCTGCAGGCTTGGTTACCCCCAACTTCCCTCCTCTGCCAGCCTGGCCACCCGTAACTGCCCTTCCCTGCTGGCTTGATTGTCCCCAACTGTCCCCCCTTTCAGACCTGGTCCCTCCCAACTGCCTTCCCCTGCTGGCCATCTGTGGCAGCCATCTTGTTTCCACATAGGGGGAGCCATCTTTAACCACATGGGGGCAGCGATTTTGTGTGTTGGAGTGATGGTCAATTTGCATAGTACTTTTCTTTTTTTTTTAGATAGGATAGAGGCCTGGTGCCTGGGAGGGGGGGAGGGCACAACTGGTTTGCACTGAAGGGTGTCCCGGATTAGGGTGGGGGTTCCTTTGGGACATGGGGCAGCCTGGGGGAGGGTTCTGTGGTGGTTTGCAGGCTGGCCACACACCCCAGCGACCCAAGTGGAGGCCCTGGTATCTGGGATTTATTTATCTTCTATAATTGAAACTTTGTAGCCTTGAGTGGAGACCAAGGCAGGCCAGGGCTGTGGAGCTTGGCTTCCTCCATCACTGGGGCAACTCAAGCCTCCTGATCCCTTCAACTTCAAATGCTGCTGCTATTTTTTTTTTAAATATATTTTATTGATATTTTACAGAGAGGAAGAGAGAGATAGAGAGCTAGAAACGTCGATGAGAGAGAAATATCGACCAGCTGCCTCCTGCACACCCCCTACCGGGGATGTGCCTGCAACCAAGGTACATGCCCTTGACCGGAATCGAACCCGGGACCTCTCAGTCCGCAGACCGATGCTCTACCACTGAGCCAAACCGGTTTCGGCAGCTGCTATTTTTGTTGGGATTTATTCATCTTCTATAATTGAAACTTTGTAGCCTTAAGTGGAGGCCTGGGCCGGCTAGGGTGTGCAGAAAGCTTGGCTTTCTCCATTGCTGGAGAAACCCAAGCCTCCTGTCACTCTGTGGCCACAGCCATCTTGGTTGGGTTAATTTGCATATTTGCTTCTGATTGCCTGGTGGGCATGGCTTGTGGGTATAGCAGAGTGATGGTTAATTTGCATGTTGATCTTTTATTATATACGGTATGTATGTGTATATGTGTATACTAGGTCATGATATAAAATATATTTCTTGCCGAAACCAGTTTGGCTCAATGGATAGAGTGTCAGCCTTCGGACTGAAAGGACCCAGGTTCGATTCCGGTCAAGGGCATGTGCCTTGGTTGCGGGCACATCCCCAGTAGGGGAGTGTGCAGGAGGCAGCTGATTGATGACTCTCTCTCATCAATGTTTCTAACTCTCTACCCATCTCTCTTCCTCTCTGTAAAAAATTAATAAAATATTTTTTTAAAGTTTTAAAAAATAAAATAAAATGTATTTCTTACTGTGAGACATGGTCCAAAATGTTTGAAAGTCACTATTTATAGTATAGAACATTTTATTTACAGTCTACAAGGTGAATAGCCTTTAAGTATTCCATTTTTATTATAATGCTCTCTCCCCATTTTTGTCACTTACTCATTACTCGGATATTTATCCAGTGCATATTTTATGCCCAGTGCTAAGAAACTCCCTGAAAGGAATGCACAGTTTATGGGCGGCAGACAAGTAAAGAGATAATAATAACTACTGTTTATAACAGTCCTCAAAGTATGTTTTGTGAACCACCTACTTTTGAATTCCTAAGGGGAAATGCTTATTAAAACACAGGTAAGAGTTGCTCTTCTTACGCAGAGGCTGTGTCAGGACAAGAGGATCCTGTGCAGCAGGAAATTCACCAGCTCTGGGCGAACCAGGAGTTCACTGAAGTCTTCACCAGCAGCATCAAGAAAATTCAGACTTTCTCAATGTGTTCGATGTGTCTTGTTGTTCAGCAACCTGCTGTGTGGAATTATTATTCTCACAAAACTTTCAGGTGTAGCTGCTTGATCAAAACCTAGGTGGCTTACCAGCCCGAGCCCTCATATTTGGACTTTGAGCTGACTAATTTATCCTGGAAATCATTTGGTCACCCAGCAGGCATTTGCCAAGTGCTTACTTTGTAGATACGTTATGTTCCAATAAAAGATATAGCGTTGCTGAAACCGGTTTGGCTCAATGGATAGAGCGTTGATCTGCGGACTGAAAGGTCCCAGTTCCGGTCAAGGGCATGTACCTTGGTTGCAGGCACATCCCCAATAGGGGTGTACAAGAGGCAGCTGATCAATGATTCTCTCTCATGGATGTTTCTAACTCTCTATCCCTCTCTCTTCCTCTCTGTAAAAAATCAATAAAATATATATTTTAAATAAAAAGATATAGCATTGAAAAACAAAACAAACACAGGTAATGAATGGGCTTTGCACTAGACCTAGTGAGTCAGAATCTCTGGGTGGGGCCCAAGGATCCGCATGTTTAATTAAAGGTCCTCAAAAAAGTCTAACAATCAGTTTGAAAGAGATTCGTTTATTTTTTTAAAGTTATGTTTAGCCGAAACCGGTATGGCACAGTGGATAGAGCATTGGCCTGCAGACTGAAGGGCCCTAGGTTCGATTCCGGTCAAGGGCATGTACCTTGGTTTCGGGCACATCCCCAGTAGGGGTGTCCAGGAGGCAGCTGATCGATGTTTCTCTCTCATCGACATTTCTAGCTCTCTATCCCTCTCCATTCCTCTCTGTGAGAAATCAATAAAAAATATTTTAAAAAAATAAAAAATTTATTTTTAAAAATTAGGTTTATTGGGATAACATTGGTGAATAATATTTTAGAAATGTTAAGATTCATTTCTTGAGTGCACGCTGGAATCCAACAGTGTCCAACACTGTGCTCAGCCACAGGGTCTGTTTGCAGTTTCTTTAAGGATCCAACATTCTTGCTACTTAGAGCCTTCCCACATACTATTCCTTGGTCTAGAGTATTCTCACGCTTCCCTGGCCAATTTTAATCCATTCAACAGACCTTAATTCAAATGTCATTTCTTTAGGAAGTGTTCCCTAATCCCCTAGGCTTCACTAGGAGCTTTTGTTACATGCCCCCTTGTGGCAGATATGCAACGGCTGCTCCTTCACAAAAAGTACCGTTCAAGGAATAAGGTCAACTGTTCAAGGACTGAGGCTCCAGCTGTTAACTCCATCATTTCCACCTCAGCTTAGTCATGGTCCCTGCTGACCAGCAAAGGTGTTTTTCACTTTCTCTTGGAAATGTTTTGTGGCTTTTAGTGTTCAGTATTGCACATACTTTTAAAATTTACACATAAACTAGTGGCCCAGTGCACGAAATTCGTGCACGTTAAAGGAAATTAATTAGAGGAAATATTTTAATATTGTTCTTTGCCCTTTCTCTATAATAGAAGTGTCAGAGATGAAAGAAAATTAGTAAAATGTGTATGAAAACCTCTCTTCTGTCAGAGTCTGGGGAGCGCTGTGGGACCTAGAGTCAAGTCCCCGCCCACTACCTGCATGTGCTTTGAAAACACAGGAGACCCAGACCTGGCTGGCCCCACCCCTGTCAAGGCTCTCCAGGTAGGGGGCGCAGCTTCAGGTCCCCCTGCTTGGTGCCAGATAGGGGGTGCAGTCTCAGGTGCCTGTCAAGCTCCACTGGATGGGGGGTACAGCCTCAGGTCCCCCAGCCTGGCACCAGGGTAAGGGGTGCAGCCTGATGTCCCTTTCCCTGGCCAGGCGTCATGCAGCCCCAGGTCCCTGCAGTTTGATTGTGATGCTATGGCATCTTGGCTAATTTGCATATTCCTCTGTTATATATAGAGAGATATTTCATGGTTTTTTTATGCTACTGAAAATTGAATTATTTTAATATCATTTTCTAATTATTTACTTTCATCTCATGTACAGAGTTGATCTGATATTCTGAGGAACTGTGGGATTTATACTATGGGTTTGTTTCAGGATCCCATGGCTGTCCCAATTTTAGGAAGTGGTTGGCTGTTCCTGCATGCCTCCTAGTGGGAATCGAGCTGGAAACCTGGGCAGGTGCCCTTGACCAAAATCGAACCCTGGATCCTTCAGTCTGCAGGCCGACGCTCTAGCCACAGAGCCATACCAGATAGAGCAGTAAGGTGTTCTTTTATCGAATTGCCTGAAATTGGGACATCAGAATGGTGCTGACATGATGATTTTGGGTGAATAAAATTGTTTATATTGACAGAGGCTCTGTAAAACACTGTCCAGTACCCTGAAGTTTTTAGGGGCAGCCCTGAAGAGGGGCATGGTGTCCCCCTTAAAGGAGGAAAGAAACAGCCTATCAGGAGAGCGTCCCCTCTGGGATATACTATCACTCATTCTGGCAAGAAGTACTACTTTCTCTATCTCTCTGAGCCCTGAGAGAAGAGTAGGTCACTGTTGTCCCCACCACGACCACCAGCAAAGCCTCTGGAATGGATCATTGTGTAAAATAATTTATTTCAAGGTCATACTGCATCCCTGGTCAAAAATTTACCCTTCATTTCTACTCCAGTACGTCCAATAGTGTGCAAAAGGCATTTCAAGGAAACTGAGTCCTTACCTCTACTGCATGCCTATTGCACAAAAACGAGTTATTTGTATATCCGAAGTGTGGCTGGGCCCAGGTGAGTCTTATTCTTACTTCCCATCTCACTGAACTTTGGAGACGTTTGGAGTCTGTGAAGTTGAGATAGGAACCATTATGAAAAGTTAATGTGAATGTTCTGTTTACTCGTTGCTTTTATATAATTTATTCATGCTGTTTTAGGCTAGCAAAACTATTCCAGTGTTATTTAAAAGTATTTCTAATTAGCCAAAGGGAGCGTCCCTGATGAGTGGCAAGGCCTCTCAAACGAAGGTGGTCTTTATGCTGAAAGCCGCACCACTCTGTCAGCAAAGGAACAATTTAAGCCTATTCTTCTGCACTGATGAGTAGCTTTCTGGATTCCTACCTGCTTTTGTTCCCAGGAGGAACGAGACAGTGATTTTCTTGTTTTAGGTCTGAATATGTCTTCAACCTCTACTTTATTTTATTTTTTAGAGAGAGTGGGAGGCAGAGGGAAAGACAGAGAGAAATATCGAAGTGAAAGAAACACAATTGGTTGCCTCCTGCAGGAGCCCAGATATCAATATCAGTGTTAGTTTCGAGCTTACAGCATAGTGGTTAGATATTATATAACTTATGAAGTGACCCCCCCCCCCCCCGCCAATAAGTCTAGTATCCACCTGACACCATACATAGTAATTATAATCCTATTGACTATATTCCCTACTTCAAACTATATATATATATATATTTTCAAACTGTATTTTAAAATGTTGATTCTTATAGAACTAATGGCCTAAAAAGTGAGTGTATTTGATATAGCTACAAAGTAGTTAGCTGGCTAGGTATTTTCTAGTAAGGAATCCTGATGTACTCATGGCCAGTATTCCACTAGCCATTTGGGTAACAAGTTGAAAGGACCGCTGAGTGGGTAAAAATGAGAGAGTTACGGTTTGAACTTAAGAAGGATGACTAGCAGAAACCGGTTTGGCTCAGTGGATAGAGTGTCAGCCTGCGGACTGAAAGGTCCCGTGTTTGATTCCGGTCAAGGGCATGTACCTTGGCTGCAGGCACATCCCCAGTAGGGGGTGTGCAAGAGGCAGCTGATCCATGATTCTCTCTCATCGATGTTTCTAACTCTCTATCCCTCTCCCTTCCTCTCTGTAAAAAAAAAAAAATCAATAAAATATATTTTAAAAATCTTTAAAAAAAAAGAAGGATGACTAATTCACAATTTAATTATGTATAGATTTGGGAGGCTGAATAGCATGGCATAAGGGCCCAGAAGATACATCCTCTAAGAAAGTAACACAAGCCAAAAAGAAAGCCTGAACATATGCAATTCACAGATTCAAGATGCACTTTTTATTTTTATTTATTTATTTTTAAAAATATATATTTTATTGATATTTTACAGAGAATAAGGGAGAGAGATAGAGAGCCAGAAACGTTGATGAGAGAGAAACATCGACCAGCTGCCTCTTGCACACCCCCTACCGGGGATGTGCCCGCAACCAAGGTACATGTCCTTGACCGGAATCGAACCTGGGACCTTTCAGTCCGCAGACCGAGGCTCTACCACTGAGCCAAACCGGTTTCGGCTGCACTATTTTATTGTAAAAGTTTTTTTTTAATATATTCTCTGGTGAATGTTACTGGTCCATTTTTCCTTCTTCACTTTAGTCCAAAAAGAATAAGAAGTTCACTGTAAATACACAATCATTCCTAGAAATTTCACATGATTTATGTGAATTGGTTATGTTTCTAATGTTGATTTTCCCAAAGTACTATTTCTTCACTTCCAGTTGGACCTAAAGCACCTGCTGCTTATCACTAATAATAATTATGCATGAATTTTAATAGTCGTCTTTTCTTTAAACCCTTTTCCCCAAAATGTAGCCATTAATTCAAAACCAGTGTTCTTCCTAAATGGGGCAACTGAGACAAATTATCACTGAATAGGTTCCCTCTTCCCAAACCAAGTCCATGTCCCCTTATATTTTCAGCATTAAAAAAAAAATCATAATGGGAGCAGCATCTTCTTTTTTTGTTAGGATGTTATCTCCCTCCTATGAGATATAACACATCTCTCAACCTGAGCACTAAATAAAAAGAAGTCATATTGACCTTGGAGTGTGTGACCTAACACCGCGGGCAACTGCTGAGAGCAAGTACCCTGCGTTAATGACAGTGAGAGATGGCTTTATGTTGCTGACGGCAGCAGCCCAGAGGAAGGATCAGAGAGATCTTTCTGAGCAGAGATAAACTTCTCTTTTCTTCTGACAGAGGGGTGGGCAAAGCCGAAGGCCATGAACTTTTTATTTTTAAATTTATTTCTTTTTTTAAACCACTTTATCAAGTTCAATAAGTGGTTGACATGCAAAAAGTGGTACATATTTAATGTGTACAATTTGATGAGTTTAGAGATTAGTATGCATCCACAAAACTATCACCACAAAGATATCCATCGCCTCCACAGGCAGGACTCCCCGGAAACTAGCCAAATTGTTTTGCTTGAAAACTTTGCAATACTCTGGCTGGCGACAGATACTTTGCAACGAGGTCCTTAAGAACCACCACAATCATTCTTGGTTGCCACTAGAACCATAAGTAGGGATAAGCAGGGTCAAATCTGTTTGCTCTAGGAAGTTTGGTATACAATATGACCCAGAAAGGAATAGCTAATGCATTAAATGAATTATTATAAAGTTTAGCTAATATATAGGATCAACAGAAATATGTGTCAGAATAGGTCCTAAGGTAAAATAGAGCTAGAACAGGAAGAATTCCCTGATATGAACTCACTTCCTAGAGATTCCAAATTTACTGTGTTAATTTACTGTGCAGATGGAAGAGTCTCTAACAGCTTAAGGGGTTGGCTGACTAAAATTTTGACTTATTGGTGGCCCGTGCTTAATGAGGATAAGATACCAGTGCTTCACTGGCATCAAGTAAAGAAGGGAAGCCAAAGACCTAAGGAGACAGGAAGGTTGGAGTGGGTTTATCATGTGCAGCTGCACACCCACTAGAATTCCTGAGGAGGCCTGGAAGGCACACCTGTCACTCACTAAGGCATCGAGAAATAGTGAGAAAGGGAGACTAAGGCATTGAACAATACATCAGAGAGGTCTGTGGCTGCTTTCCTTTGTGGGAAATGTATGACCATGCAAGATGCTGCCATTGAGACAAACTCCCCGATTTTACTAGCAATAATGGGATCCCAAGTAGCCGAGGTCAAGTGGCAGCACTTAACCATGAGAGACAAGGTGTGTATATGTTTACTGTAAAGGGCGGCAGGGTTTTATCAGCAGTAAGAACGCTTTGACCCATAGGGGCCTTTGGTTGTGGCTCATCGATCATGATATCTCTTGCAGTGGAATAGATGAACAGCCTGGTCTGTGTCTGGTGGCCAAAAGCCTGATTTGAGTTACCACAATAAGGAGTCCATGCTGCTTGCTCACTTTCCAGACTCAAGCCTGTTCGCAGATGTGGAGTCCTTGATTGAATGGGAGGCTTCTTTCCCTTGAGGAATGATCCTGCAGCGTTGCCACATGCGCACGTCATCAATCTTCCTCCAGGCCTTGTTCAAAGGTGCCTTCACCCATTTGCTAAAGTGGCTGTGCACTGGGAAAAAATGAATTACCCATACCTTTCAGGTATTAATACACACTGCCTCTGAATTGAGGCTAATTACTGGGGATCCAAAATGACGTTGTCTCTCACAGTGTGACTATTGTTGGTAGGCGATGCATGGAGTCTTAGCCCAAGTGAAGGTGACCAAGTTGGTCCACAGACACATTCTGTGCTTGTTTCCCTAGTTTCTGAATATAGATAATCTTATTTATGAGAAGCATCGCAGTAGAAAGGCTAACCCTCAAAATAGTAACACTGCATCCCTGTAGGAACTGCAGCTGTTAGTGCCACCACCTGAACCCTGCTGGCATACTGGTTCCTATCACATCCATATTTAACATACCTGTCTGGCCTCTCAAGACGTTGGACGGACCTTGGAAAATGACTGCAAATTATCAGGTAAGGAGACAACACCATGAACTGATGAGACTCTGTCTTACAGCGTGCAGAATATGCTTTGAGTCAGAGGCCACTATATGGTGCTGTCTCCTCCATAACCAGAATCTGAAAATCAAGGAGTGGAAGTGGGAGTGGCTTCTCTCACAATTAATACTTAATAACTCATGGGATTTTTGCTTCCTCTTTCAGCTACTTTGAGGTCTGCAGATTTGGTGATCTTTGTTCCTAACAGGGAATACAACAATGGTTCCCTTGTATTAGAAGATAAAACTCTATTTGGCTAAATGGGTTTCTTAAGTCACTGAACCATCAGGCAGATAAAAGAATTATTCTTCTGGATGATTATTCACTGATTACCATGGGCACATAAAGTTGTTGCTTTTACACAATAGAGCAAACAGAATGATTCTGGGACCAGGGGATTCCCTGGTCTACTCTTAATACTTTTACAACCAAAGTAAAGGTCATGGAAAACTACAGAGGGGGAAGAAAAAAAAAAGGCAGGACTCTCAAGGACTCTTCCAGAATAAAGTTCAGGTCATCCTATTACTTAAAAGACCAAAATGGGATTTTCCCCCACTGAGTTATCATTTTATTAATTCATTTTATTTTTTTATATATTTTATTGATTTTTTACAGAGGAAAGGAGAGGGATAAAGAGTTAGAAACATCGATGAGAGAGAAACAAAGATTCAGCTACCTCTTGTACACTTCCTACTGGGGATGTGCCCGCAACTAAGGTAGATGCCCTTGACCCAAATCAAACCTAGGACCCTTGAGTCCATAGGCCGATGCTCTATCCACTGAGCCAAACCGGTTTCGGCTAATTCATTTATTAATGACATCCTATTCTTGTGGGTTTAAAAAAAATAAATCTTTATTGCTCAGATTATTACAATTGCTTCTCCCTTTTCTTCCCCAAAGCTCTCCACCACCCAGTTCCCATCCCACCCTCTGCCTTTATCCCCTCCCCCCCCATTGTCCACATCCATTGGTTATACGACCTTAATCCAGTCCCTTACTGCACCCCATCCCCTTATCCCCCTGACCATTATCAGTCCACTTCCTTTCTTTGCCCTCTGATTCTATTATATTCACCAGTTTATTCTGTTCTTCAGATTTTTTTTCCTGTATTTGAATTTCAAGTGGGACACTCTCTCCCATTTGTTTTGTAGGGAAATACAACAAAGTGTTCTGTAGCAAATGGCTGCAGACTGCCCAAATTTCTCAGGACCCCACGAATAGAATCCGCTCCTCCTCCAGCTCACACCGCTCCCCCCCCCCCCCCCCCCCCCCGTCACACCGCCCCTCCAGGTCGCACCGTTCCCCTGGGTCACACCACTCTATTCTTGCTTTTTGGATGTGTCACTTTCTCTTCTTTCTAAGAGACTTCTTCTACGTGCAAAGGTTTGTTTTCTCAGAAAAATTTTTTCTTCCTGTTTGCTGTTTGGTTGTTTTTATCTATGTCTTTCACGTGAGAGGCTTTCTTCAGATATGGTAATTTTTGGTTGCCTGCTCATGATTACAACCTGAAATGCTGATTAGAAGCTTGAACATGAGATGGCTGGCATGGCTGAGTGATTGAGCGTAGACCCATGTACCAGGAGGTTATGGTTTGACTCCTGGTCAGGGCACATGCCCGGGTTGCTGGCTTGATCCCCAGCAGAGGGTTCACGGGAGGCAGCCAATTGATGTTGACCTTGATATTTCCATCTCCCTCTCCCTTTCTCTCTCTCTAAAATCAGTAAAAAAAAAAAAAAAAAAAAAAACTCCAACAACTTTCTTTTTCTTCTAAAAAATCTTGAGTATGAGTGGGGCTTATTGATTTTGAGTCTCCCTGTGGACAGACAAGGACAAGGTTTTTTTTTTGTTGTTGTTTTTTCTGGACAAGTTTTTTGTTTGGAAAACCCCTGATGTTAGTGCATATTTCTGTCGATTAGTCTTAAAACACTACCTATGATCATGTTACTCTTCTGCTCAAAACACATTTATCATTCCCCTCTGCCAACCTAATAGAATTCAGGTTCCTTAAGTTAGCATTTTATTTTATTTTATTTTAAAATATATTTTATCAATTTTTTACAGAGAGGAAGGAAGAGGGATAGAAAGTTAGAAACATCAATGATAGAGGAACATCGATCAGCTGCCTCCTGCACACCCCTCACTGGGGATGTGCCCGCAACCAAGGTACATGCCCTTGACCGGAATCAAACTTGGGACCCTTGAGTCCGCAGGCTGATGCTCTATCCATTGAGCAAAACCGATTTCGGCTTAAGTTAGCATTTTAAAGGTCTTAACAGTGTCTCTCAAGTCTCCTTTACAGTCTTTTCCTGCTGCTTCTCACCAGGATCTTTGTGTTCCAATTAACTTAGAGCACTCGCTATTCCCTATCACATATTACATGTTCCCCAAAGTCTTATATACCATGTCATTACCATCTGTATTTATATATTTATACATTTGTTTAATGTCTATTTCCCAAACTGGACTAGAAGCTCCATATTGTATGTTGATTTTAGTATTTAAAGCATTAGAATAATTACACTAACATCAACAAACTGGTATTGTTTTAATCTGAACCAATGTTGAAGCTAATCTTGAAGAGAGCTGGCAGACATCAACAATGGCTTCACATAGCTCTCGTTAACACCACCCTCCGTGTTTACTCCACAGAAGCCACATATTAACAAGGCCTTACTTTGGGCCTCATTATTATTCTACTTGCAGACATTTCCAGTGTATTATGGTTTCTTACCATAAGCCACTGCTGCTTTTCCTGTTCCTTCCTTTTCATCTTTTTCTTCATCTTCCTCTTGTGCTTGCCCCCCTTTCCCTCCCTCTTTCTTTAAGTTTCACTATTTGACTACAGCCAGTGGGGTGGTTCTCATGCTTTACTGAGAAATCTGCCAATTCCCTTCTAAATTACTCAATCGAATAGCCCATTTGTGGCCAAATTTGAATCCCTATCCAGGAGAGAGACTGTATATCACTTTGATTCTGTCTTTACAAAATCCATTGGTTCCTGGATGAGACAACTATAGTATTTTTTTTAAAGTATATTTTTATTGACTTCAGAGAGGAAGGGAGAGGGATATAGAAATATCAATGATGAGAGAGAATCATTGATCGGCTGCCTCTCTCACACCCCCCCCCCCCCCCCCCCCCCCCAGGGATTGAGCCTGCAACCCTGGCATGCGCCCCTGAGCGGATCAAACCCGGGACCTTTCAGTCCACAGGCCGATGCTTTATCCACTGAGCCAAACTGGCCAGGGCAAGACAATCATAGTATTGAAAGGACATTTCACTGGACATAGAATTCAACAACCTGAGTTGAAGTTCTGGTTTTGTCACTCATTTTCTAGTGACGTTGAATAAGACACAACTTTTCTGAGCCTTTCTTCAGAGGTAAAAATGGGGATAAATGTACTAGACAATTAGGGATGAATAATAGGGTCACTAAGCAGAAATTAGTATTCTTGGTCAGCACAACTCAGTGAATTTTCTTCAGCAATGGTTTCCTAGCTGCAAACTGTAAAGTACTGTATCAATTTTAACTATCATTATTATTAGACTAGGTGGGGTCTCTTGCCCTGGCCTGTGGTTGGGGCGATCAGGGCCGGCTGGTGGTGGTGTTGGGGGGGTGAGTAGGGGATAGGGAGGAGGGACAGAGGGGGTTGGTTGTGGGAGTGCACTAACCACCAGGAGGCAGCTTTTGCATTGAGCGTCTGCCCCCTAGTGGTCAGTGAGCATCATAGTGACTGTCATTCAGCTGCTTAGGCTTTTATATATATAGATGCCCTTGCCTCCTTATTTTCTTGCAACTTCTTCTGTATCAATTTCCAGTCCCACATATGTTTTTTTCCCATTCGAAATGCTCAGAGTATATTAAACAACCTAGTATCCTTCACTGTATTTAACTTATAATGCCTCACAAATAATTTTTTGTTTAGAAATGGCAAATATACCAGAAAACACAAAGTGTAGCTTCATGGTCTGCTACTCTAAGTATAGGTAGTTGTTAATAAATATTAATTGTATCAGTTTTTAGTAATAATAGGGCAGAGCACTTTATTCAGGTTTTATTTTCCTACTGTTATCTGAATTGAGGCCACTAAAAACTCATGACCATGTTATTGGAATAGGTACCTTAGGGGTTTCTATATCTCTCATTTTTCCCCTTCAAATAGGTTCTCCATGTCACAGTCTGATCATTCATTTATTCATTCATGAAACATTTATAGAGGATTTATTAATGTGCTTAGTACAAAGCACAGACTAATTTGGGCAAAGATGTGAAAAAAATAGGTTATTTCACTGTTATAATGCTATACTGATGTTAACAATTTTCACTGTGTTGGTACTCCGTTGCTGATATTGTATATTCAACTTCAAATTCCTTAACCTGGCATTTAAGATTACCCATAATTTGGCTTTAAAAGACCTAATATTTACTTACCACTCTGAATAACCAGATTTTTTTTATTTTTAAAGATAAACTTTACAAAAGATAAATTATACAATAGTTTCCTCTCATAATTTCATCTAAAAGGGATCTTCTAATTCCCCAAATAATTACTGCTTCTTCAAGTCACTTGACAATCTCTGAAGCTATTTCTTTTTCGTATTATTCTAGTCTTTTACTGTTATTTAATTTTTCATGTTTCATCTTATCTTGCTAACTAGATGTTAAACTGTCAGAGGTGAGATTGCTTCTTGTTTGTTTTTTTAATTATTATTATTATTATTATTATTATTTTGGTGAGAGAGGGAGAGAGAAAAACATTGATTGGCTGATCCATCCACTCATGCATTCATTGGTTGACCCCAACTTGTGCCCTGACTAAGGATGGATCGTGGATGATGCTCCAACCAACTGAACCATCTCTCCAGGGCCAGATTGTTTCTTGTTTAATGGTATTTTGGAAATGATCTAGCAATCACTAGGATCACAAAATAAATGTTAACAAAATATTTAGATCTAAAAAGATTGATTAATAAGACCCATATAAATGAAGAAATATACTGTATTTATAGAGACTCATTTATAAAGGTCTTTTTTCTTTGTATAAGCTTAGATCTTTTTAAAAATACACATATTTTTATTGATTTCAGAGAGGAAGGGAGAGGTAGAGAGAGAAACATCATTGATGAGAGAGAATCATTGATCGGCTGCCTCCTCACGCCCCACACTAGGGACGGAGCCCACAACCTGGTCATGTGCCCTTGACTGGAATCAAACCTTGGGACCCTTCAGTCCACAGGCCAACGCTCTATCCACTGAACCAAACTAGCTAGGGGTATAAAGATCTTAATTGCCCCCAAATTAATCTATAAATGTAATGTAATTCCAAGAAAAAAAAATCCCTGCAGAACAGAAGGTAAATTATAGTGAAGGAATAGACTAAAATGGAAAAAGAGGTCCTCGCTCCGAGGGACTTGACAATGTCAGTTGGGCAGTCTGGCATTATACAAATATGTAAAAATGTGTGTACAACTTGTTAAAAATACTATGAAGGTGTAGAAGACTGAGCCAAGTAAGAAAAAAACAAACAAAAAAACGAGAGACCTAATTTAGATTAGGGACAGGGAATCTGAGAATTCTATCTAGAGCCACACAAAGTGTTTTTGTTTCCTAGGAGGGTGCAGCCGCTGAGGCGGTGGCTATCCGCGCCCCGCAGTCCAGTCAGGGGCCGGGGCGACTTCGCCCGGCTCCGGAGGGACCGCCGCCTGTGTTCCACATCCCGGCGGGTGAGGAGAGGCTTCGTCGCCTGAACTTCACGATTTCTCCCTAGGATGTTCCTAGCGCCTTCCTGCCAGATCCTCCGCTCGGCTGTGACAGTCTCCGGTCCCTACCACAGAAGAGTTTTTCTTCCCGCGCCCGCAAGCCTTGAACTTCACGGAGGCGGCTCCTCGGACGCCCTCGCGGCCCGGCCATTTGCCTGGACCACACAGCGTCCCCCTCCCCGGCCGGGCGGCGGGCGGCGGACGGCGGGCGGGCGGGGCGGGGTGCGAGCTGGCGAGGGTGCCCGGCGCTCCTCGCCCCTAGGTGGCCGCCCGCCCCGCGCGAGCGCTCGGCGCGCGTTCTGGGGCGTCCGCGCCCGGCGCGCGCCGGCGCCCGCGCTCGCCCCCGCCCCTCCTCGCGCTCGCGGCGGCCGGACGGCGCGCGCCGCGGCGGCACTGGTCTCCCGGCCGCCCCCGTCGGCCCTCGCGGCGGCGCGCCCCGGCCCGGCCCGACCCGGCCCGGCAGCCCACTCGGGCCGGCCGGCCCGCGGGCTCGCTCGCTCGCCCCGCCTCCCCCCTCCCCGGCCCGGCGTCGCAGCTGGGCGCTTGCGCGGGGCGCGTGGCCGTGGCCGGGGTCTCCGCCGCAGCCGGTGCCGCCGCCGCGGCCGCCTCAGTCAGTCAGTCGGTCCCCAGCAATGGCGGAAGGAGGGGAGCGAGAGGAGCTGCTCTCGCCGCCGCCGGTCTCTCCGGCCAAGCGCCTGTGCGCCTGGCCCAGCCCGCGGGCTCACCACCCTCGCGGGGCGGCCGGGGCGGCCGGCGGCGGGGCGGGGGGCGGCGGCGGCGGCTGCTGCCTGCCCCCCGGGGCCCGCCCCCACCTGCAGCCCGAGTCCCTGCTGGACTGCGCCGCCAAGGCGGTGGCGGAAAAGTGGGCGTACGAGCGGGTGGAGGAGCGCTTCGAGCGGATCCCGGAGCCCGTGCAGCGCCGCATCGTCTACTGGTCCTTCCCGCGGAATGAGCGGGAGATCTGCATGTACTCCAGCTTCCAGTGCCGCGGCGGCCCCGGCGCCGGCGCGGCCGGCGGCGCCGCGGGGGCTTCGCCGGCTGAGGAGGGGCCGCCGCCACCCCCCGGGGCCGCCGCCGCCGCCGCCGCCGCCGCCGCTCCGGCCGGCTCCGCCCCCGGGGCAGCCGCGGCCGCAACGGCCCCCGGACCGGGCGCTGGGGCCGGAGCGGCCGGCGAGGGGCTGCCGTTCCGCCGGGGCATCCGTCTGCTGGACAGCGGCTCCGTGGAGAACGTGCTGCAAGTCGGTAGGTGCTCGCCGCCGGGACGGACCGCCTCCGGTCCCGGCCGCTTCTCCCGCAGGTGCCTTCCCTTCGCCCGAGCCCCGGCCCGAGCCCCCGCTTTCTGCCCAACTCCTGTGCCTGCCCAGGAGCAAACTCCCCACACCAAACTTTTCTCCGCGTTTCACGCGGGTCCACTGCCGTCTCTCCCCGCCCTGGCCCTCCGTCCCCGTTTCATTTCCTTTGAAGAGCGAAGAGGTCTTTTTTTACTCTCCATTCTACACCGGAGGCCAAAAGGATGGGGAGGCATGCCTTTTGGGATGTAATGATTTCAGGAATGCGTGTGTTGTTGTGTTTTTTTTTTCTCGAATTTAAGTTTAAAGAGGAGGGAATTGTTTAGTCAATCTGTGGCAAGGGATCTTAATAGGGAATGTCTGAGGGACAGGCTGTCAAAGGCAGTCTGTAGTCTTAGCAGATTGAAGCTGGGTATAATTAACTTTCAAATGGGGAGAGGGGGAGAATCAACAAAACACAGCGCATTTCAGGCAATTTAAATGTTCTTGCGTTAATATTTTTTCCTCCTGGACCAGTGATACTTGGGAATCGAGGCTTCGGACTTAACAATAACCGAAGATGGAAATGTGACAGCTTCGCTTCTCTGCACCCCCACCACCCAAGGAAAAAAAAAAAAAGCTACACAATCTGGAGTGGGGGTGGGGTCTGTCTTCCTTGTCACATTGGGGTAAATCAAAGCTGGTCACGTTGGGTTTTTCAGATGCCTCTCATTTAACAAGCCTTCCTGTTTGCTTTTTGTTCGTAGGAAAATGAAAAATGATTTCTTCTTTTGTTGTTGTCTTTTTTTTTTTTCCCCTCTCCTTCGGAGCTTCTAGTCAGTGTGTTAATCTTATTAAATATACAAATACAGTAGTTCTGATTTCTGGAATGGTTAGGAAGAAAAGGGGAAAATGACATTGTTTAACATTGACTTGCAATGAGGAAAATTAAAGCACTGATTTTTTTTTCTATTTGGATTATTATAGCATCCTGGAAATGCGCATTATCTTAATGCATTTTATTGTACAATATATGCTCATATTTATTGAAAAAATATTGATTTTTGAAAGCAGTTGTAGAGAGGTTGTTTTTAGAATTAAGCACAGGAACACACACAAACTCCAAACATCTAGCTCTCTTCTGCACAAGTAAAACTAACATATTTGATTTTTCTTTTTTTTGAAGAGTAGTACCTTGTGTTTCATATAAAGTAATCTATTTCTGGTTATTGATAATCATTGAATCCTGTGTTTCTTTTTAAACAACAGTATTTCACAATTTCTTTTGCAAATGTGAAATGTAAATTTATCTAAATTTATCCTGTGTCTGAATACAGTGACAGTGGATTGAGGAAGTTTTATTTGAAAAAGACTAGTCCTTTGCATATTTGTGTGTATTTTTTATTGTTTTTTTTCTTTCTTTTTTATTTTGTGTGTATTTTTGAAAGAATGAATTGAATAATCAGATAATTAAGATATATAGCTTTAACACTGAAATACTGAGAACATGAACATGAATATAGGCATTTCTCTATTAGTCTGTAAACTTTTTTCTTTGTATAAGCTTAGATCAGTTAACTTTTAAGATTCTTTTTTTAATTTTTAATTTCTTTATTGATTAAGGTATCACTTATTTGTCCTCAACCTCCCATTCCAATCCCCACCTTTCCCCACTCATGACCCCCACCCCCTATTGTCCTTGACCACTGGTTAGTAAGATTCTTGTTTACAATATTTTAAATTGAAATATGTCCATTTAAGTGGTCATTTTATAGTAAGAGATGGATTCGAAAGAATTTTCAAACTTGGCCAAAACCGGTTTGACTCAGTGGATAGAGCGTCAGCCTGTGGACTGAAAGGTCTCAGGTTCGATTCTGGTCAAGGGCATGTACCTTGGTTGCAAGCACATCCCCGGTAGGGGGTGTGCAGGAGGCAGCTGATGGATGTCTCTCTCTCATCGATGTTTCTAGCTCTCTATCCCTTTCCCTTAAAAAAATCAATAAAATATATATTTTTTTAAAAGAATTTTCAAACTTGAGGGGACAAATGAGGTAGAGGAAAAGTTTTAAAGAGGTATATTCTGAAAGTGACTATAATATTAAGTTAAAAAAAAAATCAGATTTTGTGGGTAATCCAGGTCATGTTTAAATCAGATATTTTTCTTTTATAATATGATAGCATGCTTATTATGGTGATGAGGTTTTGTATGAGAGTTTTGGGGACCAGAGAAAAGACACATAAGATTCTGGATTTCATAGATGAAGGCAGGTAGGAGAATGAATTAATACTTTTAGGTATATAATGCTATTTGAGAACCCTGAGCTATGTAATCTTTATTCTTCTGACCTTAATTTATGCTAATGAATGTGGAAGAAAAAAATATGCCATTCTTTATCCTTATGAGTTCTGTATCAGGCATGAACCATCTTTTAATATGTAAAATTAGGGATTCATCCCTCATCTTTTAAATTTAAAATGTATGTGGCTTAATCTAGAAGATAGATTTTATAAAAGTACTAGAGGCCCGGTGCACAAAATTCCTGCATGAGTTCAGTCCCTAGGCCTGGCTGCTGATGGAAGCGCTAGCATCTGGTGTGGAAGAGCAGGTCCCAGTTGACCTCTGGACCCTGGGCAGCACCTGGGTCCCCAGACCCCCCACATGCTCCCTCTGCCTGGGTAATGACACCCGAATTCCCACGAGGAGATGCGGTGAGCTCAGCCAGACGCCGTGGGTTGGGGCGTAGCGTGGGCCTCTGGGCCGCCCAGTGGTGCTACATGGAAGCCCGCGGGCAGCGCACTCTCTCCGGCCTTGTAGACTGGCTCCTGCACAAACCCATGAGGAGCCCGACTGGCCCCTGCGGTCCCAGCGGCTGCGGTCTGGCTCACCCGGAAGAGGCCATGCAGGTGTGAGGCGGGCTCCTCGTGGGTGCCCAGAACCTGAGAGCAGGGCTTCCCTGGCACATGAGCCCTGGTGTCCCAGGGAGAGTAACAGGGGAAGTGAGAGCAAGCTTGGCAGATACCCCACATTCTCCTCGTTACCCCCAATGCCAGGTAGCCAGTGAGAGGTCGCAGCCCCCTGCCTAGTGCTGGGGGAGGTTGGTCCCCGCCACCCACACCCAGTTCCCTGTCCCAGCCTAGGGCCCAGCCCCGATTGGGCGATCAGGGCCTGTTGGCTGCTGGTTGCTGTCTGTGGGGCTGTTGGTCGGGGCCAGCCTTCCCATCTGGCTCCCTGAGCACCTGGGAGCCAGGTGGGGGCCCCGCCCCCCCGCTGCCACTGCTGGTCACTGTCTGTGGGGTGATCGGGCTCTGCTCACACCTGTCTTGGCCTGGTGCTGCCCACTCACCTGCTCCACCGTTCTGCCGCGGTCCTGCTCTGGTTGGGGCTCATCGGGGCCAACAGTGCCTCCACTGCCCCCACTGCCAGCGCTGCATCACTGATGCCCTCCATGTTCCGCGCCACCTGGTGGTCAGTGCATATCATAGCGAGTGGTTGAACTCCCAGTATAGAGGACAATTTGCATACGAGGCTTTTATTATATAGGATAGGATTGCCAAAAGATGAATGAGAAAGTAATTTAGAAAGTGGGATAGTTATCAGTTTATAACTTAACATCAGACTCAATTACTAATGAGTGGTGCTAATTAAAAATTCTACATATTTCCTTACTGTTTCCAAGCCATAGTTAAAACCTCAGAATTGGGAAGTTAGTGAAGACTGATGCTTTAAGAAGGAAGGGAAGAAAGGGTATTTTTATAACATTTTTAATTTTATTATTTTTAAATATATTTTATTTTTTTACAGAGTGGAAGGGAGAGGGATAGAGTTAGAAACATCGGTGAGAGAGAAATATCAATCAGCTGCCTCTTGCACACCCCCCATTGGGGATGTGTCCGCAACCACAGTACATGCCTTTGACCAGAATTGACCCTGGGACCCTTCAGGCCTCAGGCTGACTCTCCATCCACTGAGCCAAACCAGTTAGAGCACAACATTTTTTAAAAGAAAAGATTCCTAAAGGGATTTAAATGAAGAAAACAGACTTTACAATAAAAACAAGTAAATCTTAAAATTAAAATAGCAAACACAAAACAAATTTTGAAGGAAAAACGAATTAGACAATAAAAACTTTTTCAAAAAGGAGGTATATTAGACTCAGCAACTTGTGATTACTTTAACAAAAATTTTTTTGTTGATTTCAGAGAGCAGAGGGAGAGAGATTGAAACATTAATGATAAGAAATAATCATTGACCCACTGCCTCCTGCACACCTCCTGCTGGGGATTGAGCCCGCAACCCAGGCATGTTCCCTTGACCGGAAATGAACCCAGGACCCTTCAGCCATCAGGCCATGCTGTATCAACTGAGCTAAATTGGCTAAGGCACTTGTGATTACTTTTCACATGGAATGTGGTAATGGGAATCATGGACTGGCTGAAAAGCCAGTACTCTAGAAAACATCAGATTTTTGAATCAGAATGAAAACTTTCACAGCTTGAGAGAACTATAGGTTGTTAAGCTCAAAGGATACATTTCTTTTACATAGCAGTGTTGAATCAGAGGTATTGTTCCTTTTGTTTTGTTTTTATTGTTCCTTTTAAAAGGGGACAATTGTAAATTAGTCTTTTCATGGATATCTGAAATTTTGAAGCTGTGTGAATAGTCTTAGAGTCTGATGATCTCTCGGTATTATAAAGGTAATAAAGTTCAGATGCTCTAAGCATCTACATTTTTAACCTGTTTAAGAAGTCCATGGAAATAGCAATCGTATAATAGTTGGGCAAATATTAATTCAGAAGTCTGAAGATGGTATAAGAATGGGACAACTATAATTTACTAATAATTTTAAAATGTGGACCCTTTTCTTCCTGTCCATCTTATTTTATTTTTTAATTATTTTTTAATTTAATAAATCTTTATTGCTCAGATTATTACAATTGTTCCTCTTTTCCCCCCCATAGTTCCCTCCACCTGGTTCCCACCCCACCCTCCGCTCTTACCTCCGCCGCATTGTCCTCATCCATAGGTGTACATTTTAGTCCAGTCTCTTCCTGCACCCCCCACACCTCTTTCCCCCTGATAATTATCAATCCACTCCCTTTCTATGCCCCTGATTCTATTCTATTCTATTCACCAGTTTATTCTGTTCCTCAGATTTTTTATTCACTTGATTTTTAGATTCACTTATTGATATATATGTATTTGTTCATGATTTTTATCTTTACCATTTTCTTCTTCCTCCTCTTGTTAAAGAATACCTGTCAGCATTTCATATAATACTGGTTTGGTGGTGATGAACTCCTTTAGCTCTTTCTTCTCTGTGAAGCTCTTTATCTGACTATCAATTCTGAATGATAACTTTGCTGAGTAGAGTAATCTTGGTTGTAAGTTCTTGCTATTCATCACTTTGAATATTTCTTGCCACTCCTGTCTGGCCTGCATAGTTTCTCTTGAGAAATCAGCTGATAATCATATGGATGCTCCCTTGTAGGTAGGTAACTGTTTTTCTCTTGCTGCTTGTAAGATTCTCTCTTTGTCTTTTGCCCTTGGTATTTTAATTATGATGTGTCTTGGTGTGGTCCTCTTTGGATTCCTTTTGTTTGGGGTTCTGTCTGCTTCCTGGACTTGTAAGTCTATTTCTTTCACCAGGTTTTCTGACACATTTCTTCAAACAAGTTTTCAGTATCTTGCACTCTCTCTTGCACTCTCTCTTGTTCTGGAACCCCTATAATTCTGATGTTGGTATGCTTGAAGTTGTCCCAGAGGCTCCTTACACTGTCTTCAACTTTCTGGGTTCTCTTCTTTTCTTGCTTCTCTGGAGGAGTGTCCTTTGCCTCTTTGTATTCAAAATCTTTGAATTGATTATTTTTTAAAATATATTTTAAATTAAATTATTATCACACAGCAGTGACGTCAGGACTCCACGTAACATCACTGGTTGCTAGACGCCAGTCGGGGCAGCCCTAGCCACCAGTTTACAGTAAATTAATTTTCATTCTGAGACAGAGCCTGGGGGCCTTATTTTCAGGGGGATGCCTTATATTTTACTCAGAATGAAACCTGTAAGTAGGTCTTATTTTGGGGGAAACACGGTAGGTACATGGCCTTGACCAGAATCGAACAGAATCGAATCGAGACCCTTTAGTTTGCTGGCTGATGCTTTATCCACTGAGTCAAACCGATATTTTTGACAGATTTAAATATTTGGGAACCTCTGCTCCATAGCACTTAAGTACAAGTGATTTCCACATAATGTGCTTGGTAAATGTTGGTTGAATTGATTTATTGATTATTTATATTAGTTTGTTCCAAACCAGAATTGGAACTTGTGAGTCAAATTGAATTGTTGGGAAGACTGGATTCAGGAAAGAGTTACATGAAAAACTCATTAAGCTCAGCAATCTTACAATTTACTGATAATGGGGAAAATCTCTAATATCTACCTGTCTTTTTTAAAATGCTAGTTTTTTCCCCTAGCTGATTTGGCTCAGTGAATAGAGCATCAGTCTGTGGTCTAAAAGGTCTGGGTACAATTCTGGTCCAGGGCACATCCAGGGTTGTGGATTCAATTCCCAGTAGGGGGTGTGCAGGAGGCAACCTATCAATGATTCTCTCTCATCATTGATGTTTCAATCTCTCTCCCTTGCCCTTCCTCTCTGAAATCAATAAAAAAATATATTTTTTAGAATGTTAGTTCTTAATATATTCAAAATAATTCTCTACATTTTAATAGGTACATAGTTTTTGAAAAAGCATTGAAAACCTCTGAAAGAAGTTACATCTCTGAAGAGAAAGGGGAAATGTGTGATGACCAAGAGGAAATTTAATCTGTATTGTTTGAATTGTTTTATGGTGAGAACCATATTTATGTATTTCTATATAATAATGTAATTAAAATAAGTTAAAGACAATATGATTTACTCATCTGCATTTTTTAGTCAGCATCTTTAAAACATTTTTAATTATTGATTTTTAATATTGATCTTAGAGAGGCAGGGAGGGTCAGAGAGAGAAAGAGAACATTTATTGTTCTACCCATTTATGCATTCATTGGTTGATATATATTTTTAAAAATATATTTTATTGATTTTTTACAGAGAGGAAGGGAGAGGGATAGAGAGTTAGAAACATCAATGAGAGAGAATCACCGATCAGTTGCCTCTTGCACACCCCCTACAGGGGATGTGCCCACAACCAAGGTACATGCCCTTGACCGAAACTGAACCTGGGACCTTTCAGTCTGCAGACCGACGCTCTATCCACTGAGCCAAACCTGTTTCAGCAGTTGATATATTTTTAACTAAAGGCCCGGTGCATGAAATTCATGCATGGGGCGGGGAGAGAAGGGATGTCCCTCAACCCAGCCTGCACTCTCTCCAATCTGGGACCCCTCGAGGGATGTCTGACTGTCCGTTTAGGCTCGATCCCACACATCCCTCTCACAATCCAGGATTGCTGGCTCCCAACTGCTCACCTACCTGCCTTCCTGATTGCCCCTATCTGCTTCTGCCTGCCAGCCTGATAACCCCCTAACCACTCCCATGCCAGCCTGACTGATGTCTAACTGCTCCCCTACCAGCCTGTTTGCCCCCAGCTTCCCTCCTCTGCTGGCCTTGTCACTCCTGACTGCCCTCCCCTGCAGGGTTGATCACCTCCAACTGCCCTTCCTTACAGGCCTGGTCCCTCCCAACTGCCCTCCTGTGCTAGTCATCTTGTGGTGGCCATCTTGTGTCCACATGAGGGCAGGATCTTTGACCACAATGGGGCAGCTATTGTGTGTTGGAGTGATGGTCAATCTGTATATTACTCTTATTAGATAGGATAGAGGCCTGGTGCACAGGTGGGGGCCAGCTGGTTTGCCTTGAAGGGTATCCTGGATTAGGGTGGGGGTTCCCTTGGGGGTTGGGGAGCCTGAGCAAGGGGCCTGTGGTGGTTTGCAGGCCAGCCATGCCCCCTGGCAGCCCAAGTAGAGGCCCTGGTATCTGGAATATATTTACCTTCTACAATGGAAACTTTATAGCCTAGAGCGGAACCAAGCCTCCTGCTCATGCAGCCATTTCTGTTTGGATTTGTTTACCTTCTATAATTGAAACTTTGTAGCCTTGAGTGGAGGCCTAGGCCAGCAAGGGCAGGCGGAAAGCTTGGCTTCCTTTATTGCCTGGGAAACCCAAGCCTCCCTCCTGCTCTCTGTGGTTGTAGCCATCTTGGTTGGGTTTATTTGCATACTCACTCTGATTGGCTGGTGGTGTGGCTGATGGGCATGGCTTGTGGGTGTAGTGGAGTGATGGTTAATTTGTATATCACTCTTTTATTAGGTATGATGTTTTTATTGATTTTAGAGAAAGAGTAAGGAAGATGGGGGGGAGAGAGAGAAACATCAACATTGATTGGCTGTTGCCTGAACACTCCCTCCTGGGGATCAAGCTCTCAAACCTGGGCATATTCCCTGCTGGGAATTGAACTATGACCTTTTTGTGCATGGGTCAGTGCTCAACCACTGAGCCATACCAGCTGGGCCATTGGTTGATTCTTGTATGTGCCCTGATCAGGGATTGAACCTGAAACCTTGGTATATTGGGATGATACTGTAACCAACTGAGCTACTTGGCTGGGACTTGGTCAGCATCTTTTTACCTTTTAAGTTAACAAGGGTTAGAGAGATGTCATCTAACCTTTATAAACCTGATTTAGGTCAAGAGTTCTTAACCTGGCATCAGTAAATGACTTTCAAGGACCCATGAACTCCTGACATTATTTTCAGAATTTACAAAAACATTTGGACATTTTTGAGAGAGGACAGTACATACTGTCATTTGATACTCAAGGAGATCCATGATTCAAATAAGTTCAGGAGCCACTTACTTATGCAAAATAATCTCCTTTATTTGATTAAAAATCTACAATTAATTTCTCTATTGCTTTTGAACCTTGATATATATAAAATATTGGTGAATTTATCATTAACCTTTCTTATTCTACCCATTTTCAGGTTATGGAGAGAATAGTTACTTTACTTAAAGGTTAACAGATCTACTATTTGCTACTTCTATTAATTAAATATTTCAGGTTTGGCACCTCTGATATATTTATCCTATCTGCTACTTATCTAAATGCTGCTGTATTAGTTGCTTTTTCTGTTGTTTTTTGTTGTTGTTTCAATGGAAGAATTGCTTGACATTATTGTGCCATAGATAGCTGGGTTTTAATGATTTGACCTAGCCGAAATAAAAGAATATCCTATGAGGTTACTGAACAGAGTAGGTCATAGCTACTTTTTATTGCATTTTCCTATGGAATTAAGTTTTTTAGGTTATGTTCCCTGGGAAATAGACTCTAAGATGGAGATTTGCTTGCAGAAGGTTTATTGAGGAGTAACACTTATAATGGAGTGAGGGAAGCAAGATTGGTAGGGCAGAGACCGAACTGATGCAGCAGAGACTTCAGTCAACCCTTTTTGGAACTCTGGAGCTAGGATGACACTTCAGAGTTGTCTGGAATTATATGTGGGCTGACCTGAGGGGGAGGTGGCATAACCTTGGGTGAGGCAGTTTCTGTCTGTGTTAGAGATGGAGATGAACTCACATTCCCCCTTCCCAGCTGCAGAAATGCTTTCACCAGACAGCTCCCAACTGTCAGCGGGTTTGGCATTTGCCTCAGCTACAGAGAGCTGCTTCACCTGTCACAATTTTATAGGGGCAGCTTGCAAATGACTGAGCAAGGGGGGGGTATAAAGGTCCAACTATTTCAGTCTAACATGGAACTCTCTAGTAGGCGATACTTGCTTCAGAGAGCTATACCTGGTTGTCAGGCCTGTATTGCAGTTTGACTTTTTTCCTCTTTTCAGTTCTGCTTCTGCTGCCTTTCCTTCACAGGTGTGGATTTCTAAATAAGTGTCTTGCATCCCAATGTCCATCTCAGAGTCTGCTTTCAGAAAACTCAATCCATGATACCTTTGTTGAGGGCAGTTTGTAGAGGAAAACAGTAGTGAGCTATCTCTCCTGGCAGTTAGAGGAATGAATGGCATGATCTTCAAGGAAGTATTTGGTCACTGCACTCATTGTGTCCCTTGGATTCATTTCTTTTTTTAAATGGAATATATATATATATATATATATATATATATATATATATATATATATATATATATAATTGATTTTGGAGAGGAAGGGAAAGAAAAATACATACATACATACATAAATGATGAGGATCATTGATTGGCTGCCTCCTGCACGCCCCCTGCTGGGGATTGAACACGAAATCCGGGCATGTGCCCTGACCAGAATTGAATCTCAACCATCTGAGCCACGCTGGCCGGGCTTGGATTCATTTCATACAGTAAATTCATTCCATGTGGGAACAATTGCTGCAGCATTTTGTTTGTCTTTTTCTGGGGAATTTATATAAGAGTAAGATCAGCGGGAAAATTACAACTGATACTCTTCCGATCTTCATTCCAGATTCTTGGCCAGAATCTACTTGTCTAGGTGGCTTGCCAGATGGGGTGACTGTCATGAGCCTTGTTACTGTGCCATTTTAGGCCTTGGCCACTGTTCTTGTTCATTTACTGTCAACATTGAGCAGGAGAGTAACCAAGTCATGCCCCAGTGATAACCTGTCATCTACTTCCTGATGTTACTTTTCTTTTTGTGGGTGAATCTACTTTTAGTTCATAGACACCATAAAAATCACATCTACTAAGTAGGCTTTAAAGGCCAAATAAAATATTGTTGAATCTGCTTTATTAATGTTTATTTGATACATTATCAGAGTGCTAATTGCAGAGGTTTATAGATTTCCACCTCTTGTGTTGCCTCTTGCAGTTATTATTAATATATCAGCAGGATAATTAGCAATGAAAGAAGTCACTCAACTAACATCTTATGTTTTTATTTCGAGTACTTTAGTGTAGTTTTATTTAGAACTTTATTTAGTAGTGAGTTTCCCAGTACCTGGTCCCCATTTCCTATTCACTTAGAGATTAGAATAGAAAAATGAAGGGTTTGATTCTAACTTATTGCAGTTATACAATCATGTGATAAATATGTCATTTAGCAAACCATCAAGACAACTTAACATTGCTGGGAGGTTTTTTAGTAAGGAAGTTATCTTCCCTCTACTTTGAGCTCAATGCTGCCTGAGAGGCCTGAAGAAGGAGGCTTTTTTCTTCTTCTTCTTAACACTTTAGTAAGATATAATTAACATACCAGACTACTCACCCATTTAAAGTATACAATTAAATGGTTTTTAGTATATTTATAGATATGGGCAGCTATCACCATAGTCAATTTTAGAACATTTCATCATCTCAAAAGACATGCTTGCCCTTTAATGTCACTCCCCAATCCTCCCATTGCCTCTAGCACTTAAGCAAGCACTAATTTCTGCCTCTGTGCCTATTCTGTAGTTTTTTTGTTTTTGTGGGTTTTTTTTTTGGGGGGGGGGGGTGTTTTGTTTTGTTTTTTTATTAAGGTATTATATGTGTACATAGCTTAGCATTGCCCCCCCCCCCCACCTCCCATTCATGCCCTCCCTCCCCAGAGTTCTGTGTTCATTGGTTGTATTTATATTCATGCATACCAGTCCTTCAGTTGTTCTCTATCTCCCGCCCCAGGTCTCCTTCCCCTCCCCGCTGTCATTTGACAATCTGCTTGTTTTATGGTGACTATCTCAGGACCACACTAATAGAGTACGCTCCTCCTCTGGTTCTCACCACCCCTCCCCCTGGGTCCCACTGCTTCCCCTGGGACACACGGCTCGCCCGGGGCACACGGCCCCTCGGGTGCTGGGGTCACGTATTGGAGGCGCTGCACTAGCTCCTCGTTAGCACTGCGGGCAGGCTGGGACGGCTGCAGGCGGGCTGAGATGGCTGCAGATGGGCTGAGATGGCTGCAGGCAGGGAGACCGCCCTCAAAGGTGTCTTGTTCGGTGCGCAAGCGGAGCAGCTGTGGACGCGGAGGCTAAGTTCTGAGGGCGCCCACTCCCTGAGCCCAGGGCGTAGTGAGCTCTGTTCTCGGTGGATTTCCTTTATTCGCGGCGGCGGTGGCAGGTGGCGGTGGCGGGTGGGGAAGCGACGGTTGCTCCTGTGGTTCAATTTCCACTGTAGTTTTAAAGTTCACATGGCGGCAGTGGCGGGAGCTTCGGCTTGGCCATGGGGCGGCGGAGGAAGGACTCACCAGCGCCGCTAACAGAAGGCACCGTGCCAGCTCCTCACCAGCACGCGCCATCTTCTCACCAGCACGGCGGGTGTGCTGGGAAGGTTGTGGGTGTGCTGAGATGGCTGGGGGTGGAGAGTCCGCCCTCAATGGTGTCTCCTTTTGTGCGGAAGCGGAGCTGCTGAGGACACAGAGGCTAAGTTCTGAAGCTGCACTCTCTCTGAGCCTGGGGCGTAGTGAGCTCTGATTTCGGTGGATTCACATTCTCGGGGGCGGCCGCAGTGGGTGCGGCAGCGACGGTAGCTCCTGTGGCTCAATTTCTCCTGTAGTTTTAAAATCCACATGGCAGTAGTGGCGGAAGCTTTGGCCCAGTCATGTGGCAGTGGAGAAAGGACTCTCTGGCGCCGCCAACGGAAGGTGCCACGCCAGCTCCCCACCAGCACGGCGCACGGAGGCTGGGCCGAGCTGGCTGAGGGCTGGGAGATGCTGCGCCATCTCTTCGCCAGCACGTCGCGCGCGGAGACCGGGCTGAGCCGGCCGCAGGCCCGGAGACTCCACGCCAGCTCCTCACCAGCACGGCAGGCGGACTGGGACAGCTGCCGGGTTGGTTGTGGGCAGGGAGGCTTCTCGCCCGGGCAGGCCCCGAAGGTGCGGTGGAGGTCCCGTATCAGCTCCCTGGTTCCCACGGCGGCCGGTGGGCTGGCCCAGTCTCTGGGCCCCAGGGCGGAGCGAGGTCTGGCTTCCTTCATTCCTGGTGGCAGCGGCTCCGGCAGGTCCAGTTTCACCGTAGTTTTAAACTCCACATGGCAGCAGCGGCGCCCTGCTTGGTGTCTAGTGGTAGCCTTCCCATTTCGCCAGCTTTCCTGTGGGTCTGGTGTGATCCCTTTCGATTTTAGCTGTTGTTTTTTTCCAAATTGTTGATGAGGTGGCAGCCTAGGAGGCTGCCTAGGCCGCCATCTTGTTTCGGTCTCGAGGGTCTCACTAATTTATCGGCCTTTTTTAGAAAACACTTGAACAAACTTATAACCGTGGTTTTGAACTCTATATCCAGTCAATTGCTTTCCTCCATTTCTTTAATTTATGACCTGTTTCTTTGTCTCCGCAATTTTTGGCTGCTTCCCTGAGTTGATAGAGAGTGGCTTTGTGTTCTGGGTGTTCTCGGCCCAGTGGCTCAGCTTCCCCAGTTACCTGTGGTGGACACTCTTTTTTTTATTATTATTAAATATATTTTATTGATATTTTACAGAGAGGAAAGGAGAGATATAGAGAGCTAGAAACATCAATGAGAGAGAAACATCGACCAGCTGCCTCCTGCACACCCCCCACCAGGGATGTGCCCGCAACCAATGTACATGCCCCCAACCGGAATCAAACCTGGGACCTTTCAGTCTGCAGACCGATGCTCTATCACTGAGCCAAACCGATTTTGGCAGGTGGACACTCTTGATGTACCACTTTATGGGCTTTGTGCACAGTCTTGTTGTAGTTAAGCCTTGATTGTTGTTGGTATCACTGGGAGGAATTGACCTCCAGGCCAATTGGTTATGAGGATCAGCTGTGTCTATGCTGATAGAACTTCTGTGCTGGAGATACCATTATGAGGCAAGACTTGTTTCAGTAGGGCTTTGGTGCTCACTGAGTCTACCCCCTGAGTGTGTCCCTTATGGATCTTGTTGTAAACTGGATGGTCCTACTCTGACCACTGGATACACTGGCTCTTGGATCTCCAAGGAGATGCTAATTTAGCCTCTGCCTGAGGCCACCCAGCAGGAGCTACGGATAGGTCTGCATAATCAGTACAAGGTATTCTTGCATAGCTATGAGCCTCTTCTTTGTTTGGGTTTTGGAGGTGCCCAATTGAGGCCCATCTGTGAAGCAATGCAAGCTGCTTTTGGACCTTGGGCCTTCTTTTGGACATTTTGGATCTCACTGACTCAGCTGCAATTTATTAGGTAAGTTTAGATTTCAAAGGACCAGGCTATTCATATGCTCAGCTTGGATTGGTGGAGTCTCAGGGCCGAGAAAACCGCAATGGCTTTCCTGTCAGCCCTGCCCTAAGAGGCCTCCAGTTCTCACTGTCCCTAAGTAATTGCTACAAGTACATCTGAGAGAAAGTCGCCATCAAGTTCCACCCACTGCCAGACAGTCCAGTTTCTCCTTATATGAATCTGGGTCCCCAGAGTCTTGCCTGGAACTGGAGTTCAGAACAGTTTGTCTCCCTCCTGCTTTAAAAAGACAGCTGCATACTCTGTTGCTATCCCTCTCCGTGTGCATGCCTCCATACCTCTGCCTTTACTTCTGCAGTTCCTCTGAATCTCAGTATGCTTTTTTCTTTCCTTCTAGTTGTAGAATTTCCACTGTGCCAGCCTTCCTGTGGTTCTGGATGATATCTGTTTTGTCTTTTAGTTGTAGTTTTGAAGTTGTTGTGCAAGGCAGCAGTTCAGGTGTTTATCTATGCTGTCATCTTGGTTTCCAATTTTTCAGTTTTAAATGGTATTCTTTGTTCTGGCCGGTGTAGTTCAGATAGTTGGACATAGTCCCATGCACCAAAAGGTAGCAGGTTTAATTCCTGGTCAGGGCACATACCCAGGTTGTGAGTTCGATCCCTGGTTGGGTGCATAGGAGAGGCAACTGATCGATGTTTCTCTTTCACATTGATGTTTCTCTCTCTCCCTCTCCCTTCCTCTCTAAAATCAATAAAAACATTAAAAAATGATGTCCTTTGAGTCTTACTATTACTTTTATCATAAATGGATATTATTTTACTTTATACTTTCTCTCTTTTTCCCTTTAGAACATGTAACATTTACCGTATTTGCCGGTGTATAAGACGATTTTTTGGCCCTGAAAATACCGTATTTGCCAGCGTATAAGACGACTGGGCGTATAAGATGACCCCCTAACATTTCCACTCAAAATACAGAGTTTGTTATATACTCGCCATATAAGACTACCCCCCACTTGGAGGCATATTTTTCAGGGCCAAAAAATCGTCTTATACGCCGGCAAATACGGTATATGCCATTTTAAGACCTAATTTTTCAAATTATGAATTTGGGTTTTTTTTACAGAGATAAAATTCACACAACACAATGAGCCATTTTAAAGTGTACAATTTAGTGGCATTTGATGTATTCACAATGTTTTACAAACATCACCTTTCTCTTTTTTCAAAACTTTTTCATTATCTCAGAAGAATACCTTGTACTGATTATGTTGTCTAAAATTGCTAGAGACTTCTAATCTGCTTTCTGTCTATAGATTTGCTTATTCTGGAAATTCCATATGATATGTGGCCTTTTGTGACCTGCTTCTTGCTCTTAATGTTTTCAAGATTCATTCAAGTTCTGGCATTATACCTTTCTGTAGCTAAAATGTGTTCAATTGTATGAATATACCACAATTTGTTTATTCATCAGTTAATGGACATTTGGGTTGTCTCCACCTTTTGACTATTATGAATAACTAGAGGTCTGGTGCACAAATTTGTGCACGGGTACATCCCTAGGCCTGACCAGTAATCAAAGTATGAGTGTCTGGCATGGAAGGACAGATCCCAGCTGACCTTTGGGCCCTGGGCAGCACCTGGATCCCCAGACCCCTATGAACCCCCCTGTGCCTGAGTCATGGAGCCTGAGACCCCATGCGGAGATGCAGTGAGTGTGGCCGGACTCCACAGGCCAGGGTGCAGCATGGCCTCTGGGCCGCCCAGCAATGCTGCACGGAAGCCAGGTGGACAGCGTGTTCTCTCCCAGCGGACCTCACAGACCAGCATTGTGCAAACCCATTGGGAGCCTGACCGGCCCCTGTGGTCCCAGTGGCTGTGGCCGGCTCACCGGAAGAAGCTACACAGGTGCGGGGTGGGCTCCTCATGGGCACCTAGCACTTGAGCGGGAAGATAGCAGGGAAGGAGAGTGAGCTTGGGGGACATCCCACATTCTCACCGCACCTCCATCCCAGTCACCCCTGCCCCCAGGAAGCCAGTGAGAGGTTACAGCCCCCGCCTGGGCGCTGTGGGAGGTTGGTCACCACCACCCGCTCCCAGTTCCCTGTCCCAGCCCAGGGCCCGACCCCAATTGGGCAATCAGGGCTTACTGGCTGCTGATCACCATCTGTGGGGGAATCTATTGGGGCCAGGCTCCCGCCTGGCTTCCTCAGTGCCTAGAAGCAGCCCTGCCCCCTGCCACACCACTGGTCGCTGTCTGCGGGGTGATTGGCTGGGCTATCAGGCCCCCCGCGCACACCCACCTTAGCCTGATGCTGCCCGCTCACCTGCTTCACCATCCCGCTGCCATCCCACTCTCTTCGGGGCCCATTGCGGCCGGCAGTGCCTCCACTGCTGCCCATTGCCAGTGCCAATGCCCGCCGTGTTCCGCGCCGCCTCCTGGTGGTCAGTGCACATCATAGCGAGTGGCTGAACAATTTGCATATTAGGCTTTTAAAAAATATTTTATTGACTTGTTACAGAGAGGAAGGAAGAGGGATAGAGAGTTAGAAACTTTGGTGAGAGAGAAAGATCAATCAGCTGCCTCTCACACACCTCCTATTGGGAATGTGCCCACAACCAAAGTACATGCCCTTAACTGGAATCGAACCTGGGACCCTTGAGTCCACAGGCCAATGCTCTATCCACTGAGCCAAATCGGTTAGAGCCATATTAGGCCTTTATTATATAGGATCCTATCTAATAAAAGGCTAATATGCAAATTGACCATCACTCCAACACATAAGATGGCTGCCCCATGTAGACACAAGATGGCCATCACAAGATAGTCTGCAGGGGAGGGCAGTTGTGGGTGATCAGGCCAGCAGGGAAGGGTAGTTGGGAGGGACCAGGCGAGCAGGGGAGGGCAGTTGCAAGGGACCAAGCCAGCAGGGGAGGGCAGTTGTGGGGGACAGGGTCTATAGGGGAGGGCAGTTGAGGGAGATCAGGCCAGCAGGGGAAGACAGTTGCAGGGGACCCAGGCCTGCAAGGGAGGATAGTTAGGGGAGACCATGCCTCCAGGGGAGGGTTGTTGGTGGGGGGAGGGGGACCCAGCCTGTAGAGGAGGGCAGTTTGGGGGAACCAGGCCATCAGTGGAGGGCAGTTGGGGGGGACCAGACCTGTAGGGGAGAGTAGTTAGGGGCAATTGGGTGGCAGGGGAGGGCAATTAGGGGTGACCAGGCCAACAGAGGAGGGTAGTTGGGAGCGGGGGGGGGGGGGGGGGGACACACAAGACCTGTAGGGGAGGGCAATTGGGAACAACCAGGCTTACAGGGGAGGGCAGTTGGGGGGACCAGGCCTGTATGGGAGGGCAGTTGGGGGCGACCAGGCCAGCAGGGGGGGGAGGTTATTTAGGGGTTACCAGGCCTGCAGGAGAGGATAGTTGGGAGTAACCAGGCCTGTAGGGAAGGACAGTTAGGGGCAATTGGGCCAGCAGGGGAGAGGTTAGGCCAGAGGTGGGCAAACTTTTTGACTCAAGGGCCACAATGGGTTCTTAAACTGGACCGGAGGGCCAGGACAAAAGCAACCTGACCATGCTGGCACTCTCATCTTGGGCTGCTGGTGAAGGAGCGGAGGGGAGAGCAAGAGAACCCTCCGCTCTTTTGGCTCTACAGGGCCGGATAGAACAGCCAAACAGGCCAGATCCAGCCCGAGGGCTGTAGTTTGCCCACGGCTGGGTTAGGGGCAATCAGGCAGCTAGGCAGTTAAGAGGTTGGGAGCCAGCAGTCCTGGATTGTGAGAGGGATCCCAGATTGGAGAGTGTGCAGGCTGGGCTGAGGGACACCCATCCCCACCCCCGTGCACAAATTTTGTGCACCAGACCCCTAGTTCTTATATAACATGTGTGCTGATATGTATAATTACTTTCACCTGTAAACCATAAACTTAACAATGGTATAGTGTTTATGTCTTATAGAGCATAGTCACTGCAAATATTTATCCTAAATTGTATATTCAATTAATGACATTTATTGTTAATAGTATTAGTTTTTAGTTAGTACTTATAGGTTATATATATGTGTTTATAGTGATTACATATTTTGAAGAGTTTCTTTTTGTTAGGTCTGATCAAATAATTGAATTGATACCCCCTCCCCTGGGAACTAACATTGAGGCCACTTCACAGTGGACAGTCCACTTGCTTAGACCACATTCCACTTGGTAAGACTATTATCTCTCCCCTCTGGAGTTTCCCAGAATACAGACCTAGAATCGTTTAAAAATCTCTGACTTCCCATCTTTGGGGGCTGGTGCCATTTTGGGGCTCAGCCCATCTGGGTTTCCAGATAACCTAATACATTTATAATTCTTTACCCTTTTTGGCCTCATGCCCTCCTCCTTCGGTGACCCTAACAGTTTTCCTTTGTCACTCCCTTAAGCATCTGTGATTTTGTGGTGTGTTGACACAAATGGAAGGGAGAAAAAAATTAGTATAAATATTATAGGACAAGTATTATAAATATTACTTTAAGAGGGTCTATTTGGTGTATTATAAAAGGGTTCAATATCTACCTTTGGGAAACGAAGGGCCACTGAACATTAGCTATATCCAAGGGAGGCTATCACTGTATGTAGCTTTGTCTGTTCCTTTTAGAGAAACTTAATGATGCTCCAGGATAAGCAGTTAGAAAAGCTTTGGATCTCACAAAAGCCTGAATACATCTTTGATTGGTTATATTTTAAAGGAAATAGCCCACAGCATGGTGCCAGACAAGTGTAGAGCCCAACCAATTTGATCTTTAAGCAGGGAGAAGAATTCTATTCATCATTAAGAGGTTAGATTGTAAAATGTTGTAATTATTTCAACCTAAATTGGTTTAAAGCTATTTTTTTTTCAATAAAACTTCTCTTTAAATTGTGAGGCAAGAAGACATTTTTCATTTTGATGACCTTCCTGCATTGTGTTTTTCTTCAAGTCTTCTCACCCTACCCTGTGGCCTACTCTGTTTAGTGTTCAAATCTGAATCATAATGTGCATCTGGAGGGATCCTGAATCATGTGACTGACTAAAGTGTCTCTTGTCATTTATTTACATTTTTTGAATATCTAATTTTGACATAGTCTTTGGTTATATCATGAAGAAACTTGCACTTGCCTCTGATTGTTTAAGAGGTGGGTGTATATGCAAAATTATTTTTCTTCCTTTTTTGTCTATACACATTTTTTTTAATCTTTAATTACAAAACGGAACAAAGAATGACAGCCACATTGGGTCTTGACAAGGATCCTTTTACTTTAAAGACCACTCTCATAATGAGTGATTTTTATTCAAGTGAATATTCATATATTTCTCTGACTTAGGTATCCCTAATTTGTATGAAATGACACCCTGCAGACCATTTTATTTGATTGCAGTTCCTTCACCTTAATTATCTTTTATGTCTATATAAACTGTGAACTTGCCATATCCATCTTGACCCTCCCCCACATCTCTCTGTTTGTATTTTCTTTCATTGTAATTTTCCTCTTTTCTCTTCAGTGGGCATTCACAGATTGTTTTTGGAGTTCATTAAAAAGGGAGTGTGTTGTCTGGGTAGAAAATTACATTTGCATGCTTGAGAGAGGCCTAAGGGTTTTTATGGGGTTTGGAAAATATCCTGGCTTTTTTATTCTTTTGGGAGAGAGGAATGAGAAAATGGGGTAGTAAGAAGGGATTTTTGAAAAGGAGAAAAGTAAGAATTGTTGAGGTGATTTATTCTGGCTCCTTATTTTTCTTTTCATATTATATACATCTGGGTTTTTTGTTTTTTTACAGCATGTATAGACCACTTGACTAACAATGGAACAGATTAGAGGCCTTTCTTAGAACTGCTTTTGAATATACTGTAGGATTCTGCAAAGCAGAAACCTTTCTGGTAATGATAATTGTACATTTACTAGTGAAGCTGGCAAGGTGAAACAGATATAGATATCTTTTTCTTTTCCTTTTTTATGGTAATTGGAGAAGGTGTTTTTTGCTTATTTAAAAATTTTTTTTTTTTTTTAATTTCAGAGAGGAAGGGAGAGGGAAAGAGAGAAATTTCAGTGGTGAGAGAGAATCATAGATTGGCTGCCTCCTGCATGCCGCCCATTGGAAATCTAGCCTGCAATCTAGGCATGTACCTTGACCTGGAGTCAAGGATCAACCACTGAGCCACGCTGGTCCGGCTGGAGGGGGTTTTATATAGAAAAACTAAAGGCCCTCTTGCAATTCGGGACCCCTCGGAGTATGTCAGAGAGCCAGTTTTGGCCCAGTCCCTGCAGGCCAGGCCAAGGGACCTCACTGACAAATGAGTGCACCAGGCCTCTAGTATGCATATAAGATCTTTTGTTAATCTCTTCCCACCCTGCCTTCTCCCTGCTTCCCTCTGAAATTCTTCAGTCTGTTCCTTGTTTCTATGCCTGTGGTTTCCGCTTCTGCATTGAACATGTGCCCCCTGCTGGTCATTGCACATCATAGCTATGGAGCCTGTTAAACAAACGTTCGCTTAGGATGTATATATACTAGTGTATATATGTGTGTGTATGTGTGTATATATATACTAGAGGCCTGTTGCATGGATTTGTGCACCGATGGGTCCCTCAGCCTGGCCTGCACCCTCTCGCAATCTGGGACCCTTCGGTCCCTGGTACAGGGATCAGGCTGAAACAGGCAGTCCAACATCCCAAGAGGGATGTAGTAGTGTATGAAGCCCAGCCCCGCTACGCCTAACACCACTGCCACTTGGTAGTGCTGCCGTGGAGGTGGGAGAGGCTTGTGTCACCACAGCTGTGTTTGCCAGCCATGAGCCCAGTGTCTGGTGCCCATCAGTCAGCTTAGTGGCACTCCTGCCATGAAAGCGCACTGACCACCAAGGGACAGCTCCTGCGTTGAGCGTTTGCCCCCTGGTGGTCAGTGCGCATCATAGCAACCAGTTAACCAGTTCTTTGGTCACTTAGGCTTTTATATATATAGATAGATTATTTCTTGAAATAATATGGCATTTCATCTGAACTATTATCTACATAGAAGTTTAGCTATGTTTGAATTATGATTTCCTACTTTTAAAATTTAGGGTTTTTTAAAAATGGCATTCCTAATTGTATTTTAATTTGTTTTATTAAAGTATAGTTGGCATACAATATTGTATTTCAGATGCACCACATAGCGATTCAACATTTATATACCTTCAATGTGACCACCACAATAAATCTAGTAATCATCTGTCACTGTATATAAAATTATTGACTGTATTTCCTGTGCTATACACTACATGCCTATGGCTTATTTCTTTTATAATTGAGAGTTTGTACCTTTTATTTCCCTTTACCTTTTCACCCATTCCTTATTCACCTTTTCTCTGGCAACTATCAGTTCATTCTCTATCTATGAGTCTGCTTTTTAGTTTTGTTTTGTTTTTTAAAGATTCCACATAAGTGAAATTATATTGTATAATTTCTCTGTAAGAATACAATTTTATTCTTTTTTATGTCTGAGTAATATTCCATTACACATACCTTCTTTATCTATTTGTCTATCATTGGACAATTAGGTTGATTTCACATCCTGGTTATTGTACATAATGCTGCAATGAACATAGTGGTGGCACATATCTTTTCAAATTAGTGCTTTAGATTTCTTTGCATAAATACTCAGATGTGGAATTTCTGGGTCATATGGTAGTTCTATTTTTTATTTTTTGACGAATTTCCATTCTGTTTTCCATAGTGGTTATACCAATGTACAGTCCCACCAACAGTGCATGAGGGTTCCCTTTTCTCCACATCTTTGCCAACACGTATTTATTGACTTTTTGATAGTTGCATTTCATTGGGGTTTTGGTTTGTATTTCCCTGATGATTAGTGATGTTGAACATCTTGTTATGTCTGTTGTCTTCCTTAGAGAAAGGTCTACTAGTCCTCTTCCTATTTTTTTTTAATCAGGGTTTTTTTGTTAGTTTTTTATGTCGAGTTGTATGAATTCCTTATATATTTTGGATATTTACTCCTTTTTGGATATATCATTTGAAAATATCTTTCCCCAGTTGGTAGGTTGTCTTTTTATTTTGTTGATGATTTTCTTTGCTGTGCATAATCTTTTTAGTTTGATGGAGTCCCATTTGTTTATTTTTGCTTTTGTTGCCCTTGCATGTGCCCTGACCAGGAATTGAACTGTGACCTCCTGGTTCAACTGAGCCTCGCCAGTTGGGTGAGGATTTTTTCATTAATGTTTATAAGAGATAGAAATCTGTATTTTTCTTTTCTTGTAGTGTTTTTCCCTGGCTTTGGTATTGATATTGCTGGCCTCATTGAATGAGTTAGGAAGTATTTCCTCCTCTTCATAATGGTTGTGCACATTTTATGTTCCCAACAACAAGTGTCCAGGGATTCCAATTTCTCTGAAACTAAAACTTATTTTCTATCTTGATAATGGCTATTGCAGTTTCTCTGCACCCTCACTAAAACTTATTTTCTATTCTGATAATGGCTATTCATAATAGGTGATATCTCATTGTGGGTTTAATTTGTATTTTATGATTAGTGATGGGTTGAGCATCTTTTCATATGCTTATTGTACATCTTTTTTAGAGAACTGTCTATTCAAGTACTTTGCTCATTTTAATTGGGTCATTAGTTGTTGAATTGTAGAAGGTTTTTAAAAATATATTTTTATTGATTTCAGAGAGGAAAGGAGAGGGAGAGAGAGATAGAAACATCAATGATGAGAATCATTGATCAGCTGCCTCCTGCACATCCCTTACTGGGGATCAAGCCCACAACTTGGGCATATGCCCTTGGCCAAATTCAAACCTGAGACCCTTCAGTCCGCAGGCCAATGTTCTTCTATACACTGAACCAAACCAGCTAGGGCTAGAAGTTTCCTATATATTAATATTAAGCCCTTACCATATGAGTTGCAAATATTTCCCCCCATTTAATAGGTTGCCTGCATGATCTAATTTAATTTACATTTTAAGATTAGTCTGGCTGCTGAGTAGGAACTGAAGTAGCATAGACTACATCAAGAGTAGAAGTAAAGCCGAAACCGGTTTGGCTCAGTGGATAGAGTGTCGGGGCCTGCGGACTGAAAGGTCCCAGGTTCGATTCCGGTCAAGGGCATGTACCTTGGTTGCGGGCACATCCCCGGTAGGGGGTGTGCAAGAGGCAGCTGGTCGATGTTTCTCTCTCATTGACGTTTCTGGCTCTCTGTCTCTCTCCCTTCCTCTCTGTAAAATATCAATAATAATAATAATAATAATAATAATATATATATATATATATATATTTTTTTTTAAGAGTAGAAGTAAAAATCAGTTAGCAGGCTCTTGGAGAAGAAACAAATAAGAAACTAAGAAAACTAAGAAAACTAAGAAACAAATGGTCAGGGCTTGTTGGTGCCAAGCAGGCTCTTGCAGAAGAAACAAATAAGAGACTAAGAAAACTAGAAAACTAAGAAACAAATGGTCAGGGCTTGTTGGTGCCAAGGGAGAAAATGGAAGGAATAAAATAATATTTTGGAAGTAGAAACAACATGATGTGTTAATAGACTGTAGGTAAAAGGTCAGAGAGAAGGAAAAATTAAGATTTCTGGATTGGGTACTTTTGTAAATGGTGATGCCATTTCTTGAGATGGAGTAGATTGGAGGGAAGCTGTGCCAGGCGCAGTGGTAGAAGAAGGTACAGGTGGAGATCACTAGTACAAATACATTAAGTATGATGTACCTGTGAGGTATATTAAGTGGTAACAACAAGTAGGCAGTTTAATATAAGTATTTCAAATTTAGGAAAGTGTCCTAAACTATAAATACAAGTAACTATTTTGGAATAGTCAATATACAACCTGGGGTTTATAAACAAGGATAAAAAACACAACTCACAGCATAATTTAATAAAATACCTAGCATACTTAATTACTTCACAGACTTCCACAGTTGTGACTTAACCTTGGCTTTACTCCGGTTTAACAAGAACTCAAACTTTTCTTCTTACTTATAGGAAGGAAAAGCTAAGACAAAGTACTGCTCTTAATTGCTCTATTTTTTATTCTGCTACCCTAGTTCAGGTTTCACTCACCTCCTAGCATCTTTCAGCATTTTGCTTTTTTCCAATCTAAACACCCCCCAAAAGAGGAAGTGATTCTGCTTACATATGCGCTGTTTTCTTAGGATTACTTTCTGCTGCTTTTCTCCAGCCTGGATGGAAATTCTCTTGAATTCTTCTCGGTGCTTCCTGTCCTTTGAAGGTTGGAACTGTTATAAAACCTAATTGGCATTAGACACAAAAGATTATTCATTGACTTTTTTCTAAGACCCACAGCTTGACTCTATTTTTTAAGGGACCCATCTCTTTCTTTTATTCTGAATAGACATTTTATAATACATTTGGAAGGAGCATGCACAATTTTTAAACAGTTTCTTTATATGGTATATTTAGTTAGAAAGTTATTTTCCCAAAGAAACAATATTAAAATGGTGCTTTGGTTTGCCTAACTAATTCCAAAGTCATTTATACTGTAGTTCATTTATAATTGGCAATAACTGTACTCTTGTTTCTTGGACACAGTGACAATCTCCCATAGGTTATTCCTAATACTGCATAGGGACAAGGACTGTATCTCTAGGGTCCAGTAATTTGTTTAATTTTCTCCATTAGCAGCATGGAATCATAGACTGTATGAGCCAGAGGAGACTTTAGAGAAAATAGTCCAAATTACTTATTTTGTGAAGGAGAAACCTGAGCACCAAGGAACCTAAATGATTTCTCCCTACCTCTTCTTACATCACATCATTGAAATTTGCATATGTTGATACATCTGTTTAGAATTCCAGAGAAACTCCTTAATAGCCATCTAGATTCAGTTCTTCTTCTAATTCTTAATATATTTTGTTGATTTTCCACAGAGAGGAAGGGAGAGGGCTAGAGAGCTAGAAACGTTGACCAGCTGCCTCCTGCACACCCCCTACCTGGGATGTGCCTGCAACCAATGTACATGCCCTTGACCGGAATCAAACCTGAGACCTTTCAGTCCGCAGACCGACGTTCTATCCACTGAGCCAAACTGGTTTCCTCTCTTCTTCTTTTTAAATATATACTTATTGATTTCAGAGAGGAAGGGAGAAAGAGAAAGAGATAGAAACATCAATGATGGGAGAGAATCATGGATCTGCTGCCTTCTGCATGCTCCCCACTGGGGATCGAGCCCGAAACCTGGGCATGTGCCCTCGACCGGAATTGAACCCAGGGACTCTTCAGTCCACAGGCTGACACTCTGTCCACTGAGCCAAACTAGCTAGGACTAGATTCAGTTCTTCTAAGAAATTTTCTGAGTCACTCCAATCTCTCTGTTCTCTCCATACCTTACATATAACTTCTATAACACTTGACCTTGTGGCAAGTCACCAAACATCTCTGTATTTCAGTTTATTCATCCATAAGTAATAATAATACAGTCATGCACCATGTAATAATGTTTCAGTCAGTGAGTGATCCACCACATATACAGTGGTGGTCCCATAATATTATAATGGAACTAAAAAAATTCCTATTGTCTAGCAATATAACCATTGTAACATATAACACAACTTATTCATGTTTTTGTGGTGATGGTAATGTAAACAAAACTAAAAAGTATAGCACATACAATTACATATGGTACATAATACTTGATAACGAAAACAAGTGACTATATTACAGTTTTATGTATCTACTATACTATTTTTTATTTTTGTCAATTACAGTTGATATTTAATATTTTATATTAATCTCAGGTATATAGCATAGTAGATACATAATTTGCAAAGCGATCCTCCCATCCCCATAAGTCTAGTACCCATACCTGGCACCATACATAGTTATTAATAATACTAGCGGCCGGTGCATGAAAATTCGTGCACTGGGGGTGGGGTGGGTGGGAGGGGATCCCTCAGCCCGGCCTGTGCCCTTTTGCAGTCTGGGGCCCTCGGGGGATTCCACCTGCCGGCTTTGGTCCGCTTCCCAGGGAACTGAGCCTAAGATGGCAGTCAGACATCCCTATGGCAGCCTGGGAGCCTTCAGGGGATGTCCAACTAACGGCTTAGCAGGCCTAAGCCATTAGTTGGACATCCTTAGCTCTGCTGTGGAGGCAGGAGAGGCTCCCGCCACCACCACTGCACTTGCCAGCCATGAGCCAGCTTCTGGCTGAGTGGCACTCCCCCTGTGGAAGTGCCCTGATCACCAGGGGGCAGATCCTGCATTGAGCATCTGCCCCCTTGTGGTCAGTGCATGTCATAATGACTGGTTGTTCCTGATCCATTCTGCCATTGGGGTCAATTTGCATATTACCCTTTTATTATATAGGACTAGAGGCCCAGTGCATGAAATTCATGCATGGGGAGGGGTTCCCCTCAGCCCAGCCTGCTGAGGTACGGGGATCAGACCTAAACTAGCAGTTGGACATCACTCTCACAATCCTGGACCACTGGCTCCTAATCGCTTACCTGCCCGCCTGCCTGCCTGGTTGCCCCTAACTGCCCCACTCCATTGGCCTGATTGCCCCTAACTGCCCCCCCCTGCTGGCCTGGTCTCCCTAACTGCCCCCCACTGCCAGCCAGGTAGCCCCCAACTGGCCCCTCCCTGCTGGCCCAGTCACTCAGAACCTACCCCCCTGGCCACCCCTTAATGCCCCTCCCTCCCGCCGGCCTGATCACCCCTAACTGCCCCCCCCCCCCCCGCTGGCCTGCAGGCCCCAACTCTCCCCTCTGCCAGCCTAATCACTCCAAACTTCCCCCCTGTCAGCCTGGTCTCCTCACGCAGCCTGCTTGTTCAGTTGTTTGGTCATCCCTCATTAACCCCCCTGCCGGCCTGATCATAGGCAGCCATCTTGTGAGGGTGTGAGGGTCAATTTGTATATTACCTCTATTATATAGGAGGATTATTGACTATATTCCCTGCCCTGTGCTTTGCATTCTCATGACTATTTGTAACTACCAAATTTGTGTTTGTTTTGTTTTTTAAAGAGAGCTTGTTCTTTTGTTCTTTTTTTAATTGTCTTTTTTAATCCTCACCCGAGGATATTTTTTCTATTGATTTTTAGGGAGAGTAATAGAGGAAGGGAAAAACAGAGAAAAACATCAATGTGAAAGAAACACATTGATTGGTTGCCTCCTGCATGAGCCCTGATCAGGCCCCCATCCCAGTGCCCTTGACCAGAATTGAACCTGGGACCCTTTGATCTGCAAGCCATTGCTCTATCCACTGAGCCAAACAGGCTAGTGCTGTTCTTTGTTTTTTTAAATCCTTACCAAAGGATTTTTTTTTTAATTGGTGTTACCAAAAGAAGAAGACAAAGAGGAGAAACATCTATTGATTGCCTCTGTACACAATCCGACTGGAGATGAAAACCATGACCTAGGTATGTGCCCTGACTGGGCATTGAAACCAAAGCCCTTTTGGTGTACAGGATGATGCTCCAACCAACTGCGACACCCAGCCAGAGCCGATTTGTACTTTTTTGTTGCTGCTGCTGCTGTTGTTGTTCAGCTTGACCTGAGGATATTTTTTCCTTTGATTTTTAGGGAGATTGGAAGAGAGAGGGAAAGACAGAAACATGGATGTGAAAGAAACACATCAATTGGTTGCCTCCTGACCAAGGCCCAGGCCAGAGAGAAGCTTGCAACCAAGATATGTGCCCTTGACCAGTATTGAACCCAGGTCCCTGTGGTCTGCAGGCCGATGCTCTGTCCACTGAGCCAAACCTGCTAGGGCTTGTACTTCTCTCCACCGCCCCCCATTTCCAAAAGTAATTTTTATTAATATTTTGTTCTATTTTCTTCTGTGCTGTTTTTAATATCGTTGTGATCATAATCATATTATATATAAAAACAACTTTGCATCATTTTATACTTAAAATGATAATGTAATGATTATATGAGCAGTATCATTGTACTATCTTCATAAATATCATCCAATGATTTTAATAATTTCTATATTGCTCCATTGTTTGGTATTTGATGATTATAATTAATGTTTTCATAAACATCTTTGGGAATAAACTGTATTTTCTTAAAATAGATTAGGGAATTGAGCACACACACACACACACATACATACAATATATATAACTTTGAAAAACTATTTTACAGAATCATCATTTCCCACAATGACTAACTTTTAAAGGAAATCATGTCTTTATAACAACTTTGTTAAGTAGTTAAAAGTAACTCATTCCTCTGGCTACTCTGGTGAAGAAAGAGTAGAGCTTAATTTAGAATAAAACAGTAATGAACTAATTTCAGTAAGTAGGGCTTGCACTTCTTAATCTCATCTTTTTATCCAGCTCTGCAACCCCTCTCCCATCAATTTTTCTCTGTATCTATGAGTCTTTTTCTGTTTTAGTTGTTCATTTATTATGTTCTTTAGATTCCACATATCAGTAAAATCATATCATATGTTTTTCTCTGTCTGACTTATTTCACTTAGCATCTTGCAAATGGTGAGATTTCATTTTTTATGGCCAATACATCCATTGTATGTATGTACCACATCTTCTTTATCCAATTGTCTTATTGATGGGCAATTAGGTTGCTTCCATAACTTAGCTAACCTATATAATGAAAGGCTAATATGCATATCAATCGAAAGGCTAAACCACTGGTAGCTATGGCACGCACTGACCACCAGGGGGCAGATGCTCAATGAAGGAGCTACCCCCTGGTGGTCAGTGCATTCCCACAGGGGGAGAGCCGCTCAAGCAGAAGACCAGGCTCAAGACCAGGCGAGCTCAGCGGCAGCAGCCTCTCCCGCCTCACTGGCAGTTGGGCATCCCCTGAGGGCTCCCAGACTGCAAGAGGGCGCAAGGGACCACCCTTCATGAGTGCATGAATTTTGTGCACTGGGCCACTAGTTGTAAATAATGCTGCAATGAACATGGGGTTGCATGTATCTTTTCAAATTAGTGTTTTTTATTTCTTTGAATAAATACCCAGAAGTGGGATTGCTGGGTCATAAGATACTTCTACTTTTCATTATTTCAAAAAGCTTCATACTGTTTTCCATAGTGGCTGCACCAATTTGCAATCCTGCCAACAATACTGGAGCATTCCCTTTTCTCCACATCCTCACCAACTCTTGTTGTTTTTTTATTTTTTTATGATAGCCATTCTGATAAGTGTGAGGTAACATCTCATTGTGGTTTTCATTTGCCTTTCCCCCATGATTAGTGATGTTGAGCAGCTTTTCATGTCTACTGACCATCTGTGTGTCATCTTTGGAAAAATGTATATTTAGATCTTCTGCCTATTTTAATTGGATTATTTGTGTGTTAAGTTGTATGAGGTCTATATAAATTTTTGATATTAACTTCTTATTGGATGTATCATTGGCAAATATCTTCTCCCAGTTGGTAGGTTGTCTATTGATGGTTTCCTTTGCTGTGTATAAACTGTTTAATTTGCTGTCATCCCATTTGTTTATTTTTTCTTTGGTTTCCCTTAACTTAGGAGATAATCATAATAACAAATACTATCACAGTTTACTGTGTATCTTTTCTTTTAGGAGTTTTATGGTTTTGAGTCTTGAAATTTAACTCTTTTGTCCATTTTGAGTTTATTCCTATATATGGTATAAGAAAGAGGTCCAGTTTTATGTTCTTCCATTTATCTGCTTGGTTTTGCCAACATCGTTTATTGTATAGAACCGTGGTCGGCAAAGTGCGGCTCACGAGCCACATGTGGCTCTTTGGCCCTTGAGTGTGGTTCTTCCACAAAATACCACGGCCTTTGCGAGTCTATTTTGAAGCAGTGGCATTAGAATAAGTTTAAGTTTAAAAAATTTGGCTCTCAAAAGAAATTTCAATCGTACTGTTGATATTTGGCTCTGTTGACTAATGAGTTTGCTGACCACTGGTATAGACTGTCTTTACCCTATTGTATATTCTTTCCTCCTTTGTCATATAGGCATGGGTTTATTTCTGGGCTCTCTATATTATTTCACAGATCTATGTGTTTGTTTTTATGCCAGTACAATGTCGTTTTGATTACTATAGCCTTATATAGTTTGATATCAGGTAGTGTAATACCTCCAACTTTGTTTTTCTTTCTTAAGATTGCTGTGACTATTTGGGGTATATTTTTGGTTTGATATACATTTTATACTTTAATCTAGTTCTGTAAAAAATACTCTTGGGCCTTAGCCAGTTTGGCTCGGTGGTTAGAGCATTGGCCCACTGACTGAAGGGTCTGGGGTTTGATTCTGGTCAAGGGCACGGACCTCGGTTACAGGCTCAACCCTTGGCTCCAGATCAGGGCACGCGCAGGAAGAAACCAATCGATGTGTCTCTCTTGCATGAAAGTTTCTGTCTCTTCCCTTTTCTTCCACTCTCTCTAAAAATCAATGGAAAGCCTTAGCGGGTTTGGCTCAGTGAATAGAGCGACTGCCTACAGACTAAAGAGTCCCAGATTCGATTCTTGTCCAGGGCACATGCCTGGGTTTCGAGGTCCATCCCCAGTAGGGGGAGTGCAGGAGGCAGCTGACCAATGATCCCCATCATTGATGTTTCTATCTCCTTCTCCCTTTCTCTCTAAAATTAATAAAATATATGCCGAAACCGGTTTGGCTCAGTGGATAGAGTGTCAGCCTGTGGGCTGAAAGGTCCCAGATTTGATTCTGGTCAAGGGCATGTACCTTGGTTGCGGGCATGTCCCCAGTGGGGGGTGTGCAAGAGGCAGCTGATCGATATTTCTCTCTCATCGATGTTTCTAACTCTCTATCCTTCTCTCTTCCTCTCTGTGAAAAATCAATAAAATATATTTAAAAAAATAAAATAATAAAATTAATAAAATATATTTAAAATAAATAAATAAGTAAATATCATTGGGTGAAGATTAACAAAAAAATGAAAAAAAACAAAAGCTCAGTATTTTGATAGGAGTTGCATTAAATCCATAGATTGGGTGATATGGACAGTTTAATTATGTTAATTCTTCCTATCCATGAGCATGTTATATGCTTTCATTTATTTGTGTCTTTTTCAGTATCTTTCTTCAGTGTCTTATAATTTCTGAGTATAGGTCTTTTACTTCCTTGATTAAATTTATTTCTAGATATTTTATTTTTTGATGCAATTGTAAATTGTATTGTTTTCCTTAATTTTCCTTTCTAATAGTTTATTATTAATGTATAAAAATGCAATTGAGTCCTAGCCGGTTTTGCTCAGTGGATAGAGCTGCCATGGGCAAACTATGGCCCGCGGGCTGGATTTGGCCCATTCGGCTGTTCTATGCGGTCGGTGGAGCCGAAAGAGCAGAGGGTTCTCTTGCTCTCCCCTCCGCTCCTTCACCAGCAGCCCAAGATGAGAGTGCCAGCATGGTCAGGTTGCTTTTGTTCCGGCCGTCTGGTCTAGTTTAAGAACCCATTGTGGCCCTCGAGTCAAAAAGTTTGCCCACCCCTGGGATAGAGCATCAGCTCAAGTACTGAAGGTACTTGATTTGATTCTGGTTTGATTCTGGTCAAGGGCATGTACCTTGGTTGCAGACTCATGCCTGTGGGAGCCACCAGTCAGTGTGTCTCTCTCATATTGATGTTTCTCTCTCTCCCCCCCCTTCTCCCTCTCTTCCACTCTCTCCAAAGATCAATGGAAAAATATCTTCAGAGGAGAAACCAAGATGGTAGCATAGGAAAACACCTAAACTGCTGCTTTGCACAACAATTTCAAAACTACAACTAAAAACAAAACAAAACAAAACAAAAAACAGACATCACCCAGAACCACAGGAAAACTGGCTGAGTGGAAATTCTACAACTAGAAGGATAAAGAAAAGCACACTGAGACTCAGAGGAATTGCAGAAGGCAGAGGTACCAAGGTGTGCACGTGCGGAGAGGGCTGGCAACTGTGTACTCAGCTGGCTTTCTCAATCCAGGGAGACAAAAGCTCCCAATGGCTCTGAACTCCAGTTCCAGGTGAGACTCTGGGGACCCAGACTCATTTGGGGAGAAACTGGACTGTCTGGCAGCGGGCAAAACTCGAAGGCAGTTTTATCTCAAAGATACTTGTAGCGATTACCTTGGAACACTGAGACTCAGGGGCCTCTAAGGACAGGGCTGATGGGAAGCCTTGCTGTCTGCTTTGCCCTGAGACTATGCCCCATCCAAGCTGAGCACAGAGGCTTTTGCAAGTCTTGTCTCATAAAGGTGTCTTCAGCACAGAAATTCTCCCAGTGTAGACACAGCTGATCCTCACAGCCAATTGGCCGGGAGGTCAAATCCTCCAAGTGATACCAACAACAATCAAGGCTTAACTACAACAAGACTGTGCACACAGCCCACAAAGAGGTGCACCCCTAGAGTGTCCACCTTAGGTAACTGGAGAGGCTGGGCCACTGGGCCCTATAGGACACCTAGCACACAAAGCTACTCTTATCAACTCAGGGAAGCAGCCAAAATGTGGAGACAAAGAAACAGGTCACAAATGAAAGAAATGGAAGAAAGCAATTGACTGGATATAGAGTTCAAAACCACGGTTATAAGGATTTTCAAGAATTTCCTAGAAAAGGCCAATAAATTTAGCAAGACCCTCAAGGATATGAAAAAGGACCAACTAGAAATTAAGCATACACTGACTGAAATAAAAAATATTATGCAGAGATCCAACAGCAGACTAGAGGTTCACAAGAATCAAGTCAAAGATTTGAAATACAAAGAAGTAAAAAACACCCAACCAGAAAAGCAAAAAGAAAAATGATTCCAAAAATATGAAGCTAGTGTAAGGAGTCTCTGGGACAACTTCAAGTATACCAACATCAGAATTATGAGGGTGCCAGAAGAAAAGAGAGTGCAAGATAATGAAAACCTATTTGAAGAAATAATGTCAGAAAACTTCCCCCAATGGTGAAAGAAATAAGACTTAAAAGTCCAGGAAGCACACAGAACCCCAAACAAAAGGAATCCAAAGAGGACCACTCCAAGATACATCATAATTAAAATGCCAAGAGCAAAGACAGAGAGAGAATATTAAAAGCAACAAGAGAAAAACAGTTACCTACAAGGGAGCACCCATATGATTGTCAGCTGATTTCTCAGGAGAAACTATGCAGGCCAGACGGGAGTGGCAAGAAATATTCAAAGTGATGAATAACAAGAACCTACAACCAAATTACTCTACCCAGCAAAGCTATCATTCAGAATTGATAGTCAGATAAAGAGCTTCACAGAGAAGAAAAAGCTAAAGGAGTTCATCACCGCCAAACCAGTATTATATGAAATGCTGAAAGGTATTCTTGAAGAAGAGGAAGGAGAAGAAAATGGTAAAGATAAAAACCATGAATGACAAATACATATCTATCAACAAGTGAATCTAAAAATCAAGTGAATAAAAAATATGAGGAACAGAATAAACTGGTGAATATAATAGAATCAGGGGCATAGAAAGGGAGTGGACTGACAATTCTCAGGGGGATATGGGTGTGGGAAGAGACTGAACAAAAATCGTACACCTATGAATGAGGACAGTGGGGGGAAAGGGCAGATGGTGGTGTGGGAACCAGGTAGAGGGGAGCTATGGGGGGGGGGGGAACAATTTTAATAATCTGAACAATAAAGATTTATTTTTTTTAAAAAGAAAAATATCCTCAGTGATGATTTTTTTAAAGCAACTAATTTCTGAATATTGTATTAATTTTGTATCCTGCTATTTTACTGAGTTCATGTATTAGTTCTAATAGTTTCTTGGTAGAATCTTTAGAGTTTTTATATATAGTATCATGTCATCTGCAATTAGTGACGGTTTTAATGTTTCCTTTCCAATTTATTTGCCTTTTATTTCTTTTCTGGTCTGATTGTTGTGTCTTGGACTTGCAAAGCAGACTTCCCTGTCTTAAGGACAATAGTTTCAGCTTTTCCTCATTGAGGATGATGTTAGCTGTGGGTTTGTCATACATATTGGCTTTTATTATGTTGAGGTGTGTTCCCTCTGCTCCCACTTTGCTGAGAGTTTTGGTCATAATGGATGTTGGATTTTGACAAGTGGTTTTTCTGCACGTGTTGATTGGATCATATGATATTTATTGTTGTTGTTAATCCTCATCCCAGGATATGTTTCTCATTGATTTTTTTAAAGAGTAGGAAGGAGAAGGAGAGAGAGAGAAGAGAGAGGAAGAGGTGAGTCACCCCCTCTCCTCCCCAGGGAAATATTTTTCATTGATTTTTTAAGGCTGATTCTAAAATTTATTTATTTATTTATTTATTTATTTATTTATCATTCTTTATTGTTGAAAATATTATATATGTCCCTCTTTTTTCCCCATCGACTCCCTCCAGCTCCCCCTCCCACCCTCTGCCCCAGGCCTTCAGCACCCTATTGTCTGTGTCCATGGATTATGCATATACTCATATGCATTCAAGGTCTTTGGTTGTTTACCTCTCACCCACTCACCCTCCCCCATCTTCCCTCTGAGATTCCGCACTCTGTTCCATGCTTCCATGTCTCTGGATCCGCTCTATTCATAATTTTTTGTGTTTTTTTTTGTTGTTGTTGTTGTTATTTATATACCACATATGAGTGCAATCATGTAATACTTGTCTTTCTCTGACTGACTTATTTCACTTAGCATGATACTTTCCAGGTCCCTCTATGCTGTCTCAAAGGGTAAGAGATTTTTCTTTTTTACTGCTGCATAGTATCCATGGTATATAAATATAATAACACAGCTTTTTTATCCTCTCATCTCCTGATGGGCACTTGGGCTGTTTCCAGATCTTAGCCATTGTAAATTGTGCTGCTATGAACATAGGGGTGCATACATTCTTTCTGATTGGTGCTTCAGGTTTCTTAGGATATATTCCTAGAAGTGGGATCACTGGTTCAAACGGTAAATCCATATTTAATTTTTTGAGGAAACTCCATACTGTTTCCCACAGTGGTTGCACCAGTCTGCATTCTCTGGGTAATTTTTTTTAATGCTTTAAAGTAAATCTGAATGCTATTTTGAAGACTCTCAAAAATAAATATTTGGCCAAAACCGGTTTGGCTCAGTGGATAGAGTGTTGGTCTGTGGACTGAAAGGTCCCAGGTTCAATTTCAGTCAAGGGTATGTACATTGGTTGCGGGCACATCCCTGGTAGAGGGTGTGCAAGAGGCAGCTGGTCAATGTTTCTCTCTCATCGACATTTCTAGCTCTCTATCTCTCTCCCTTCCTCTCTGTAAAAAAAAAAAAAATCATTAAAAAAATATATATATATTAAAAATAAAGAAATAAATATTTGATTAGTTAATACTATGGTTGATAAGAAAATCTATATGTATCCTCTTCCTTTAGAAAAGCAGTTTATTGTTCAATTTTTATTTTCCTCCCAGTAACGTAGGCTACTGAATGGAAGAGGGTAATTTCTGAAATCATTTTACAATTATATGTTTCCCTTTGTCTGTTTAAATCAATAGTCCATGTGGTAATTACTATCCTGTAATATCCATTTTGGCAACATGTAAACCTTATATATGTGCACATTGTTTCTGCAGAGAACTGCCTAAAGAGGGTGGTATTTTGCCCCAATCTGTGTTTAAATCGGTGAGCTAAGGATCAGGTATCCGACCTGCAGTTCTAGAATAGTTTGGTTACCCATCAATATACAAGAGAACTTGTTCTCTAAGTCCTAATGCTCCACAGAGTATTTAGGGAGAGGGATGGAAATGAAATTGCTATTTTTAAGTGATTGTTTTATGCATGTTAGATTTTTTAATGAATTTCCCAGACAAGTTCTTCCCATTTTGTTTTTCTACATAAAATGTTTCTAAAATAACAAAAAAATAACTGTCTTTTAAACTACATACCTACTCCCTTTATAGAGATCCAAGTAAAAGGGTACTGGAAAACTAGGTAATGCAGGGGCATCTCTGTAAGTGAATGCCGGGGCTTGGGAAGCCTCATTGTTCTTTAACTGGTTGCTGGCACAGATGGAGAGTGGAGACCATTGCTTGCAGAAGCTGGTGCTTGAGAAGGGCCAGAGGTTAATACAAGGAAAACCTCTTGATTTGCTAGAGGAGTCTGGGAGGGGAGCAGATGGCCACTAGAAGGGCCCTCCAGCTTACTCAGCTGCTCTGAGAAGCTTAGGGTGACCTCTCTAATACAAACAAACCAAGTAGCTCCCAGGGTAATGGGGCAGCATCATTTGTATTCCCAAATAACAATACTATTCCGCACCGCAATCTCTCTCACTCACACCCAGTGTTGTTGCCACCATCTGCTTCCTGTGAACTGGTATAGGTGCTGGCCCTGGCCAGTTGGGATTGCTGTTGAATGATATCTCTGGGAAATGTGTTCTTTACAAATTACTTTCACATGATTCTGAGAGGTATATAAGTATTATTGTGTCTTTTTGATAATTAAGAAACTAAGGCAAAGAGGAATTGAGGCATACTGGAATTAGAATTCAAGCACCCTGATTCCTCGGTTCTTTATATCATAGTATGAGTCCACAGAGCCATTCCACAGCTCTTGTTTAGGGAGTATTTATCTAGCTTTTGAATAAGGCTTTCTGGAAAGGCCATTAGTTATTTTGAGGATGTCACTATCACTGTTTTTTCCTTTGTGTGGCTACCGTTTTGCTGGGTGACAGAAAAGAGGAAGAGTGACTGCTGGTATACTGTTGTGGCCTGCCAGGAGACAGACATTAAGTGAGAAAGTCTAATTTACATGATACAATATCATCAAAACCAAATGTATTCAAGAGGAAAGCATACTCATTCAAAGGAGTTACCCAGTTTATATATAGTGTGTACACACACACACACACACACACACACAATATACTCTTAAACCGACTATAGGGAAAATAATTCTTTCTATAAACCACAGCTCTCCTTTCCCTGCCATTGGCTGAAATTATATTCATTTTCATGCATTAGCACCTGCTCCTGGGTCTGGTGAATCAAAAGAGCAATGAGCAAAGTGGTTTTAATTGCCCAAGCTTTACTAGAGCCTTTCTTGCACTCAGAAACACAAAAGACTGAATAGTGTCAGAGGGCTGTACTGAGAAGTGCTTTCCTTTAGAATTCTCAACAGATGATTCACTCATTATGCCAAGACATTGTCTTGTACGGATGAGTTCATGAGCCGTCATTCCAATTGCGAGAGCATCACAGAGCAGTCAGTTTCAGTTGCCTTGAACAATTGCCCAGGAAATCAGGCAAACACCAGAGTTTACAGACTTGTCATTAGTGCATTTTTTTTGTAGAATTGTACTTGCTAATTACTTTTATAAAGTTTTATATACATAATTTAAACTGCATAGTCATATTCAATATATCGTAATAATTAAGAATGAAAGCTCTGGAGCCAAACTACCTGTGTTCATATCCCAATTATAACTGTTTATAGGCTGTGGGATTTTATTTTTTAAATATTTTTTTATTTTTCAATTACAGTTGACATATAATATTAGTTTCAAGTGTACACCCTAGTGATCAGACATTATATAACTTACTAAATGATCAATTCCGATAAGTCTCTAACCAATCTGACACTATACATAGTTATTAGAATACTAGAGGCCCGGTGCACAAAATTCGTACACAGTGTGTGTGTGTGTGTGTGTGTGTGTGTGTGTGTGTGTTGGGGGGGTCCCCTCAGTCCAGTCTGCGCCCTCTCACAGTCCAGGACCCCTCACTCCTTAGCCCCCACCCCTCAGTCAGACATCCCTCTTGCTGTCCAGGGCTCTCAAGTCTGGAACCCTTTGCTCCTTACCCTCCATCTGCAGTGGAGGCAGGAGAGGTTCCTGCCACCATCGCTGCACTCGCCAGCTGTGAACTCAGCTTCTGGCTGAGCAGTGCTCCCCCTGTGAGAGTGCACTGACCATTAGGGGGAAGCTCCTGCATTGATCGCCTGCCCCCTGGTGGTCAGTGCACATCATAGTGACCATTCTTTCTGTCCATTATTCTGCATTTCGGTTGATTTGTATATTAGGGTTTTATTATATAGGTTTATTGACCATATTTCATATGCTGAATTTATATCCCCATGACTATTCTGTAACATCCAATTTGTACTTCTTCTTTTTTTATTATTGATTTTTTTACAGAGAGGAAAGGAGAGTTAGAGAGATAGTTAGAAACATTGATCAGCTGCCTCCTGTACCCCCCCCCCCAAACTGGAGATGTGCCCGCAACCAAGATACATGCCCTTGACCAGAATCGAACCTGGGACCTTTCAGTCCACAGACCCATGCTCTATCCACTGAGCCAAACCAGTTTCAGCCAATTTGTACTTCTTAATCTCTTCACCTTTTTCACCATTCTCCTAACCCCTTTCCCATCTGACAATCATCAAAATGTTCTCTCTATCTATGAGTCTGTTTCTGTTCTGCTTGTTCATTTTTTTTTTAGATTCAGTTGTTGATATATATGTATTTATTGCACAGTAATCCCAAAGTGGGAAGAGATACCAGGTATAATAATAGTTCTGCAAAATATCCATGGTTTCTCAAGCACAGTGATGTGGGTAAGTGAAAAGCTGCACCAAGTAAGGCATCTTGGCCTGGAGAGGGAGGACAGCTCAGGAAGCAGTCCTAACACAGACCTCTGCATCTGTTCTTTTGGGACAGGGCACCACAGATAAGCCCCTGTGATGGCAGGAGGCACTCCCAGGGCATACAAACTGCATACACACAGACGGGAAGGAGAAGGCCAAACATATGATACCATGCTGTTCAGGTCCATACAGCACAAGGCTCTCTATGATTAGACATCCTGCTAGTTACCATCCCTCGTTAGCCAGCTGCATGACTGCAGTAGAGATTAAAGCCCTTCTGAAAATCAGGATAGCGGGAAAAAGCACCCCCCACCCTCCAACTCTTTGTCCCCCATACTACTGCCCAGTAGGAGTTGGGGTGAGCGTTGAGATGAGTAGATAGATAGAGCTCAAAATTTACTACCGATATTTTTAAACTTATTTTGGTTTCCTTATTAACCTTTTTGGGACTTGTGATGAAAGCTATGAACTATCTCTCCAGAAAAATGTATATATGTACAAACAAAAGTTGTCTTATTAGTTTAGGAGGACTCTAGGATAAAGACTCCTTTTAGATTGTGTGTTCCCATAAGAGCAATACCCATGTTGTATTGACCTACCTTTTTGGCAGGACCTAGCATATATATAAGAGATACTCAGCAAATAGTATCTGAATTGATTAATTAAAATACAAAATGAAAATATTTAAGTTTCTTACTACAGAATTTCTAAACACACTTTCTTTTGTTTTCTTAGGCTTCCATCTCAGTGGCACAGTGACTGAGCCAGCCACTGCTTCTGAACCAGCAATGACTTACAAAGTTGCAATCAGTTTTGATCGATGCAAGATCACTTCAGTGACATGTGGCTGTGGCAACAAGGACATATTTTACTGTGCTCATGTGGTAGCACTCTCACTCTACAGGATCCGTAAACCAGACCAAGTCAAATTGCGTCTTCCTATCTCAGAAACCCTTTTCCAGATGAATAGGGACCAGCTACAAAAGTTTATTCAATATTTAATCACAGCACACCACACTGAAGTTCTTCCTACTGCACAGAAACTGGCAGATGAGATTCTATCCTCCAACTCAGAAATCAACCAAGTGAATGGTAATTGTACAATATTTTTATTGCTAAAAATCTACTTAGTTGCTTTATTTTATGTTTAGAGGCCGGGATATTTTTGCAGTTATAATCAGTTAACCTTAATTTAGTTGGGAATATATGAAAAATTAAAATTTCAATGTAAATCGAAATGCAACAGGTCTTAAAGAGAAGTAATAGTAAAGTGCTCAGAAGAGTGTTACTGCTTTTATTTGCACATATATACTTTGACAGGTGGCAATGAGGTAATGGCTAATTCAGAAACTGGGTAAAAAAAAGAGTCCCTCTTGCCAAGTGAACTAAGCAGTACATGAACCTTGGCAGCATTAGCCTCTCTGTGTACTTATTTTATGGTTTCTATTTCTCATTGTGGCCCTGAGCTGAGGAAATATTGACAATGAGAAGTGTTGTTTTTAGCCAAAGAACAGGCTGGGAAGAAAGAGAGGGAAGTAAAGAGAAAAGCATAACTAAAGTCATAAGGAAATGTTGACTTCTGGGAATACTACCGTATTTGCCGGCGTATAAGACGATTTTTTTGCCCTGAAAAATACGTATTTGCCGGCGTATAAGACAACTGGGCGTATAAGACAACCCCCTAACATTTCCACTAAAAATACAGAGTTTGTTATATACTCGCCGTATAAGACTACCCCCCACTTGGAGGCATATTTTTCAGGGCCAAAGGGTCGTCTTATACGCCGGCAAATACGGTAAGTTTCTAGTTGGAACATAGCATAAGTACAGGGAAGACAGTGCTAGAAATGAAAGATAAGGCCTGTGCATGGAGGGCCTTGAATGCCAAACTCTAAGGCATCTGGACTTAATTTAGTAAGAATCTGAATCATCATGAAGACTTTTGAGCAGGGAACTTTTGAGCAGATCAGAACTCTGGCTAGAATAATACATTTGAAGAAAAGTAGCAAATAATGGATATCATAGTCCTCCCTTATCAGCAGCTTCATTTTCTGTGGTTTCAATTACTCGTAGTCAAACGCAGTCTGAAATATTGAGGTGGAAATTCCAGAAACAAACAATTCATAAGTTTTAATTTGCACACAATTCTGAGTAGTGTGATAAAATCTCACTCTGTACTGCTCTGTCCCACCCAGGACATGAATCATGCCTTTGTCCAACATATCCGTACTGTATACACTACCCACCTGTTAGCCACTTATTAGCCATCTTGGTTATCACAACTGCCCTGGTATCACAGTGCTTGTGTTCAAGTAACCCTTATTTTATTTAGTAATGGCCCCAAAGCACAAGAGTAGTGATGTTGGCAATTCGGATATACCAAAGAAAAGTTGTAAAGTGCTTCCTTTAAGTGAAAAGGTGAGTACAATACAATAACATAACTTTTATTGCAGTATATTGTTATAATTATTCTATTTTATTATTAGTTATTATTGCTAATCTTTCTCTGTGCCTAATTTATAAATTGAACTTTATCACAGATTTGTATGTATAAGAGAAAAATATTGTATATATTGGGTTCAGTACTATCTGTGGTTTCAGACATCCATTGGTGGTCTTGGAGTGTATACCTAATGGATAAGGAGGGATACCCTACTATAAACTGGAAGATCATATGTGTTAATTAGTATTTGTGGACTAAATGAATGTGTGAACCCTCATGATCCCTAGGGAATAAGATGCACCAGAAAAGCTTTGCTGTGCAGAACTGGATTTCATTTAAGCAGGGCTTAAATATAGAGAAAAAGGAAAATGATTAAACATGACATAAACTTGTAACCTTTGTGTGACCATACCTATACAGTATTGACTTACAATCTATTGTCACTTGGAGGCAGGTTTCTTAAAATCTGTTACGAGACTCTGTCTTTGAGAAAGTGAGATAAGATTCCATTTTCATGCCACAAACATTCACTGGGTGTCTTATCACATTATCAGCACTGTGCCATAGGTGATTTAACCATGGATTCAACTTGGAATTCAACTGTGAGCAATGAGCTAAAAGGCTAATAGAGGAAAGGGATGTGTGAAATAGCTAAAACTGTGTTTTAATTGGTGGTCTTGAGGTGAACCAAGATATGAAAGATACTTTGAGTATAAATTTATAAAAGTATAGGGTTTCCCATATATGTTATTATGTCATCTGCAAATGTTTTTGAATACACTCACAAATTTCCACTCCTGCTAAATGTGAAGCATATGAACTCATGGAATTCATTTCACTGTTCCCATTTCTCACAGGTGCTCCTGACCCCACAGCTGGAGCCAGCATTGATGATGAGAACTGTTGGCATTTGGATGAAGAACAGGTGAAAGAACAAGTGAAGCTCTTCCTCTCCCAGGGTTGTTACTATGGCTCTGGGAAGCAGCTCAATTCAATGTTTGCCAAGGTAAGATATAAAAAGGGGTTTTTGTTTGTTTTTTTATTTTAAAAAAACTTTATTGTTGAAAGTTTTAGAGATGACCTCTTTTTTCCATATCCACACCTTCTAGCCCCCCCCCCCCCCCCGGCCTTCACCACACTATCTGTGTCCAAAGGTTATGCATATAAGCATAGAAGTTCTTTGGTTAATCTCTGCCCACCCACCCCCACCTTCTCTTACCACACTTTAGGCTTCATGTGTGATTAACTGTATCAAATGCTTGAAAACTATTGGGAGAGGTTGATCAGTGCAGACCTGAGCAGGTTGCATCCAGGGAACCCTACTACCTCACCCTTGTAGTCTTCTTCCTTCTGCTCCACTCTCTGAATGAATTAGCATTGCTGGGGGTTTAGTTCAAATTTAGAAGATTTGAACTCAAGACTGTCCGATGAGCCCCAACCGATTTGGCTCTGTGGATAGAGCATCGGCCTATGGATTCAAGGGTCCCAGATTCAATTCTGGTCAAGGGCAATGTACCTTGGTTGCAGGCACATCCCCATTTGGGGGTGTGCAAGAGGCAGCTGATTGATGTTTCTGTCTCATCAATGTTTCTAGCTCTCTATCCCTCTCCCTTCCTCTCTGTAAAAATCAATAAAATATTTTTTAAAAATTGTCTGATGAGGCCTTGAAGAGATTTTTGGTGGTGGGGGCTCTCACATCAGGCTTTCTTGCCCTGTTTTTATTTTATTTTATTTTTATGTGCCTCAGGCATGAAACAGCTCTGGCCACCGACATAGGCATCAAGTTAGAATGAACTAAGGACTGTACATCTGCTTTGCCCCTGATTGATATAAGAGCAACCCCACCAATCAGGTGTCTCCTTGCCCATTGCCAGGGGGTTCTTGCCCTGTTTTTAAAAACACATTTAGTGAGATATAATTCACATACCATAATAGTCACCAATTTTAGTCCAGCCAGTATGGCTCAATAGTTGAGCGTCAATTCCATGAACCAGGAAATCAAAGTTAAATTCCTGGTCAGGGGACAAGCCTGGGTTGCAAACTCGATCCCAGGTAGGGGACATGTAGAAAGCAGCTGATCAATGTTTCTGTCTCTCTATCCCTCCCCCTTCTTCTCTAAAATCACTAAAAATACATTTTAAAAATTCGCCCATTTTAAAGTATACAATTCAGTGATTTTCAGACTACTCAGACATGTGCACCCATCACCACAATCAACTTTAGAACATTTTTATCACCTTAATAAGAAACCCCTTTAGTTATCATTTCCCTACCCTGCATATCTCCTCCCCTACCCCTAAGTAACCACTAATCTACCCTTTGTGTATAGATGTCCCTAGTCTGGACCTTAGTAGAAATGGAATCATACAATATGTAGTCTTTTGTGACTGGCTTCCTTAATTTAGCATAATATTTTTAACGGTCATCTGCATTAATAGCATGTATCAATAGTTCGTTTCTTTTTATGGCCAAACTAAGAGGCCTGGTGCACAGATTCATGCACATTGAAAGGAAATTAATTAGGAGGTGGCCTGTGGGACAGGGCTGGGCAAGATGGGCTGGATATGCCCTGGAGCCTACCTTCTGCAGACCCTTCCCAGCCTGCTGGACCTGGGGCAGTGCCAGGGTTCGAAGGGCATCTGTGGAGTGAGCAGGATCCCTCCAGTAGGTGGAGTCCCTAAGCCTGGCCTGCAGGGATCGAACCAAAACCAGAAGTCCAACATCCCCTGAGGGTTCCCAGAGTATCAGAGGGCACTCTGCAAAGTTGCTGTTGCTTGGCAGCTCCTGCATTGAGCATCTGTCCCCTGGTGGTCATTGTGCATCATAACTACTGGTCGGAGCATCTGCCCCCTGGTGATCATTGCAGGTCATAGCTACTGGTCGAATGGTTTTATATAGAGAGATTGCCACTGCACATCATATGTGTCAGTTGGTCGGACGGATGGTCCGTCCCTTACTCTTTTATATATTGACTAGAGGCCCCGTGCACGAAATTCATGCATGGAGGAGGTTGTCCCTCAGCCAAGCCTGCACCCTCTCCAATCTGGGACCCCTCGAGGGATGTCCGACTGCCCGTTTAGGCAGTCAGACATCCCTCTCACAATCCAGGACTGCTGATTCCTAACTGCTCGCCTGCCTGTCTTTCTGATTGCCCCTAACTGCTTCTGCCTGCCAGTCTGATCACCCCCAACACCTTCCCTGCCAGCCTGATTGATGCTTAACTGTTCCCCTGCCAGCCTGGTCACCCCTAACTTGCAGGCTTGGTCATCTCCAACTGCCCTCCCTTGCAGGCCTGGTCCCCCCAACTGCCCTTCCCTGCAGGCCCGGTCGCCCCCAACCTCCCTCCTCTGCTGGCCTGGTCACCCCTAACTGCCCTCCCCTGCAAACTTGATTGCCCCCAACTGCCCTCTCTTGCAGACCTGGTCCCTCCCAACTGCCTTTCCTTGCTGGCCTGATCACTCACACTGTCCTCCCCTGCAGTCCTGATCCCTCCCAACTTCCTCCCCTGCTGGCCATCTGTGGTAGCCATCTTGTGTCCACATGGGGGCAGTTATCTTTGACCACATGGGGGCAGCCATCTTGTATATTGGAGTGATTATTCTTTAATTAGATAGGATTAGATAGGATGGAGGCCTGGTGCACTGGTGGGGCTGGCTGGTTTGCCCTGAAGGGTGTCCCGGATCAGGGTGGGGATTGCCTTGGAGTGTGGGCAACCTGGGTGAAGGGCCTGTGGTTTGCAGGCTGGCCATGCCCCACTGGCGACCCAGGCAGAGGCCCTGGTGTCTGGGATGGCACCACTGAGGGGACTGGGCATTGCCATCTTTGAGGTTGTGGCACTCAATTAGCATTTTCCCTCCTTATTGGCTATGGGTGCTGCCATCTTTGTGAGGGTGTGATGATCAATTAGCATATTCCCCCTTTATTAGATAATATAATATTCCATCGTATGGATACTCCACATTTGTTTATCCACTTGTATATTGATGGCCATTTGGATTGTTTCTACCATTTGGCTATCTATACTAATAAAAGGATAATATGCAAATTGGTCACAACGACCTCACAGTAATAACTGAACAGCAGGCTGCATGGGGCAACCAGGCCATCAGGAGGGGTGGTTGGGGACAACCAGGTCACTGGGGGAGGCAGTTGGGGGTGATCAGGCTGGTGGGGGAGGAGGGGACAGTGAGGGGCAATCAGGCCAGCAGGGGAGGCAAGTGGGGGAGACCAATCCAGCAGAGGGGGCACTAAGGGGCGACCAGGTCAGCAGAGGGGGAAGTTGGGGGGGACCAGGCTGGCAGGGCAGGGCAGTTAGGGGAGAGAGGGCCTGCAGGGGAGGGCAGTTGGGGGGGACTAGGCCTGCAGGGAAGGCAGTTGGAGGCAACTGGGCCGGCAGGGGAGAGCAGTGGGGTTTACTGGGCCAACAGGGGAGGGCAGTTGGGAGCAACTGTGCCAGAGGGGAGCAGTTAAGTGTCGATCAGGCTGGCAGAAGAATGGTTAGGCAGTGATCAGGTTGGCAGGCAAGCAAGTGAATGAGAGCCAGCAGTCCTGGGTTGTGAGAGCGATCCCAGATTGGAGAGAGTGCAGGCGAGGCTGAAGGACATCCCCTACCCCCCAGTGAACAAATTTCATGCACCTGGCCTCTAGTTATAAGTAATGCTATTACAAACATTCTTGCACAAGTTTCTATGTGGACATACCCTTTCATTTCCCTCTAGGATATGGAATTGACGGGTCATATGATAACTCTGTTTACTTTTTTAAGGAACTAAATAGACTGATTCCAAAGTGGATGCATCATTTTACATTCCCACCAATGGTGTATGAGGATTCCAATTTCTCTACATCCTCATCAATACTTGTTATCTGACTTTTTTATTCTAGCCATACTAGTGGGTATGAAGCAATATCTCAATTGTGCACAGCAGGCTTTCTTCATACATGCAGAAAACTTGCTTACAGAACAAGAGGCCTTCTAAAGGCATTTGGAGATATTGTGCTTAGATACTTCACCTTCTCCTCCCACTCCTCTCCTTTCTTCTTATCCCACTTTTTTATTATGTATAGTCACCAACACCTTACCCTTCCTCATGTGTCAGGTTCGAGAAATGCTGCGAATGAGAGATTCCAATGGAGCCAGGATGCTGACACTAATAACTGAGCAGTTTATGGCTGACCCACGACTCACACTCTGGAGGCAGCAAGGAACAAGCATGACAGATAAGTGCAGGCAGCTCTGGGATGAGCTAGGTAAGTGCTGTGTCCCAGAGAAGTGCTGTGTCTGTCCTACCAGCTTGCTCCCTGGCAGCAGTGTTCATGAACACTTGCCATCAATCATTACATAGATCTTGCTGAGTGAACTTTAGCCCAGCTGGTGAAAGATTTAGGCTCTAGAGAGGCCACCAGGGTATGATTCTGAACTCACTTGGGTAGCTTCTACTGCATTGTGCTTTGTTATTGACATCACCATTCTGTTCCAGATGATACCACATAGAAACCTTTGCTGAAAGAAAACTTCTTCGCTTGGCTTCTGTTGCATGGTACTAGCCTGGCTGTTCAAATAGTTATCAGCCTTATTTTTCTCCCCCTTTTTGGGTCGGTTCTTTTTCATTCTAAAATAGACATATGGCAGTTTCCAAGAGTTGGGCCTTGAACTTCTATTCTTCTTTCTCTATACTTTCTTGAAAACTTTTAAAATTTGTTTTTTATATTGTGGCTTCAGTGTTTACCTCTATGTGATCTCAGCCTCATCTTCTTTTCATTTATGAGTTTCATTCCCATATTAGCAGCTACCCTTTGACCTTTCCACTGGAAAAAAAAAAATCCCCTCATCACTTTAAGCTTGGGAAATCTGAAATGAACTCAAGCCTCCTACAAAAAAAGGTTCCCTTGACTCTAGTATTGTCTCCATCATTCCTTACTCTGCCAAACTTGTGAGCACTTATTTTTCTTTCATTCCCTATATCCAGTCACCAAGTTCATTGATTCTCTAGTCTTCATAATGCAATTTAGTGTCCATTTCACTTTTTATTTCCCATCACTACTGTTCTCATTGAGGGCCGTGGGACTTTCAGATCAAATTAGAACTGTTGCCTCCTGAATAGCCTCTGTTGCACATTCTTCTTATTAAGGCCATATCCTTTGGTCATCATTTCTTTTTATCATTACCTTGCTCCAATGCCAGTTTTGCATTGTTAAGACTCAACTCCTCTTAGAATCTTCCACACCTTGGATTCACCATCTAATCCTATTGAAAAAGGCGTGTATGTCATATTCTAAAAGGACTAATACTTCTCCAACCCCAGAAAGCAACAACAGACTTCCACTTATACAAAACTAGAGGCCCAATATACAAAGTTTGAGCAAGGGACTGGGTCCTTGCAGCCGCAGCGGTTTGCCTCGGCCCCTGTAGCCCCAGCTTTATCCAGAAGGTCGTTGGGAAGGACATTTGGCTGTCCAGTCTAATTAGCATATTATGCTTTTATTATTATAGATAGCACAAGAAATACTGCAGTTTAGGATTGTAGTAACTTCTGGATTGAAGCCCCTGAAACCTATGTTTTATAGTGTTGGGGCCAAAGCCTTGGGAAATTAGGTTTAATGACTCTGGGACTATACTTGGTTACTTTGGGGCTAGGGTTTTAGTTTGGGTATTGAGGCTTTTTTATATCACCTGAACACTACTGGATTTGGAGCTTTCATTAATAATGAATATCTACATTATTGTTATGTGCCAATCCCCATGTTAAAGATTGTACTCATTTTGTTTCATTTAATTCTCATAACACTATGAGGTAATTGTGTGTTTATTACAAAGAAATAGCTCAGGTTGCTTCTGGATACAGAATCAAATAAAGAATTATATAAAACTCTCTCTGTTTTAAGATAATTACATTTTCTAAAGTACAAGAAAGTTGCACTATTAGTCTGTAACTACTGGTTCAATCAGTTGTGACTAGGGTCACATGACATAATGCATGGCAACTTGGGAACTGCTTCTGGACTCTTTCCTAAAAAGAAATTATAGGCATAGATTCCCTTCCAGATTAAGATATTGGCATTTCCATATTTTTAGAGGAGGAAACTGAGCTCAGGAAAGTTATTTCATTCAAAGTCACACACTAAATGGTGGCTCTAATACTGGCACCTCATCTGTCTGACTCCAAATCAAACATCCTTCTGTAACATCTCCCTCAATTCTATCTTGTTGCATACTCTCCCCCTCCTCCCCTCCCCCTGCTCCCGCAAAGTGCATGTTTCCTAAGATTTGAAATTAGCCTTTTTCAGAGTCAATTTTGTCTAAAGCCTAAACCTCCTGGAGTAATTTTTATGAAAATCACGGGATTGTGCTGTAGACTTAGGTTTGGTTTTGGGGGCAAAAGTAGGTGAGAGGATGTAAGCAGAATTGGCTCCCAGTGCTTTTAAAGCTCTTGTCATATACTTAGGTTCATTATGAAAAACTCTTGCTTCTGACATTTTTATTTATCTAAGAAATTGCTATATCAATCTCCTAAGAAACTCTCAGCATTCTGCAAAGACAGTGGTTCTCAAATTTCTCTGTATCACCTGGAATGCTTGTTAAACAAATAATGGGGCCTATCCCCAGAGTTTTGTATTTAGTAGGTTGGAGAGAGGCCTGATAATTCGCATTTCTAAAAATTCTCAGGGGATGCTGACACTGCTATTCAAGAGACCTCATTTTGAGAACCAGTGCACTAAGGGAAGCCTTATGGGGTTAGATACTATAACACAGTGCATTTGTGTTTCCCCTAACTGCTCTGAGGATTCCTTCCTGGTCACAAGACCTGCTTACCTGGGAAAGGTTTAGGCAGGGTTTGTAGGAACTTAGAGAATGAACTCAGTAATTTCAGTTCATGAACCAGAAGCTATCAGACATGAGCTTTTCTCATCTCCCCATCTCTGTACACATATGCTTTACTTTCTTTCTGTTAAAATATGTAAACTATCTCTGCTCCTATAAAAGGCCAGTCCTTACTTATACCATCTCTTTTTCTTACGAATTTTGTTCCTACTACCCTAGCCAGGTAGCTTAGTTGGCTAGAGCGTCATCTCAATACACCAGGATTGCAGGTTCAATGCCCAGTCAGGGAACATACAAGAATTAACAAACAAACAAAAATTAACCAACAAATATATAAATAAGTGAAACAGCAAATTAATGTTTTTTTCTCTCTCTATCCATCCTTCTCTCTCTTTCTCTCTCTCCCCCTTCCGCTCTCTCTAAAATTAATCAATAAAAGCCTGGTCAGCGAGGCTCAGTGGTTGAGCACCGACCTATGAACCAGGAAGAAGATCATGGTTCAATTCCTGGTCAGGACACTTGCCTGGGTTGTGGGCTCTATCCCCATTGTGGAGTGTGCTAGAGGTAGCCAATCAATGATTCTCATCTTTGATGTTTCTATCTCTCTTCTCTTTCTCTATAAAATAATAATTAAAATTTTTAAAAATTAAATCAATAACATTTTTAAAAAATAATTTTTTGCTGGAGTCAAAGACCAACAATAGTTAGCATAATAAATGTTATAAGTCATTCAGCGGGGCTGAAAATCTGCATATTATTACCTGCTGCTGGCTGAACAGCTGAAGGCAATTCCCCTAACCCAGTGGTCAGCAAACTCATTAGTCAAAAGAGCCAAATATCAACAGTACAGCGATTGAAATTTCTTTTGAGAGCCAATTTTTTTAAACTTAAACTTCTTCTAATGCCACTTCTTTAAAATACTCACCCAGGCCGTGGTATTCTGTGGAAGAGCCACACTCAAGGGTCAAAGAGCGGGATGTGGAATAGCCCTAACCTGATAATCCTTTATTGTTTACCAAACCTAAGCTTTTTAAAAAATATATTTTATTGATTTTTTACAGAGAGGAAGAGAGGGATAGAGAGAAACATCAATGAGAGAGAATCATGGATCAGCTGCCTCTTGCACACCCCCTACTGGGGATGTGCCCGCAACCAAGGTACATGCCCTTGACTGGAATCGAACCTGGGACCTTTCAGTCCACAGGCCGACGCTCTATCCACTGAGCCAAACCGGTTTCTGCCAAACCTTAGCTTTGATATGTGTGTTTGCTTTGCTGAAGGGAAAAATGTGTAAATAAAAAGCCATGGTTCCGGACATTCAGGGAACCCACTCCTCTAGAGATAAGGTATCAGTCTGGCTCCCCTAATGCCTTCTAAATTTATATTTCTTGTCTAGTGTATCCATTTTTATCACAGTCCCTTCTCCAGATTCATGAACCCTTACTGCAAAAGACTGTGGCAAATTTTGCTCCTGCAGTTATCCTTTTTCTGGCATTACTAATTCTACTCTAATATCTTGAGTCTCAAAAAAAAAAGTGCCTTTGATGCTTTCAATCCCCCTTCAGTCATTATCCAGTTTCTCTTCCCTTTAAAGCAATAATTCTTTTTTTTAATAAGTCTTTATTGTTCATATTATTATAAATGTTCCTCATTTTTTTCCCCTCCATTGCTCTGTCCACCAAGTTTCCATACCACCCTCTGCCCTTTCCCCATCCCCATTGTCCTCATCATTAGGTGCACAGTTTATGTTCAGTCTCTTCCCACGCCCCCCCCCCACTCCCCATTTCCCCAAGAATCATCAGCCCACTCCCCTTCCATACCTCTGATTCTATTATATTCACCAGTTAATATTGTTCATCATGATTTTTACTTCCCTTGGTTTTTAGATTCACTTGTTGATAGTTACGTATTTGTTGTTCATAATTTTTATCTTTATTTTCTTCCTCTTCCTAAAGAACCCCCCTTTTTTCTTCCTGATATGGCCATGTCCATGAACATGACGTCGGAAACACGCAGCCACATTTTCATCTCTGTGCAGCTTCTGAGCCATCTTCTGGCTCTCCTGAGGCAGGGTTTCCTAGTTAAGTCTCTGGCTAATTAAGACAGTAATGTTAGACGTAGGGCTAGTTTGTTTAGCCCCCTGGTCGGCAAACTGTGGGCTTGTGAGCCACATGCAGCTCTTTGGCCCCTTTAGTTTTTGGCAAAGGCCAGCTTAGGAATGTCCTAATTAAGTTAATAACAATGTACTGCCGAGGCCGGTTTGGCTCAGTGGATAGAGCGTCGGCCTGTGGACTGAACGGTCCCAGGTTCGATTCCGGTCAAGGGCATGTACCTTGGTTGCGGGCACATCCCCAGTGGGTGGTGTGCAGGAGGCAGCTGATCAATGATTCTCTCTCATGGATGTTTCTAACTCTATCCCCCTCTCTCTTCCTCTCTGTAAAAAAAATCAATAAAATATATTAAAAAAAAAAAAAAGAACCCCCCCTTTTTTTTTTTTTAGCAATTCATATAATTCTGGCTTGGCAGTGGTGAACTCCTTTAGCTTAAATTTATTTATGAAGCTCTTTATCTGACCTTCGATTCTGAGTAATAGCTTTGCTGGGTAGAGTATTTTTGGCTGTAGGTTCTTATTATTCATCACCTTGAATATTTCTTGCCATTCCCATCTGGCCTGCATGGTTTCTGTTGAGAAATCAGCTGACAGTCATATGGGTGCTCCTTTATAGGTAACTACCTGCTTTTGTCTTGCTGCTTTTATATTCTCTCTTTGTCTTTTGCTCTTGGAATTTTAATTATGATGTGTCTTGGTATGGTCCTCTTTGGATTCCTTTTGTTTGAGGTTCTGTGTGCTTCCTGGATTTGTAAGTCCATTTCTTTCACCAGGTGGGGGAAGTTTTCTGTCACTATTTCTTTCAATATGTTTTCAGTATCTTACTCTCTGTCATATTCTGGGATGCCCATAATTCTGATGTTGGTTTGCTTGAAGTTGTCCCAGAGGTTTCTCACACCATCTTCAACTTTCTGGATTCTCTTGTCTTCTTGCTTCTGCAGAGGAGTGTCCTCTGGCTCTTTGTGTTCCAAATCTTGGACTTGATTCTTGCAATCTTCCATTCTGTTTTTAGGACTCTGTATAATATTTTTTATTTCAGAGAATGTATTCTTTATTTCTAGTTGATCTCTTAGCATATCCTCATAGGTCTTGTTTATTTTATCAGCCTTTTCTAGGAGATTCTTGAACAACCTTATAACTGTGGTTTTGAACTCTATATCCAGTTGCTTTTTGTCCTCCAATTCTTTCGTTTTTGATCTGTTTCCTCGTCTCAGAATTTTCCCTGCTTCCCTGAGTTGGTAGGTTGGGAGGATCAGCTGTGTCTATGGCAGGAGACAGCCGTATTCTACTAGACTTGGAAACCTGCAAAAGCCTGTGTTCAACTTGGATGGGGCGGAGTTTCAGGGTGGAGCCTACAGCCTTGGCTTCCAGTTAGCCCCGCCCTCTGAGGTTCCTGAGTCTCAGTGTATCTCAGTGTCCTTTGGTACTCACTGCAAGCACCTCTGAGAGAAAGGCGCCCTAGAGTTTCGCCCGCTACTAGACAGTCTAGTCTCTCCCCTAAAGAGCCCACAACTGTGGTTCAGTGCAGTTGGAAGTGGGGTTAAGAGCAGTCTGGAGCTTGTGTCTTCTTCCCGCTAGGGCAATCCAGTGGCCCAATCAACATATGTCCTCTGTGCATGCAATGTGCGCAACTCCGGGGCTCTGCCTTTCGCCGCTCCCCTGAGCTTCCGCCTTACAGCCCAAGTTCCCTCTGTATGAGGCTGGGGCCCGAGGGTCTCATCCAGAACTGGGTTCAGTGCAGTCAGAACTGGGACTCAGCACAGTCCGGAGCTTTTATCTCCTTCCTGCTAGGGCAATCCAGCAGCTCAGTGAACAGTCCGTCCTCTGCGAGCAAATGTGCACTACTCCAGGACTCTGCCTTTCGCCGCTCCCCTGAGCTTCTGCCTTTCAGCCCAGATTCCCTCTGTATGAGCCTGGGACTCCAGGGTCTCGCCCAGAACTGGGGTTCAGTGCAGTCTAAGTTGGGGTTCAGCACAGTCCGGAGCTTTTATCTCCTTCCCGCTAGGGAATGCCAGCCAGGCACTCAGCTGCCCCTCCTCTCTGGCTCCATCCTCTCCCCACGCGCCACCGTGTCTCTGTACCTTAGGCTTTTACAGTTCCTCTGATTTTCCTTCTGGTTTTCTCTTTCCTTCTAGTTGTAGAATTTCCAGTCAGTCAACTTTCCTGTAGTTCTGGATAATGTCCACTTTATATTTTAGTTGTATTTTTTGAAATTGTTGAGTGAGGCTGCAGTTAGGCGTTTACCTATGCCGCCATCTTGGTTTTTCTAAAGCAATAATTCTTGAAAAACTTTTCTGTAATCATTCTTTCCACTTGCTCACCTCCATTGTCTCTCTCTCTTTTTTTTTTTTTTGAAAATATATTTTATTGATATTTTACAGAGAGGAAGGGAGAGAGATAGAGAGCTAGAAACATCGATGAGAGAGACACATCGACCAGCCGCCTCTTGCACACCTCCCACTGGGGATGTGCCCGCAACCAATGTACGTGCCCTGGACCGGAATCGAACCTGGGACCTTTCAGTCCGCAGACCGACACTCTACCACTGAGCCAAACCGGTTTCGGCCTCCATTGTCTCTTGAGCCCACTATAGTTGAGCATCCATTGCTTATTGGTGCCACCCTACTGAAGTAGCTCTTGTCAAATTTCTCACTAACTTCCATATTGCAAGATACAGTAGTCACTTCTCAGTTGTTACCTTTTTTGACCTCTTAGCAATTTTCAGTAAAATTGGCCATTATCCTCTGGAAACTAACTCTTCTCTTGGCTTCCATAACCCCACACACTCCTGATTCCCTCCTATGTTCCTAGCTACTTTCTCTCAGTTTGTTTTGCAGGCTCTTCTGCCTTTCTTCAACTCTTCTAAACATTGAGTACTCCACAGCACCCACTTCCCTATCTACATTCTCTACCTAAGTGATCATATTCAGTCCCAGAACTTTAAATACCATCCAGTTAAGTCACCAATTAATGTTTCTAGCCCTGACCTTTCTCCTGAGCTCGAGGTTCAGTGGCCAGCTTCCTGTCACTTCTAAGAAACACTCAAACTTAATATGGCAATCACAGAACTCTTAATTTTCCTCCAAAGCCTGATTTATCCCATTGTTGTCCCTATCTCAGTACATAGCAGCAAGATATATCTAGTTGCTCAAGAAGAAAATCCAAGAATCATCCTTGGTTTCCTCTGTTTCCTATTTTCTGCACCCAATCCAAAACCTATTTACTCTCAGAGTTAGAGGACTGAATGAAATAATGTATATAAAGCACTTAACTTAATGTCTTGGCCCAGGTGGGCATGGCTCAGTGGTTGAGCGTTGACCTATGAACCAGGAGGTCATGGTTTGATTTACAGTCAGGTCACATGCCCAGGTTGCAGGCTCGATCCCTAGTGGAGGGCGTGCAGGAGGCAGCAGATTCTATTCTTCTCCTTTTATCCTAATGATTCTCTCTCATTATTGATGTTTCTATCGTTCTCTACCTCTTCCTCAAGGGATCTCCTTTTTAATATCTAAATATTTAGGAATAGGAGCTTCTTGATGACTCAAATCATACTGTTTCTTTACTTCTTAAGCTTCTCTCAACTCACCCAACCTATTTTTCATTCCTATGGTCCTATTTATTTTGGAATTGATAAGATCACTAGAATCCCTTTAGTTACTAAATTTAATGGCCTCTTTTTGGTTCTGTTTTTACTTATGAAGATTAAATGTGAAAATCTTTTACTTCACTATAAATAGAAAGCACTTATTAAAATGTAGAATAAATGCTTGTTACTAATATTGACATTTTGTCACATTAGACATTGTTAATTGACTCATGTGTCGCCAATTTTTCCAGGTTCTTCCATCTCTCTCTTCTTTCTTTTTCTTTTGTGCTTATTCCTCCTTTTCTGCTCACAACTTAAAGGTTGATGTTTTCTCAAATTTTTGTTCTTGGCATTCTTCTTCTTTTATCCTAAATGATGAGGCTCTCTTATCTTGTTTTTTGATGGGAGAGAACCTATTTCTCCCTGCATTAATTTTAGTAGGAACAGCAAACGGTATAATATAGACACACCATAAGGGAAGAACTAGTTTTCAGTCCACAGGCTGACTCTCTATCCACTGAACCAAACCAGCTAGGGTGAATCTCTGACATTTTAATTATAATGTGTCTTGGTTTGGGCTTCTTTGGATTCACCTTGTTTGGGGATTCTCTGCACTTCATGGACTTGTATGTCTATTTCCTTCACCAGGTTAGGGAAGTTTTCTGTCATTTTTTCATATAGGTTTTCTTTTCTTTTTAAAAAAATATATTTTATTGATATTTTACAGAGAGGAAGGGAGAGAGAGCTAGAAACGTCAATGAGAGAGAAACATCGGCCAGCTGCCTCTTGCACACCTCCTACTGGAGATGTACCCGCAACCAATGTACATGCCCTTGACCAGAATCGAACCCGGGACCTTTCAGTCCACAGACCGACGCTCTACCACTGAGCCAAACCGGTGTCGGCTTCATATAGGTTTTCAATTCTTTGCTCTCTGTCTTTGCTTTCCAGCATCTCCATGTTACAAATGTTGGATGCTGGTACATTTGAAGTTGTCCAAAGGCTCCCTTAAACTTTCATTTTTAAAAATTCTTTTTTCTGCCGAAACCGGTTTGGCTCAGTGGATAGAGCATTGGCCTGTGGACTGAAAGGTCCCAGGTTCCAGTCCAGTCAAGAGCATGTACCCCAGTGGGGGGTGTGCAGGAAGCAGCTGATCGATGATTCTCTCTCATCGATGTTTCTAACTCTCTATCTCTCTCTCTTCCTCTCTGTAAAAAATCAATAAAATATACTTTTTAAAAAATTCTTTTTTCTTTTTGCTATTCTGATTAGGTGTTTTCTGCTTCCTTATTGTCTAAATCTCGTTTGGTCCTCTGCGTCATCTATTCTATTGTTGATCTCCTATAATATATTTTTCATTTCAGTTATTGTATTCTTCTTTTTGTTAATCATTACCTGAGGATATTTTTCCTTTGGTTTGTTTTTGTTTTGTTTTACTGTTTTTAAAAATATATATTTTATTGATTTTTTACAGAGAGGAAGGGAAATGGATAGAGAACTAGAAATATCAATGAGAGAAAAACAACGACCAGCTGCCTCCTGCACACCCCCTACCAGGGATGTGCCTGAAACCAATGTACACCCCTTGACCGGAATCGAACCTGGGACCCTTGAGTCCACAGACAGACGTTCTATCCACTGAGCCAAACCGGTTTTGGCTGTTTGTTTTTAGAGAGAGTGGAAGGGAGGGGGAGAAAGAGAGAGAAACATCAATGTGAGAGAGACACATTGATTTGGTTGCCTCTGAGCCTGCAACCAAGGTATATGTCCTTGATCGGAATCAAACCTGGGACCCTTCAGTTCCAGGCAGACACTCTATCCATTGAGCCAAACTGGCTAGGGCTGACTGGTTCTTTTTTTATGTTTTCTGTCTCCATTTTTATGTTTCTTATCTTTTTCTTGAAGTTCTTACTAAGTTCCTCTACTCTTTCCCCTAAGTTCATTGAGCATCCTTACAACTAGTGTTTTGGCCTCTATATCTTGTCTCCATTTTGTTTAGTTCTTTTTCTAGAGTTTTATTCTGTTCCTTCATTGGGGACATGTTTCTTTGTCTCCTCATTTTTACTGCCTCCCTGTGTTTGTTTCTACATATTAGGTAGAGCTGCTATATCTCCCAGTTTGGTAGAGTAGCCTTATGTAGTAGGTGTCCTGTAGGGTCCAGTGGCACAGCCTCCCTGATCACTGGATCTGGGTGCTCTGAATGTGCCATCACACTCTCCATGGGCTGTGTACTCCCTCCTGTTGTAGTTGAGCCTTAATTGCTGTTAGCATGTCAGTAGGGGGGATTTACCCCCAGGCTAATAGGCTGTGAGGACTAGCTGAGACCACAGTGGAGGAGGTGCTGTGCAGGGGCCAACTCCACAGAGCAGAACTTACCTCAGAGCTCTTGTGCCCAATGAGCCTTCCCCTCGAGTGTGTCTCTAGTGGTGATGGTTATGTGGTGCTACAGTGAGATCTAAAGTTAGCCTCTAGGTGTGCTGGCTCTGGTGCCTTCTAGAAGATGCAAGCCAAGATCAGCTAATGGCCAAGATCAGCTGCCATCCTGCCCAGCACCAACTAGCACAAACTACAAAGTGATCTGCAGATGGCTGCTACTTGAACTGGGATTAGAGGTGCCCAGGATAGGCTAAGCTGCATACCAAAGTCAGCTATTACTAGTGCTAGGCTTGGGGCCACTTAGCAAGAGGCATGGGGCACACCAAGCCAGGTGCTGCTTGTTTGGGGTTTGTGAACCTTTGAGAGATTTTTAGGAAAGTCCTCTGCATGAACTAAAATAGTCTGTTTGCATGGGAAAGCCACTGGAAATGGCCTGGGTGGCCCTGCAAGTTGGTTGTGGCAAGGTCTCAAGGAATCACAGAATCACAAGGGCAGGGCAGAGTGTTAGTGGAAACTCCAATATGGCACCTGACAGTTTATGAGGTGAGGGCTCAGTAAAGGAACAATGGCCTCTGCTAGCACTTCTGTCTGGGAGAAAGATGGCCCTTCAGCTCACCCTGAGCCAGACAATTCTGTTCCTCCATGTATGTGCCTAGAACCTTTCGAGTTGCTGCCTCAGCACTGAAGCTCAGAGGGAGTGAATCTGAGTTAAGTTTGTACATGGGGCCTTTAAGAAGAACATCTGGGACTTCAACCGCCCTCACTCTCACTCAACAACAATCCTTGCTGGTCTTCACAGCCAGAAGTTTTGGATACTTCTTTTCCTGGCACTGGAACCCTGAGCTGGAGGTCCTGGTATGGGGCTGAGACCCCTCGTTCCTCCTGGGGGACCTCTGCAGCTGAGATAATCCCTCCCAATTTTTAACCACCACATGTGGGTGTGGAACTGCCCATTATGTCTCCAGCCTTCCTCCTGCCTCAATGTGGCTGCTTCTTTATATCCTTAGTTGTGGAACTTAACGTTCAGCTAGATTTCAGTGGTGGTTTTTCTGTAATTTGGTTTTAATTTGGATGTGGTTATGGGAGGATATGTTGCCATATTTACCTATGTTGCCATCTTGACTGGACTCTCACTATTGCTTTTGAGTGATACTTTGATTGGGTGTAAAATTCTAGGTTGGAAGTCTTTTTCATGGTAGATTATAAAAATTTGATTGAGCTAATATAAATGAATACTCATTTTCTTCAGTTAATACTGGTATTTGAAGTCAAAGCTCAAATTACCTTTTAAAACATTCTTACTTGACTTGGAGGGGCCTTGAAATAGTGTCTGAGCGTAGCTACATCCATAGATGTAGTGGCTCTATCACAAAGGATATTTCACTAAGCCACTTTACTGTCAGGTTTATTGCTAACTTGAGATTGAGAATATATCTGGCTTAGCTATACACAAACCTTGAGAAGAAGTTGGTTTGCTTAAAAAGAAAAGCAACCCTAAGCCCTGCCCCTATCCTTAAAGGTGCTTGTACGCCCGGCACACGCTCTCTTCTGTCCTTCTCCATGGAAGCAGCCAGCAGGGGTACTCTTCCCTCCAATAAAGCCTGTGTGTGTCCTGCAAAAAAAAAAAAAAAAGAAAGAAAAAGAAGAAGAGGAAGAAGAGGAGGAAGAGGAGGAGGAGGAGGGGAGGAGTGACATGGTCAAAGAAACAGTATTCATTGGTTATTTCTAATATGTGATGATCTGATACAATGACAGAAGATGCAAGGATGTGATAGTTTTAAGGCATCACAGTTTATCCATCATAATCCAAGTCTAAATAAACCATTTTCCCTGGAAAAATGAAATACTAAGATTTTACTATATGCCAAGTAATAAGCTAGGCCCTTTACCAATGTTATCTCATGTAATTCTCACAATATCTGTAAATGTAGGTGTTTTATGATCTATCTCAGTTTTACAGTTGAGGGATTTGAATTTTAGTCCAAGGTCAACTAACCAAAAATTGAAATCTTTTCTTGGTATAGCACCTACCTTTTGACCCCTTTCCTTGCACTAAATGCCCTTCTTTTGTGCTGCTCTTGTACCCTGAATATATCTTTATCTTGACAGTTACTGTAGTCAAATGGCAGTCTGTTTGTTTATCTATCTCTACCACTAGACAGCTACTCAAAGGTAGGAACAGTATCTTATTCTCCAGTAAAGAGCCTTGAACATGGAAAGCTCTCAGTAAATGTTTGTTGGACTACAGATTCAAGCTAAGAATTCAAGTCCAAATCTATCTTGTTCATTATCATAGGCACATATCCAGATATCAAGATAGTCACTCTGCTTTAAGGAGGCTTTGGGAAGGAAAAATAAGCCAGTTCTGAAAATGTTAGCAGATCTCATTTTTTAATATTGAGAAACACTGATGTTTTGGGAACTTTTCCTACCAGCTAAAAATGGAAGAAAAGAATAAGCTGAACAAGAGTAAGGCTTGCATGTACATTGAAGAACAGATATGAAGAATGTGGGTTGTTTTCTTTTCCAGGGGCCTTGTGGGTGTGCATCATTTTAAATCCACATTGCAAACTGGAGGAAAAATCCTCTTGGCTGCAGCAACTGCAGAAGTGGAGCGACTTGGATGTCTGCCCCCTGGAAGATGGGAACTATGGGCATGAGCTGCCCAATATCACCAACGCACTTCCCCAGAATGCCAGTCACAACCCAGGTGAGCAGATACCTTTTTAGGGTCTTTGTGCCTGTAACTCCAAAAGTTTGAGGGGGAAATCCTAGAACTAAGGTAGCTGGAAAAACTATTGGCTATCAGAATTGTCATCCTAAATAAGAAAAACCAGTCCTTTTGTTTGTCTTGAAATGCAAAACTTTAGTAAGGGTCAGCTTTTGACATTGGGGATGCTGTCTTCTTCCACATCTAGAATGTTCTTATAGTGCCCAGCATAAATTTCTAGAGCCCTCTGCATGAATCTTCTTTACCCTTCAAATTCTTAATGTCTAATGGATCTCACCTCAGTTGGGACTGGTTTTAATTCAAAAGAGCTACCTCAATGGAAGGATGGAAAACAGCTTTAAAAATATGTCATAACAGTTCTAACTAGTTTTGCTCAGTGGATAGAGCATTGGCCTGTGGACTGAACGGTCCCAGGTTCAAGTCTAGTCAAGGGCACATGCTCAGTTGCAGACTTGACCTCCAGTACGGGCATGCAGGAGGAAGCTGATCAATGATTATCATTCATCATTAATGTTTCTATCTCTCTCTCCTTTCCTCTCTGAAATCAATTAAAAATATTTTTTAAATGTCATGACAGTTGCCTTTTTTACTTTACTCTGTTTTCCTCAAATGTTTATACAGCAGATAGCTAGAAGGAGTTATGCTCCCAAGTTACTGTTAGGATGCTTGCTCATTTAAGACAAATCCAGTATAGCAAGCATATCAAACTCATGGTCGGTGGGCCAAATGCCTCATTTATTTAAATGAAGCATGCGGCCCACCAGCCTTGAGTTTGACATCATTGCAGTACAGTGATACTGTACCCTTTGCATTTTGAGCCCAATGGCCTACTGATATCACTAGGCATTAGCATTTGTATAAGTTTTAGTTTATCTGACTCGGGCTATTTAATGGTTGGAACTAATTGCTCTTTTGCCCATTGAAAACCTTAAAAAAAATAATAATAATTGGGAGATTTTGATAAGACATTAATTTTATATGTGGTCCCCTTTATCTTAAAATATATATTTTTATTGATTTCAGAAAGGAAGGGAGAGGGAGAGAGATAGAAACATCAATGATGAGAGAGAATCATTGATTGGCTGCCTCCTGCATGCCCCCTACTGGGGATTAAGCCCACAACCCGAGTATGTGCCCTTGGCTGGAATCAAACCTGGGACCCTTCAGTCCACAAGCCAATGCTCTATCTACTGACCCAAACCAGGTAGGTCGGTTTCTTTTATTTTAGATGATAAATCTACTGATATTTTTTATCTCAAAAAGAAAATTATTTAAATTATTGTTCTTGCTTGGTATTCACCAATTGCACCATAATTGATTGTCAATGTATTTGGGGAAGCTAAAGTAATGAGAGGTGAAAAGGCTGAAATTTTGCCACTTCTTTACACTACCCTTTACTAGTAATCATCTAACCTCCACAACATAGGAAGCCATCTTTTTAGTATTGGCTTTGGTTTGGCATAGAAAGAGTAAAATGCATATAAACAATGTCTCCAGTCTGGCATTTTCTTCCTTGTCATAGTATATTGGTGTTGTTTATTGTTACTGGTTCTCATCTGAGTATGTTGCTTCCTCTGCAGTCTTTTCATGTTGAGGCTGATTTATCTCTCACATCTCTTTGCCATTGAACCTGATGGAACAATAGGCATCCTGCTTATCCTTCATTGCCATTTCTCCAACAATGTCCTTTACTCCTTCCTAAAATAACCCCCATCTTTACAGTTTATGCCATCAAATATACTGTCTGCTACCCTTCTGGTTTTGGTTATTTGTAGACCTCTGAGTCAATTTCCCCTCATTCCCTAAAGATTTTTGGCTATTGGCTTACAACACTACTCTCTGTCACTACTTCTATCATAATTCTTAATTATTTCATTTTATTTTATTTTAATATATTTTATTGATTTTTTTACAGAGAGGAAGAGAGAGGGATAGAGAGTTAGAAACATGGATGAGAGAGAATCATTGATCAGCCACCTCTTGCACACCCCCTACTGGGGATGTGCCCACAACCGAGGTACATGCCCTTGACCGGAATCAAACCCTGGGACCTTTCAGTCCACAGGCCGACGTTCTGTCCACTGAGCCCAACCGGTTTCATCATAATTCTTAATGATTTTAGTAGCCACATAGATGATCCTTCCAATATTCTAGCTTCTCAGCTCTTTTAATAGTCTCATCTTCCAATATAACTTAGCCATGGAATCCCAAGAGCCTTTCCTAAACCTTGTCATTACCAAAAACTTTCTTCATCATTTCAATTTAGAGCAGTTCTAATTACCACCAGCAGCCTTCACTACTTTATTTTCTTTAGTAACCCAATTCCAGTAGTTCTTTGACCTACTAGGAATTTTTATCCTACTATTTTGTTAATTCTCTTGGTAATTTCATTTTCCTCCTTATCCAAGTGAGATTCCTTGGTGCATCATTATAATTCCCTTGCATACATACTTCCCCTTTCCCTTTGTTACACTCACATAACAGATCCCTAATGTTACTAGTTTAGTCTAACTCTGTAATTACCCGGTGCTCACACCTGCAAAGCTGAATATGGTAGAGATAAATACACCCATGGTAACTGGTCTTAATTTTGAAGTTTATGACCATTAATCTCAAGTGAATCCATAGTGTGTAGACTAGACATCTATTGCATTTCCCTAGTCTATGCCCTGTTTCACTCTTCTAAATTACTATTTTCCACCATCTTTTCATTAAAACTTTTCCTATTCCTCTCTTTCCTCATGTTAGCTGAAGCCTTGCTTCCTATTCACTGAGAATATAGAAGCAATCAGAAGATTTCCAAAATTACATTACTCAGTCTATGGCCATCTACTGTGGTTCTTCCACTGTTTTTGTTTGTTCTCTTATGTAAGTCCAAGCCTTCCACTTATTCTAGAGATCCTATTTCTTCTCTTTTATCCAGGACATCATTCTGGAATTCTTTCCTTGCTCTCCTGCATCACAAACTTTTGTGGATTATTCCTGAGAGTATACAAGCACATTGTTTTTATCTCTCATCCCAAAACAAAACAAAAAATACTTGTGACCCCACATGCCTCTCTGGTACCTCCCTCTTTTTCTGAGGTAATAGAAATAAATAATATATATATAAGAAAATATTTCAAAAATAATATATATTTACTATCTTTATCTCTTCTGTTCTTATTCTCCCTTAAATTCACTCTAATTGGGCTATCATCTCTCTCTCCTTAAAACACCTTTTCCATCTTATTTCCAAAACACTACAAATTTGATTTAAAACATAAAAATTAAAAAAACACACACACAACCATGTCATCCCAATAAATTTAATTTTTTAAAACTTTAAAAAAATATATATTTTATTTATTTTTTACAGAGAGGAAGAGAGAAGGATAGAGTTAGAAACATTAAAAACATCAATGAGAGAGAAACATCAGCTGCCTCCTGCACACCCCCTAGTGGGGATGTTCCCATAACCAAGGTACATGCCCTTGATCGCAATAGAGCCTGGGACCTTTCAGTCCACAGGCAGACGCTCTATCCACTGAGCCAAACTGGCTTCGGCAATAAATTTAATTTTTTAAAATATATATTTTATTGACTTTTTACAGAGAAGAAGGGAGAGGGATATAGTTAGAAACATCGATGAGATCAGCTGCCTCCTCTCCTGCACACTCCCTACTGGGGATGTGCCCGCAACCAAGGTGCATGCCCTTGACCGGAATCGAACCTGGGACCTCCCAGTCTGCAGGCCCAAGGCTTTATTCACTGAGCCAAACCAATTAGGGCAGGGCTTTTTTTTTTTTTTTTAAAGAGCAAAACACTGCTATTCTCTCTTGGTTTTCTCTTGGTTCTCCTGCCTAAGTCTTTTTTGCTGTCTCCTCCCCATTTTTCAAGCTAAAATGTTAGAGTGCCCAGGGATCAGTCATTAAACCATTTATCTTTCTACTAGAGGCCCACTGGATGACATTCGTGCACTTGTGGAGGGAGGATGTGAGGGGGAGTCCTTCAGCCCAGCCTGCTCCCTTTCGCAGCCTGGGAGCCCTTGGAGATGTCCAGCTGAAGGCTTCCTGGCATCCTTAATGCTGCTGTGGAGATGGGAGAGGCTCCCATCACCACTGCGGCGCTCACCAGCCATCAGCCCGGCTTCTGGCTGAGCGCCTCTCCCTGTGGGAGCACACTGACCACCAGGGGGCAGCTCCTGCATTGAGCGTCCACCCCCGGTGGTCAGTGTGCATCACAGCGACCAGTCATTCTGCCGTTTGTGAATTTGCATATTACCCTTTTATTATATAGGATACTTATTTCATTACATTGTTTTAATAGTCATCTATATACTAACAACTTCCAAATGTATGCCTCCTTCTTAGAGATTTTCTCTCAACTCCATCCAGTATCTCCACTTAGATATTAATGGGCATCTCAGTAGGATTTCTTACCCCACAAGTCCCACCCAAACCTGCTCTTCCTGCAGTCTTTCCTGTCTCTATATATGTCAAGTCTGTCTTAAAAACGTTGGAGTCATTCTTGATTTTTCCCTTTTTCTCTCACCCCAGATCTAATCCATGAGCAAATCCTATTGCCTTTACTTTCAGTATATATAAAAAATCCATATACTCTCATCACTCCCATTGCTTATTACTCTGGCCAACTTATCATCAATTTTCACAAATTATTGCAGTGGTCTCCTAACTGCTCCTCCTGCTTTTATCCTTCTACCTTATAGTCTATTCTCAATATTGCTTCCAGTTAGCCTTTTAAAATGCAAGTCAAGCCCTAGCCAGTTTGGCTTAGTGGATAGAGCGTTGTCCTGTGGACTGAAGGGTTACAGGCTCAATTCCAGTCAAGGCAATGTACCTTAGTTGCAGGCTCGATCCCTGGCCCTGGTTGGGGCCCATGCAGGAGGTAACCAATCAATGTGTCTCTCTCATCATTGATGTCTCTCTCTCTCTCTCTCTCTCTCTCTCTCTCTCTCTCTCAAATCAATAAAAATATATTTCCCAAAAAAATTAAAATGCAAGTCACATTGTATATCTTCAACAGCTCAAAGTCCTCCAGTGGCTTCTCATTTTACTCAGAAAGCCGAAGTCATTTTCACTCATGGCCTGCAAGGCCCTCATTATCTAGGTCCCTGGTATCTCTCTGACCTCATCTCCTATGATTTCCCTGCTTGCTCATTCCATTCCAAGTACACTCCTTAAACACTCCTCGGGATCTCAGCACTTGCTTTTCCTTTTGCCTGGAATGCTTTTCCCTTAGTTATGTCTTGCCTTCAGTTCCTTAAGGTCTCTGTTCAAATGTTACCTTATTCTATGTAAAACAATTACCCTCACCTAACACCAGCTTGCCTTTCTCCCTAACTTCACTCTCATCTTCTCTATAGCATTTATAACTGTCTTATATATATTTATTTAACTATCTCTCCCCATTTGAATGTAAAGGTTGCTGAAGGCAGGGGCTTTTTATATCTTCAGCACCTGGACCAGAATCTTCCATGTAGTAAGGACTCATAATTTACTAATTTAATGAATTACAGAACCTATTGGGAGCCTGATCCCCAGTGTGGGATGAGTAAACCCACAGTGGATTCTCACTTCAGCAAAAGAGGGGCTTGGACTGCAGCCAGTAGAGGGGTCATTGTACTTCTACTGAGGAACAACATGAAGGAGAAGCAGTTTCTGTAAATATTGTCAGTGTTAGTCTCATTTAATTCTCTGAGCCCATATTCTGTGGAAAATATCAAATTCTGAAGGGATGACCAGACTCCAACGACTTTAGTTTAGTGGATGAATATGTTCATTTATTTCATGCTCAGTCTGAATCTTTTGACTTTTCCCAATATTTTTGCACAGGCTCAGTAGATGCACACCTCATTTGGGCATTTCTGGAGATATCATTTCAGTGTTCAGTTCTTTATCCCAAAATAGTTTCAGCCGCCTTAATTTGGCATAGAGTCAAATAATCTTTTACACCTTTTTATATTTTTTTAAAATGTCATTCCCATGACTCCTCCTCTATCTGCAGTTTATAACCATATATCATCCCTTTGGTCTTCATACACACCACTCTTAAGAAATGAGCCTCGCCAAAACCGGTTTGGCTCAGTGGTAGAGCGTTGGTCTGCGGACTGAAAGGTCCCAGGCTCGATTCCGGTCAAGGGCATGTACATTGGTTGCGGGCACATCCCCAGTAGGGGGTGTGCAAGAGGCAGCTGGTCGATGTTTCTCCCTCATCGACATTTCTAGCTCTCTATCTCTCTCCCTTCCTCTCTGTAAAATATCAATAAAATATATTATTTTTTTAAAAAAGAAATGAGCCTAATTTGCCTGCTGTTTTGGTTTCCTTGCACCTTTTTTCTGGAAGGGAGATGGCATGGTAAGACTCTAAAGAGAAAACAAGACTGTTGTTAGTATCAGTTTTTCTTATTGGAGAACAAGGCTGTAAGCCTGCAGTTATCTGTGTGATAAAGATACCAGAATACACAGGGCTTTAACTCTTTTTTTCAGCTTTTAATATGAATTTCATGGAAGTCCTCAGTCTGATAAGGGTCATGCTGTAAATGAGACAGGATATAGATTGACCAGAAAGATTACCTCCCTACTTCTTTCTTCCTCTGACTTCTGTAGAAGCAGTTTGTATCCTCATAATTAAGCAGCTGAACACCATTGTTCCTTCTCTCTTTCATGTGGCTCTGGGTCCTAGGAGAAATTAGCTTTCTGTAAGAAGTAGAAACGCAGCCATAGATCTCTGTGGGAAGTATCTTTCAATAGAGGACACACATACTAAAAGCTACCCAATAAGCAAGTAACACAACAAACACCCAGACAGATGGCAGCGTGGCTGCTCTCACTAACCACATGCCCACCCTCCCACCCTGAAGAACACAAGAGTTAGAGCTTCAGATAATCCATCATTAAACTGCTGCATGAATTTCTTTCTTTTGCCAGACTCCTTATCCAGACCAAGACGAACAGTGTTTACTAGAGCCATCGAGGGCCGTGAATTGCATTGGCAAGACAGCCACCTACAGCGAATAATTAGCAGCGATATATATAGAGCTCCTGCCTGTCAGCGGGAAAGTGAGAGACTACTCTTTAATTCCCAAGGCCAGCCACTGTGGCTTGGTAAGTGTATCTCTCTTCTACCCTTAAGACTTTTGGAGCCCAATCTCACTTCTTGGCCTGAATGAGTCATTTGCATCGGTACCAGCAACACAACTATAATTGGGATGATTTTTATGCAAATCTTTTGGACCCTTGATTCAGGCCTCAGTATTTATGTGAAGCCTAACCATTTGGTATATGTACTCAGCTGAGGTACAGTAACCTCAAATAGAGGAATTTATATTCTGTATCCTAAATTTTGGGAGGGGAAAGGCATTAATAAATCTCAAAGAGTACTACCAAAACCAGTAGGCTCCCTTAGTCAACAGGCCCTGAGCAAGATTGTAATCTATTCTGAAATTATGTGTTGCTAAAAAGGCACTACATTTGAAACTTAAATTACCCTGTGCTAGTGGCTAGGGCACAATCTGCATTTGTCACCAAGCTTATTCCTTCCCACCTTTCCTTTATCATAACAGAATAAAGCTATTCCTTTGTCAGTTTAAATCATCTTCTGGCCTTTTATCATTCTATTCTTGACTTTATTACAGGATGCCCATTACAAAAAAGAAGTTGTTTTAAAATAGATTTATTTTCTGAGTCTTACACTAATGATTTACATTTTTATTATCTGTTCCCAGTTCCCTACCTCTATCCCTCAGCCCATTATCTTTGTCTTTCTCGAGATCTTGCTGAATCTGGATATTACCCTGTCTTTCACTTTAAAGCCTTGGCCAAACTCACTGTGGGTCATTAGCTGAAGTTCCCTCTGATTATCTTTCCTCTCCTCTGATTCAACACTTCTACATAAAACTAACAAGCTTGTGAAAAAAGAATTACCTCATTAATAAACAAAGATGCAAAACAAAACAACATTGAATTACCATTTTTGGATTGTCAACTGGTCAAGGATTTTAAAAATAAAGATTATTGGCTTTTGGTTGAAAGAGGTTGCATGGAGATAGGTGCTCTCATATTACTGGTAGGAATGTAAATGTTACAGCCTTTCTGAAGAGTATTTTAGCAATTCTTATCAAAAGCCTTTAAAACACATTCATAGCCTTTGATCCAGGAATTCTGCATCTAGGAATTTATCCTGAGCTATAATTACCTAGAAATATGCATAAAATTAGAGGGTCTATTAGAGCATGGTTATAAATAATGTACAGATGAGAAAATTGGAAACAATCTAATATCCAGCAGTAGGGAATTGATTGACTCAGTGGATAGTACATATTCAGTGGAGTGATATATAATCACTTTTAGTGTTATAAAAGTACGTTTAATGACATGGAAAAATATTTACATTGTGTGAAGTGGAAAAACCCAGTTATAAGACAATATTTATATCACCTCATTATAATTGAAATTGAATAGAAAAATCTGGATGTATACATGAAAGTGGAAACAATGCTTATCTCTAATGTTTATTTTATATTTTGCTTTTCTATGTTTTTTAATTTTTTGCAATTATTTTTATAAATTGTAATGTTTAAAATCACAAAATAAGCCATAAATCTCATTATGATCATTTGCCCATTTAAAAGCCTTTGCTAGTCCTCCATTATCCCTAAAGTAAATCCAAACTCCTTAGTATTCTTTACCTTCCAGGTTCTACCTTCCCAGGCTATCTCTAGCTACATAGCCTAACTCTATACAGAACTATTTGTCATACTGTAAGATATTATATAGGATACTTTTTATGCTTTTATTTATATGCCTTTGCTTATAATGTTCCCTTTGCCAGGAATGCCTTTTCCTGTTTGTCTACCTATTTTAAATCTTACTTGTCCTACAAAATGCAGCTCAAATATTTTCTTTCTGTATATATTTCTATCATGTCTTTTATTTTTAACTGTCTTATAATGATCTATTTATGTAACATTTTTTAGTTCTTTGAGGGAAGTGGCTATTTCTTATTCATCTTTGTACTTTCATTTGGCAAATAATAGGTTCTCAGGAAATGTAGGCTTAATGAATGAGGCCTCTCCCTTTAGTCAGTTAGTTGCTACCTCCACTGGATTCCCATAATACACATTCACAAAGAGATACAATATCTTATTATCCTGGTTGTGTGTCCCTTCTACACCATAGCTTGAGACTTCAGGGTAGCTCTTTAGTGGTAATGCCTGTATCTTATTCAACTTTATATCCTTAAAAGATAACACATAGTTCCTGGTATAGTAGATATCAGGTTGAATTTGAGGAACTGAACAGAATACAAACTCCTTTTCTCAAGCATGAATTTACCTAATTTTAAATTTAATACAACCAAAATATTTTCTTCTCATCTGGTAGAACATGTGCCTACAGCCTGTGCTCGGGTAGATGCCCTGCATTCCCATGGTTATCCAAAAGAGGCCCTCAGACTCACCGTGGCCATTATCAATACTTTGAGGTTGCAGCAGCAAAGGCAGCTGGAAATCTACAAGCATCAGAAGAAAGGTACAGTGATTAGGAGCCACTCTAACTCTAAAGCTATTAGGAGCCATCCTAACTCCTTAGGCTAAGGCAGAAGAGGATCCTCAGCAGCTACAAGTTGTAGGTCTTAATGTTTATGAAGTTTCATAGTTTGGCAGAGGCTAGGGGATTCCAGGTCATGCTACATGCTATGTGGAATGTCTCACTTTACTCTGAATCTTTGTAAAATGGGAATAATAAAGCCAGCATTACCTCCCTCAGAAGGCAGTTGGAAGGCCCACTAAGATCTGACATAAAACCCTTTTAAAACTATAAGCTGTATCTGCATATGTGAGCTGCCAACAGGGAGCCTAAATGTAGACCATTAAGTCTTTGCAGCTGGCTGATAAGCTTGTGACCTGTCCCATCAACCCAAGGCAAGACAATGAGGGAAGCTTTCTCTGAGTCTCAGGGCCAAGTCCTGAAAGAAACTGATGAGGAGGCCCAGGCAGGGACAGAGAGCAGTGTATCTCTATCATTCTCTAAAACTCTGACCTGCTTGTTTCCAGAACTGCTGCAGAGAGGAACCACAGCCATCACAAACCTGGAAGGCTGGGTGGGCCACCCCCTGGATCCCATTGGCTGCCTGTTTCTTACTTTAACTGAGGCCTGCCGCCTGAATGATGATAGCTATCTGGAAGTGTCAGGTAAGGGGTCAGCATGAGGCAAGCTGAACTGTCCTGGGCAGCCCTCTTCACCCTGCTAGATGTGTTCTACCCTTCCTCAGCCTTTTCTCTCTTATCCAAACAGCACCTTCCCGGGGAGGTTTCCTTAGGCTTCCTTTCTTTTCCATCTTCCTTTTGTACCCTGTGGACTAGCCCTGTCCTCTCACGTCTTACCTTGCTACCTTCCTTTGCTCCTCTCACTTCCCATGAATATCTGAAGAGTGTGATCCAAGGGAAATAAGAGAGAGAGAGAGAGATTTCAGGAGTCAAAGGCCAAGACCCCAGAGCAGTCTGGAAGTGGAAAAGAACTCCCATCAAGAATGTGTCCTGCCGAAACCGGTTTGGCTCAGTGGTAGAGCGTCGGTCTGCCGACTGAAAGGTCCCAGGTTCGATTCCGGTCAAGGGCATGTACATTGGTTGTGGGCACATCCCCAGTAGGGGGTGTGCAAGAGGCAGCTGGTTGATGTTTCTCTCTCATCGACGTTTCTAGCTCTCTATCTCTCTCCCTTCCTCTCTAAAAAAAAAAAAAAGAATGTGTCCTTTGCAATTGTATAATATTCTCCTGTTTCTTTGAACTTTCTTCCTAATGATGTTGGTTTTATACCAGTTTTACAAATAAAAAATAGAAAGGATGTATTCAGTAGTCTCAAAGTAGCAAGGACTAGAGTCAAAATTGATTCTGCTCTCATTTATGCCATCACTATATTGTATACATGCATCTATTAGAGTATTTAACACACTGCATTATAATTTGTTTACAAGTGAGTATCCCTTAGTAGGCTGTCAGCTCCCTGAAAGCAGAAATTATGAATGACTTATGATTCCAGCACTTAGTGTAAGACCTCCCATTTAATAGTTATTCATAAATGCTTACCAGGTAAATGAAGGAGGAAAGGAAAGAAACCAAACTCTAACTTTTAAACCTGTGCTCTTTTTCTGAAACTTTGAATCCAAACGTGGAATATATAAAATTAAAATAACATAAAAATTATAAGTGTTATAAAAGTAATAGTTTAGCTGGATGGATTTGGATTTCTCTGGTTAGAGACACAAGGGGTGGCCCCAATCTAAGCTAGGGCTGCTCTTATCTTCCTTCTCATCCCTTATCTTTGGTCTGTCTCATCTGCACAGTGACACTTGCATCAGCAAAGCCTGAGGCTGCACTTGGGGTTTATTCACCACTGACAAACACTCAGCTCCTTCTATACACCAGACCCTGGAAATACATAGGGCAATGAGATAAAGTCGCCTTCCTTTAAGATACTCACACTCTAGTGAAAGAGATAGAAAAACAGGTAATTAAGGTAATATAATTGCTAGCAAAAGATTAGAATAAGACTTTTATATTTCCCCAACTGGCCCAGCCAGTCATATATTAGGAAGAAGCTAGGAATCTTTGTGGCTCTGTGTAACTTTTTTTAGGTATATTTTTCCTACTGCCATGGGGTTCTGACTCAGCTTCCCTGTGACAGCTGCTGACCCAGCTGTATTCCAAAGTGGGAGGGAGAGAGGGGCAGATGAATCCACGGGGCCTGACCTAAGGAATCTGGTGACCTGTTGCCCTCAGATATGAATGAAAGCAGACCCCCTGTGTACCAGCATGTACCCATGGCAGCAGGCTGCCCAAATAGCAGTGAGTCGTACCTGTCATTGGCCTTGGAAGTTGCTCTGATGGGGCTGGGTCAACAGAGGGTGATGCCTGAAGGCCTCTACGCACAGGACAAGGTGTGCCGCAACGAGGAGCAGCTCCTGAGTCGACTCCAGGAGCTTCAGCTGGATGATGAACTGGTGCAAACCCTACAGAAACAGTGCCTCTTACTGCTGGAAGGTAAGGAGAGAAGAGGCTATGGTCTTTACCCGTGACTCTAGGTGCTCCTCTATTGTGTAGCACAAGTACAGAAACATTTTTGTCATTAAAGTATACTGAAGGTTTCTATGGCTAGCAAACATGTGTGGGGTCCTAGGGTTTAAGTCTAGGCTGGCTAATAGAAGCATACAGATCAGTAACTGGTTGTCTTATCTTCTTCCTGCAGGAGGCCCCTTCAGTGGTCTGGGAGAAGTCATTCACCGAGAGAGTGTTCCCATGCATACCTTTGCCAAGTATTTGTTCTCAGCTCTCCTGCCTCATGATCCAGACCTGTCCTATAAATTAGCCTTACGTGCTATGAGGTGGGTAAATGTTTCCTAGCCCAATTGTCTCTGCCAAAGTAGAAGTCTTAGGTGCTCTTTTTGTTTATCTCACTTTTATCACTTTCCTTTTATATCTGTTCTATTGGACCTACCACCAAGCCTGCCCTAAAATGGCTTAGATATTTTCATATGATCAAGAATTCCTATCTGGGATGTCTTGCTAGTGACCCACTTGATCCCTGGCTCTACTCTTGGTGGGTCATCTGAGGAAGCCCCTGATTTTTTAATGGATGTGGAGCACCCATGGCCTGAGTCTTCCAGTTCTGGGGCCATTTAAGCAGCCTGAGAAGGAGTTTGAGCCTTTCCATAGCTCAACTGAGTCATGGTTCCCAGGAATAGGCCACCAGATGCACCTAGGGAGGTAGAAATGGTTTTCTAAAACTAAACTTGAGAACAATGAGCTATGAGCATCGTTTTCCCAAACTAGAATAGGATCTTTGGTTCAGGCAGGTGGAACTCAAGGCTGTAGCAGACCATACAGAAGAATTTTAGTTAGACCATAAGGTTGAGAGTGTCTCACCTCAACCAGAAAGAACTGCTGAGGATTCCTTGGCATGTATTTCTTATACTTTTAAAAATAATCTTATGTCACAGGCCACAGGGGGGGGGCTGGGAGCCTGACCCTCTAGCACAATCTCTCCGGTAAATTGTATTGTCAGTGTGTGGGGGGTGTCCTGGGGCTCGGTGACAGGGTGAGCCTGTTTCTGGAGCTGGGTGTGTTTTCTAGAAACTCCAGGAAGGGTGGCAGCCTGAGCGGGTGGGGGTGGGCCAAGCCCCTGCCCAGCAGAGCCCTCCTGTGCCCAGGCATGGGGTCTGGCCACCTACGCCCCGCAGTTGCCTCCCATCCCTCACGGGCCACACTGCCTTGCACTAGAGCCCTCTAATCTCAGGAATTCTCTTGTTACTTTTATTGTGTAAATAAAGCTTCCTGGTTTAATATCCACCGCAAAATAAATAAATAAATAAATAAATAAATAAATAAATAAATAAAAATAATCTTATGGTCCTAGCTGGTTTGGCTCAGTGGATAGAGCATCAGCCTATGAACCGAAATATCCAAGATTCAATTCTGGTCAAGGGCACGTACCTCGGTTGCAGGCTCCTCCCTGGCCTGGGCCCTGCAACCAAGGTACATGCAGGATGTGTTGATGTGTTTCTCTTACATTGATATTTCTGTCTTTCCCTCTCTCTTCCACTCTCTCTAAAAGTCAGTGGAGGGGGAAAAAATCTTATGGCTTTTGAACTGCCTTTCAGATCTATTCACAGTGACTATTCAACTTGAGTTCTACAAGTGTCTAGGCATTCACCTCATATAGAGTACAGTACCCTGGATTTTTAAATCTTCAAAGTTCTCAGTTAACCCTTTCTTGCTCATTTACTTCACTTCAAAGATAAGCATTTATAAGATGGCACAAAATGGCAAGGGTCTGGATGGATGGTGGCTACTGACTCTTTCTGGTTCTTCTAGGTTACCTGTTCTAGAAAACTCAACTTCTACTGGGGACACTTCCCACCCTCAGCATATGGTGTCTATGGTGCCCAGCCGTTATCCTCGTTGGTTCACACTTGGACACTTGGAATCACAGCAGTGTGAACTGGCCTCCACCATGCTGACTGCTGCCAAAGGTAAGCATACATAGATCATAGGCTTCTGCACCCCCACTATGCCAGCCCAGTCATGGCCCTATCAAGGCTTGGGCTGCAGTCTCCTGAAGAAGAGAAGCCATTCATCTTCCTTTTACCTCTTAGACTGAGGCATCCTCATTTTGATTGCTGTGCATGAGAGAGAGCACCTGGGTCCAGTCCAAAGATTTTCCCTACTTACTATTTATAAAATCCTGAGTACATAGAATGAGATCATCTTCAAGGTAACTTCTAAATCTATCCATCCATATGATAAAAAGCACTTCATCTTTCCAAACCCTCAGATTCAAAACCTAAAATGGGGATCATGGACAATGACCTATCAGTCTCCCAGGGCCATTGGAAAATTCAGTGAAATGATGGCTAAGATGGAGCTGCAAATCTCTTTTTTTTTAAAATAAATCTTTATTGTTCATATTATTACAAATGTTCATTTTTTCCCCCTCCATTGCTCCCCTCCACCAGATTCCCACCCCACCCTCTGCCCTTTCCCCACCCCCCATTGTCCTCATCCATAGGTGCACAGTTTATGTTCAGTCTCTTCCCACACCCCCCACTCCCTTTTCCCCGAGAATCATCAGTTCATTCCCCTTCTATACCTCTGATTCTATTATATTCACCAGTTAATATTGTTCATCAGATTTTTTAATTCCCTTGGTTTTTAGATTCACTTGTTGATAGTTACATATTTGTTGTTCATAATTTTTATCTTTATTTTCTTCCTTTTCCTAAAGAACCTCCTTCAGGAATTCATATAATTCTGGTTTGGTGGTGATGAACTCCTTTAGCTTTTTTTTATTTGTGAAGCTCTTTATCTGGAAGTGATAGCTTTGCTGGGTAGAGTACTTTTGGCTGTAGGTTCTTGCTGTTCATCACCTTGAATATTTCTTGCCATTCCCGTCTGGCCTGCATGGTTTCTGTTGAGAAATCAGTTGACAATCGTATGGGTGCTCCTTTATAGGTAACTACCTGCTTTTGTCTTGCTGCTTTTAATATTCTCTTTGTTTTCTGCTCTTGGAATTTTAATGATGATGTATCTTGGTGTGGTCCTCTTTGGATTCCTTTTGTTTGTGGTTCTGTGCACTTCCTGGACTTTTAAGTCCATTTCTTTCCCCAGGTGGGGGAAGTTTTCTGTCACTATTTCTTCTAATATGTTTTCAGTATATTGCGCTCTCTCTCTCTCTTCTTATGGGACCCCCATAATTCTGATGTTGGTTTGCTTGAAGTTGTCCCAGAGGTTTCTTACATTATCTTCAACTTTCTGGATTCTCTTGTCTTTTTGCTTCTGTGGAGGAGTGTCTTCTGGCTCTTTATGTTCCAAATCTTTGACTTGATTCTTGCAATCTTCCATTCTGTTTTTAGGACTCTGTATAATATTTTTTATTTCAGAGAATGTATTCTTTATTTCTAGTTGATCCCTTATCATATCCTCATAGGTCTCATTTATTTTATCGGCCTTTTCTAGGAAATTCTTGAAAAACCTTATAACTGTGGTTTTGAACTCTATATCCAGTCTCTTTTTGTCCTCCATTTCTGTCGTTTGTGATCTGTTCCCTTGTCTCGGCATTTTCACACCTTCCCTGAGTTGGTAGGGTGGCTTTGTATGTTAAGGTGTCCTATATGGTTCAGTGGGTCAGCCTCTCATTGACATTTCTAGCTCTATATCTCTCTCCCTTTCTCTCTGTAAAAATATGAATAAAATATATTTTTTAATGAAAAATGAAATATTAAAAAATATATATTTTTCAAAAATTATCCTCCTTTAAAAATAAATAATTAAATAATTAAGTAGTGTTTGCTTTAGAATTGCTATTATTTTTTTAAACAAGACATTATCTGCCAAAACCGGTTTGGCTCAGTGGATAGAACGTTGGTCTGTGGACTGAAGGGTCCTGGGTTCTATTCCGGTCAGGGGCATGTGCACTGGTTGTGGGCACATCCCCAATTGAGGTGGGGGGGGGCAGCTGGTCAATGTTTCTCTTTCATCGATGTTTCTGGCTCTCTATCCCTCTCCCTTCCTCTCTGTTAAAAATCAATAAAATAAAATAAAATAAAATAAAATAAAATAAAATAAAATAAAATAAAATTAAATTAAATATATATATATATATATATATATATATATATATATATATGACATTATCTAACTAATTCAATTAAGAATAAAAAAAAACCTTGTCCTTCCTGTGGAGTATTCCTTAACTCTGTGCCCTCGTACCAAATAGAAAGTGGTAGCCCAGCTTCTTTTTGCTACAGGGAGGCAAACAATATCATTTTTTAACAATAATATTGCTGTCTTCTGTATAAGCAGCTCTCAAAATTAGGGTGTTTATGAAAATTGTTTCTGAGACCTAAAGAGCCTGAGAGAAAGGAGGGTGAGGGGTAGAGGCAGATGAAAGGGTAAAGAGAAGTGAATACATGTGGGTGCCTCGGGAAGAAAGCAGCCTCCAGTGTTGGGTTCAGTGGAGACAGAGCTTGATTGTCCGGAAGGGGTGGTACCATTCAGTGAATTGATAGCAGCCAGTTCAACCAGTACCTGTTGTGATCAGTGGCCATTTGGGGAAACTAAAGAAAACCCTATCCCTGCTCCTTCTTTCGGTACCCATAGGAGACACTCTGAGGCTCCGAACAATCCTGGAAGCAATACAGAAGCACATCCATTCTTCCTCCCTCATCTTCAAACTGGCCCAAGATGCATTCAAGATTGCTACTCCCACAGACAGTAGTACTGACAGCACCCTGCTCAACGTGGCCCTGGAGCTGGGGTTACAGGTATGGAGGAGCGGGCCTTCCCAGCTGTAGTCTTCTGGCCCAGGGACAATTAGCAGAAGATAAGATCTCAGGGGACCTGGGCCAAATCTGGTTCTTTCTGTGTCCCCTGAACACAAGGTAAGAACTCTATAAACTGGGCTCCATTTTGAAGTTAAGTCCAGAAGCAACATAGCTCTAGGCTCCCCGGGGCCCAGGTCTTCTTCCCACCCACTCACCTTCCTCCAAGTCAAGCAAAGTGTGTAAATAAGCACTTTATTTGTTAAAGGTCATCAGTGAAGCCTTTTGGGGGCTGAAATTAAACAAACCTGTCTGTATTTACCGAGGGAACAATAATTGTTTGAAGCACAAATAAATACTTGTTGCATGCCGAAGCCAGTTTGGCTCAGTGGTGGAGCGTGGGTCTGCGGACTGAAGGGTCCCGGGTTCGATCCCGGTCGAGGGCATGTACATTGGTTGCGGGCACATCCCCGGTGGGGGGTATGCAAGAGGCAACTGGTCGATGTTTCTCTCTCATTGACGTTTCTAGCTCTCTATCTCTCTCCCTTCCTCTCTGTAAAAATATCAATAAAATATGTTTTTTTTAAAAAAATACTTGTTGCGTAAAAAAATGGCAAATAGGGAGAGAAATTTCATATACTTAACTCACTGGAAATGTCTCTTTTTGTCCAGGTGATGAGAATGACCTTATCGACCCTTAACTGGAGGCGCCGGGAGATGGTGCGGTGGTTGGTGACCTGTGCTACAGAAGTGGGTGAGTCTTCCACTTCCCCCCACCCCAGGGTAAAGGAGTTCCTGGGCCCTACTCTTGGGGCAGAACAACAAATCATTAGAGCTCTCATATTCCTATTACCGATGACCTAAGAAAGGATGGGGCCACTGGTAAAAGGTGGCCTCTGCTCAGCCAGCCCCAGCTGGCCCAGGTTCTGCCTCTCTGCTTGGACTATAGCCTGATGTCAGCAGCATTTTGTCCCCCTAATCAGATCAGAGACATCTGAGAAAATGAATCGTCAAAGGCCAGTACTCAAGTGCACCCTTGTGAGATAGTTGACCCAGTGGTTTGGTCCCAGCTCCTATCCATACTTCTGAAAAGTCCCAAACAACTTGGAAGCTTAGGACCCATTTAGAGCCCAAAGCCCCAGTATAAGGCTCTACCCTGAGAAGCCCCTCTTGAGCTAGAACCCTCAGGCAGACCTGGGGCTCTGCTGCTCCATCCTTGTGATGGGTTAAGAGCACCTGCTGAGACCTTGAGTCCTCTGACCAGGGGAAGGAAGGAATGGAAAGAGACCCTAAACAGGGTCTGGCCATCCGGGATGCTCTCCCCTTGCCCTGGTTTGCCTCAGATCATCTCCAGGCTGGTGAGGAGAAGGGAAAACTCATCTCTGCAGGCAAGTTCTGACCCCAAATGGTAATCTGGGCAGACGTGGATCGGGACCCGGATGGCCACAGCTGAGCTCAGGCTCTTCCTGACAGGTGTGCGGGCCCTGGTGAGCATCTTGCAGAGCTGGTACACACTCTTCACCCCCACCGAGGCCACTAGCATTGTGGCTGCCACAGCCGTATCCCACACCACTATCCTGCGCCTCAGTCTTGACTATCCACAGCGGGAGGAGCTGGCTAGCTGTGCTCGCACACTGGCCCTGCAGTGTGCTATGAAGGATCCACAGAGCTGTGCCCTATCAGCCCTTACACTCTGTGAGAAAGATCACATCGCCTTTGAGGCAGCCTACCAGATCGCCATTGATGCTGCCGCTGGTGGCATGACCCATTCACAGCTGTTCACCATCGCCCGCTACATGGAGCTCCGTGGCTACCCGCTGCGTGCCTTCAAGCTGGCCTCACTGGCCATGAGTCATCTCAACTTAGCCTACAACCAGGACACCCATCCGGCCATCAATGATGTGCTCTGGGCATGTGCCCTCAGCCACTCTCTGGGCAAGAATGAGCTGGCGGCCCTCATTCCCCTGGTGGTGAAGAGCGTGCACTGTGCCACGGTGCTCTCGGACATTCTACGGCGCTGCACCGTGACTGCACCTGGCCTGGCTGGCATCCCGGGTCGCCGCAGCTCTGGAAAGCTCATGTCCACTGACAAAGCTCCACTGCGCCAGCTGCTGGATGCCACCATCAACGCCTATATCAACACCACACACTCACGCCTGACACACATCAGCCCTCGTCACTATGGAGAGTTTATTGAGTTTCTGAGCAAGGCTCGGGAGACCTTCCTGCTGCCGCAAGATGGCCACCTGCAATTTGCCCAATTCATTGACAACCTCAAACAAATCTACAAAGGCAAGAAGAAGCTGATGCTGCTGGTACGAGAGCGCTTCGGCTGAGAAAGCAGACGGCCCGCTGCTGGGGCAGCCTGGGCTACCATCAGGTCAGGCTGAGGACACTGAGACACTTGTCCACCCTGAGAGGACCCTAAGCGCCTGTGGCTGAACTAAAGGACCACAGGGCTAAGCATGGGGAGAGTCCAGCTGTGGCCTGAACCTGCCTTGGCAAGGTTCTCAGGATAGCCCACTGTTCCTGGAGGAGCTGGGCCCTGCAGACTGATCAGAAACTCTACAACATGCCACCTCACGCCCCTATATCCTGCGTGTGTCCTGGGCACTGGCCCTCTCTCCCTCGGCAAACACAGAACACTGTTCATCTCAGGGATTGCTTAACCAGAGAAACAGAAGCATGTATGGTACTGTAAATATTATAGTATATGTGTTGCCAATTACATTGTAAAGTTGTAACTATTTATAATTCTGGTTCTAATTTCATGGGTACTTGAAATAGCTGTGGGTGGGAAGATAGACTTGTTTTCTGAGGAGACTCACACCATTTCTCAGGTTTCTGTTGCAGAGTATACACTGTTGGCAGTGGAAGAGTGCAAGTGGCAGGGAGAAAAATGGCCAGTTAGAATAAATCCCAAGTCTAGTCTATGCAGAAACTGCAGCCTACAGAAGGGGTAGCAGTAGCCGCATGGTGAGTCAAGGGGCTGGGCCAGGACTGAACTTAGACTTTGCTGCATGAAGCCATGAGGACACTGAAGCTCCTGCTCCTGCTCACACAGCCTCTAGGAGCCTGCTGAGCCCCTGAGAAACACGGTCAGGGAGCAGGTGGAGGTCTGGGAGGCCACTGAGTTCGTACTGTTCACCTACTCTGGTCACCGTTGTGTCAGTGTCTGGTTTCATCTCTCATTACGTGTGTGTGTGTGTGTGTGTGTGTGTGTGTGTGTGTGTGTGTGTCTGTATGGCTAAGTCATGTGTCTGTATGCATAGATATATCTGTGCATGCCTGAATGTGCACATCTGTGTGAATACATGTCTGTATGCTGGACTATGGGTTTTTGTGTGATTTGTGAACATGTAGGAATGCTTATCTGTGTGTGTGTTCATGTTGATACATGCTTAGTGTGTATCAGGGCACAAATGAGTTCATGTGTATAAACATGTTTGCATGTAGGCTTGCATCTCTGTTAATGCATCTTTACGTGTGTAATTGTGTATATTTCAACATGTAGGTATGTGTGTGAATTTATATTTGAGCATCTGCATGAATGTGGCTCTTCTTTTTTTGCCAGATGTCTTCCCAATTCCTCATAGTCTCTGTCACCAGCCAAACATGTTCCCCATCTCCGTGCCTCCTTTATTCTCTCACCAAACAAGCTTCTAACCACTAGTCTATCTTAAGAGTGGCTTCTTCAGCTCCAGTTCTCTTCTCACCCTGTACTTGCTTTCTTCCTCTGCCTCTCTACCTCAAGCTTCCTCTGCCTGCTTTGGTCAGTCCCAATTGGTTACTGATTTGGAGGCTGGGGCTGGGATGCATTTGGCCTTTCCCTTTCTGACTAGTTTGTAGTCCTAGTGGGCAACTCCTGTCAGCCCTGGCTGACCTCCACAATGTATGACATTCCTGCTACCTTCCTGCCCCTATGCTCAGCCTAGAATTAGGAGGTAGCAAGGGCATTCAGAAGAGTCATTTGGATGCCAGTGTCTTGGTGTTTACTGTTTTGTTTTAGTTCCTGAGTAAGGGATGGGGTGTGATAGGAAGGGTGGTATAGCTAGAGTGTGAACTAAGGGCCTGTCTGCTCTATTTTCCTTTCTTTGACAAACTGTTTGTTTCACCTTCTTTTTCCCCCCTCCACACTAACCAGTAAGTTGTATTTGCTATTTGTGGCTAACAAAGTCTTACTGTTCAGCCATGGGCCCTACAACCTCTCAGCCCATCAGGCTGGTTTAAAAAAAAAAAAAAAGCCACTCCCATTTCTGTATCACAATTGCATTTTTTAGCAAGTATGTGAACTCAGTGCTTTTCTATAAATAAATCATGGATCAGAGAAAATATTTTTGTAAAATCAGAAATTGTGTTTTCTCAATAAATGGGGCTCTTCTGTCTCTTCTTCATTGCCCTGGCTGGGACAGGGAGCTGGTTTGCCTATAGTACAGTGGATTTCTAGTGGTATAAAATGTGGAGGGCAGCCGAAACCGGTTTGGATCAGTGGATAGAGCGTCGGCCTGAAGACTGAAAGATCCCAAGTTTGATTCCGGTCAAGGGCATGTACCTTGGTTGCGGGCACATCCCCAGTAGGGGGTGTGCAAGAGGCAGCTGATCGATGATTCTCTCTCATCGATGTTTCTAACTCTCTATCCCTCTCTCTTCCTTTCTGTAAAAAATCAATACAATATATTAAAAAAAAAAAGATGTGAGGATGTGGAAGGCAAATGAATTGCCTGCCATACCAGACCCTACTCCAGAGCTCTCAAATAGCTTAGAGCCTTGTCCCAGGAAATAGGTACCATCATAATGGGCAGAAACACCAAGATCCTGAGAAAATTGTGGAGGGTATGCTCAGAAAAGAATGCAGAGCAACCCAGAGCAACGCAGGGACTTTTGTCTTCAGAGGCCCTCACCTCAGTGATGCAAGTCTCACTCTAACCCTAAGCAACCCAGCTTTAAGTCTCTATGCCCTCCCATCTTTTGGTATCAAAGCTGAAGGCTTCTCAGCTTTTCCTTGCTTACGTAGGCGCCACCTTCCTTAATAGGCCTCTCTGAAGTATCTCAGCCATTCCTGTGCCCCTCTGATCTATACTCCCCTCTCTTCCCAGACACAACTTGACCTCATAAGCAGTGCGGACCCTATTTCTCTGCAAGTATCATAGCTCCAGCTGTTAGAAAACTCTACCCAAACCCATGTAGCTCAGGGCCTGGAGCTCTGAGGTCAAGATGGTGGGGAGAGACCTAACATTAAGTCCTAAGGTACACACCCTGATATCTGAGTTCCCATGACTTTGGGGGAGAATGTAGACAGAGGCCCCCGAGAAGGAGCAGAAGCTAAGAAGGAACTGAAGATAAGGGCACAGATCTTTCACAAACAAAGCCACATGTTAGACTCCAACTCTTGGACTTTTATTCTCCTGGAAACAATCTTCTGTGTTGGTAGTACTTGAGGGGGAAAACTGTATGCTCAGTTCTGTCGAAGCACACGTGAGTATTTGTGCACGGCATCCACAAAGGCCCCCACATGTTCTGGGTCCATGTCAGGGTAGAGTCCATGGCCCAGGTTGGCAATGTAGCGCTGCGGCCCAAAGTCATCCAGCATCTGCTGCACCAGCCGCCTGATCTCCTCCTGGGGGACCAACAGGGCATTAGCTACAGGGAGGGCCAGCAAGCCTCTGTCCTTCCTATACATAATAGTGACACACATATATGTAGGCGATTCTACTCAGTTATTCAGTCAATTCAAAAAAATTTACTGGATGCCTAGGATGGGCCAGGTACTAAGAAAACACAAATAGCCAAAACCAGTTTGGCTCAGTGGATAGAGCGTCAGCCTGCGGACTGGAAGGTCCTGGGTTCGATTCGGGTCAAGGGCATGTACCTTGGAGGGTGTGCAGGAGGCAGCTGATCAGTGTCTCTCTCTCATCGATGTTTCTAACTCTCTATCCCTCTCTCTTCTTCTCTGTGAAAAATCAATAAGATATTTTTTTTTAAAAAAAGAAAGAAAACACAAATAAACACAAAAATGAAAAGAAATTCCTGCCTTCCTGGAGTTCACATGGTGTGTATGGGGTAGAGGAGAGAGACAGACATAAAAATACAAGAATACAACCATTTCTACAGCCATGGGAATGCACAGAGACAAACGCACAGACATACACAAGGATTCTGGTTGTTACCTCAGGTGCATACAGGGCACAGGGGTCCAGATTGCCCTGCAGGGTCACTTTCTTCCCCACGCGTTCCCTGGAAACAGAGTTGGTGCTATGTTCTGATGACTACACACATGGCAGCTGCACCCCCTCTGCCTCACCCTCCATCACTTACCGGGCTTTCTGTGGGGCCACTGTCCAGTCAAGCCCAACCACCTCGTAGCCAGCCTGAGCCAGCTCCTCCAGAGCAAAATGTCCATCCTTAGCAAAGATAATCTGGGGGGACAGAAGGGCAGGTTTCTGAGCCTGCGGAGGGCCTTGCTTTGCCAACTAACCTACTCAGCTGTACCTCGGCTGCCCTCCAGTGGTCACTTCATTCCATGCAGAACTTATTCTGAAAGTCCCAGTCCCACCTTCACTCAATTCCCATTCTTACCATGGGCACTGGAGCCAGGCCTGCCTCCTGCAGCATGGTCTTTACTCGCTTGGCCACATCACGGATGTAGGGCAGTGCAAACTTACTGAAGAGCTGTGGGCCAAGATGCCCTGCGTGGGACTCAAAGAGCTGCAATGCCTACGGTTAGGTGGTGGTGAAGACAAATACTTAACACACAAAAAGGAAATATTTCAGGCCCCACACACAGAATCGAACTCAATTTTCCCCCAAGTGACTTCAACCCCCGATACTACCTAAGCCTAAAAACTCAGCTCCAGTCAAAAAGTGTTGTCTTTTCCTCCAGATCCCAGTGCTAGCTTTGGTCTTTGAACACATGAAACATTAAGCCTCCCTACCCCTGCCCCTGCCAGTGTTGGACAGACTTAGCTGCTCCAGCCAGATCACTACAAGCTAAGCTTCTTTCTTGGCTGGCATTAAGGCACCTACCCTCTCTCGGGTACAGGGATCTATGTTGCTTCTGGTCCTTATGGACTAAACCTCAGCACTATCTCTCCCTCAGGACTCACCTGGGCACCAGCAACCACTTGTCCCACCAGATATGGTACCAAAGCATCCGTGAGGATGCGAAGCAGCTGGTGACTGGCCTTGGGTCTCTGGTAAAGCCAGCGCTTGGCCTGAGCCATGGTGCTTGAGCCTCCACCCTCAATCATGTATGTCATCAGAGTCCACTGCAAAAGGATCCAAAGAGAGGGGATACACAGGTGTAGAAGTCTGACACTTCCTTCCCTTGCCTACGCCAGACCTGCCAGAGTGACTTCCCCAGGCCCAAGTACCTGCCCTGTTCCACATTACCGGAGCACCAGCAAAGCCGATCAGTGGCACCCGTCCAGCCAGCCGTTGCCGGGTGAGGGTGATGGCCTGGAACACGTAGGTCAGCTCGGAGACCGCTGCTGCCGGATCCCGGAGGCGCTCTAAATCCCCCTCTTCTCTCAGCGGTTCGGGGAAACTGGGGCCTTTGCCAGGCACCATGGTCACCTCCATGCCCAGGGCCTGGAAGGGGAGAACACGTCTGTGTTTCCAACCTGTAACTCCAGGAGGAAAGGCTCTGTTCAGCTCATGCCAGGGAAGAGGAAAAGGAGAGTAAAGCTCAGCCAAACTCCATCTCTTCCGGCCCAACTTTCCCCCACTGTCCAGTGAGGATAAGTGTCCATGTTCCAGAATCAGGTTTGAGCACGTACCTGAGGTACAACAAGGATGTCGGAGAAGATGATGGCAGCATCCAGAGGGAAGCGACGCAGTGGCTGTAGGGAACAGAAGACGGGTTGCTCAGTGGTGAGCTGAGGGCATAAATCCCTCCCTCTCTTTGGTGGGCCCCTCACCTGCAGAGTCAGTTCACAGCAGGCCTCTGGGGATCGACAGGTGCTGAAAAAGTCCTGGGCAGCCCGAGTTTCCCTAAACTCTGAAGACAGGAGAGGGGAGGCAGGGCTCAGCCTTGAGGAACTGCAAGGGCCCTCCCCTGCACTTCAAAAGCTTTTTGCTCTCCAGAGTTTTACCCAAACTCTAGCCCTGCCCCTGACCTGGTAAGTAGCGGCCTGCCTGCCGCATGCACCAGACCGGAGTGTAGTCTGTGTCTTCCCCCCAGGCTGCTCGCAGAAATGTGTCATTCTTCAGCTCCGGAAAGCCCTGGGGTCTGCAGGAAGGGGCGGGAAGGGGAGCAGGTGTCAGTAAGCTAGGCTGAAGGTTGGGGAAGGCTCGGGTCCTTAAGGCACCGTTATCTGCTTTCTCCAGACCGTCTCCCAAGCCGTGGCTCCCGGCCCATTCTGCCTCCTCTCTGCCTATCAGGTGGAGCACAAGACCTCAAGGGCCCGCGCTGGGGCCTCTACCCTACCCACCGCCCCAGCTTCCCCAAGCTCGAAGCCACTGGAAAGACTGGGGGGAGAGGGGACAGAAAGGATAGTTTGGGGGTCTCTGGACCAGAAAATCACAGGAATAGGGGAATATAAGCGAGCAGGTTCCGCTTCTGGGAGCTAATCCAGACGGGGTCAGAGCTGATGGTCCGGAAATAGGGGTCCTAATTGAAGATCAGAAAGTCCTGGGAGCATCCCCTATGAAGGTCCGGGGGACGCAGTCCAGCGGACCCTGGGATGGTGTCAGGAATCCAAGGTTGGAGGATTTTCGGGATTCCAGGCTCCGGGGTTCGGGCCGGGGACTCTCCGGGGAAAGGGAGCATTCGGACAGATTCCTCAGCCAGAAGTTAGAAGCCTCGCTGGCCACACCGAGCGCGGTGCAGAGAACTCACCCCAACCCGTTCGCCTCCATGATAAGATGTCAGTAACTGCGAGCCAGTCCCACTTCAACCTGCGTCCGAGCCGGCCCCTCCCCAGGCTCCGCCCCTTCCTGGACTGAGCCAAGGCGGTGGCCATGTTGGTGGTCACATGATCAGATGCTGGCTGTGGGTGGGGCCCCTTACCTCACTTCACCGTAAAGTCTAGTGTAGCGACGCAGCAACAAATACCCCACCCCAAGAGCCTAAACTACACCTTCCCTTTGGCTTGAGGAATTCCAAAGACTCAACCTAAGTCTCACTTTCACTCCCACTGTCCATGATCCTAATGGTATTACAGTGGATTATGGAACCAAAGCTGTACAGGAAACACAAATCATTATTTATATAACTAAGAGTCTATAATAGGTGCGAAAAGTTACAGTGGTGAGCAAGATACCCCCTTCAAGGAGCTACAGACTGATGGAGAAAAAAGAGGAATCAGCACTCCCAATGTGTTTTTTTCAATATGCTTTTATTGATTTTTAGAGAAAGGAAGAGAGACATCAATGTAAGTGAACATCGATTAGTTTCCTTCCATACACATCCCAACTGGGATTGAACCCACAAGCTGGGTTCCTGTCTTGACATGCTTACCAGCAAACTTTCGGTGCATGGGACTATGCTCAACCAACCGAGTTGCCACATCGGCCAGCATACAGAAGCTAGAAGCAACTAGCAAGGGCTCCTCGCTTAGTTGGGGAAAGCAGTGGGGTGTTTCAAGCAAAGGGAACAGCATGTGTAAGGTGAAGAGGCAAAAGAGCAAATGGCTGTTATTAAGAAAACCAAGAGATCAATCAGTCTAACTCAAGAGGTTTTAGATATCTAGACTTCAGGTCATGCAGGCCCTTGTGAGGTGCATTTGCTCACTTTATTCTGTAGCAGTGAGATAGATTACAAATAGCTTGAAGAGAAGGAAAGAGAAGCACCATGTTCCCAATTTTCTAGAAAGGAAGGAAGGAAGGAAGGAAGGAAGAAAGGAAGGAAGGAAGGAAAAGAAAGAAGGAAGAAAGGGAAGGAAGGAAGGAAAATTTAAGTTCTTATACATCTGCAACATTGTTGTAAATGCTTTGGTGAAGACAGACACAAAGAACACAGATTGTATGATTCCACTCTCATGAAATAACTAGAATAGGCAAATTCACAGAGCAAGTAGATTAGAGTTTACCAAGGGCAGGGAAAAGGAGGCAATGAAGAATTAATTGCTAAAGGGTATAAAGTTTCTGTTTGGGGTGATGGAAAAGTTTTTTGGTTTTTATTTATTTATCATATATATTGATTTTAGAGAGGAAGGGAGGGGGGAGGATAGAGACATCAATGATGGGAGAAAATCACTGATCAGGAGACAGCTGCACACTGGGATCCAGCCCACAGCCTTGTCATATGTCCTGACCCGGATTCCAACCCTGACCTCTCTTCCTCGTTCATAGGTCAACATTCAACCACTGAGCCACGCTGGTCAGGCCACAATTTTTAAAAATTAATGTATCAAAAACCATTGATTTATAGTTCAAATGGGTGAGTTGAATGGTACGTGAATTATATTTCAATAAAACATTTTTTACTGTATATATTTTTATTGATTTCAGAGAGGAAGGGAGAGAAAGAGAAACATCAATGATGAGAATCATTGATTGGCTGCCTCCTACATGCCCCCTACTGGTGGTGGGGAGGATCGGCCACAACCCAGGCTTGTGCCCTTGGTCGGAATCCAACCTGGGACCCTTTAGTCTGCAGGCCAACCTGGGCAAGAAAACTTTTTTTAAAGGGGGCAGGGGGCAGTTTCCTTTCCTTCCATGATTGCACTTCACCAGCAGCTCCTGCCCATCCTTTTTGCCTTCTCCCTTCCTGTGTAGGCTTTTCCTCTCACTTAGTTCAGAATTACTGCGAGAAACTGGATAGTGACCAGAGGTATCCTGGAGGCAGCCAATCGGGCGTGGCGTTCTCACAGGAATGTTCGAACCAACAACCAGGATCAGGCCCGAGTGACTCAGGACTCCCGCCCGTGGCAGGGCTGGGGAGGCGGCTATCCCCCAAGCATTTAGGTCACACGGGAGCCCGGGAGGATGTCTAGAAAATGTCAGACTCTTCCGGTGGTAGTATGACTTGTTAGCGAGGAGGCCAAACCGAAAGCCAGGGGACCAGAAAAAAATGGTGGTTGCAACGATCCAGGATGGACAGAGTGCTGGCTTGAATAACGGTGGTGGCAGTGAGGATAAAATGGTGGTAGAAATGGGGTAGCGAAGCGGGGGGGACTGGTCAGGTAGAAACTATCGAACTGGGTCGGGTTCGCTGAGTGGGAGGCACAGAAGCAACAAGGTTGACCATCCCAGTCTAGAGGGCACTACGGCAGGTGCGCCTAGTCCAGAACTTACGGCGGAGGCCGGCCGCGGGCGGGCGGGCGGGGCGCGCGGAGTGGGAAGCTCGGTCAGCCTCCGGGGCCGCCGCTCCCGAGCCGGTCGCTCCCGAGCCGGCCGCTCCCGGGCTTCCCCCCCTCCGCCGCCGCCGCCTCGCCATGGCGGGCCCGGGCCCGGGCGCGGCGCTGGAGACCCCGCGGCAGGTGCTGGGCCGAATCCGCTTCCTGGCCGAGGCCGCGCAGAGCCTCCGCGCCGGGCGGCCGCTGCCCGCGGCGCTGGCGTTCGTGCCGCGCGAGGTGCTCTACAAGCTCTACAAGGACCCCGCGGGCCCGTCGCGCGTGCTGCTGCCCGTGTGGGAGGCGGAGGGCCTGGGGCTGCGCGTGGGCGCGGCGGGCCCGGCCTCCGGCCCCGGCTCCGGGCCCCTCCGCGCCGCCCGCAACAGCATCGAGCTGCGGCGCGGCTCCTGCGTGCGCACCACCGGCGAGGAGCTGTGCAACGGCCACGGGCTCTGGGTGAAGCTGACCAAGGTGCGCCCCGCCGCGGCCCCCGGGGCTGGGAGGCCCCGGCTGCACCCCCCCCCCCGCCTCCCTCCCCGCGCCGAGCTGGCATTGCGTCCGGCGGTGCCCTTTGCCTTGGGCTGGGCAGCTCCCTGACGCCCGCCCCCCCCGTTGGACGCCTCTCCCGGCAGGAGCAGCTGGCCGAGCACCTGGGCGACTGCGGGCTGGACGAGGGCTGGCTGCTGGTGTGCCGCCCGGCCGAGGGCGGGGCCCGCCTGGTGCCCATCGACACCCCCGACCACCTGCAGCGGCGCCAGCAGCTCTTCGGCGTGGACTACCGCCCGCTGCTCAGGTGTGGCACTTGGAAGGGCGGGGCCGGGCCCGAAGAGTTGGAAAGTGGTCTGGCACCGCCCTTTAGGTGGGACCGGAGCGAAGGTCGGGTTCAGAGCAGGAAGGGGTGGGGCCTGAAGGAGGGGGTGGGGTGGGGTGGTTTGCAGAAGTTGGAGCTCAGGATGAAGGTTTCAGGCCTGGGGGGGTGGAGGGGAAGGAGGGGGATTGTCCTGCTGGGCACTGATGCCTCCCCATCCCACCCCGCAGATGGGAACAGGTGGTGGACCTGACCTACTCCTATCGCCTGGGATCGAGGCCCCAGCCCGCGGAGGCGTACACGGAAGCTGTCCAAAGGCTCCTGTGAGTGAGCTGGGATGGGGATGGGGAGGGGGAGCTCAGGTCTGGGCCCGCCCTAACTAAGGACAGTGGGATTGCTTAGCTATGTGCCCCCGACGTGGACCTACGAGTGCGACGAGGACCTGATCCACTTCTTGTACGACCACCTGGGCAAGGAGGATGAGAACCTGGGGAGCGTGAAGCAGTATGTGGAGAGCATAGACGTCTCCTCCTACACGGTGGGTGCTGGGCCGCCTCCCGCCCCGAGTAAGCGGCCATCACATCTTCCTTGACCCAGAGCCCTCGCCTCTAGACCAGGGTTAAACCTGAATCCCCATTGCCCCAGACTCCGTGCAGCCCCATCCGGGAAATCCTATAGGAACCCAGACAGTTCCACTCATGCCGGCTTCGCGTTTAACCCAGAGCCACTGTGTCACCGCTCCTCCCCGACCCGAAGCACATTCCCAGTGCAGGGAATGGGGGTCGACACTGACTCCACCGCTCTGTCCCTCCCCAGGAGGAGTTCAATGTGTCCTGCCTGACAGACAGCAATGCAGACACCTACTGGGAGAGCGATGGATCCCAGTGCCAGCACTGGGTGCGGCTTACCATGAAAAAGGGCACCATTGTCAAGTGAGTGGGCTCCCGAGTAGGAGGGGGTCGGGGAGCCACGTGTCTGTGGGTGTACAGAGACCCACATGTGAACTCTGTCCCCCTAGGAAGCTGCTGCTCACAGTTGATACCACAGATGACAACTTCATGCCCAAGAGGGTGGTGGTCTATGGGGGCGAAGGGGACAACCTGAAGAAGCTGAGTGACGTGAGCATTGACGAGTGAGCAGGCTGGCCTGGGCGGGCCGGAGGCGGGCATGATCCTAGCCGTGGGGACTGGCCCGGCTTGGAAGGTTGGGTGAAATCCCAGAGATCCTGGAAGGCAAGGAGTGCCCAAAGTGTCTAACGTCTGTCTCCTCAGGACTCTGATCGGGGATGTCTGTGTCCTGGAGGATATGACTGTCCACCTTCCCATCATTGAGATCCGCATTGTGGAGTGCCGAGGTGGGGCTTAAGGCTGTAAGGAGGGACGAGGAGCCCCATTGCATAGATGGGGGCTAGCTGGAAGTGAATGCGGGGAAGGGGGTGGGCTTAGGGTTGAGATGAAGGTGAGAGCCGAACTAACTCCAGGATTTGAAACTCTGGGGCCTGAGCCAGGTGGAAGGTACCAGGGTTCAGACCTGCCTTAAAGCCATAGAGATTCTAAGGCTCACCTGGAAGAGGAACTGAGAGGGGACCCACAGGCTTTCCAGCAGTTAGAGTGGTGGACGGGGGACCAACAAAGAATATAATAATCAGAAATAGCTAAGAAGTGGATCTCAAAGGTCCCAAGTACTTAGGGGCAAAAGGAAATATTCTCAGGACTGAGGCCAAGGAGGCAACAGGCACAGCAAGTGACCCCGCTCTGTCTCCTCCCAGATGACGGGATTGACGTGCGTCTTCGGGGCGTCAAGATCAAGTCATCTAGACAGCGGGAGCTCGGGTTGAACGCAGACCTTTTCCAGCCGGCCAGCCTGGTGCGCTATCCACGCCTGGAAGGCACTGACCCAGAAGTCCTGTACCGCAGAGCTGTCCTCCTGCAGAGGTGGCTGTGGCCCTGGGCCTGCCAGGCCCTCCCTCCCCTCCCCTCCCCCCGTCCTGTCTGTGTGGAGGAGTTCCCCAGGTTATATCGTAAGCTGTTCAGCTTCAAGTGTCAGAGCAGCCCCGGGGCCCTGGCCGCTACTGTACCCGTGTGTCGGGGACTGAGGGGGTCTGCCATCCGTGCCAAACTCTTTAGCTGCAGTTCCCTTTACCCACCCCCCCCCCCAGATTCATAAAGATCCTAGACAGCGTCCTGCACCACCTGGTACCTGCCTGGGACCACACGCTGGGCACTTTCAGTGAGATTAAGGTGAGCCTAGCCCACCCAGTGCTGGTCTTGGCAGTGGGCTCCCCTTTCTGCTCATGCAGTCGTTCACTCTGCAGCAGAGAGTCTTTAAAACCTTTGCTGGGCTCTGGGTACGTAGGAAGAAAGCCAGACTCAGATAGTCAAAATGTAGTCTTTCTGGAGCTGTTCCCCAAGTAGCCTGTGAAATGCACAAGCGCTGGGGGCGGAAAGGTGACAGGTTGCATAAGAGGTGTATCCTGGGAGTTCCTAGCAACTCTTAGAAGGCCTGAGAGGCATACTAGCAGCATCTAGAGGCTGTGATTATAGCAGGGGAGGAGGCCGGGAGGGAGTGGGCAGGAAGCAGAGGGCACTGTGGACCAGGCTGTGAAGCAGGGACTCCGTCCAAACCAGGTCGGTGAAGCCATTGAAAGGCTTTAAGTAAGTTATGACAACGTTGGATTTTTTCTGTTGTAGAAAGCTCCCCCTGGTGGCTGGACTAAGGGAGGGACTGGAAGCATGGACAGGGGTGGACTAGGCGTGGGCTGGAATGGTGGGATTGGGTCCAGGCGGAGGGGAAGGTTCCAGGGCCTGGACAGGGGCCGACTGCCCACCAGTCCTGCTCCGGTTACTTTTCTCACCAGCAAGTGAAGCAGTTCCTGCTGCTGTCACACCAGCGGCCAAGCCTGGTGGCCCAGTGCCTGCGGGACTCAGAGAGCAGCAAGCCCAGCTTCATGCCTCGCCTGTACATCAACCGGCGCCTCGCAATGGAGCACCGTGCCTGCCCCTTAAGGGACCCTGCCTGCAAGAACGCTGTCTTCACCCAGGTCTGGACTGCCTGGGCTGGTACCGGGGGAGGGCCAGCGAGGGGCTCAGGAGGCTGGGTCAAGAGGTACCTGAGCAAGGTCTCTGGGCAAGAATGGCGCTAGGTCTTGACACAGACTCCTGCAACTCCCTGCCCTTCCCCCTGCCCCAGGTTTATGAAGGCCTCAAGCCCTCTGACAAGTATGAGAAGCCCCTGGACTACAGGTATGGCATGAGGCCGGATGGCCTACTCAGAGCAGATGTGCACGGACACACCCACACACTGCCTCTGGCACTCGCACCCTTGCCCCCTGGAGCCCTCCTCCTGGCTGGTGGCGGGACTGGTGAATCATCCTGAGCCCTGGCCCAGCATGGTGACAGGTCCACCCCATTTGCAGGTGGCCCATGCGCTATGACCAGTGGTGGGAGTGTAAATTCATTGCCGAAGGCATTATTGACCAAGGTGAGGCCCTGGGGGAGGACTAAGCTAGAGTGGTGGAGGCTTCAGGGGGCCTGCTTTTATTATTCCGTTATTGGGGCTGGAGCTCTGAGCGCCCCAGCTGAGGGCATCTGTCTGTCATTTCAGGGGGCGGCTTCCGGGACAGCCTCGCAGACATGTCCGAAGAGCTGTGTCCTAGCTCGGCAGACACCCCCGTGCCTCTGCCCTTCTTTGTGCGCACGGCCAACCAGGTACTCCCGCCCTCCCCGCCCTTTGTCTCTGCAGCCCTCCCAGGTACCAGCTGAGCTGGAGAGGGAGCAGAAGAGGGTCCACGTTGCCCAGGACTGCTTCTGGGCAGATGGGGAAGGGGAGCCATTAGGGATCATTCCGAGTCCCCAGGGAAAGGTGTTCAGAGAAGTCTTTGGGAAATCTCAGACAAGACGGTAGGTCCACCCCCTGCCATGCTGACATCCCTGTCCCGGTGGCAGGGCAATGGCACAGGTGAGGCCCGGGACATGTATGTGCCCAACCCCTCCTGCCGAGACTTTGCCAAGTACGAGTGGATTGGACAGCTGATGGGGGCCGCCCTGCGGGGAAAGGAGTTCCTGGTGAGTAGCCTAACCTGCAGCCATCAGCCTTGGGCCTGGAAGGAGGAAGGACCAGCCAAACCGGGGCAGCTCAGGATGCGAAGACGTTACTGAATGTTTGTCCCGCAGGTCCTGGCTCTGCCTGGCTTTGTGTGGAAGCAGCTGTCCGGTGAGGAGGTGAGCTGGAGCAAGGACTTCCCGGCCGTGGATTCTGTGCTGGTGAGTCGGGCGTGGAGCTGGTGCTCCCCCTGCCCAGCCCCTGGGGGTTGCTGCTCCCCAGGGCCGCCCTGAACCTCCTCTTGCCACACGCATGCTCCCTCTCCAGTCCCATCTGCTCTCATTGTCTCCACTCCCCATGGTCTGGTGACTCCTAAACCTTCACCTCTCACCCCACTTTCTCCCCGAAGCCTGGGCCATATGTGCATCGGTCTGCTGGATGTCTGCTCTATGATGGCACCTCAAGTTCAGCACACACTTCATCTCCCCACTCTACTGCCCCCTGGACCTCCCTCTCTCCGAACAGCACTGCCACCCACCCTGTCCCCTGCCGAGGCCCTCAGCCTCATTCTTCACTCCTCTTCCCTCTCCTCCCATATTCTGTCACACCTGGAATCTGTCTGCTACTACCCCATCTTACTGCTTCAGTTCAGGCCCCTTCCGTCCTAACCCAGCCACTAACTGTAGAGGCTGTGTCCCTATCTACTCTTACCCTCTGCTCTCCGGCAGCCAGAGTATTTTATTTCACACTCACTTCACCTCTTCAGTGGCTCGGCTCTGGGATAAAATACAAAACCCAGAAAGACCTTACGTGACCCAGGTATACCCGGCCACTTGGTTCACGTTCAGGTGCCAGCCAAACAGATTCCTTAAGCCTTTTGTTCTTCCACCTCTTTCCAGTATCCTCTCCCCTGACTTCCTTGTGGCCAGCCTATTCCTAGCCATCTTTTGGGTCTCCACACAGATGCCATTTCCTCCAGGATGCCTTCCCTGATCGCCGAGCCTGTCACATGTTGTCTTGTCACTTTCACAGCCCGTGACTGACGCCCTCACTTCTCCGCGGCCGGCGCGGGGACTTCCTTGCCTGGCTGGCTGTCCTGCTTCCCTGTGAACATCGTGAGGAAAAATGGCTGTTTCCATAATGAAAAGCTGACCTTCCTGCCTCCCTCCCACCCCTAGGTGAAGCTCCTGGAAGTGATGGAAGGCATGGACAAGGAGACATTTGAGTTCAAATTTGGGAAGGAGCTAACATTCACCACTGTACTGAGTGACCAGCAGGTGGTGGAGCTGATCCTGGGTGGCACAGGCATCGTGGTGGGATATGAGGACCGTTCCCGTTTCATCCAGCTGGTACAGAAGGCACGGCTAGAGGAAAGCAAGGAACAGGTACTGCCCAGAGGCCAGGAGAACACAGAGCTTTGGACAGGAGCCCAGACCTCAGCCTGATAGGCCACCAGTTCCCAATCCCAGGAACTCTGGCCCCCGTCCTCCCTCTGCCCCACCTTCCCGCCGGCCGGTGGAATACAGAGATGCTCCCAGAGCTGAGCCAAGACCCTGCCCCCCACTATCGCCATGAGTGCAGGCCAAGTGGCTCCGCCACACACCGAGCTGGGAGCTGTGCCCTCTTCCCCCTCCCCAGGTGGCAGCCATGCAGACAGGTCTGCTGAAGGTGGTGCCGCAGGCTGTGCTGGACTTGCTGACCTGGCAAGAGTTAGAGAAGAAGGTGTGTGGGGACCCCGAGGTCACTGTGGACGCTCTGCGCAAGCTCAGTGAGTGTGGGGCAGGGCGGGGCAGCACCAGGTGGGGCTGAAGGGTTATGTCTGTTGGGACAAGAATGAATCCTGGCCTTGTCACCACCAGCCCGCTTCGAGGACTTCGAGCCGTCTGACACACGGGTGCAGTATTTCTGGGAGGCACTGAACAACTTCACCAATGGTCAGTGGTAGAGGGCGGAGTGATGCCTGGTCTGACCTCACTTGTGGGATGCAGAGTCAGGCACTGACTTCCTTCTCCATCCAGAGGACCGGAGCCGCTTCCTCCGCTTTGTCACAGGCCGTAGCCGCCTGCCTGCGCGCATCTACATCTACCCAGACAAGCTGGGGTGAGTGCGGAGGGGGGTCTGAAGGGGCTGTGGCCAGCCTGCTGCCCAGCACCCCCCCATACATGTCAGACCCTGCCCCGTGCCCCTCACTCTTCCTGATCTCTGGCCCCTCCAACCTCCAGCTGCGAGACCACCGACGCGCTGCCCGAGTCTTCCACCTGCTCCAGCACCCTCTTCTTACCGCAGTACGCCAGGTGGGTTTCCTGGGCTCGAGCCCAGAGGTGGGGAGCGGGAGAAAGATGACGTCCTAGGGTGGATGAATGCCAGTGATGGGGGCCTCTCACCTGGCACTGACAAACTCCCTGCCCCCGCAGCGCCAAGGTGTGCGAGGAGAAGCTCCGCTATGCCGCTTACAACTGTGTGGCCATCGACACCGACATGAGCCCTTGGGAGGAGTGAGTCGGCTACCTCCTGTGGGCAGCAATGTCTCTCTCTGCCTCGCCTGGGGCAAGACAGCTCACCTGGACCAGCTGGGCAGGATGTGAGTCGATGCGCTCGGAAAGAGCCAGCACACGGCCTCTGTGCGCAGCTGCAGAGCGGGCGGTGGCTGACACTGGTGGCCCAGCCCCGCGGACGCACAAGCCCTAAGCGTGCTCGGCTTGCTTCGGAGTTATTTTGCCTTTGTGAGAGGGAGCCGTCCACAAGCCCAGCACGAGCTGCCAGGCCCGAGTTACTTGAAAGAGGCCTTCTAGTCCCTGCTCCCCATGGACTCTGCTTCAGTATTTGGCTCCTCTCTTTGTTTATCCTTGTTTTCCTCTGGCTTCAGCTTGGACTCAATACAAAAACTATGGAGGGCGGTGGAATCTCCTCTCCACACAAGGTATCAGGGATGCATAAGGAGTGATGGTCTTCCTTCTCAGTCACCCGCCCCAAGAATGAAGCAACTGAACACCCTCCTCATACACTTACCTTTTCCTCCGCTCCCTCAACACCCGCGGTGTGAGCTCCCTCCTCTTCCTCCAACCGTCTCAACTGACGGAAGTGCCACTACCTCCCCTGGCTCAGAACCTGCATCCACTCAACATCAAATCTTACTGCTCCCACGCCCATATTAATCACTTCTGCATCACCACCAGCCTGACCCCCGTCCGCTGGTTCACTCCCAAGACTTTGCACAAGTGAAGGCCAGGCGTGGCCTCTGAAATCTTCAATAGCTCCTCGGTACCCACTCTCAAAGCCTGGACTTCAAACCTCCTTCTAGGCCTTACGGACATCTCTGCTCCTCTCCCTCACAAAAGGGCCTCCAAGACACTCCATCAAAGAATGTCTTGCACATGGGAAAAGTTAAATAAATGGGTGAATTCATTCCCTTGGAATGTGTTTATTGGGCTCTTGAGGGATGTTTGAGGAGACTTTTCCAGGAGTGGTGGGCTTCTTAGTGGCAAACATTAAGTCTGGAACTGAGAGGGAAATGAAGACCCCGCTGCTCAAAGGGAAGAGGAAGTTGGCCTACCATCCTCTGGGATGGGTGTGGTGATGTGGAGGATATGCGACCTCCTTCAGGAACCAAGTGGGCAGAAGAATTTGACATAGAGGGCAAGCCCTGAGGTGGCCGATAAACCTCCCAGGTCAGAATTTTGATAGAAGAGGAGGCAACAGCATTGCTGCCCACCCCCCCATGCCACCTCCACAGAGTGCCCCCGGAGAGAAATGCAGATATAGTCCCTCCCTCTCACAGTGGGAAGCCACCTCAAAGGGTCCCAAGTGAAGTGGCATGTGGAGTGGGGTTAGGTGAGGGGTGTCCTGTTGCTCCCACCCTCCCCCGGGCTGTGTGCACCCTGAGGCCTATCTCCCATAGCTCTGAGTCTAACTCCCCGGGTGAGTCTTGCAGCTGCCCAATCCCTGTGCTTCGGGTGGCCCACAGGAGACACCCCTGACCCCTCTGGCAGCCTCTTCCATGGGCTGGAGCTAAAGGGGCTGGAGCCCCAGAGGTTTTTCCTCACTCCCCTCCAGCCCTGCTCTTCCCAGCAAGTTCCCGCCCAGCCGAGGCACACCTTCCCGTTTTCTGGGGAAAACCTGGCCGGCACCAACCTGCAGGAGGCAGTCCATCTCTGTGTCTGTTACTGGCCATAGGAGTCTTTGGTCCCTCTTTTAACAAATTGGACTCACAATGCATTATATATTTTACAGCTTGCTTTTCATTTAATCACTCAATGAATGCATCAAGCATGTATGTTAGGCACCATAGCAGGTTCAAGGGGTAAAATGGTACCTAAACATAATTTTTGCCCTCTTGGGATTTACACTTTAATGGAAGAGACACATAGTAAACAACGGCAAAAACAACATTTAGTAGCGCGTAAGAGCTCAAGGGAGAAGTGGAGGGAGCTATTGTTAGAGGACCGTACGGGATGGACATTAAATCCTGAGGGAGAACAACTCACAAAGGCCGGCTGAGGAGCATGTCCAGCTCTGGGGTGAAGGGAGAGAGAAGAGACTCCAGCCTTAGAGGGCCATTTAGGATTTTGCAGGGGAGAGACAGAATTAGATTTGGGTTTGGTAGCTGTATAAAGAATGAATTGAGAGGGAGACATAAGGCAGGGAGTAACCTAAGCAGGAAATGATGGTCACTGAGACCATTTTAATCAATATTTTTATTGACTGTATTGTATTACATTATAAGGGATTTTCATACTATTTATTAATTTAAAACCCTCTACAGATGGACATAAAGGTTGTTTATAAATTTTTGGTATTGGAAACTACAAATGTTACAATAAACATTCTTATGCATATATCCTTGCATACCTATTTGATTATTTCCTTAGAATAACTAAAATCCCTTCATCATGCCAAAACCGGTTTGGCTCAGTGGAAAGAGCGTCGGCCTGCAGACTGAAAGGTCCCAGGTTCGATTCCGCTCAAGGGCATGTATCTTGGTTGCGGACACATCCCCAGTAGGGGGTGTGCAGGAGGCTGCTGATCGATGATTTTCTTTCATTGATGTTTCTAACTCTCTGTCTCTCTCTCTTCCTCTCTGTAAAAAATGAATAAAATATATATTAAAAAAATAAAATTAAAATTAAAAATAAAATCCCTTCATCAAACTGCCAAATTACAAGAATATATCAGTTTTCACTACCTTTAGTGTCTATTTCCTAAACTCTTACCATCCTTGACTATTAACACTTAAAAATATTTTTTGATAATTTAATGAGCTGAAAAATGAATGGTATGATTAATTTTTATTTTTTAATGTTTTTTATTGATGCTTTTACAGAGAGAAAGGGAGAGGGATAGAGAGTTAGAAACATCGGTGAGAGAGAAACATCAATCAGCTGCCTCCTGCACACCCCCTACTGGAGATGTGCCCGCAACCAAGGTACAGGCCCTGACAGGAATCGAACCTGTGACTCTTCAATCCACAGGCCGACACTATCCACTGAGCCAAACTGGTTAGGACCATTTTCATCGTTTTGATTATTTACTATATTGAGCAATCATTTCTCTTCTTTACGAACTGCCTTATATGTCTTTTTGTCTGTTTTTCTGTTGGTTTGATTATACTTTTCTGGTTGATTGATTGATTTTGATTTTGAAAGTAAGCTTATTAAAGCTGGGGACAGTGAAACAAGGAAAGGCCTAGGACAGAAGAAGCAACAGGAGAGAACCTAAGTGGAGGTGCGTTGGCTGTCTAGAAATTTTAGGAGAAAAAAGTGAGGCAAAGGAGGCATTGGAGACAGCGAGTTCAGGGGGTAGCCCGGGATGAGCTGCCACTGCCCATTGCTCCCGTAGTTGTAAGTCTCATGGGGACCCTTAGAGTTTAGGACAAAGAAAATTGACTCAAAATGAAAATTCGAGTAGGTGTGTGTTCCAGGGAGGGCACACATTTTCTTACTGATTTATAACAATCTTCGCATAGTACTAAAAAAGTCCATTGTACCAAAATAAGGTACCACGCTAAGTGCTATACATCTGTTATCTGTTTTATCTTCTGTATAGTTCTATGAAGTAAGCACTATTAGTATGTCCACTTCTAGATGAGAAACCTAGAGCAAAATGAAATAAGTAACTTGCCTGGGTCACATAAGTAGTAATTGATAAATCTAGAAATTGGACGATGGTCTGCCAGCTCCACAGCCTGCTGATGTGGTAACCAAGGTGCCTTAACTTCTATATTAACCCCTTCATTGTGTTAGATATGTCGTCATTGTTTTTCCAGTCTGTACGTTGCCATTTAATTTCATAAATATTCTTTCCTAATATACAAAATTTTTAATTTTTATGAATTCAGAATCTTTATGGTTTCTTCCATAAAGACTGTCACCAGGGGAGACAATATGGTAAACTAGTGAAGAGCACATTCTCTAGAGTCAGCCTGCCTGCATTCATATCCTAGCTTTACCACATCCTCGCTGTTAACATCATGAATCTATTAGACAACTGCTGGGCCTGTGTACAAAAATAAAATATAAATATTTTTATGCCTGCTGTTGGTTGCCAAACTATAGTTTCTCTTTCCCCTCTAAAAATAATAATTCCCCTGCCGCATTGACAAGTCCACAGCCAAACAGAGTGGATGAATATTGTGACATGGCCAGCCAATTCCCAGAGAGAGAGACATCTCTTGCAGATAGACTGTGGGAAGAGTATTTCTGAGCCAAAGCCCAACTTTTGAAAGGCTGTGTTTTGTTTTTGTTTTTTTGTCTCCCATTGTTCAAAGAGACCTTTAGAGATTGACCTTTTCAAACCCTCCTACAACATACAAGCACATACACACAAACGCCTCTAGCAGAAGAAATATGAGCTGGAAACAAACAGGGAACAGCCTGTGTTCAATAAGCATTTATCAAGTACTTCCCATGTGACTATTAAATAAAAATAAACAATAAGCATGAGGTTAGGCATGAGATATAATATAAATGGACGTCATAAGAAGGAATGTTCAGGAGAAGAGATGTCAGTGACCCCGGCCTTTTCCCAACGCCAAATGGAAAGTCAGGAAAACATAAAAGTTTTTAAAATTCATTCACTATTATTTACTTAGCATATCCCAGGTCCTGTGGTAGGAAATGTCCTGTTCTGGGAAGAGAAGCAAATAAGGGTTTCCAGTGTGATAGAGAAGACATGAAAGAGGGGATGACAGTCCTTTATGGTGAGTGCCATAAGGAAGCAGTAGAAACAGTGGGAGCCGGAAAGAAGGAATCTATAGGCAGCAGCTCTTAAAACACACTCTGTGGACCTCTGGGAGTCGGTCCCCAGGACACTTTCAGGGCATCTGTCAGGTCAAAACTATTTTCTTAATAATACTAAAACACTATTTGCCTCTTTTATTATATGGACATTTACACTGATGGTGCAAAAGCAATAATGCAAAACTGCTGATGCCTTACATGGATCAAAGCAGCGATACCACACTGTGTCCACAGTTACTGCCACACACTTGCAATAAAAATAATAAAGCAAAGTAAGTTTCACTTAAGAATGTCCTCGATGCGTGTGCCCCGGGAGAGCCGTGTGCCCCAGGGGGGGGCAGTGTGCACAGGAGAGCCGTGTGCCCCAGGGAAGCGGTGGGACCCGGGGGAGGGGGGCGGTGTGAACTGGAGGAGGAGCGGATTCTATTCCTGTGGTCCTGAGATGGTCACCATAAAACAAGCAGACTGCCAAATGTCAGCAGGGAGGGGAGGGAGATCTGGGGGAGATGGGAGATCAACCGAAGGACTGGTATGCACGCATATAAGTAGAACCAACGAACATAAAACTCTGGGGAGGGAGGGCATGTATGGGAGGTGGGATGGGGGGCAATGGTAAGCTATGTACACATATAATACCTTAATAATTTTTTTTTAAATGGGGAAAAAAAGAATGTCCTCGATGATGCAATAAAATAAATTTATTAAATCTTGTTCATTGGGTACATTTCTTTTTAATATTCTATGATGAAATAGGAAATGAACATGTAATACATGTGCATACTAAAGAACTATGATGATTGTCTCCAGAAAAAGCATTGCCTGAATGTTTGATTTATGAACTACTGCTTTTTTCTTATGGCACTATATTTATTTGAAAAAACAGTTGACAATCAAGGCCAACAAATTGTCAAAATGGAGTAAGCCAGCCTCTTCAAGGAAAGCCACTAACAGTATTTGTTGACAGTGATAATAGTTGAGCTTTCAAAAGAAAATCAGAAGTTTGGAAAAGTTGTATCTGTCATCAGTTTTCCAGCTTTCCAATATTTAAGGACTTTTCTGATGAAATTAGTGGTGACAGCAACAAATGTTATTTTTAAAATACTGTATGGGGGACAGGGGGCTGTGGGAGTCAATAGGGGAAGAGTACTTACATAATACTTTCAACAATAAAGAATTATTTTTAAAATATTGTATAAAATAAGGGCAAGAGAAATAAAGGAAAAATAAACAAATGGAATTACATCAAACTAAAAAGCTTCTGCACAGCAAAAGAAACCAGCATCAAAATGAAAAGAGAACCACTGTATGGGAGGACATATTGGCTAATGATGCATCTGATAAGGAGTTAACTTCCAAAATATATAAAATACTCATACAACTCAACAGAAGGAAGACAATCCAATTAAGAAATGGGCAGTCTGGCCAATGTGGTTCAGTTGGTTGAACATCGTCCCATGCACTAGGAGGTTGCTGATTCGATTCCCAGTCAGGGCACATGCCCAGGTTGCAAGCTTGATCTCCAGTAGGGGCTGTGCTGGAGGCAGCTGATCAATGTTTTCTGTCATTGATGTTTCTATCTCTCCCTCTCTGAAATCAATAAAAACTTAGTTTTTTAAAAATGGACTGAGTAGACACTTCTCCAAAGAGGACATACAAATAGCCAAGAGACTTATGAAAAAAAAATGTTTATCACTAATCATCAGAGAGATGCAAATTAAAATGACAATAAGGTATCATCTCATACCTGTCAGAACAACAAGTGCTGGCAAGGTTGTGGAGAAGAACACTGCTGGTGGGAATGCAGACTGGTGCAGCCACTATAAAAACAATATGGATGCCAAAGCCAGTTTGGCTCAGTGGATAGAGCGTCGGCCTGCGGCCTGAAAGGTCCCAGGTTCAATTCTGGTCAAGGGCATGTACATTGGTTGCGGGCACATCACCAGTAGGGGGTGTGCAAGAGGCAGCTGATTGATGTTTCTCTTTCATCGATGTTTCTGACTCTCTATCCCTCCCCCTTCCTCTCTGTGAAAAATTAATAAAATATATTTTTTTAAAAACGATATGGCATTTTCTCCAAAAAAAAAGGAACTGACCCAGTGATCCCACTTATGGGAATATAACCTAAGAATCCCAAAACACCCGAAAGAATGTATGCACCCCTATGTTATTTATAATAGCTAAGATCGAGAAATAGCCCAAATGCCCATCAGTAGACGACTTGATAAAAAAAAGCTGTAGTACATTTACACAGTGGAATACTATGCTGCTGTGAAAAAAGAAGGATATCGTACCCTTTGAGACAGCATGGAGGGACCTAGAGAGTATTATGCTAAGTGAAATGAGCAAGTCAGAGAAAGATAAGTATCATAGGATTTCACTCATATGTGGAATCTAATTAATAAACTGATGAACAAAATAGATTCAAAGACATGGAAGCATGGAATAGGCTGACGAATCTCAGAAGGAAGGGGAAGAGGAGGGGACAGCTAATGAAGGTGGAGGGGGACATCTGTAATACTTTCAACAATAAAGATAAAATTTTTAAAAAATTGTCAACATTGAGAGGATCTACATAACTCAGTGAACCAATATTTTACAAATCTGAATTCTCCGCCTTTTCCCCAATTGCCTCAGCGACCTCCTGTGTGCCATCATTCACTCTCCCCCACCTTACCTCCCTTCAGTCATATTGACTTCTTTTGGTGTTCTTCGAACATGCAGTCTCCCTTCAGTGCCTTTGTACTTGCTGGCCAGTCTTCTTGGAAGGCTCTCACCCAAGATCTCCACTTGGCTCACTCTCTTCAAGCTGTTCAGTGTCACTGACTCAGTGAGGTCCTCCTTGACGGATCTCCTCCCAACCCCCCACTCTTTTGATGGCTGAATGTGGATGTGTTCCGTGCAGTAACACTGTAGTCTGCCCCGTTGGACCTCATGGATACAGAAAGCCCTGGCCTTGCAAAGGCATTTGATGATTTCTCCACGGGCTGGTCCAAAATTGCGGTTCCCACGTGAGCGCTCTTTTCACGGAGTGCTAGTCGGAACCAGGTTCTAGAAGGAGAACTCCCTGAAGGATGACCGTGATCTTTTCCGATCTGTGGGTACCAGGAGCCCAGCGCCGGGAGGGACCCTCAGCGGTGTGGGTGGCTTGTGAATGAAGAGCAAGGGCGGCCCCGCCCACTTTCCCCGCTGGAGGTGCGCGCGCTTCCGGTCCTCCATCTGCCGCTCGGCACTCGTCTCGTCCGGTCCCGCCCCATCGATCAGCTCGGCCGGCGCGCGCCTGCGCCTTCGGCTGTCAATCGGAGGCGGCGTGCAGAGAGCCGGGAGCCGCGGCGCGCCGGGAGCTGAGGTAAATCTGTGGCTTTTGCGCTGCCAGGCCGCCCTCGAGCCGCCGGGCGAGGGCGTGGAGCCCGGTGGTGGCCACCTAGCCCCGCTTCATCTGAGCGAGGCGGCTCCTCGGGCCTCGCCCAGGAGGGCCTACGCGGGTACACGGGGGGTGCAGAGTCCTAGGGTCGCCGGCCGGCTCGAGTCCCTGCGCGACCCGGCCGGAAAGCCCAGCGTCCAAACTAGAAGAGAACCTGGGGAGAACCCGAGCCAGCCCCCTGGTGCAGCAGGTGGAGAAACTGGGTTTCAGGGTCTGCTGACGGTACGGCGAGTGGACCCCACACACCCAGGACCAAGGCGCCCTTAGCGCAGTGCCCGGACCCCTCCCGCGTGGGCCCCGCGTTCATTATCCTGCCTGTCCGCCGTCGTTTAGGGGCCACGCGGTGACCTATAAAATGGCACGCAGTAAGTTCCGTGCGGGAGGTCGCCTGGGACAGTGTTTTTCCTGGCCCGGTTGCCGAGGGATTAGGCCGCGGTGCTGCGATGGAAGCGCGTCTGAGGCGCCCGGACCGCCGCCTCTGGAACGTGAGAGGCCGCGGAGGGACCCTTTGCCTTCGCTCCCATCCCTCTGGGTCGTGGCAGTGCGGCCCGCCTGGTGGCGCGGACAGTCCTGACCATGGTTATCATCACCCAGGGCCTCCCGGAGGGCGAGAACCCGGCCCCCGGGGCGTGGGCTCTGCCGGCTGCGCCTCTGCTCTGGCTCGGCTCCTGCCCGGGGCGGAGGGGTTCACCGGCGCACCGGCCCCAGCACCGGTGCCTGGCGTCGCGGGAGCTGCGAGAGGTCCCGGGAGTGCGGTGGTGGCCAACACAGCCCTGCCTTCAGGGACCGCACGGGAAATAGACATTGAAACCTGTGGGCACTAACGCCTGTAAAGGCGGAGGGTGTCTGGACACCGTAGAGAGCAGCTCCGAAGGGGGAAGGAGTCGCTTCTCCCAGGAGGGTGGGAAGGATTTTAGGAATGACTTTTTAGGCCAGGCGATTCTTATAAACTGAGTCTTAAGAGTTTAATAGGTGACTACCAGGCCCAGGAGAAAGGCACCTAGGAAACAAGAATAGTAACCGTAAAACAGAATTATACAACAGCATCAGTCGGTTGGCAGCCTCTCGTAATACCTCACTTTTATGGCGCTTGCTCTGGGGTTGGCATTATTTTGTGCGCTTTACGTAGCTTGGCTCGTTTACGCTTCACAACAACTCTGTGAGGTAGAAGCTGTCATTATCCTCGCGTAGAGAATGAAGAAAGCCGAGGCAGAGGAAAGTGGGTAGCTTGCCCTGGCTGCCGCAGCTAATACGTGGTGGAGCCGGATGGAATTCACACCCCGGTTGGCTCAAGAGCCTGGGAACTTAAGCACCAGGCTCCTTTCTGGGAACTGAGGACACCAAGAGTTGCAAATGTCAGACCCCTGGTCACATCGCCTGTAAATGGCAGAACCACAACTCAGACTCAGGTGTTTTGACTCCGGAAGGACCAGTGCTCTATTCTTTTTTATTATTATTATTGTCTAAAGTTTTACATAAGTCTTTTTTCCCAATTTACTCCCCCTCAAGCCATTCCCACCCCCAGGCAAGCCCCATCGCCCCAGTGTCTGTGTCCACTGGTTATGCTAACATGCATGCGTACCAGTGCTCTATTCATAATAAGGTCAGATGTGATGGGAGTTATACAGTGCCAAATTGAAGTTAAATTCTAACTGAGTTCATGCTTGCTGCAATCGAAATTACCATGTCTTTAAGTGTGGATATTGTTCAAGAGCCTTCATTTTGAGTGGAAGTACTGCAGTTTAGATATTAATGTGAGGGACCCATGACTGATCATAATTATGGTAAAGGTGCAACATTACTTGTCAATTTTATGTTAAATAAATTTCTTTTTCTGAACATTGCATTTCACACTTGTATTAAAAAGGTTGCATTATTTGTTGTAAGTCCAAAAGTCAAAGAATACTTTTATTTTTATTTTATTTTTAATCCTCATCCGGGATATGTTTAAAGAGAGGAAGGGAGAGAGAGAAACACCTATGTGAGAAACATTGATTGGTTGCCTCCCAGATATGCTCTGACCTGGGAATGAACCCACAACCTAGGTATGTGCCCTGACTGGAATTGAACTCACAACCTTTTGGTGTACAGGACCATAGCCTACATAGAAATAGCATTATTAGTGTGTATGCTTCTATTTTTGTTACTTTCTTCCCTGTTAATTGTTTTTCTCTGTGATTACAGTTGGTAAAAATGGAATTTCAAGCAGTAGTAATGGCAGTTGGAGGGGGATCTCGGATGACAGACCTGACTTCCAGCATTCCTAAGCCTCTTCTCCCAGTTGGGAACAAACCTTTAATTTGGTACCCATTGAACCTGCTTGAGCGTGTTGGATTTGAAGGTGAGCTCTGGTAATGAGATGTACATATAAAACTTTTAGAGTGTTTGATCCCAATGGTTTGTCATTTTTATGAGGGTGAGAGAGGAGAGGATAAATGAGAGGAGACTAGGACTCTGTTGACTGGAGACTGGCCTCTTTAAATTAGAAACATAGGAGCACTCTGTTGCTGTGTGAAACAAGGTTGAGAAGATAGCACTAAGTATTCCTGTTTTAGAGCTGGTTTCCACAATAATCTAAAATGAGCTCAGTAAGGATATCAGAAAGAAATTGTGGGGATTAACACATCTCATATTCAATACTTACTGTGAATCTGTATTGCCAAGTTATATATTAAGCACTGGAGTACAGAATTGAAAAGATAATTCAGGCGCTAGCCGGTTTGGCTCATTGGATAGAGTGTCAGCTTGTGGACCAAAAGCAACCAGGTTCAATTCCCGTCAAAGTCATGTACCTCGATTTCAGGGTCCTCTCTGGTTCAGGTCCTGCTTAAGGTGTGTGCAGGAGGCAACTAATCTTTGTGTTTCTCTCATGTCAATATTTCTCTCTGTCTTTCCCTCTTTCTCTTTCACTCTCTAAAAATCAATGGAAAAATATCCTTGGGTGAGGATTTAAAAAAAAAAACACAAGAAAAGATAACGCAGGTCCTGATCTCCATTAGACCTTAAAGTCTAACAGAGAGATACACATATAAATAGATTATCACTGTGTAGTATGGTGAATGTTACAATAGAAGTACATTATAAGTGTTTGGGTATACAGAGGAAGTTGCTTAAGGGATTCAGGGAACACTTCACAGAGTAGCTGACTCTTTTTAAAAATATATATATTTTATTGATTTTTTACAGAGAGGAAGAGAAAGGGATAAAGAGTTAGAAACATCGATGAGAGAAAATCATCAATCAGCTGCCTCTTGCACACCACCTACTGGGGATGTGCCGAAACCAAGGTACATGCCCTTGACCGGAATCGAACCCGGGACCTTTCAGTTCACAGGCCGACGCTATATCCATTGAGCCAAACTGGTTTCAGCAGTAGCTGACTCTTGAGTTAATTCTTGAAACATAGATTATCAGATTGACAAGCAAGGAGAGAGTATTCCATGCAGAAATGATAAGATGAGATACAGACTCATGATCAGCATAGCATGTTCTGACAACTGCTATTCATTCTGTGTGGCTATACTATAAGATATAAGGAGGAAGATTAGATGTAATGAGAGAGGTAAGCAGGGGTCATGCTATAAAGCACATTTCTTCATGCTGAGGAATTTAGATTTTTTCCCCCCTGAAAGCAGTGGATTTAAACAAAAGTATAATGTGGTTAGATTGGTATTTTAGTTATTCTGTGTCAAGCATGTCCTTTGTATCTTTAGATAAACTTTAGAATTAGCTTATCAACATCTACAAAAAGGGTTGGTGGGATTTTGATTATGATTGAATTGATTCTACAGACCAATAGGAAGAAAATTCACATCATAATAATACTGAGTCTTCTGATCCTTGAACATGGTATATCTCTCTATTGATTTATATCTTCTATAATTTCTCTTAGTAATTTTATAGTTTTCCACATGTAGAACTTAAACATATTTTGTTAAATTTATCTCTAAGTAGTTTATATTTTTGATGCTATTATAAATGGTAATTGTTATATAATATCCTAATTTCCGGTTGTTAGTTGCTAATACATAAAAATACAAGTTGTTTTTTTAAATGTTTTTTTTATTGATTTCAGAGAGGAGAGGAGAGGGAGAGAGAGATAGAAACATCAATAATGAGAGAGAATCACCGATTGGCTACCTCCTTAATCCACTGGGGATTAAGCCCTCTACCCGAACATGTGCCCTTGACTGGAATCGAACCTGGGACCCTTCCCTCTCCAGGCCTATGCTCTATCCACTGAGCCAAACCAACTAGGGCAAAAAAATACAGGTTTTTATACTAACCTTTTACCCTACAACTTTGCTTAATACATTTGTTAATTCTGATAGCTTTTTTGTAGATAATTTTAGGATTTTCTGTAATTTGACCTAATTGACATTTGTAGAACATTTTCACTCAATAAAGCAGAATATGCATTCTTTTTGAGTACTTTTACCAAGATAGACTGTATTTTTGGAAATAAAACAGGTCTTAATAAATGTATAAGGACTAGAATCATATAAATTATATTCTCTGACCATGGTAGAGTTAAATTAGACATCAATAACAGAAAGATATCAAGAGAATCCTAAGAATTTGGAGATTAAATCACATACTTCACATAATCTATATGTTTAAGAGGAAATCACAAGGAAAATTAGAAAATATTTTGAATTTACTGAAAATGAAATATACTGTATTAAAATTTGATATAGCTAAAGTTCTGTTTATAGGAAAATTTATAGCATTAAGCACTATATTAGAAAAGAAGAAATTTCTCAAATTATCATTAAAGTTCAGGAACTAGAAAAAAGAGCAAATGAAACCTAAATAAGTAGAAAGGAGATTTTTGAAAAGATAAGACTAGCCCTGGCCATTAAGGCTCAGTTGGTAGGGCAACTTCCTGTGCACTGAAAGGTTGCTGGCTCCATGCCCCAATTGTGGGCTTGATCCCCATTAGGGGTCGTGCAGGAGACAGTTGACTGATGTTTTGCTCTCACATCAATGTTTCTCTCTTCCTTTCTAAAAATCAGTTTAGCCGAAACCGGTTTGGCTTAGTGGTAGAGCGTCGATCTGCGGACTAAAAGGTCCCGGGTTTGATCCCGGTCAAAGGCATGTACATTGGTTGTGGGCACATCCCCGGTGGGGGGTGTGCAAGAGGCAGCTGGTCGATGTTTCTCTCTCATTGACGTTTCTAGCTCTCTATCCCTCTCCCTTCCTCTCTGTAAAAATATCAATAAAATATATTTTAAAAATAAAAATCAGTTTAAAATCTTTAGCCTGGCCAGCTTGGCTTAGTGGTTGTGTCAACCTATAAAGCAGGAGATCTCCATTTGATTCCCAGTTGGGCCACATGTTGGCTCGATCCCCAGTGTGGGACATGCAGGAGGTGGATCAATGATTCTTTCTCATCATTGATGTTTCTGTCTTCTTTTTCCTCTCCCTTCCTCTCTTAAATCAATAAAAATATATCTTTTGAAAAAAATATATATATCTTTTGAAAAAAGAATATTAGATGATTAATTTTTAAAAAGTTAAGAGCAGAAATAAATGAAATATAAAGTGAAGGCATTAGAGAAAAATCAGTAAATTGTTAAGTCTTTAGTTAGATTGATCTAGGAAAAAGAACAATTACTAATAACAGTAATGAGCTGAAACAGGTTTGGCTCAGTGGTAGAATGTCGGTCTGGGGACTGAAAGATCCCGGGTTCGATTCCGGTCAAGGGCATGTACATTGGTTGCGGGCACATCCCCGGTAGGGGGTGTGCAAGAGGCAGCTGGTCGATGTTTCTCTCTCATCGATGTTCCTAGCTCTCTATCTCTCTCCCTTCCTCTCTGTAAAATATCAATAAAATATATTTTAAAAATTAAAATTAAAAAAAAACTAATAACAGTAATGAGAGAGGAGACATATCTACAGATTCTATAGACATTAGAAATATAAGGGAATATTATGAACAACTTTATGGTAATACATTTGATAACCTAGATTTATAGTTTTTTTTAATTGCTTTGGAAGCTACCGTATATGAGTAATTTGAAGGAGTAAAGACTATAAACAGAGATGAGTTAGATTGATACGAAAGCCCGCACCAGCAGTGGAGAGGGCCTAAACTAAAGAAGTAGCATTAAGGATGAGAAGAAGGAACATTTGAGAAAGTTGATGATTAAGAGGAGGGGAAGGAGGAAATAAAGGGAAGAGTTCCCTCTACTTTTTGCTTGTGTGACTAGGCGATGGCATTAACTAGGAAAGGGAATAAGAGACAAGGAACAGGTTTGAATGAGGTTAATGAGTTTAGCTTTGACCACAATGCGTTTGAGGTACCCAATATGTAGTTAGATATAGCACATCCAAAGACTGGATAGAGGTGGTGTTAGATCCTAGGGCCCAGTCTTGTGATCCATTGATCTTTCCACTGTGAGAACTGCCTTCCTGAAACAAACCCAGAACATTTCTATGAAGTAGTGTATGTGACATTGATGTTAAGAGATATGTTTTAGAAGAGATTTTGTTTTTAGAGCTCAGTTGCACAGGTGAAGGACACACCTTAACATACTTTAAAATCTCATAATTTCTGTTAATTACTTTTTTAGGATTCGTCATCTGTAACTTTTTTTTTTTTTTACTTTTGCTATAGATATAGTTAGTTATGCTTAGGGGTGGCCTTTTGTAGTATATTTAATACCCCCTACATAAAATATTCCTTCTCATTAAGGAATTGGAGAGTGCCTACTAAACATAGGATTCTGGAGTTTAATAACCAAGCCATGATTTTAGAGAAGTTAACATAGCCCTTAGCTTTTGTCTCTCTCCATACAGAAAAGTCTTGGTCCAATTATTAGACTGACTTTTTCAGTTAATCCACTCTTTTACTCTATCCACTCTACCTAAAATGTCCTCTCCTTCTCTTTGAAATACTGACTAGCATCATCCACCTTTTCTTCTATGCTTCCACACACTTTGGTTTTCTATATTAGTACTTCTCAATGCCTATTCATGCTGTAGTTAATGGCCTGGGGACTGATCTCTCTGGGAGCAGGTACTATATCTAATTTATTTTTATAACATCAGCATTTTACATACAATAGGTACTAAAGAAATTTTTGTAATATTGCATAATTGTACCCCTGAAACCTGTATAATTTTATTAACCAATGTCACCCCAATAGTTTCAATAAAATTTTTTTAATTAAAAGAAAATTTTTTGTAAATTTATTGTGTCCTCAAAGGCCATCCCTTCCATGATACTTTCCTTAACCATTTCCATGTATAATTTCTTCATATTAAGTTTTTAAAAAATAAGAACCATGTTGAGTTCATTTCTGAGTCCTCAGTGCCTATTCATTCTTTACATATTAAATATATTTGTATTTATTAGATGAATGAGTAAATTAGTGACTAAAAGAAAGCAGAGTAGGGAGAGGAAGAAAGATGGAAAAAAAGGAAGAAGGAAAGTTAAATGATTTGAGGAAGAAAGAAAGAAGAGAAGGAAAGGAAATAGAAAAGAATGCTTACAGTGAAAGGGAGAGATAATTGTGACCTGGAACACTATAATGGACAAGTGGAAATTTTTCCACTATAGAGATGCTAAAATTCAATCTTCAGATATCAGCAACATATGTTATGTTACAGTGGATTTACATTACCCTACCAAATATCATGACAAAACCCCAAGTTTTCTAGCATTGGTTGATAGTTACACGAATAAAGTAAAGACATCTGTTATGTGAAAATTGCCTCTAACTAGGGTTCTTTGTGGCTACCTCATAGAAAATGATGATAGGTCTTTCTTTGTAGTGAATGAAGATTTAAAATGGGATCCCATTTGTATGCTCTGCTGGCTTCTTTACATCGAGAAGTATCATGTAATATATTAAAGCGAGGGCTCTCAGGTGTCCCAGGGGGCCGTGTGCCCGGGTGAGCTGTGTGTTCCAGGGGGCCGTGTGCCCCGGGTGAGCCGTGTGCCCCAAGGGGGCCGGGTGTCCCAGGAGAGCTGTGTGCCCCGGGGGAGACATATACCCCGGGAGAGCCGTGTGCCTCAGGAAAGCAGTGGGACCTGCGCGGGGGGGGGGGGGGGGGGGGGTGTGAACCAGAGGAGGAGCGGATTCTATTCGTGTGGTCCTGAGATAGTCACCATAAAACAAGCAGACTGCCAAATGACAGCGGGGAGGGGAAGGAGACCTGGGGGGAGATAAGTGAACAACCGAAGGACTGGTATGCATGCATATAAGTACAACCAACGAACACAGGACTCTGGGGAGGGAGGGCATGAATGGAAGGGGGGGGGGGCAATGGTAAGTAAGCTATGTACACAAATAATACCTTAATAAATTTAAAAATAAAAATAAAATAATCAAGCCCTCTTGGCCAAAAATATAAGATAAGATATAATAAAAATAAAAATAAAGCGAAGGCTCTAATTAGACAGACCTGAGTTTTATCTTGAATCAATTGCTTATTAATTGTGTGACGCTGAACAAAATCAAACAACATTAACAGTTTTCTCATTTGTAAAATAAGATTGTTATTAAGAATTGAGAGAACGACCGAAATTGGTTTGGCTCAGTGGATAGAGTGTGTCGGCCTGCAGACTGATGGGTCCCAGGTTCGATTCCGGTCAAGGGCATGCACATTGGTTGCGGGCACATCCCAGTGGGGGGATGTGCAAGAGGCAGCTGGTCAATGTTTCTCTCTCATCGATGTTTCTAGGTCTCTATCCCTCTCCCTTCCTCTCTGTAAAAAATAAAAAAATCAATAAAATATATATTTTTTTAAATAAAGTTAAAAAAAAGAATTGCAAGAACGCATGTAAAATACATTGAAAAGGCTCAACAATATTAACTGTTAGAAACAGACCAAATCTAATTGAAATAGACAAATCATTATCTAAATGAATGAGAGTTTTTGTATTTTTCCTTCTTTTTCTTTCGTGCTATAGAAGTCATTGTCATTACAACCAGGGATGTCCAAAAGGCTTTATCTGCAGAATTCAAGATGAAAATGAAGCTAGATATTGTGTGTATTCCTGATGAGGCTGACAAGGGAACTGCAGATTCTCTGCGCCACATATATGCAAAACTTAAGGTGAAAAACGATTTCTTGTTTTTTATTGTTTATAAAAGGTAAATGTTATGGTTTTCCAGTGCTTTATAGTTTACAATGTTTTTTATTTTTATTTTTTTACAATGTTTTTTAAAATATACATTATTACATTACATACTTGGTTGTGCATGTACTCTTCAACTCTTTTTAGTTTAATTACTAAGTAAAGATTTAGATATTTGGTCACAGTCCCTGGTTTCCAATATTTTAAAGTAATAGTACATCTTTATAAATATATATATATATATATATATATATATATTCATTAATTTCATATAAATAGAATGATTTAAAGTAAATTTGAAGTGTGTATATTTATATATATATATATACACTTCAAATTTATATTATATATTTATAAACTTCAAATTTAATTTACATTCTATTTATATGAAATTAATGAATAAGCAAAATTATTAGATAGATTAACTGAAAAGAAGTACAAAGGAACTTTAAAAAATTTCAGATCCCGCCCTAGCTGGTTTGGCTCAGTGGCTAGAGTGTCAGCCTGCGCACCGAGGGGCCAGGTTCCCTTCTGGTCAAGGGTACATGCCTGGGTTGTGGGCTCGATCCCCAGTAGGGGGTGTGCAAGAGGCAGCCAATCAATGATTCCCTTTCATTGATGTTTTTATCTCTCTCTACCTCTCTCTTTCTCTTTGAAATCAATAAAAATATTTTTGAATAAACAAACAAACAAATAAATAAAATAAAAAATTGCAGATCCCCTCACATGATAATATTTAAACTTTTAGTCTCCTTTGTTAAGAAACTAACAAGGACCCTAGTTGATTTGGCTCAGGGGATAGATCATCAGCCAGTGGACTAAAGAGTACCAGGTTTGATTCTGGTCAAGGGCACATGCTCAGGTCGTGGGCTCGATCCCCAGTGGGGGGCATGCAGGAGGCAGCCATTCGGTGATTCTCTCTTATCGTTGATGTTTCTATATCTCTCTCCCCTCTGCTTTCTTCTCTGAAATTAATAAAAATATATATTTTTTAAAAAACTGCCAAGACCGGTTTGGCTCAGTGGATAGAGCGTCAGCCTGGGGACTGAAAGGTCCCAGGTTCGATTCCGGTCAGGGGCATGTACCTTGGTTGCAGGCACATCCCCAGTAGGGGGTGTGCAAGAGGCAGCTGATGGATGATTCTCTCTCATCAATGTTTTTAACTCTCTATCTCTCTCTCTTCCTCTCTGTGAAAAGTCAATAAAATATATTAAAAAAACAAAAAACAAAAAAAAACACGGGCATATGGATATGAGTACACAATCTCCCAGTGGCTAGTGGCGCACAAACTGAAAAAAAGTCATCATAAATTATTCTATGATGTTTTGAAAAAGTCCAGTATGATAACGTTGCCATCTTGTTTGAATCGGGGGCAGAATTTCTTCTGCTATTTTTGGTGACTGCAAACAGATGTATTAGTATGTTCAACCTACCTATGCATAAAAGAACAAAAAATTTATGCTGAAATATTCATGGCCTTCCCTCCCCTTTTGGGGGGGAATAATTTACACACAGTAAAATACACACAGATATTAATGGGTTCAATGAATTTAAATATATATATATATATATATATATATATATATATATATATATATACAATTTATCATTACCCAAATCTAGAACATTTCCATCACTTCTGAAATTCCCTTTATATTTCTTACTAGTCAGTACCCAACCTACAGAGTCAACTACTATTCTGATTTCTATCAGCATATATTAATTTTGCTTGTTTATGAACTAGATATAAATGGAATCATACAATATTCTGGTTTATTTTTTTCAGCATACTATTTTTCAGAAACATCAACAATGAGAGAGAATCATTGGTTGGCTGCCTCCTCGTGCCCCACATTGGGGATTGGGCCTATAATTCGGGCATGTGCCCCGACCAGGAATGGAACCCTGACCTTCTGGTTCCATAAGTTGATGTTCTACCATTGAGTCACACTGGCCAGGCTGTTTATATCTTCTTTCTTCTTTTTTATTTTTTAAAATATATATTTTATTGATTTTTTTTTTATAGAGAGGAAGGGAAAAGGATAGAGAGTTAGAAACAATGATGAGCCGAAACCGGTTTGGCTCAGTGGATAGGGCGTCGGTCTGCGGACTGGAGGGTCCCAGGTTCGATTCTGGTCAAGGGCATGTACATTGGCTGTGGGCACATCCCCAGTAGGAGGTGTACAGGAGGCAGCTGGTCGATGTTTCTCTCTCATCGATGTTTCTGACTCTGTCCCTCTCTCTTCCTCTCTGTAAAAAATCAATAAATATATTTTTTTTAAAAGAAAGAAAAGAAACAATGATGAGAGAGAAACATCAATCAGCTGCCTCCTGCACACCCCCTACTGGGGATGTGCCTGCAACCAAGGTACATGCCCTTGACCAGAATCGAACCTGGGACCTTTCAGTCTGCAGGCCAACGCTCTATTCACTGAGCCAAACCAGTGAATTTCTTTCTTTCTTTCTTTCTTTCTTTCTTTCTTTCTTTCTTTCTTTCTTTCTTTCTTTCTTTCTTATTAATTAATTTCAGAGAGGAAAGGAGAGAATGAGAGAGAGAGAGATATAGAAACATAAGTGATGAGAGAGAATTATCGACCAGCTGCCTCCTACACATCTCCCACTGAGGATCTAACCAGCAACCCGGGCATGTGCTCCCGACCAGAACCGAACCCGGAACCATTAGGTCCACAGGCAGATGCTCTGTCCACTGAGCTAAACTGGCCAGAGCAATTATATCTTTTTAGACTCTTACTCTAGAACAGTCTCCCCTCCAACCACTTTTTTTCCTTTTGCCACTTACTTTTCAAAGAAACAGATTATTTGTCCTCTAGAACATCCCACATCTTCAGTATGTCAAATTGCTTTCTGCTGATGTCATTTAACTTTTTTCTTTTTCCCAAATTAGATGCAGTTTCAGCTTTTTTGGCAATAATATTTCATATGTGTAGTCTCTATTGTATTGTATTTAGATCTGAAATCAGACATTTCTTTAAAAAGCCCAGTTTTCTATGTACAGTTTTTTTATATGTCAATCATACTTCAGTAAAGTAGTGTAACAAAGGGCTTATATTTTCCTTTGAGACAGCCCTCTGGTGAGCCATCCATTCTCTCCTCAGGTTGCTCTCTAGGCTGTTGCCGAGCTGTCATCCTGGGGCTTCTCTTTACCATCGTTCTGGGAATTCCCTTCTCCCTCCTGTTTTGGATGCCAGGTTCCCAGAGCCCATGTTTTCCTCTTTCTTGGTTTACTTCCTCATTTCAAAGGAACCCAAACTTTATTGGCTTCTCAAAGAAAGAGCACCAAAGGTAAATATTTTGAGAACTTGCATGATTGAGAATGTTTTATTCCATCATTTTTTTTTTTATGACAACTTACCTTTGTATAGAATTCTAGGTTAGAAATAATGTTCTCTCAGAATTTTGTGTCCCGAGCCCTGAGACAGACAAACCTTCTAGATGACTCCCTATGCTGTAGGTAGATTGTTTTTTCTCTGAAGTTTACCCTTTCACTGAGGTCCCCTTTATGTAAGGTCTCAGTTCAAATTTCCTGTTTCATTTCAGCTTCAAGCCACATATTTTGGCCCAATGGAGCCTTTAAAAACCTCAGTTAGGCCCAGCCGGCATGGCTCAGTGGTTGAGCATCGATATATGAACCAGGCGGTCATAGTTAAATTCCAGAACAGGGTGCATGCCCAGGTTGCAGGCTCAATCTCTAGTGTAGGATGTGCAAGAGGCAGCTAATCAATGATTCTCTCTCTCTCTCCCTCTCCCTTCTTCTCTGAAATAAATAAAAATAAAACCAAACCAAAAAAACTTCAGTTAGGGTAGTCAAGGTTTCAACTAAGTGTTTATTTCCTTCTTCAGTTCTGGCACTTGGTATTTTCCTTTTCTTTCTTATACGTTTGAATATATTTACAGTAATGTCTTATGTCTTACCAGAGTTATTAGGTGTTCATAACAGAATTTTTGGGTTCTTAGTTCACCAGTTTTCCAACACCATAGGCCTACATGCTAGATATTTAATGTACATTAAGTGGATTTCACTTAATCCTCCAACTACACTCAGGTGGATACTATCTTTATCCACATTTTACAGATGAGAAGGATAGGGCTCAGAGAGCTTGAGTAACTTGCCTAAAGTTTAGTTTGAAAGAAAGATTATGCATTAGATGCCAAAGTCTCAGTAAACCATTGAGTAATAATGGATTTGTAGAATGATGTCGGCAGGTACAGCCAGATGACACATGTTTCAGGGGACATTGAATTTTTATCTGAGGTTAGGGGCTTGCATGGTACAGTTAGAAGAGTCCTGTGAGCCCTCTAGAGGAGTATCAGGAAACACCGTTTGGACTGCTTCATAAATGTCACTTTCTGAGTCTTAAAAAAAGGATTGGAATTTGTGATGGTGGAGCGATATGTAGGAATAGTTATTCATAATGTGAAGGAAATAGAATAACTCTAGGAAAAAACATAAAAATGATGGTGGGTTCTGTACTTTAACAGTTGCAGAATTACTACAAAGCTGGGATATGAAGGAATATTTTCAGCTCCAAATTGAAGGCTTCAGTCAGTGTAAGCATATACCTTTAAATAGGTCATATTTCTTCAAGATATATTGAAAAATAAAACATGTCAATTAAATAATTTTATTAGTAGTCTTTTCTTTTTGTGTGACAGCCTGATTTATATTGTTTTGCAGTAATAGCTGTTATTCACATAAGATCTCTATAGCCTTGAGCACTTCTGAGGATACTTAAATTTTCAAGAACTTCATAAGTTAGTACATTTGAGAAATTAGTGAATGTACTTCAGAACATTAGTTTCTGTTCTTAGATACAATCCTAAAGTAGGTAGTTAAGTTGTTAGCTGATTATGAGGATGTAGATTTTATTTTTCTTGGAGTTCCCTGGAATGTTTGCTCCGAAGATCGCAAAGGAGATTTTTCATATTTACTGTGTCTAGCTTTGTAGATTATTTTTATCCTGGCAGCAACCTTAAAAGGTAGATGGTATTATTTTATTTTGCAGTTCAGAAACCTGAACGTTCATAGAGTTTAAATAACCTGCCCCAAATTTCATACTGGTTTAGGTGTTGAGTTGGAGGTAGAATCCAGTCCTGAGTTATGAGATGCATTTGTGCATCTCAGATGCCCATGGGTTTTTCACTCTGTCATGTTGCCTCTAAAAGACACGCATCAGTAGTCCTTATAATCTACTAGAGGCCCAGTGCACAAAATTTATGCATGCATAGGGTCCCTAGCGGCTGCCAGCTGGGGCCTGTCTTAATTCCACACTGCCCCCTGGTGGTCAGCACACATCATAGCAAGCAATCGAACTCATGGTCAGTTGAACTTATAAGGCAGTGTTTCCCAAACTTTTGACATATGTGTACCCCTTCTACAATTTTCGTAATGCTGAGTACCCCTTGTCAAAAAAAAAAGATGTATTTTAATAACAATCAAAATATATTTATTTTTTTGATACATACACAAAATAATAATAAACAAAAATAAAATTATTCATAATAAAATATAAATAAAAGTTATATTATAAATAACATTTATTTGCACACCGGACCATCTCACGCCTCACAAGACTGTCTTGACTTCGCTCATGAGAACATAGAATTAAGCGCAGCTAAGCACGGTGCAGTGCATATCCCCACCAAACTCCGGTGCAATGCGTACCCCCACCAAACTCTTCCCGTACCCCTGGGGGTATGCGTACCACACTTTGGGAAACACTGTCCTAAGGGGACACTTTGCATGATAGGTTTTTATATAGAGAGATTCTTGACTTTAAGAACAGGTGTAGTTTAATATTTCAAAATTACTTTTTTCTTCTCTTTGTGAGTCTGTGGGGTTCATGTTTATGCACATTTTTTTGTGTACATTAGGTAGTTGTATGTGTACAGGGTGGGTCAAAAGTAGGTTTGCAGTTGTGAGTATGTGAAACTGTTTATTCTTTTTTATATATATATTTTATTGATTTTACACAGAGAGGAATTGAGAGGGATAGAGAGTTAGAAATGTCGATGAGAGAGAAACATCGACCAGCCACCTCTTGCACACCTCGCCCCTGACCGGATTCGAACCTGGGACCTTTCAGTCCTGCAGGCCGATGCTCTATCCACTGAGCCAAACTGGTTTCGGCTAGAACTCTTTTTAAAAATATATATTTTATTGATTTTTTACAGAGAGGAAGGGAGAGGGAGAGTCAAAAACATCAATGAGAGAGAAACATTAATCAGCTGCCTCCTGCACACCCCCCACTGGGCATGTACCCACAACCAAGGTACATGCCCCTGACCAGAATCGAACCTGGAACCCTTGAGGCCACAGGCAACGCTCCATCCACTGAGCCAAACCAGTTAGGGGAGAACTCTTTTAACATATGCAATTCTTAGTACCTATAGAACTCTTAATTAAATATATTTAGGGAAATGTATAAATCATTTTTAAAATTAGCAAATCTAACAAGACTCAGGGAACCATGCAGTATCCTTGTCTTACAGCAAGCAGTTGATATCTTTCTCTAAGTGGAGATAGATCCATTGTTGTAGAAAGACTTTCTATACTGCTAGAGCCATATGAGCAAGAAGCTTGGCTCTTCTTGAGTAAGAGGAAAGGGATGCATGCAATCTGTGATGGGCACAAAGCAATGCTGGCTGACTCCTTCAACGTTGAGCCTGACACATCCACATTACATGCTCCTCTGATTGGCTGAGGTAATCAGCCATTCGTGCTTTAGAAACAATGTGATTATTCTATAGAAAATGTTTAAAGAATGGGTTAGTGAGGTATATTAAGAGGCCTTAGCAGACTAAATCTATAGTCTATTCTGTGATCTATATTTAAAGCACTTATCTTATATTGCTGGCCTCATGGCTTCTCTTAATTTAGAGATTGTGAAGCTAATAATTTTTTATTTAATCTAGACAGAAATCTTTATTTAGCCTCAGGAAAGCCTCATTTATTCTTTGCCTCAGTTTCACAACCAAGAAAATAGGGATAATGATATCAACACATTAGTTAGAGGGCTAGTTATTTAAATCCTTTGATGTAGGAAAATAACTATTGTTATCTGTCTTATGAAACAGCTAACATGCTGCAACAGAGAGCAAACTATGCCGATGTAAATCCCCATCCCAGAGACAGCATGTTAGAAAGATTGAGCATGCGTGCTATTTTTAGATGTTCAAAAAGCTAAGTGCAAGTTCTTTTCAGTTGAGTGTTTGATGTCTTTATCAAATTACAAATCTCTCCTTCTCTCCCGGAACCTTTCATTTTGCCCAGCGACTTGTTTTTGGCAGATTTCTATCTGCTTGAAAAGGAGTGCAGTTTGGTCAGGTGAAGATCTGAGAACTTGGTCCCTACTTGCTTGAAGACTTTTTTAAGTGGCAACTTTCTTCTTATGACTGCTTTGGTGGGCTGTGGTTGCCTAGCAGAGCCTCCGTATATTCCCTGTGACACTTCCTTTGAGCCTGCTGCTGGCAGAGTGAAAAGCCCAGCAGTTATGGCAGAAACAAGTCAGCAAGATGAATGAGGGAATTTTTGAAACCTTTCTCCTTCCCTCTAATACTCCCCCCCAAAAAAAAATCTCAATGGAGCTTTTCTATTGACTGTACTAACCAAGTGTATGTATATACAAGCTTGAAGTGTTTTCATCTTAACCTCTCACAGACTGCAACTTGTTGAAACTCTGGTCTTTGGTATAGTATTTCTGCAGCTCTATACTGCATTTGGTAGACAGAAAACTCATAAGCTCTCTGGGTGAGCCTATTGTTTTGAGTCACTTTCCTTTGTCTGTAGGGACACTTTTTTTTTTTAATTTTATTTTATTAAGGTATTATCTGTGTACATAGCTTACCATTGCCCCCCCCCCCTCACCTCCCATTTATGCCCTCCCTCCCCAGAGTTCTGTGTTCGTTGGTTGTATTTATGTTCATGCATACCAGTCCCTCGGTTGTTCTCCTATCTCCCCCCAGGTCTCCTTCCCCTCCCTGCTGTCATATGACAATCTGCTTGCTTTATGGTGACCATCTCAGGACCCCATGAATAGAGTCCGCTCCTCATTTGGCAGTCTGCTTGTTTTATGGTGACTATCTCAAGACCATATGAATAGAGTCTGCTGCTCCTCTGGTTTTCACCGCCCCTTCCCCTGGGTCCCACTGCTTCCCCTGGGACACACGGCTCGCCCGGGGCACTCGGCCCCATGGGACACACGGCTCACACGGGGCACACGGCCCCCTGGGACACTCGGCTCACCCGGGGCACTCGGCCCCCTGGGACACTCGGCTCACCCGGGGCACTCGGCCCCCTGGGACACACGGCTCACCCGGGGCACTCGGCCCCCTGGGACACTCGGCTCACCCGAGGCACTCGGCCCCCTGGGACACTCGGCTCACCCGGGGCACTCGGCCCCCTGGGACACTCGGCTCACCCGGGGCACACGGCCCCCTGGGACACTCGGCTCACCCGGGGCACACGGCCCCTCTAGGGTGTTGGGGTTGCATATTGGGGGCGCCGCGCTAGCTCCTTGCTAGCATGGCAGGCAGGCTGGGACAGCTGCAGTTGGGCTGAGATGGTTGCAGGCGGGGGGATCACCTTCAAAGGTGTCTTGTTCGGTGTGGGAGCGGAGCAGCTGCAGACATGGAGGCTAATTTCTGCGGTTGCCCACTCCCTGAGCCCAAGGCTTGGTGAGCTCTGTTCTCGGTGGATTTCCTTTATTCACGGCAGCAGTGGCGGGTGGTGGTGCCAGGTGCAGCAGTGACGGTCACTCCTGTGGTTCAATTACCACTGTAGTTTTAAAGTTCACATGGCAGTGGTGGCAAGAGCTTCGGCTCGGCCATGCGGCATCAGAGGAAGGGCTTGCCTGGGCGGCTAATGGAAGGCGCCGTGCCATTTCCTCACCAGCGTGCTCCATCTCCCTCCCAGCATGGTGGGTGTGCTGGGAAGATTGTGGGCGGGCTGTGATGGCTGCATGGGGAGAGTCCGCCCTCAATGGTGTCCTCTTTGGTGCGGATGTGGAGCTGCTGTGGATGCGGAGGCTAATTTCTGAAGCCACACTCTCTGTGAGCCCGGGGCGTAGTGAGCTCTGATTTCGGTGGATTCCCATTCTTGGGGGCGGCGGCGGGGGCGGCAGCGATGGTAGCTCCTGTGGCTCAATTTCCCCTGTAGTTTTAAAATCCGCATGGCAGTGTCTGATGCTTTGGCCTGGCCATGCGGCAGCGGAGAGAGGATTCTCCAGGTCTGCCAACGGAAGGCGCAGAGCAGGCCTTCGCGGGCGGTGGCAGCAGTGGAGGCCGCGGGATCCACGGGTGTGGCGCAAAGGCAGGGCCGAGCTGGTCGTGGGCGGTGGAGGAGAGTCCCACTGGCACGCGCTAAGGCAGGGCCAAGCCGGTCTTGGGCGGTGGCGGAGAGTCCCGCGATGTCTTAGTCTTTCAGACTTAGTGAAACGCTTCCCCTGAGCCAGGACAAGCAGCACCACCACCACAAATATTGGCCAGCTCTACAGGTGACAGTAGGGGCATCCTCACCTCGGTAGGCCTTTGCTCTTGGAGGTCTTAACCAGTGGAAGGCAGCACGGTACAGAACTGCCCCACCTTCTCAGTCCTCCGGTGTAGGGACACTTTTATGATATAAAAGGATACAGGGTAGGACAGAGATGTGATAGCTAGGCAAAAAACCCAGGCTGCCATCACAAACTCTATCTTTGAGCGACAAGCAGACCACATGACTTAGATTTTTGGAAACTCTTGGTTGGGCCCCTATCCCACTCTGAATAATAGGGTAACCCTACAGCCTGACGAATGAATGGGCCATACAATTTGTGGGAAGTCAGTAAGCATTCTGTCATTGTTATCAGAGAGTTTATTTGAAGTTGCCTGCAGCTACCCAATGTTTTTTCAGCTCTTAACTTGGGTATCATCTGCTCCAAAAAGTTTTCTCTGTCTTTCTAAGATTAGATCAGGTATCATTTTTTGTACTTGTACAGAGAGGATTAAAATTATTTATATCATCATCTCCCTGCACAAGACTGTGGGAAAAGAAATATATTAAATCACCCCTAACTTTTTCACTAGTTGTCTAATCTCCTCTTGAGATATTTAGACTCATTAGCTATTCTGTCAGTTATATTTTCCTAAAGAAGTTTTAACATAATTCTACCTATAGTGATTGCCTTCCATGCCTGGTCCACAGCTGGCGTTATGTCATCTCCCTTCACCATTATGAGAATTCATTTTACCCCTTTTCTTCAGTTTTATGTTCTGTTTCCTAGAAGCCACATTTTTCTTTTTCTTAGCTTCTGCCCTTGTTTGTTTGGGTGTTTTTTTAAAATATATTTTTATTGATTTTTTACAGAGAGGAAGGGAGAGCGATAGAGAGTTAGAAACATCGATGAGAATCATCGATCAGCTGCCTCCTGCACACCCCCCACTGGGGATGTTCCTGCAACCAAGGTACATGCCCTTGACCGGAATCTAACCTGGGACCCCTCAGTCCACAGGCCGACACTTTATCCACTGAGCCAAACCAGTTTCGGCTGCCCTTGTTTTTATGGGAAACATAGTAGAGCTTCCTGAAAAAAGTGTAAAAGACATTGGATGCCTGGGAAAATCTACTCTAAACTCATACTTAATGCATAATTTGACTAGACACAGAATTCTCAGTTGGAAAGCTGATAGGTACCTAACAATTTTGAAATGGGATGTTTTAGTCTTTGAATCAATTCCAACAAGGAGGAGGTAATAGGAAGAGTGATGACATTTACTGATTCTTGTTTGCCAGCACTAGGTTGAACTCTGGGGATACAAAGATGAAAAAGCTCCTTATGAAGCACAAAGTCTGGATGGGAAGAAACCATGTAATCCAATTTAGTGATTTAAGGTCTGTAATGGATAAGAAAAGACTTCATCTCTAGATGAATGTGTAGTAAGTAGAAAGAGAGAATAGTGTATGCATTCTTGGCAGTTTACCCTCGCAAGTTAACATTAGCTATATGGAGGGGAAATTGTGGGAGAGAAGGCTGCATTAGGTAGGTGGAGTCATATTTTGAAGACCTTGAATGTCATCCTCAGGAATTTGAACTCAGTCCTGTGGATCAGTGATCTCCAAAACGGAGTGTTCTCAAAGCCAGCGTGTGTGTAATATAGACCACAGAGGAAAAATATTAGAATCTCTAGTTCTTTTAATGTTGTCTCTTCTTTTTAAAATGTCTATTCTTGCTCAACCAGTGTACATCGACCTGGTGGAACATCCACCTATGATCCAGAAGGTTACTGTTCGATTCTGGTCAGGGCACACGCCTGGGTTGTGGGTTCGATCCCCAGTGGAGGGCCTACAAGAGACAGCCTATCAATGATTCTCTCTCATCATCGATATTTCTATCTCTCTCTCTCTCTCTCCCTTCCTTTTTGAAATCAATAAAAATATATTAAAAAGTAAAATAGGTCTGGGGAGGTGGTAGGATGGAGAAAATAGGAGATATCTATAATACTATCAACAAAAATATATTTAAATAAATAAACAAAATGTCTATTCTTATGTGTTATATAAAGAGCATATTATATTATTTATAGTGATTCATGCATTTTTTAAAATATATTTTTATTGATATTTTTACAGAGAGGGAGAGAGAGAGATAGAGAGCTAGAAACGTCGACGAGAGAGAAACATCCACCAGCTGCCTCTTGCACACCCCCTACCGGGGATGTGCCCGCAACCAACGTACATGCCCTTGACCGGAATCAAACCCGGGACCTTTCAGTCCGCAAACCGACGCTCTACCGCTGAGCCAAACCGGTTTCGGCTGATTCATGTATTTTATTTATTTATTTTTTAAAAATATATTTTATTGATATTTTACAGAGAGGAAGGGAGAGAGATAGAGAGCTAGAAATGTCGATGAGAGAGAAACACCGACCAGCTGCCTCCTGCACACCCCCTACCGGGGATGTGCCCGCAACCAATGTACATGCCCTTGACCGGAATCGAACCCGGGACCTTTCAGTCCGCAGACCGACGCTCTACCACTGAGCCAAACCGGTTTCGGCTGATTCATGTATTTTAAAAGTAAGGAGGAAGTAGTGGATATGTTCAACATTTGTTTATTTTTGGAGAACACTATTTTTTTTAAAAAAAATTTTAATATATATTTTATTGATATTTTACAGAGAGGAAGGGAGAGAGATAGAGAGCCAGAAATATCGATGAGAGAGAAACATCGACCAGCTGCCTCCTGCACCACCCCCCACCGGGGATGCGCCCGCAACCAATGCACATGCCCTTGACCAGAATCGAACCTGGGACCCTTCAGTCCGCAGACCAACACTCTACCACTGAGCCAAACCAGTTTTGGCCGAGAACACTATTTTTAAAAAAATATATTTTCATTGATTTCAGAAAGGAAGAAAGAGGGAAAAAGAGATAGAAATATCAGTGATGCGAGAGAATCACCGATTGGCTGCCTCCTGCACACCCCTCCACTGGGGATCAAGCCCGCAACCTGGGCATGTGTCCTTGACCAGAATTGAACCCGGGACCCTTCAAATCTGCATGCTGATGCTCTATCCACTGAGCCAAACCAGCCAGGAGAACACTATTTTTTGTTTTGTTTTGATCCCTCTCCCACCCCATCCCCCCATTTCCTCTCTTCTACCTCCCCGTAATCCTGGAGAACACTATTTTAGGCTGGCTTTCAGCAGGGAAATGAAATATGCAGTGGAATATGAGTTTAGAATAGGAATATGGATTAGAATAAGGGAAAACTGGAGCGAGCGAGAGAGAGAGAGAGACCAGTTAAGAGGCTGGGAAAATATTTCAAGGCCTGAACTAAGGTAGTGGAGATAAAAGAGGAGGACTTGGAGACCAGTGAGATATTGGGTAGGGAACTGTACAAGAGAGGGAAGACATCAATCCTAGACTGTGGCCAGATTTCTGACTCCAGATCTAAATGGGGTTGACACAGTGATTAAGCTAAGGGTCACAGGAAGGCTATTTAGCTCTCAGCCTAAAGATGATCACATTTGTTATAGATTGAATTGGTCATTCCATCCTGCACCTAATGCCCCAAAACTCAATATAAACAAAATGGCAATTGGCTCTTTACTGTACACTTTGGGAACTGCAGACTGGGAATCTTTTGCAGTTAGCCATTGGTGTTTATTAAAGCACCAGACAAACTACTCTTGAGTATTGGATTGGGATTGGACCACATAGGAGAATGTAAATTGTGACCATTCATAGTCATAACCAAGTAACTGAATTCATTAGTTCCATGTGGGCAGGGATGGAGTTACAGGGTGGTGATTTGGATCATAGCCATGGTTTGCAGAAGTGCTGGGGGTAAAAGCATGTTAGTTACCTTGCCCTGACAGTTTTTTCCAGGGGAGTAACTATGTTTTCCTTTCTCCTTGCTGTAGGAAATTATTTGCCAGATTGTGTTATTTATAACAATCTGTCATGGAACAGCTGCCAGGAAAAGAAAAGAAGCTATTCCCAGTAGCTCTCCCCACCTCCCACTCTACCATTACCACCACACACACATACATCCGGTTTTCTGATTTAACTTTTGTTTTTTTCTTCTAGTTTTACTCAGTGGTTTTTGGCTTGATTGAAAATATTCCTGTAATGAGAGATTTCTGGGCTTTGCCCTGACTTGGTAATTGTGTTTTTTCTGCTTAATTTGTTTTCTTTAGCCAGGACTAACTGGCAGCAGTTTAGATTTGAATTCCTGGGTGTCTTGATTTTCTCCAAACACTAAAGTGCTGTCTTCCGCCTTCCCTTGAAGACCTTGTATGTTTCCACTTTGTCAAAAAATACACACATCTGCTGTCCTTTAGAGCTGTGCTTTCTGCCCTTGACACGGCCTCAGCTTCTGTGACCAGGTTTGGGATTAAGCGGACCGAGGACTATTGAAATAATGAGTAGGGAGGTCTGTAGGGATTCCCGTTGGGCTCTGCAGAAGAAGAGGCACACTGTTGGTGTTAGAAAAGAAGCAGTCTCCCTAAACACAGGCCAGCTGAGGGCTGGTGTGTCTGGGGCACTTTCAAGTTAATTGCATTTCAGATATACTGTACAGCTGTTTTACAGTCCAGCCGTCTGTTTATTCATTGCTTATGATCACACACTTCTGGTTTTTACAGTTTTTAAGCTTTTTCTCTCTGGACTCCAGTTAGTAAAAGAACATTTGCATTTCTACACTGGGCTTTACATTTGTAGAATAAAAATTAAAACAATAGTAATTTCTTTTCTCTTATAGCTTAGAACTGATTTTCATTATTTTTCTTTTTAAAAAAATATATTTTATTGATTTTTTTTTTACAGAGAAAGGGAGAGAGATAGTTAGAAACATCAATGAGAGAGAGTCATCGGTCAGCTGCCTCTTGCACACCCCGTAATGGGGATGTGCCCGCAACCAAGGTACATGCCCTTAACCGGAATCGAACCCGGGACCCTTCAGTCCGCAGGCTGACGCTCTATCCACTGAGCCAAACCAGTTTCGGCTGATTTTCATTATTTTTCATCTCATCCACACACAAACTAATTACTGAAACTCTATGGCACATCAAAAAGTACTTTTTTTTTTTTTGCCAATCTGACAAAAGAAAATAGGTATAATTTTCATTCACAGCAAACAGCTATTGTCATTTTTTAAATTTGCCTATCTGAGGGAGAAGAGATCAGTGCCCCTGCCTAAATAGTAAGGTATTGCATGCTTTAAAAATACTTGTAGCACACTGATGTGTCTCTTGTGGCACACTGGTTGAAAATTCCTGACTTATAAAAATGTAAAGGAGCCGAAACTGGTTTGGCTCAGTGGATAGAGCGTCGGCCTGCAGACTGAAGGGTCCCGGGTTCGATTCCGGTCAAGGGCATGTACTTTAGCTGTGGGCACATCCCCAGTGGAGGGTGTGCAGGAGGCAGCTGATCGATGATTCTCTCCCAACGATGTTTCTAACTCTCTATCCTTCTCTCTTCCTCTCTGTAAAAAAATCAATAAAAATATTTTTTTTGAAAATGGAGAGTATTATAAAGATGTGAACATTATTTAATTTTCCTTTTAGATTTTTATTTCTCCTAGGATTTCTAGCTTTTGATTAGAAAGCAAAGACTTTCCTTTGGAAGTGGTGGAATTGCAAAGAGAATGGGAATGTGTTTGGCCTCTGTGAGTCTTACATTGTGCATTCCTTATGGCAGGAGAAGGCCTGACGGATAGCACTCCATATGTATCCCAGACCCTGACCTTTCAGACCAGTGCCTTTCTTTTCACAGTGAGAACAGATGGCAACCAAACATTGGGAAGAGGGCCTGTTCCTTATGTTCCTTGGGGATTTTACATTCAGCTTAGCAAAAAGTCATCTAAAAGCAAAGAGAAAAATGAGTTTGTGGACTATTCACAATTATGCAGGACTTGTTTGGCATTCACTATTCTGACAAATTAATTTTTTGCAGATATTGAATATAACAGCAGTTATTTTCCAAGACAACATTGACACCATTAAGAGGCATCTCCATTGGTGTCATTTTCTTCACTTTGGAGTATACTTTAAAATTAAATTTATTGAAGAACAGTCAGCTTTGCAAATCTCAATCATCTTATTAGTGAAGCCTAGAAAAATATAAAGATTTTTTTCCCCTTAACAAACTGTCATTTTCATTATAATGAAACTAGGGGCCTAGTGCATGAAAGGAACTGTCGACCAGGAGGCTGCAGTAGGCATAGGTTCGGGTCTCACCCCATCCTCTGCACCATCACCCAGCCCCTCTCACTGCAGCCCCTGGTCCCCTGTCTGCCAGCAGCCTTGCACCCGCTGAAGATGCAGAGTGATTGGGAGCAGCGCCTGCAGCAGGTGCAAGCAGCAGCTGCTGGCCCTGATCGCTCCTCAGGAAGAGGGGAAGGTGGAGAAGCCCTCAGGGATGATCAGGGTGTCTGATCATCCAGCAACTGCCACTTGTACCCACTAACAGCACTGAGCGATCAGGGCCAGTGCCAGGTACAGGCAGTGGGTGCGAGCGGCAGCAGCAGGTACAAGCACCAGGCAGGACCACAGCGTGCGAGAGCAAAGAATTTTCAGTAACCACCAGAGGCTCGCCCTAATGACAGAAGCCAGCGACCCACCTTGGTCTGGTGGCCCCGCTCACCTGCTCCACCATCCCGCCACAGCTAGTGCCTGCCATGTTCCTTGCACATCCCCTGGTGGTCAGTGCAAATCATAGTGACTTCGGTTGTTCTGCCATTCAGACTATTTGCATATTAGCCTTTTATTATATAGGACTAGAGGCCCGGTGCATGAAATTGGTGCACAGGATGGGTGGGTGTCTCTCAGCCCAGCCTGCACCCTCTCCAATCTGGAACCCCTCGAGCGATGTCCAGCTGCCCATTTAGACCCAATCCCCCTCTCACAATCCAGGACTGCTGGCTCCCAACTGCTTGCCTGCCTTCCTTCCTGATTGCCCTTTACCGCTTCTGCCTGCCAGACTGATCACCCCCTAGCCACTCCCATGCCAGCCTGATTGATATCTAACTGCTCCCCTACCAGCCTGTTTTCCCCAACTTTCCTCTTTTGCCAATCTGGCCACCCCTAACTGCCCTCCCCTATAGGGTTGATCGCCTCCAAATGCTCTCCCTTGCAGGCCTGGTGCCTCCCAACTGCCATCCCCTGCTGGCCATTTTGTGGTGGCCATCTTGTGTCCACATAGGGGCAGGATCTTTGACCACATGGGGGCAGCCATCTTCTGTGTTGGAGTGATGGTCAGTCTGCATATTTCTCTTTTATTAGATAGTATAGAGGCCTGGTGAATGGGTGAGGGCTGGCTGGTTTGCCCTGAAGGGTGTCCCAGATCAGGGTAAAGGTTCCCTTGGGGTGTGGGGCGGCCTGAGTGAGGGGCCTGTGGTGGTTTGCAGGACAGCCATGCCCCCTGGCGACCCAAGAAGAGGCCCTGGTATCTGGAATTTAGTACCTTCTACAATTGAGACTTTGTAGCCTTGAGTGGAGGCCTAGGATGGCCAGGATGTGTAGAAAGCTAGGCTTCTATTGCAGGAGAAACCCAAGCCTCTCAACTGTTCTCTGTGGCTGCAGCCATCTTGATTGGGATTTATTTGCATACTCATTCTGATTGGTTGATTGTGTGGCTAGTGGGTGTGGCTTGAACTGAGTGGTGGTTAATTTGCATATGACTCTTATGTAGGATGGGGCAACTTCTGTAATGACATGTCTTTAGTAATGTCCTAGCTCCCTGTCTTTCTAAACATTGCTATAAGAAGTAGGATTTGCCTAGCTGGTTTGACGCAGTGGATAGAGCTTCAGCCTGCAGACTGAAGGGTCCCGGATTCGATTTCAGTCAAGGGCACATGCTGGGTTGTGGGCTTGATCCCCAGTGGAGGGCATGCAGGAGGCAGCCAATCAATGATTCTCTCTCATCATTGATGTTTCTATCTTTCCCTCTCCCTTCCTCTCTGAAATCAATAAGAATATATTTTTTTTTAAAATAAGTAGGTCGCCAAAACCGGTTTAGCTCAGTGGTAGAGCGTCGGTCTGCGGACTGAAAGGTCCCAGGTTCGATTCCGGTCAAGGGCATGTACCTTGGTTGCGGGCACATCCCCGGTAGGGGGTGTGCAAGAGGCAGCTGGTCGATATTTCTCTCTCATCGACGTTTCTAGCTCTCTATCTCTCTCCCTTCCTCTCTGTAAAATGTCAATTAAAGAAATATTTAAAAATAAATAAATAAATAAATAAATAAAATAAAAAATAAGTAGGTTGCCGAAACCGGTTTGGCTCAGTGGTAGAGCGTTGGCCTGCGGACTGAAAGGTCCCGGTTCGATTCCGGTCAAGGGCATGTGCATTGGTTGCGGGGACATCCCCGGTAGGGGGTGCGCAAGAGGCAGCTGGTCGGTGTTTCTCTCTCATCGATGTTTCTGGCTCTCTATCTCTCTCCCTTCCTCTGTAAAATATCAATTAAAAAAAAAAATAAGTAGGATTCATCAGGCTATTTCTTTCTTATCTTGCATGTATATGGGCTGATTTGTTAATATTTGGTGGTTCCTGGATGGTGAGTATAGCAATTTTTTTCCCTTAAAAAGATACCGTATTTGCCGGCATATAAGACGATTTTTTGGCCCTGAAAAATACGTATTTGCCGGCGTATAAGACGACTGGGCGTATAAGATGACCCCCTAACATTTCCACTCAAAATACAGAGTTTGTTATATACTCGCCGTATAAGACTACCCCCCACTTGGAGGCATATTTTTCAGGGCCAAAAAGTCGTCTTATACGCCGGCAAATACAGTAATATTTTTAGGGACTTTTTTTTTTTAAATCAGAATTGAGAGCAGAAGGGTAGGGGGAAAAATTCAAATTTGAGCTTCTTAATCTTAAGGCCTTCAAAATGAATTATTTAGGCTGTAAATAATGAGTTATATGTAGGAAAAGAAATGATGGTTCTGGTACAGATTCTATACAGATGGTCCCTAACTTACAATGATTTCTCTTAAGATTTTTCGACTTTACATTGGTGCTAAAGCAATAAGCATTCAGTAAAAACTGTACTTTAGAATTTTGAATTTTGATCTTTTCTTGGGCTAGCAATATGAGTACGATACTCTTTCGTGATACTGGGCCAGGGCAGTGAGCTATGGCTCCCAGTCAGGCATGAAGTCACGAAAGCAAATAACTAATACTCTGTTAGTGTACTGTTACCTGTGTTTTTTTGGTATTGTGTTCTGAGCAAGTTTAAGGTAGGCTAGGCTAAATGTTCAGTAGGTTAGATGCATTAAATGCATATTCAACTTGATGATATTTTCAACTTACGATAGGGTTATTAGGACATAACCCCGTCCATCCTAAGTTGAGGAGCATGTGTATTCAGAATAAGAAATTTCAGGCAGTAAGATAAGGCATCCTAAACATTGAGCCTTACTTTCTGAGCAACCACAACCCTTTGCTGTAATAGAATATGAGTTGAAATCATCCGCTTTCCCACCCAACACAGAAACTTGGTTTTAAATTAAAATCTTAGAAAAGTTGGAACCACTTACAACAATGTCCATGAATACAGATACTCACTTTATTTTTAAATCTGGGATAATTTAGTACAATGTTTTTCAGACTTTTTAAAGTAGCAGAACCTGTTTTCCAAACCAAAGCTTATACAGAAACCTACACAATAAAATTAATAAAAGAGGAGCTGCCTTGGTTGACTTAGAAAGGGCAATAGGAGTCTACGGCCATACCACCCTGAACGCGCCCGATCTCGTCTGATCTCGGAAGCTAAGCAGGGTTGGGCCTGGTTAGTACTTGGATGGGAGGAAGGGCAATAGGAAACAACCTTTCTTTGAGGTACCTCTGGGAAACTATAGGTGTGTTATTTTTTTTAAATATATATTTTATTGATATTTTACAGAGAGGAAGGGAGAGAGATAGAGAGCTAGAAACGTCGATGAGAGAGAAACACTGACCAGCTGCCTCTTGCACACCCCCTACTGGGGATGTGCCCGCAACCAAGGTACATGCCCTTGCCCGGAATCGAACCTGGGACCTTTCAGTCCGCAGACCAACACTCTACCACTGAGCCAAACCGGTTTCGGCTATAGGTGTGTTATTGAGAAACCTTGATGTAGTAATTGACTTAAATTGTAATTTAAGGAATTTTGTTTTCCAATTCATTATTTTTGCACTTTTGTTTTCTGCATTTGTAGTAAAATATGACAGAATGTATAGGTAGAAATTTGTTTAAAATATATTAATATCTTTTCTTAGCCAATCACATTTAGTACTTTCTAGTCCCAGAAAGATTACCAAAAGTGATGATTTATCGTTAGAAACCAAGGCTAAGATTATCTACACCCTTGTAGTTCTAATTACTATGTATAGATGTAAAAGTTAGACCGTGAAGAAGGCTGACAGGGAAAAAAAGCTATTCATTTGAAATATGGAGTTAGAGAAGAGTCCTATGGATATTCTGGACACCAGAAAAACAAACAAGTAAATCCTAGAGCAAATTAAACCTGAAACATTGCTGAAAGCAAAACTGACAAAACTGAAGCTGTCCTGCTTCGGGCTCACCATGAAAAAGCAGGGTTTTTAGGAAGAGGCTAGGAAAAATAGAAAGTATCAGGAAAAGAGAAAGACCAAATATGAGATGGATCCACTCCATAAAGGAAGCCATAGGCATGAGTCGAAAGGAGCTGAGGCAGGGTTATTGAGGACAGGACATTGTGGACATCACTCATGCATAGGGTCTCCAGGAGTCTGAGCCCAAGTTTCCTCCAAGTTCTAGAATAGGACCTGGCTGAGCATAAATTAAGTGCTCAGCTAGTGTTAGATAAATTAATTACTACAAGTAATAATCCTGGTTCTGCCCAAGCATTTCTAATGATTCATTTCCTAACAGAATTATTCTTTTTTGACTAGCTCTGATTGGCAGACATAAGTTAATATGAAAACCAAAAATACTTCTATTCATATTTTACCTATTTGTTCTTAGTTTTGGTCTTGGGCTATTCAGGTAAAATTTGGTTCTTCCTGAAGACTGTCTAGTATTTGAAGGGTGCTATTATCTCTTTCTTTCTTAGCCCCATCCCCTATTCCTTGTCCTGCCCACTGTCACCCACACATACAATCTTCACAGTGTTTCTAAGCCACTGTAATTTTTCCTGATTTGGGTGGTCCATTGTCCTTTGTGATACTGACTTTCCCCTTTTTCACTTGACAGACAGACGTACTGGTCCTGAGCTGTGACCTAATAACAGATGTTGCCTTACATGAGGTTGTGGACCTTTTCAGAGCTCATGATGCATCACTTGCCATGTTAATGAGGAAAGGCCAAGATAGCATAATACCAGTTCCAGGTCAAAAGGGAAAAAAAAAAGCAGGTAAGGAGACCAGTTTGATTTGTTTGTTGGGTTTTTATAATTATTATTGTCATTTATACTTCCTTTTAAAAATCTTTATTGAAAACTAACTGCAGTACAGGCACTGTGCTAGCAGTTGATGACATGAAGTCCAATACAACAGTTGCTGACTTGAAGAGATTATAAGTATTAATCAGATTCTGTAAGGTCCTAGAGGCTTTTGTATGCAGAGCAGAGCATTCAAAACTGTTTGTATTGTGTTTAAGGCTTAAATAATGGAATGCATGTATCTAAGAAAACTAATTTTAAAAAATATTTAAAGTTTGATTGCAAATTTAATTAGATACCTTTAAGCAGTTAGAATTACTATTACAAATGTAGTATGGTTGATTCTTTTGAATGGTCTAATCACCCTAAATACAGTCATTAACTATGCTTTGTCTTCTTAAGATTACAAGATACATATTTTTACATTTTCCTAAGATTCTAGTAGTAGGTTGTTGTTTTTTAATCTTTAGAGAGTTATGGTAATCTTTTTATTGAGTTTTTTTATTTGTTTGTTTGTTTTTACAGAGAGGAAGAGAGAGGGATAGAGAGTTAGAAACATTGATGAGAGAGAATCATTGATCAGCTGCCTTTTGCACACCCCCTACTGGGGGTGTGCCTGCAACCAAGGTACATGCCCTTGACCGGAATCAAACCCGGGACCTTTCAGTCCGCAGGCTGACGCTCTATCCACTGAGCCAAACCGGTTTCAGCTAGTTATGGTAATCTTAATAGACCAAAAAGAAAAGGAAAAGTACTCCAGTCAATTTAAGGTTTTAGTATTTGGGTTATTAACTAGTTGTTGATTTTAGTTAAGGCATAGTTCCTGATTGCTCTTCCCAGAGTATTTCAAACCTGAACCACTGATTGTGTGACAGGGCTACTTTTAATAACAATTTATGGCCAAAAGTTTTATAAGATCACACTTTTTATATAGGTTTTAGTTTTTCCTGGAATGATGCATTTTTACCCTAGAGCTTTTCCCAAGAATGATGAGATCTTTAGATTTTGCTTATCCAACATTATGTAACCCATTGTCCTGGCATCCTATCTAATAAAAGAGTAATATGCAAATTAACCATCACTCCGCTATATTCATAAGCCAATCAGGAGCAAATATGCAAATTAACTCAACCAAGATGGCTACAGCCACAGAGAAAGCAGGAGGGAGGCTTGGGTTTCCCCAGCGATGGAGGAAGCCAAGCTTTCCATACACCCTGGCTGGCCCAGTCCTCCGTTTAAGACTACAAAGTTTCAATTAGAGAAATTATATAAATCCCAACAGAAATGGTGGCAGCCACAGAGCTGGAGAGAGCAGGAGGCTAAGGTTGGCCCCGGTGATGGACGAAGCCAAACTTCTGCAGCTCTGGCTGGCCCAGGCCTTTGCTTCAGGCTACAAAGATATATAAATTATAAAAGATAAATAAATTCCAACAGACAAGCAGAAGGCTTGGCTCCACTCCAGGATACAAAGTTTCAGTTGTAAAAAAAATAAATTCCAAATATTAGGGCCTCCACTTGGGTCACTGGGGGGCATGGCCGGCCTGCAAACCACCACAGGCCCCTCGCCCAGGCCACCTCATGCCCCAAGGGAACCCTTATCTGGGACACCCTTCAGGGCAAACCAACCGGCCCCCACCTAAGCATCAGGCCTCTATCCTATGTAATAAAAGAGTAATATGCAGATTAATTATCACTCCAACACACAAGATGGCTGCCCCCGTGTGGTCAAAGATCCTGTCCCTATGTGGACACAAGATGGCCAGCAGGGGATGGCAGTTGGGAGGCACCAGGCCTGCAAGGGAGGGTAATTGGGGGTGATCAAGCCTGTAGGGGAGGGCAATTAAGGGGTGACCAGGCTGGCAGAGAAGGGAAGTTGGGGAAAACAGGCTGGCAGGGGAGCAGTCAGGCATCAATCAGGCTGGCAGGGAAATGGTTAGGGGGTGATCAGGCTGGCAGGCAGAAGCGGTAAGGGGCAATCAGAAAGGTAGGCAGGCGAGCAGTTGGGAGCCAGCAGTCCTGGATTGTGAGAGGTATGTCCAACTGCCTGTTTAGGCCTGATGGGTAGTCGGACATCCCTCGAGGGGTCCCAGATTGGAAAGGGTGCAGGCTGGACTGAGGGACACCACCACCTGTACATGAATTCCGTGCACTGGCCTCTAATTATTATATATTGATGTAGTCTCTTACAATTACTAGAAGCTATGTATAGCTTATTGGCATCCTGCTATTAATAGAGCCACCTAGAGCTTTCATTTCTAGGATTTCAGTACTCTAGTCTGTATTTTTAGCTCTTTCCTTTAGGGCATTTTGCATTATAGAAGTGAAACTTCTTTCTAGCTGCTTTTTGTGTTTAGGTGATCACTGGTGCAGATTAACTTTCTACCTTTTTATTATATATAATCCTCATGTCAATCATTTCTTTTGTTCTTTTTTTAAAAAAAATATTATAATTGATTTTTTACCGAGAGGAAGAGAGAGGGACAGAGAGCTAGAAACATCGATGAGAGAGAAACATCTGCCTCCTGCACACCCCCTACTGGGATGTGCCTACAACCAAGGCACATGCCCTTAACCGGAATTGAACCCGGGACCTCTCAGTCCGAAGGCCAATGCTCTATACACTGAGCTAAACTGGTTTCGGCTATCATTCCTTTTGTACTTGATATATTTTCTACTTTTGCAAGGTCTGGTTTTCTTACTACATAATTCCCTCTATTCAGCCTTTTTATTTATTTAGATAAAAACACTGTATATCCAGACTTTACAAACTAATGTATATTTTATAGACTCCACATTTATAATAATTTTAAAAGATTAAATGCTCTGTTATATTACTCTTCTTGGTGTTAGAACATTTTAGTATATTTTATGTTAGCTTTTATCTCAAGTATTATTATACTCAATTGACATCTTAACTATATATATGTATATATCTATCTATCTATATATAAAAGCCTAAGCAACCAATCGCTATGATGGTCAGACAGTCAACACAACACAGAAGCTGCCCCCTGGTGGTCAGTGTGCTCTCACAGCCAACCTCTCATGGCTGGCCAACCTCCTGCAATTCCTCCCCTCCTCCTACCCCCTCTCTCTACCCCAGGCTGGCTGGCCTCAATTGGCCCTGATTGGGACTGGGTGAGACAGCCCCAATAGTCATCCAGGCCGAGGGACCCCACCCATGCACAAATTCATGCACCAGGCCTCCAGTGTGTACACACACACACACACACACACACACACACACACACAGTGTATACATATACAGTATGTGTGTGTATGGGTGTTTGTATATATGTATATATATATACATACATTATTTGTATAGAAGTTATTTTAAGGAGAACTATTGCAACTGAAGTAAGTGCTGTCAGAAGTACACTATGCTAACATCAATGAAACGGAAATGCCTTAAATACAAGCACATTTATCACTGACCATCTTGTAATCTTTCTGTTCACCAGATGGAATATTTCATAATAAAGTTTTAGAATATTTCTAAATAAATAAATACATAGCTTTTTACAATTTTATTTTAAATTAATTTAACTATTATCTATCTGCCCATCCATTTGAAATTGTTTTGATGCTTAAGTTGTCACAAACTGGACATGGAAGTTTCTTTAAGCTGGCTCTTCTATCCTCTTTGAAAAGTATGATGTATTTGGTAACTTGCTCTTTAACTGGAATGTTAATGGAGACAGGGAAGCAGGAAATGGGAGTGAAGAGGAAACAGTGATCATACTAAAGAGTTTGAACTTTATCCCTAACAGTGAGGAGCTATTGAGGAATTTTAAACAAGAGAATGACATAATTAGATTTATGGTTTAGAAAGATTTGTCATTCTTAACATGAAATTTTGAACTCATTTTCTGTATTTTGTTATATTTGAAGACAAAAAATTCACCTAAATACCTGAGTTTTTAATTCCTCCCATGGGATGCTATGCATTTTAGTGATGAACATTTTATAAAGAATTCTGAATTTCTCAGACTATATATTTGGCCTGCTTCTTGGCAGCTATTGTGTGACAGAACAGCTAATTCCCTCTTTCTCATATTCTGTTTAATAGTCTAGATCCCCCTAGGTCCAAGTTTTCCAAATCATCATTTACTGACTTATAGGAGAATGGCTATGATTAGATGTTTCCAGAGCCATCTTTTCTCCCCTTGCCAATTTCTTGGAAGACTTGTAGGAGATGTAGATACTGAGGAAGACAGGATCAAATTCATGTTTGGATTTTTTGGACTATTTTTTTCCTGCTGCAGGCTGCTACACATGTTGTTTTTTGCCTGTCCATGCCCTCTTCTCCCACTACACACGTACTCTAAATTCAACTTAACCTTTAAATTATTCTCTGAGCGAGGCCTTCCTTGACTCTAATTTGAAATTATATCCCCTGATTACCTACATATGGTAGCTCTGCCTTCTTCTACGTAAGCTCCATGAGAGCAGGGATCACACCTGTTTTGTTCATTTTTATTTCTATTTTTCCCCCCTTAATCCTCACCTAGGGTTATGTTTTTATATTTTTAGAGAGAGAAAAGGAGAAAGAGAGAGAAAAAACATTGATATAAGAGAGAAACATCAGTTATTTGCCTCCCACATGTCCCCCTGACCAAGTTTCAAATCCATAACCTGGGTATGCGCCCTGAAGGGAATCAAACCCACGACTTGTTTGGTATATGGGACAGTGCTCCAACCAACTGAGCCACTGGGCCAGGGCTGTCTTGTTCATTTTATTCCCAGGTTCTGGCCCAGATATGGCCCATGGTGAACAGTCAATAGATATTATAGTATTGAGTGGTTTAGGGATCTGCCTATAAAAGCAGCCCTTATTGCCTCCCAGGCAAGAGAAAGATTCAAGCCCTAGCAGTTTAAATCCTAAAACTATGAGTCTGGCTGTAGTTGAATTCATGAGTATAATTTGCATGAATCCATAGGCTCATATCTGGGCCAGAGCATGGGGATAAAATGAACAAAACAGCACTGCCCCAGTGGCTCAGTTGGTTGGAGCATTGTCCCATACACCAAAAAGGTTGTTGGTTCAATTCCCTTCAAAGAACATACCAGGTTGCAGGTTTGCATAATTACAATACTTACAAATCGCATGAATATTATAAAGAGCAATAATTTATAATATTTTGTTGTTGTTAAACCTCACCGGAGGATATTTTGCTATTGATTTTTAGGGAGTGTAGAAGGGAGCAGGAAAGACAGAGAGAAATATCCATATGAGAGAAATACATCCATTGATTGCCTCCCACATGAGCCCCTATCAGGGCCAGAGATCAAGCCTGCAACGGAGGTGCCTACTGGCCCTTGGCTGGAATTGAACCCGGGACCCTTCAGAATGGAGGCCAATGCTCAAGGTCCACTGAACCAAACTGGCTAGGGCTATTATGATTTTTTGACTGATACTGCATTGTCTGTTAATTTATGTTTAGAAATGTTTTCAACTTTAAAATAAACACCTGCTGAAACCGGTTTGGCTCAGTGGTAGAGCGTCGGCCTGTGGACTGAAGGGTCCCGGGTTCGATTCCAGTCAAGGGCATGTACATTGGTTGCGGGCACGTCCCCCGTTGGGGGGGTGTAGGAGGCAGCTGGTCGATGTTTCTCTCTCATCAACGTTTCTAGCTCTCTATCTCTCTCCCTTCCTCTCTGTAAAATATCAATAAAAATATATTTTAAAAAATAAATAAATAAACACCTACTGCTGTAGCATGGCTGTTAAGAGCAGAGGCTCTGTTCAGACTGTGTAGGTTTCAATGCCGCAAAACTGTATGATAATGGGCAGATTATCTAACTGTCCTGGGCTTCATTTTATTTAGCTGTAAAGTGAAATTGAATCCTTTTAGGATTTTTTTTGGTGAGAAATAAGATGTTTGTAAAGCATTCTATTTGCTCCTTAAAACAGTAGTTGCTTAATAAATTATAATTGCTATTCTCATAATCATTATCACTTCCACATATATTTTAGAAATATTCCTATGGGAAGTCATTTGGTCCTGTAGCCTAACAAATCACATTTGATAACTTTGCGAGCATTCTACGTTATTTTAAAGGGAATTTTTAGATATTTTATGTAAAGTGGTAACCCTTTATGTAGAGCACATAATATCAAAATACTTTTGTTTGCATTATAGCTTCTAAGTTTATAGGGAAATTAATTGTGGCAGCCTAAATGTCTAGACCAGCCGTGGGCAAACTAAGGCCCTCGGGCCGGATCTGGCCCGTTCAGCTGTTCTATCCGGCCCTTGGAGCCAAAAGAGCAGAGGGTTCTCTTGCTCTCCTCTCCACTCCTTCACCAGCAGCCCAAGATGAGAGTGCCAGCATGGTCGGGTTGCTTTTGTTCCGGCCCTCCGGTCCAGTTTAAGAACCCATTGTGGCCCTCGAGTCAAAAAGTTTGCCCACCCCTGGTCTAAACAGACTCCTTGGAAGAACCACATGTAACTTTTTCTGATGATTCAATTGGGCTCTGCTTTCTGAAGCTTTTTTTAGGTATCAACTTCTCAGAAAAGGAATTAGATGGTTGAGTGGTGCAAGAGGGAACCAGAAACCCAGCTAAACTGTGCAGGGAAATGGGGTATATAAACTCTGGAAAATCCCATTCACTGATTTTTGCAGCATTGAATACCATTAGGGAAATATAAAATCTGCCACTTGTCAGTATTTAACCATTGTTCCACCATTTGCTTAGTATTGCTTATTGAGCAAATGAGTCAACAGATTAGTGTAACACAGTTATTGGGTATGTGTTACACCAAGCACAGAATTAGATACAAGGCCCATATAAATGGGTGAAAAACCCATATAATATCCCTATCTAAAGGATAGACAGACAAGTGTTTGTTATACTCTCCCTAATCATGGGACATTTTAAGAAACCTGACACCTGAGGGGAAAATTGGATAGGAACTGTGATCTTGAGAGAACTAATGAAAGCCTCATATATGTAATTTTTGCAGTCACAAAAATCAAACAGTTAACATCATATGAAGAGAATATCAGTGATATAAAAACATACATATTTTAAACTTGTAATGATGCATAAATATCATTAATTCCCATTTACCATCCCTTGCTTGTTAAAAGCTTAAAATTTTCCTTTTTTCCTCAATTTCAATAAGAACATGGAATATTTATTTTGTTATATTACAGATAACATGTTTATTAAGGGGCTTGTCTTTTTGGTATATTCCTCTGTGCAAATGTTTTATGCTGTTACGATATAAATTATTGACTGTTATCTCTGTAGTTCCACCTTGTCTGTTGGCATATTTAAAATGGAAGAAATTTGTTTAACCCAGTTTACTGTAGTAGTATTTCTCATATTCCTCTCCAATTCTCAGAGTTCAGACTAGAACCAGTATATATTAGTGTGCTTCAGAATCATACGAGTGATTTTAGTTAAGGCGTAGTTCCTTAACCTCTCAATCAACTTAGTTCCCTCTACACTAACAATTATTGGTCGGCCGTTTTGAGCCTTTGTTTCTTTTGCTTCTGTCATTTTTCTTAAAGCTGTATTGCAAAGGAAAACTTCTACTCTGCTTGGGCTTCTGCTTGATCTATTTCGTCTTCTCAATTCCCACTCTCTCCTCTGCTCTTTTTTCCTAATTATATCTAACAGAAGTGACTTGAAATTTCTGCATTATTCAAAATTGAAATTATTGTGATGGAGGAAACAAGTATATAGAATTATGTTCAAATGTGCCTAGAATTCATCATCACAATGTGATAAGTACAATAATATTGTATGTGCAATATAAATATTACATATGCAGATACAAAGAGCAATGTCTCAGTTATAGGAAAATATATTTTAAAACCTGATGTTTGAAAAGAAAGAGGTGAGCAATTTACTTTTGTGCAAACAGGGTAATGGGTATGAAATCAGTTCCCTGTCCTACAAATGCTTTACATTTTGATGTAGTCATTGCATTTAGGACATAATACACACACACACACACTAAACTAAGATATGAAAAACAGAGATAATCAAGATTTTCCCTGAAGCTAAAATCAAGTGAATGGAGCTAGATAGTATGTTATAGACCAAGTTTTTATATCTATTTATAACCTAAGAGTATTTGGTGAATAGCTGCTCAAGATTATATCAGAGATAAGTAGTAGAATCAGAACTTGAACCCATGCCTTCCTACTCTATAGCTTGGGCTTTCTTTCTTTTTTTCTTTTTTTTAATTTAGTTTTTGTTTTTATCAAGATTTTATATGCCTATAATTTAAAGAGAGGTATAATTATCCAAGAGTGTTTCACAAGACTGAAATCAGTGTCATCCAGGACTGAGGACTCATCTGAAGGCTCAACTAGGAAAGGAGTTCTAAGTATATGTGTTTGTTCGCAGAATTTCAGTTTCCTGAGGACTGTTAAACTGAGAATCTCAGTTTCTGGCTGTCTGTTAGCTAAAGGCTGCCCTCACTTATTTATATTTTTTAAAGTCATTTTGGCCTCTCTCTACATAGCAAACATAATGCCTGTCACAGAAGAGTTACACAAATATATTTATTAGCTGAATAAATGAATGGATAAGTAAATGACTGTAGAGGAAACAGAAGGGTTCAAACAAGTAAAAAAAATGACTAAAATATGAATAGTTAAATATGATAGATTTTTTTTTTAAGTGAAACTTCATAGTTTTAACTGCTTTCTCAACGCTATTTGTGTGGTCTTTCTTCTTAGGATGAACATTCTAATGTGACCTGCTCTGATGTCAAAGTGGAACTCACTTTGTTAACACAGAACAGAAATATTTCCAAGTATCCCTAATTTATATCATATTCTGAGGTCCCAGTTACTATGGTAGCTACAAAGAAGCAAATACAAAAAGTGGGGCCTGAGAGTGAGGGGAATGTGACTGAAGTGCACCAAAACTGGAAAATGGGCTTGTCGAAAATTACTGCTCCTGGGACATTCGGGTTTTTGTGGGCCCAAGGACTTGGATAGGCTAAACATCCAAATTACATCCAAAAATAATATATCTGTGCTTCTTTTTAAAATATTGGTTCATAATCAGACCTTTGCAGACTTTGTTATGTTCTCAAGTTTCCATGAAATGGATGAATGAATGAATTGATATATGTCAAAGCTGCTGTACGGCATTTAAAATTCTCTGCAGTTTTTAGCTTTGATTGAAAGTCCCTATAAAACTTGCCTTCAAATTGGCATTATTTACCCCCTTCCTTCTTTGGAGTTCACTAATCTTAGATACTGAGAAAAAATAACAACTTTTAATGGTAGCTTCTCCCTATTCAGATTCAGACAGTACATATGACAAGATGACTAGACACCATCTGAAGAAATTAATGCTTTAGCCACTGAACTAAATACATTATATACTTGAGTATTGCATTTGGTTCTTGGTATAGAGATAGCTGAAGCTGATAGGGAAGCATGTTTAATTATATGATAGTCATTGCCTATCAATAGGAGGCAGATAAATTCATTTTTAGAGATAAAAATATTTCCTCGAGTTCAACTTTCAATTTCTCCTTGGTGTTAAATCATTGCTTTATGTGATTTTTGTAGGGATCAAATGAAAGCATGTATTAACTTATTTAGTCCTTATTATCCTCATTTTACAACTGAAACTGAGAAACAAAGAGGTTTAGTATCTTGCTCAAATAGTAAGTGGTATTCATGCCCAAGTGGTATGGTTTCAAAGGCTCTCTTAACTATATGTTATGCTGCCTCTATTTGAAAATGCTTTTGCAAGCTATAGATAGATACTATACAGATCTTAGCAGATTTTAAGTGTCCAACATTGTACTGGGTTTATATTTAAAGGAATCATAAGCCTGCACTTGAAGAGCTTATAATGTGGTTGGGGTGAAGAAATTTAACACAGAAAACAGCAATAATAGGGCAGCCTATAGCATCACTATCTACCAGATAACCCTGTACATTTAATAAATATGTACCTTATTTTATTTGAATACTCCCATATACAGCATAAAATCTAGTGCATAGTAGACATATAGTTAATGTTGGTTGAATGTGGATGTCTTTAAATAATCTTATTGCCATTTTCACAGTAAGCAGACCTAGCTGATTACTTGAAAGAAAGAAATTTTTTTATTTTCTTTTTGTGCCAGGCGGTGTGCTTGTGGTTAATCCACGTAGGCTGCCCCTCTTTTTAAAAAACATTATTTATTTTTTACAAATAAAAATTATATATTTAAGGTTTACAAGGTGATATTTTGGTATTTATAGATATTGTGAAGTGATTACTACAATCAAACTAATTAACATATCCACCACCGCCTTTTAATTTTTTAAATAATTTCAAATTTACAAAATGGTTATAAGAATAGTATAAAGAACTTAATATATCTTTTTTAAAATGTATTTTTATTGATTTCAGAGAGAAAGGGAGAGGGGTGAGAGAGAGATAGAAACATCAATGATGAGAGAATCATTGACCGGTTATCTCCTGCACGCCCCACACTGGAGATGGAGCCCGCAACCTGGGCATGTGCCCTTGAACCAGGGACCTTTTAGTCCACAGGCTGATGCTCTATCCACTGAGCAAAACCGGCTAGGACAAGAACTTATATATCTTGCACCCAAATGTTAATAATTGTTTTATCATTCTCTCTTTCATAACCTATATTCAATATATGTCATATGCATATTTAATGTATATATAATTTTTTTTCCTGAGCTATTTGAGAATAAATTGCAGGCATCATTCCCTTTGCCTTTAAATACACGAATATATGTCCTGTCCCTTCCACTCCCCTCCATAAAGGACAGATCTCTAAAAATAGGAAATTATATTGACACAATACTTTAATTTATAGAACTTAGTCAGAATTCACAGTTAACCTAATAATATCCTTTAGAGCAATAAAAAAAATTTTGACTGCCTTTGTTTTAAACATTGTAATGAGTATGTGCTATATAACACTCTGTTCTGTATTTGGTTCCAAGAGAAATGTGAGCAGGTACCCTCTTCTCTGACTTAGTCATACAGGCAAAGCAAATGTCTTTGTTTGATATTCCTTCTTTTGTATGATTCAGTGGAGCAGCGTGACTTCATTGGAGTGGACAGCACAGGAAAGAGGCTGCTCTTCATGGCTAATGAAGCGGACTTGGATGAGGAGCTGGTCATTAAGGGATCTATCCTGCAGAAGTAAGCCCTAGGGTTTTTCTTATTGGCAATTCTTCTTGTCTTAAAACAAAATAAAACCACCCAGTGGATGGGAAAGAGTTATGAAAACTAGATTATGCTGTGTGAAATTAACAGAAGTATGTGAATGTTTTCCCAAGAGACAGAATGAAGACTTTCTTTCACCACACAAGCTTAGCTTTTCTCTGTGTCTCTTCTTGCCAAGGTAGAGTCAGATCTTGCATAGGAGTGGGGCAAAACAGCTGTGGGGAGAGCAGGGAACAGGGCTGTTTTCCTGACAATGTTATAGAGCTTCTTCTTTTATAAAAGTTACTATCTTAACCATTTTTAAGTGTACATTTCACTAATCTTCATATATTCACATTACTGTGAAACATCTCCAAAACTTTTTTTATCTTGCAAATACGAAGTTCTATATCTATTAAATAACAACTCTCCATCTCTTCTCCCCAACCCCTGGTAAACTACCATTCAACTTTCTGTTTCTATGAATTTGACTCCTTGTGATACTTCATATAAGTGAATCATAAAGTATTTGTCTTTCTGTAACTGGCTTACTTCATTTTGTGTAATGTCTGTCCTCAATGTTCATCCATGTTGCAGCATGTGTCAGAATTTCCTTCCTTTTAAAAAAAATATATTGGTAATAATTTCAGAGAGGAAAGGAGAGGGAGAGAGATAGAAACATCAACGATAAGAGAATCATTGATTGGCTGCCTCCTAAACACTCGCCACTGGCGATTATGCCCACAACCTAGGCATGTGCCCTGACAGGGAATCAAACCATCACCTCCTGTTTCATGGGTTGGGGTTGATGCTCAACCTCTGAGCCATGCTGGCCAGGCTCCTTCCTTATTAAGGCTGCATAATATTCCATTTTTTAATGTCTATACAACATTAAAAAAAATTTTTCCATTAATCCTCACCAGAGGATATTTTTTCCCCCTAGAGAGTGGAAGGGAGGAAGGTGGTGGGGAAAAAGAGAGATAAACATCAGTGCAAAAGAGACACATTGATTGGCTGCCTCCTGCACATGCCCTGACTGGGGGCGGGGGATCAAACCTGCAATTCAGGTCCGGGCTCTTGACTGGGAATCGAATCCACAACTCTTCAATATATGGGCTAACACTCTAACCACTGGCAGCACCAGCCAGGGCAAGAATTCATCTATATTGTTTCAAAACAAATAAAACAAAAATAAACAAGACCCAAAAGAATTAGCATGCCAGCTATGCAAATATACAGCAAACAAAATGAAAGCAAGAAAAATGCCCTGCAGAAGACAAAGAACCTATCCTGAAAAAGAAAACTTAATGAATAGAAAGAATTTCTTTACAACTCTATAACTATAACACAATTCATTAAAATGTAGATTTTATAAATAAAATTTCAGTGATGAGATTATAAAACAGCAGAATAAGATAAAAGAGTATAGAGAACTACGAAAATAAAGGACCACATAACTTACTTTCAGAATTAACTAATAAATTTTAAAATAACAAATAATGGAATAGTAGATACCAATAAAAATCAAATTATTGACATAGGAAAGGTTGGAGATAATCAGTGATTTAGATGAAAAAGGAAATGATTAATAGTTACAGAGAATCACCCCAGTGTGGCTCAGTGGTTGAGCATTGGCCCATGAACCAAGAGGTCACCAGTTTGATTTCTGGTTAGGGTACATGCCCAGATTGAGAGCTCAATCTCCAGTAAAGGGCATGTAAGAGGCAGCCGATCAATGTTATGCTCTCACATTGATATTTCTCTCTTCCCCCTTCCTCTTGCTCTAAAAATCAATAAATATTATTTTTTAAAATATATACAAGAGCTAGTAACTATGATTAGAATGCCAAACATAGATGAGGTTGGAGATATCACACACAAAAATGGGGAATCTGTGTCCTAAGGCCCTCAGTGTTCTTCTCTCACTTGGTTCCTAAATACTAGCAGCCAGGCCTGCACCTGTCAAGCAAAGACAGAAGGGAATTCTTCTCTGTGGTATCAGACAGTCTAAGAGGAAAGACCTAAAGATACAAACATCAGAGAGTTCCCAACAGATAACCCACCTCTTAGGTAATTCTATATTAAATTTCAAAGTTGAAAAAGCCCACCATGTGTTCAGTGTTCCCAATCAGATATTGTACCCCTCTTAAATTTGGACATGCACACAAGAAAAAACAGAATTACCAGTTCTAAACTGGGGACACACACACACACACACACACACACGACACACAATAAATCAGTAGCAAAAAAAATCAACTTAAAGGGAAACATTATGAAGAGAAGATGTCAAAAAGGTAACATTATTCATAAAGATGTGTTTTTAATACTTGAGCCATCTGAATTCCATTACTTTAGGAGCAAGGAATACAATGTGAGGCAAAACACAGCAAAAACCTTGCTCTCATTGAGAGTTGAGAAACTATTTCATTCATGAACCCAAAAGCTGTATGTTATCTTTAAAAGAGCCAAAATCGGTTTGGCTCAGTGGATAGAGCACTGGCTTGCAGACTGAAAGGTCCCAGGTTCGATTCTGGTCAAGGGCATGTACCTTGGTTGCGGGCACATCCCGGGTAGGAGGTGTGCAGGAGGCAGCTGATCAATGTTTCGAACTCTCTATCCCTCTCCCTTCCTCTCTGTAAAAAAATCAATAAAATATATATATATTTAAAAAAATAAAAAAGCAAAAGAGAGCCTAGGTGGTGTGGCTCAGTGGTTGAGCAATATGAACCAAGAGGTCACAGTTCAATTCCTAGTCAGGACACATGCCTGGGTTGTGAGCTTGATCCCCAGTGTGAGGCCTGCAGGAGGCAGCCAATCAATGGTTTTCTCTCATCATTGATATTTCTCTCTCTCTCTTCCTCTCTGAAGTATATATATATATATATATATATATATATATATATATATATATTTTTTTTTTTTTTTTTTAAGCCCAGATCTTCTGGTTTCCTAAGACTAGATTGCATTTTTTGTTGTTGGCAGGTTTTTCCCTCCGTTCTTCTAATTTGTAATCTACACCCTAGTGATTCAGGATTTTTTAAGTGTAGTTGCAGTAGGGCAGCTGGCTGGATAAATGAGCAATAAAATGTTCTTCCCCATATTCATATGACCCTCTGGGGCATTGTGCTCCTCCTGGCCTCAGTGGGATGGTGGGTAAAAGCTAATTAGATTCAGATTTTTTTTTTCCAAACATGCTTAAATATGAGAATCCAATACTTCCTATCCATTTTTAAAAATATATATTTTATTGATATTTTACAGAGAGGAAAGGAGAGGGATAGATAGCTAGAAACGTCGATGAGAGAGAAACATCGACCAGCTGCCTCCTGCACACCCCCTACTGGGGATGTGCCTGCAGTCAGTGTACATGCCCTTAACTGGAATCGAGCCTGGGATCCTTCAGTCTGCAGACCCACGCTCTTCCACTGAGCCAAACCAGTTTCGGCCCTATCCATTTTTTAAACTGAATTTCCAAAAGTGAGGACTAGTGCCTATTAGTCAAACACTAAATCTGGAAAAAGACCTTTGTGTATATATCTGGGATAACCAGAAATCTCTTGTTTTAAAGTTTTCTTAATTTTGTAGTGATTGTAGGAGAAAAGGATGTTTGTTTTCTCCCTGTCTCAGGAAATGTTCTGTTTTGTTGGGCTTCAGGCATATTTAGTCTTTAAAGTGAGGTAGTGTATGGTGCTTGCTGGAGTAGGAATCCTGCCAAGCCTATAGTCAGGTACAGAAGCTGTCTCCCCAGCAAGCTGTCTAGTCATCAGGTAGTTCTGGCTTCAAGGAGTCCAGATTCTTACTCCTCGGTGTATTTTTTATAAAGCAGAAAACCTTTTCCAAATGTTGACTTGAAGCATTACTGACTTGGAAAGGCCTTATACGTAGTGGAAAAGAAAGTTGCTGGAAGAAGAAACATGGTGTTTGGAAACTCAAGTCCAGAGAATTCGGAATTTAGTCTTGAGACAAACTAGCTATATGATCTCAAGCAAATCACTTTGCTTCTCTAAGCCTCAGTTTTCCCAACTAAATTGACTTAGTTCTTTAAAGACGGTCCCACCAGTTCTAAATTTCCTGTTTTATTTCTGAAAAACATGTGTTTTTAATAATTCGTAAGTAAAAGGTATTTGTGCCAAATATTTAATAAGAAAATCATGTAGCTTTTTTCTAGTGTTGTGTTGTTTTCTTTTGAATACCAGTCAAGGGTTTTCTTTTACTGGAAGAGTAATGAAAAACTAAAACAAGCTTCTAAAGGATATATTTAAAATGGAATAAAATGTTCACACATTCGTCTTGGGAAGTTTAGGCATTTATATCTGGGAAGACAAGGACTTGAATCAAATCTCAAAGATCTTGGCCAAATTTGTATTTCTGGGATTATGAGAAATGGGTTTATACTCTTGATTATTTTCCCAATGGAAAGTCTTGAAATGCTATTTACTTAACATTAGTATCCCCATTACTGCAAACCAGCCATAAATTCCTAAAGTACGTCTCTAATTTTGCAGTTTTAGGGGGGAGGGATGCAGAGGGATTTGTAGAAGTCAGGATCAAGAACTTTTCCCAAGGTATAGGCAGTGAGACTTTTATTCTTATTTTTCTATACTTTTTAACTCTCACATCTATAAAGTCAAATAGATAGGTTATTTGTAAAAGAGCCCATGTCGGCATCCTTAAGCCTTTTCCTTAAGCCAATTCCTGATCATTTCAGGGCTTCTGAACTACAAATCAGTAGAGCTGGTTTAGATTTCAGCTTTCTTGGATATGCTAAATCTGTTACCACCATCCTTCTGCTTGCCAGATTTCAAAATATTGTTTCTATTCTCTCTTTTCCTAATCTTTGTTCTTGGGGATTATGCCTTTTTAAAAATAGCAACACCCTTTACTGTCACTTTAATGACCTTTCAAAAGGAATAGGGCTTTGAGTCCATATTTAATCTGCCATCTTTACCTAGAATCCTTTTTCCTTCATTTTAGTCCCATTTTATCTTTCATTCCCTTACTAACCCTTCCCGCCTGCCTCCCTACCTCCTCTCTCTTTGTATTCATTCTATCCCTCACTTTTTTCTTCATCCAATCTTGAACCTATGCTATATTACTTCAATCATTACTTCAGCTGTATCCTCATTCATTATCCTTTTGTGGTGTCTGCCCTCATAACCTTTAAATTTGTGTTACTTTAACATCTACTTTGTCTTCTTCTACATATGTTTTATTAAAGACTTCAGAAGAAATATTATGCAATCTTGTAAATTGGCACCAATTCACAATGTTGTAAATTCATGTTTCCAATCTTAGCTGAGCCCTTAGACCACTCCACATCCTTAGACCTGTCCTGGCCCACCTTCTCTCTTCTCTCAAGCAGCTATTCTCAGCCATTCCGCATCTCTCAGTAATGACCCTGCTTCTTCCTTCTGCAAGAAAATCCTGCTGATTTCCCCAGCATACAGCCCTACTCGTGATTTTATCTTCATTCAGACCCACCTTCAGTTCCTTTTTTCTAGCCTTAGAGGAAGAAATTTCTGTCGTCCTATTTAAGACCAGTCCCCTCACTATGTCTGGGCCCCATTTTCCTCTGCCTCCCCTGGAACTGCTCCATCTGTTTTTCCAACACTCTCCAGAATTTTCAACTTTTCTTTTTACTGTTTCTTCCCTCTCTACAAACACACTACTTATAGGCTAAACTACAAATTCCTAAAGCCCTCAATCATCTAACCAGGCTTACCCCTCCAGCCTTATATTTCACTATTTCCCAAATGCAACCCCATACTCAGCTCTCCATCATAAGTTATGGAGAGTTGCTTATAGTTCCCTGACTTCTGCATTCCTTTTTGCACCTCTGTCCTTTTGCTCTCACCATTCCTAGCACTTCTTCAGCCAGTTACCTTTTTCTCCCTGGTTTAACACCTGCTCTTCTTTTAAGACTCGGCTCATATAGTAACTCATATAGCACTTCTCTGTGAAACTTCTCTGACCATTTTCACACTGGGTAGAATTGAGAATTGACCCTTCTTTCTTTGTGCTCTCCTGTATTCTGTAGAAATGTCTAGATAACATCTGGAACCCTTTATTGCTCTGGACTATAAGTTACGTGAGGACAGTGATTGCTATCAGTCAGCCAGATCAGTCAGAAAGGAAATCTAGATATGGACAAGAGCAAGGACAAAACAAGGACCAATTCTGTCTTTTACCACCTTCAGTCTCATTGCTGTGGGTAATCAGAAAACAAAAACAAAAACTGGTATCCTTCAATAAAGAGCTACACAGTGCTTGGCTCAAGACTCAAAAGAAGCTGAAGGAGGATATCCGTCAGGATCTAGAGTTGCTGCAGGACTGGATACTGTTCCATGCCTACTGGATGAGCAAGTATATCAGTGACATCATGTACAAGTAGCCACAGTACTTGGCACCATCCATTGACCTTCACAGCATTAAAAATGTGGCTGCAGCCATAACCAGTTTGGCTCAGCGGATAGAGTGTTGTCGGCCTGTGGACTGAAAAGTCCCAGGTTTGATTCCAGTCAAGGGCCTGTACCTTGGTTGCGGGCACATCCCCAGTAGGGGGTGTGCAGGAGGCAGCTGATCGATGTTTCTCATCGATGTTTCTAGCTCTCTATCCCTCTCCCTCTCTGTAAAAAATCAATAAAAAAATTTTTTTTAATGTGGCTGCAACCCTAGCTGGTTTGGCTCAGTGGATAGAGCGTTGGCCTGCGGGCTCAAGGGTCCCAGGTTCTATTCCAGTCAAGGGCATTTACCTTGGTTGTGGGCACATATCCAGTAGGGAGTGTGCAGGAGGTAGCTGATCGATGTTTCTTTCTCATCGATGTTTCTTACTCTCTATGCCTCTCCCTTCCTCTTTGTAAAAAATCAATAAAAATTAAAAAAAAAAAATGTGGCTGCAGCTTTACTTCTGCCCTTTAAATGTTACATAGAATATCTCTTGGATCCATTGCTAACTCAGAACCATTCAAAAAAGAGAATTTTACATAACATAATTCCAGCTCAAATAAGTCAATAACATACAAAGCTAACATACCATGTATATGTATAGTTATGTGCTGCTTAATGACAGAAATCCGTTCTGAGAAATGTGTTGTTAGGTGATTTTGTTGTGCAGCCATCATAGAATGCATTTATATAAACCTACATAGTACAGCCTACTACACATTTAGGTTATATAACATCGTGTATTGCTCCTAGGCTACTACCCTTTACAAAATGTTACTATACAGAACAACACACCAGTTTTGTAAATCAACCACAAGAGAAAATGATGCAACCCTAGACAGTTTGGTTCAGTGGATAGAGCATCAGCCTGCAGACTGAAGGGTCCTGGGTTTGTTTCCAGTCAAGGGCATATAACTCGGTTGCAGGCTCCTGCCCAGCCTGGGTCCTGGTTGGGGCTCCTGCAGGAGACAACCAATCGATGTGTTTCTCTCACATCGATATTTCTCTCTTCTTTCCCTCTCTCTTCCACTCTCTCTAAAAATCAGTGGAAAAATATCCTCAAGTGAGGATTAAAAAGAAAAAGAGCCGAAACCGATTTGGCTCAATGGATAGAGCATCGGCCTGTGGACTGAAAGGTCCCGGGTTCGATTCCGGTCAAGGGCATGTACCTTGGTTGCGGGCACATCCCCAGTAGGGGGTGTGCAGGGGGCAGTTGATCGATGTTTCTCTCTCATCGATGTTTCTAACTTTCTATCTCTCTTCCTCTCTGTAAAAAATCAATAAAAAATATATTATAAAAAAAAAGAAAGAAAGAAAAAGAGAGAGAGAAAATGATGCAATCCAGAGACATGATAAGTATGAGATGTGAGAGCCAGTTGCTGGTGTAACATGGCATACTGTTTTATAGCAAGAGTATATGCTAAAGTTATGATAAAAAGTATAGTATAGTAAATACATAAACCAGTAACATGGTCACTTGTTATCATTATCTAGTATTATGTACTGTATATAATTGTATATGCTATACTTTTATGTGGCTGACAGCACTGTAGGTTTGTTTACTCCAGCATCACCACAAATATGAGTAATGAGCTGTGCTATGACCTTACAATGGCTATGACATCAATAGGCCATAGGAATTTTTCAGCTTGATTATAATCCCTTGGAACCACTGTTGTATATGTGGTCTGTTGTTGACTGAAACATTGTTATAATCGCATGACGATTTACTTAAAACAATAACTTTTCATAGTTTTTCATCACCTAAAAGACATTCCAAAATCCTTAACTTGACATCTAAGAGTCAAAAAAGGCTTTCTGTGGATCTGCCTCTGGCTAGCTCTCGTGCCTCCGTGCCAGCGCTAAGGACCCCTGGGGGATGTCTGATTTGGGGCCTAAGCCAGCAGTCAGGCATCCCCCAAGGGGTCCTGGACTGTGAGAGGTTGCAGGTCAGGCTGAGGGACCCCCTGCCCCCAGTGTACGAATGTTGTGCACTGGGCCTCTAGTCTATAATAATAAAAGCATAATATGCTAATTAGATCAGATGACCTTCTGGACAAAGCCGGGGCTGCAAGGAAAGCCTGGGTCCCAGTGCCTGCCGGCAGCCAGAGAAAAGCCCAGTTCTGGGTGCCAGAGGGAAGCCAGTGCCAACAGCTGGTGGAAGGGAAGGTCTACTCTTGCACAGATTTCATGCATCAGGTCTCTAGTAAGCTATAAAATGCTATATGAATCTCGTGCCATATATGCGAGGGATTGATAACAGTTTACAAGATGGTTATTCAGACTTTTTATTTATTCCTTTCCTGGCTGTTTTATAGCAGTTGACCTCTATAAAAATGAGAGTAATATATCTATTTCATGAGGTAGTTGTGAGGATTCAGTAAGTATAGGTAGACTATGTTGAATGACTCAGGGAATTTGTAAACCAAGAGACTGAACAGGCCAGTGCAACTTTCCACATTGGTTAGATAAAGGAAGAGAATTATCAGTGTGGACTTCAGGTAAAACCCTGGTAACCATATTCATCCTAAGGAATTTTTTTTTAATATATATATATATTTTTTTTATTGATTTTTTACAGTGATTAAGGGAGAGGGGTAGAGAGTTAGAAACATCCATGAGAATCATCGATTAGCTGCCTCCTGCACCCCCCCACTGGAGATGTGCTGGCAACCAAGGTATGTGCGCCCTTGACTAGAATCGAACCTGGGACCCTTCAGTCCACAGGCTGACGCTCTATCCACTGAGACAAACTGGTTTCGTCATGAGGAATTTCTTAAAAATCAAGAATCTCCGAAAGTTAGGATTGGGAAGTAGCTTCTCCTTCATCATCATTGTATATATTAATTGGCTTGTGTGTGGAGTGTATGTGTTATAGGTGTAAGATAATAAGTCTGACTCCTCAGTTGCTCTTTTCAAAGAATTTTGTTTGCCTTTCTCTCAAAATAATGGAAGCCCAGGGTGGTGTACCTTAATTTATTTGATACATTACTTCTGGGTTATCTAGATCCCATAAGAATAATTTTCCTTAAAGCTACGCCAGTCAAAGCAAAGTAACAAAGTAGAAGAAAAATGACAGCCAGGCAGCTATGATTGGAATCTTTATACTCTCCTTCCTCTCAACTGTCATTTTTTATTAAATAAAATGACCTTGGAAATTATAAGCATGACATTTCTTTTTATTATCCTCACCTAGGGACATGCTTTCATCGATTTTAGAAAAGAAGGGAGGGAGAGAGAAATAAAAGAAACATCGATGGGTTGCCTCGGATACCCATTGCACATGCCATATGAGCTCCCACTGGAGCTTAAACCCAAAATCCAGGCATATGCCCTGACTGGGAATCAAACCACGTCTCAGTCCATGGGGTAACACACTGGCCAGGGCAAGCATGGCATTTCTTGAAGCTGAAACCAAAATGGCAAACTAAAATAGACAGCAATCAGGCAAATGCCTTAAATTGACCTAATTTATTCATTTGTTTGTTTATTCAATAACTATTAACATTTACTCTGTGTGAAATACAATGCTAAGAGCTCAATCTATAAAGAAAAATCTCTAATCTCAGGGAATTTTTAGTCTAATGGAAGAGAGACAAATAAATAGGCTGTTGTCTTAGTGTATGATAAGTTGTCTGATATAGGTGGGCATAAGTCTGAGAGCACAAACTTGGGTGAAGGTTTCCTGGAGGAAGTATAACTGGGAAAAGTCCTGATGAATAAATAAGAGTGGGGGTTAGAGAGTATTCATAGAAGTTTACTTCATCTTCTGTGAAAATGGAGTAACACAAGCCAAATCTGGAGTAAAGTATGGCTTGTAGGAAGTAGGGTATTTGGAGTAGAAGCAGGACAAGATTTTTGGGTAGGAGTGATACAGTAGAATAGAAGGTGGCTTGTCAGTGATTTGATGGCTTATTGATTTTGGTTTAATGTCTTTAGAAGCCTAAAAGCCTCATAAAGTGTGAAATAGGGTTTGTTTGTTTTTTAAGAAAAGACCTGTTCCGTGGGTTGGATCAGAGCTAGTATCCACCACCTTGAGCTCCCCAGGATGGGGTGTAGGCAACATAGCTCTTAAAAATTCTGATGCTGCCCAGCTGGTGTGGCTCAATGGTTAAGCATCAACTTACAAACCAGGTCATGATTCAGTCCCTGACCAGGGCACATGCCCAGATTGTGGGCTCTATTCCCGGTGTGGGGCCATGCAAAAGGCAGCTGATAAATTATTATCTCTGATCATTGATGTTTCTATCTTGTCTTTCCCTCTCCCTTCCTCTCTGAAATCAATGAAAATATATTTTTAAAAAATTTTTTCAAAGAAAATGAAAAAAAAATTTTTTTTTCCTAATGCCTACTACCTAATAATAGGATAGAACTCATGTTACCTGATTGTGAGACCCTTCTCTTTTTTCTTTTTGCAGGCACCCTAGAATACATTTCCACACAGGCCTTGTGGATGCCCATCTCTACTGCATGAAAAAATATGTTGTGGACTTTCTAATGGAAAATGAGTAAGAAAGAGGGAGTTCCCAGTGCTAAGCTACTGTCTGACTTAATTAACAGTTTTATTTGTTTATTTTTAATTTTATTGATTATGGTATCACATAATTGTCCTCATCCTCCCATTCCCATCCCAAACCCCTTCCCACATATGCCCCCACCCCCCTGTTGTCCATGGCAACTAGCTAGGCCCATATGCATGCACATAAGTCCTTTGGTTGATCTCTCCCCCTTACCCCCACCCTCCTCTACTTTCCCTCTGAGGTTTGAGAGTCTGATCGCTGCTTCTCTTTCTCTGGGTCTGTTTTTGTTCATCAGTTTGTGTTGTTCATTATTTCCTCTAGATGTGTGAGATCATGTGATCCAAGAAATACCCTTGTAAGAACCGAAACTGAGACAAGCCATAATGGTTATGCTGAGAGGCAAATGAATCAGTCTGTAGTGTTCCTTTCTGGGCCAACACTTCTTTTGAGTCCCAATTTCAATGTCAAACAGTTCCTTATGTGTATATGTCAGCCATGATAATTCAGATCTGGTTGGTGGACAAATGGTGGTGATGCAGGTCCAATCATCTCTGGTTTGGTCCTGGGCATCCTTCAGCAACACGCAGCTGCTCTCTGCTGGTATGGCAAGGTGTCGTCAAGCATCTTCCATCTCTGAACTGTGTCTCTTCTGTCTTCATGGCTGGAGCACTTCTGTCTATTCCTCTCTGTTACAGGAATCCAGATGGTCTCATAGTTGTTTTCTGAAAATATACAAACATATTCTCGACCCAAAAGTTAATAAAGGGATATTTTCTATAAATTTGACTTGGGATCCTTTTTCATTTTTTTTTCTCCCAAATGATTTTCCTCTGGCTTGTTTTGACACTATGTGTGTATTTTCATGGGTATCTTGCTGTTAGCATTTCAAATGAAGGTTAATTTCCTAAAGTACAAATTTTTTAGATATAATTTACTCACAGTATATTTTTCCTTACATGATATTCTTCCACTTTCACCCCCTTTTTTAATTTAAATAATAGGAGGCTTTTGGAGATTTTATAATGTAGTCTTGATAGCTTTTACATTTTAATTATTTGTGCTAAACTATGACTGCTTTAGGTTCATTACATGTTATGCAATTTTACCATGAGACGCTCTGCCAATAAGAATTTTTGTTAACACTTTAGGAACAGCTTTTTGTACAGTACAATCAGTTTTTCTAGAATAATTGTTTATTTCCATTAGCTGAGTATTTATTTATCATGTGTGTATTTTTTTAAAACACACTCTTTTCTTTTCTTTTTACTTTTTTTTTTCTCCAGCTGGTCTTTTTAAATATATTTTATTGATTTTCCACAGAGAGGAAGGGAGAGGGATAGAGAGCTAGAAACATCGATGAGAGAGAATCATCGATCAGCTGCCTCCTGCACACCCCCTACCAGGGATGTGCCCGCAACCAATGTACATGCCCTTGACCGGAATCGAATCTGGGACCGATCAGTCCACAGGCCAACGCTCTATCCACTGAGCCAAACCAGTTCCATGTGTGCATTACCATGTGTGTATTAGTGGAAATTATTATTTGCCTTCTTGAGAAGGGCCTGAGCATTCCTGCTACTAGGCTGGACTTGGATATTAAAAACCCACTTGCCCACACCATGGGTATAAGACCTCTCAAACAAGTCTTGTTGCAGTGAGAGGGCAGTTGCTGTCAGCCAAGTCTCTGTCTGTTACCTGGGTCCCAATTTGAGCTGTGCATGGGAAGCAAAGTAGCCATGGGGGCAGGAGACCTCCCTTGGAAGGGGAGAAGGTTCAGGCACTTGCCAAGTTGCAGGGTCGGGGTGGTAAGGGTCTTTGCCCCACCTTTGTTGTGCCCCAAGTTCTCTCCTGATGACCCCTCTGCGACTGTGCCTGTCTTAGTTTGTTCCTTCCCTGAGGAATCATACCTGTCTCTGGCTAACCAGCCATCCTCCGGGGCCAAGCAGGATGATGTGAGGTTTCGTTCTGTCTCTTTGGTAGCCTATGCCCCCATGGGCTCCACGCCCAATACCTGCCTCAGGAACCCCTCACCTGCTGGCAAGGCCCGGACATTGATCTCATATTTTGGAGAACCCATGTTTCTTCTCCAGAGAGGACCCAGCTCACCCTACATGGTGTTTCAGCCTCGGCATGAACTGAAAGGTCAGGCAACAGCTGTGGGCACTTGGACCATAAGAAGAGGGTCAATTTTGGCCAAAAGGGCAAGATGGGCCAATATAGAATGCTCAGGTGCCTTCCCAGGGGGTCCTCTACACAGTGGAAGGGATTAAGTCCTTTCATGTCATTTTTAAATTGCTGCCAGACATTCAAAGGGTTGGTTTGTAAGTTTGTTTGGGATAATTGTACAATATGCTGTTGTAATTCTAAAATATCTAGAGATGTGTTACCTTTGTCTGCAAGCACCAACAAAAATAAATAAATAATAAACAAATAAATAAATAAAATGATTTTTTTATTGATACCCCATGGTGCAAGGTACTATTATAGGTAATGGGGATAACCCAAATCTGGGGAAAATTATAATGACCTTGTAGAATAATATCATGTAAGGATATTCTTTGCTCTAGGCCATGGCAATTCCATTTTAAACTGGCTAATTTGATTGGGGGTTAGAAATTGCAACTTGTTTTAATTTTTATTTCTTTTAAAATATTTTTATGTTTCTTGAACATTTTTAGGCTATTAATCCTTTTTAGGCTATTAATCTATTTAGGCTATTAATCCTTTGTTCTATTGGTAGCAATTATTATTTTCTTTTTAACTTGGTGGAGTTTGCCGAAACCAGTTTGGCTCAGTGGTAGAGCATCGGTCTGCGGACTGAAAGGTCCCGGGTTTGATTCCAGTCAAGGGCATGTACATTGGTTGCGGGCACATCCCCGGTAGGGGGTGTGCAAGAGGCAGCTGGTCGATGTTTCTCTCTCATCGACATTTCTAGCTCTCTATCTCTCTCCCTTCCTCTCTGTGAAATATCAATTTAAAAAAAATAAATAACTTGGTGGAGTTGTTTATTTACTGCTAATAGTCAAGTCTGATGTTCTCCTTTGTGATTTCTTATTTCTTAGGGGCTTATAATTTCATGAGGTGGGTGTTTCCGGGAAGGTTGTGTATAAGAAGAAAGGGAGAGAGTGAGGTTGCCTGGGTCCAGGGCAGTGAGTGGACCCAGCTGCCAGTCTTTAGCCCCAAGGTCAGGATGTTCACAATGGTTGTTCACAGTGGCCTGTCCCACTTCTTAGCACAGCTTTGAGCTGCCTCTGCTTTGAGTAGGAAACAGGAAGAGTACTTTTGGCCTCCGTTATGCTGCTAAGCCAACTGCATTAAGGGAACTGACCTGATGTTGAGTACCAGCAGAGGCAGGTGGGATCTGGCAGGACTGCTTCATGTTCTCCTCACATCACTGGCTGATCCCCTGAAAGGGTTCTGCCTAAAGGGGCCGTGTGCCACTGCTTGTTTGCTTGCCTCTTGCAGTGACAGTTTTGTTCGGTCCATAATGTAAATGTCATGGCTCTGAAATCCCCCAGCTGTCCGTGCTTTGTTATTTCTTCAAAGGGAACTGACTTGTTTTCCACCAGAGGGGGCCAAGGAACATTTGCTACCCACACTGGTTTGATGCATTAAAGGGGAGAAAAAGAGCCAAAAGCAAATGTTGTTTCATTCTTTGTATTCATATGGAAATTTTTAATCTCCATCAAAGGATCCGTAGAAAAATCACATTGAAATTCAATTCAGGAGCTTCCAGCTTACACAGAATTTTTCAGAGATATTTGACTTGATCCCTTACAAAATGACAAAAACCATGCACTGTGAAGCTTCAGGGTTCATAACTTTACCCTCCTCAGCCTCTGCCTCTGTCTTCCCTTCCTACCTATACTCCACCTGTGTGGTCCTGTGTCAGCGTGCAGAGCTTCTCTGAATGGGAATCGGGGGTGGAGGGGAGTATACTAGTAGAGCAGCAGTCAGGTTCATAGAGCTGTTATTGGTCTTCCTGACTTTAGTCTCCTTATTCCGGGCCTATTTCCACTGCTGCCAGATTATCTTTCTGAGAAATAAAACTGATCATGTCATTTTCCTGCTTAAAAACTAGCACAAAAAGCTCTCATGGTCTGCCTCCCTTATTACGTAATCAGCCTCATCTCCTTCTACCCTTCTCCACTGGATTATGACTTACTTAAATTCAGAAACTATATATTTCAAAGGCCTAGCACAGTTACTGGCATATTAATAGATGCTTATTAAATGCTAAATAAGTTAATTCATGATTTAAAGTTCTAACAAGGTCACAGCGTGAGAGAGAAAATTTTAAATTATGTGCAAATCTTTCATCCTCTGTGCTTTCATTTCCTTTGCTCAGTAGAAAGCGAACGTGTACTCACTGTACTAAGGATCAGGTCCCTTCATCCATGTTACAGATTCCTGTCTCAGTAACCCATCAGGAAGCACCATGCTTCCTGAGACCCAAAAAGAACAAATGAAGGAGAGTTCCAAAGCTCTTAGTCAAAGTTACCTACTACTTGTAATGTAATGTAATGCAATGTGAAAATAGTACTGGAATTTTTTTGCTTCTGGAAGTTCTTTTATACATTGATCTTTAATCTTAATTTCTGTAAGTAGTCAACATGGTAAAATAGGGAAAATAAAATATATAGTGATTAGAAAGGAAGAAAAAAATTGTTGGTCTCATAGTTGATATGATTGTCAGAATCTACAGATAAATTATTAGAATTAATAAGATTTTTTTAGCAAGGCAGTTGTCTGTAAGATCAAAATAGATAAGAAGTTGAACTTCTATAAACCAGCAACAAGAAAAAAATAATTGAATCCGGTTTGGCTCAGTGGTAGAGTGTCGGTCTGCGGACTGCAAGGTCCCAGGTTCGATTCCAGTCAGGGGCATGTACCTTGGTTGCGGGCACGTCCCCGGTAGGGGGTGTGCAAGAGGCAGCTGGTTGATGTTTCTCTCTCATCGACATTTCTAGCTCTCTATCTCTCTCCCTTCTCTGTAAAATATCAATAAATATATTTTTTAAAAATAATAATAATATTGTTTAAAAGAAACTGATGAACAAAATAGATCCAAAGACACAGAAGCATAGAACAGACTATCAAATCTCAGAGGGAAGGCGGGGGTGGGTGAGTGGGTGGATGAGAAGAGATGAACCAAAGAACTTGTATGCAGATGTGCATAACCCATGGATTCAGACAATAGGGTGGTGAAGGATGCGGAGAAAGGAGAGACTAGAAAGGGTCAGTGGGGGGGGGAAAGAGCACATCTGTAATACTTTCAACAATAAAGATTTTTTAGATTAATTAATAAAAGATTCCATTTATAATACCAACAAAAATATACGATACTTAGGGTTAATCTAACAGAAGATAAGCAAGGCCTTTATGGAGAAAGTTTTTTAAACAACTTTTTTCAAAAGATCAGCGCATTCTACCTTCTCCCTCATAATTGCCAGTTAATAGTCAAGGCACCATGTTAAAACACACACACTCATACACACATGCATGTGTACACATGCCATGAGGATGGGGCTTCGTGAAAGACTGTTTTCTGCATAGATCACGGGAAGAGTCCCAGATTCAGTATACTACCTAAAGCTGACAGAGAACTTAGTCCATTGCTTCTCCTCATGCCACTTTTTATCTCTGTCAGCTCCAAGGTATCCTGACAGGAAAGAATTTAGCTTTTCCTTGGATGTACAGTTTTCAATCCCTATGGATTTAGACAGTCAGATTCCTCACATTTGACCACTCTTTCTTCCTAGGTCAATCACGTCCATCCGGAGTGAACTGATTCCATACCTAGTAAGAAAACAGTTTTCCTCAGCTTCCTCCCAACAAGGACAAGAGGAAAAAGAGGAGGATCTAAAGAAAAAGGAGCTGAAGCCCTTAGGTCAGTACTTGGGTTGGTACAATGGGGTTGTGGTAGCAGCATTTTGGAAAGAGTGGCTGGGCAGCTTACTGATTTTTGTCTAGCCACCCGACAAGACAGGCTAGCTGTTGCCACTCTCTGAGCTCTGGGTAAGCTTGCTCCAGCAGATCCTGTCACTGTGCTCTTCAGGGGCAAGCTAATCATGTCTCAGGTTCACTCTCTAGATCATTCTTTAGATCCTCACTAGACCATTTTACCTTTTAAACTCTTCCTACCACTTCTCAGTGCCTCGTATTCTAGGCTCTGGGCAGCCCCACTCCTGACTAAACTCAGCCTCTCTGTCAAGGGAGGAAAGGTGTACAATTACAGTCCAACCAGAGGTCTCCTTTCCAGGTGCAAGGGCGAGGTTTGTCTTGTTTGCTCTCATATCCCTGCCTAAAAATAAATATTTATCAAATGAATTATCTGTGACCTGAGGGATGTTACTCAGTCCTTTTGTTTTTTAAACCAGTACATTTTATTTTACTTTAGACTACATAATCCCCAGTTTGTCTCAGTTGTGATACGTAGATAGATTTAGATTGCTTTTAGTGTACTCAGTCTTCTAAACCCCAGTTTTTGTATCATAAAATAAATGATCCCAAATTATTATTGTAAGAGTTGAAAAACTGGAGCCCAGCTATTCTGGCTCTTAGTCCTGTGCTATTTCCATCCTGATACAACTTCCAGATATGTAATAGAGGCTAGCCCCACAATATAGCGGGTCACTAAAACCTGGATACTTGCTTGTGTTACTTCATGATTTATAAGAGTCACCTATTTTTCCCCTTAGTAATTAATGCTTGGTTATTGGTCAAATTTGCTTTAGGAACTCTTTTAAAGCATTTTTGTTTCATACAATATTTCAAACATACAAGAAAGCGCATTACTTCTTTTCATTGTACTTAGTCTTTCGAGTTTTAGTGGGATTTTCCCAGAGTCCATGCTGCATGAGTGGGTTCCATGGGGAGAGGTGTGAACTTTACCCTCTTTCAAAACTTACTAAGACTATATCTCCTCTGTCATCTCTCTCATTCATTTGCTCGGTTTGGATGTTTGTTCTGAAGATATTTACAGTTTTATAAAAGAAAACAATGCAATGACCTTTGCTCCCTATGATGGCTGCTGGAATGCCTGTCGAGGAGACAAGTGGGAAGACTTGTCCAGATCTCGGGTGCGCTGCTATGTCCACATCATGAAAGAGGGGCTCTGCCTTCGATTGAGCACCCTGGGACTCTACATAGAAGCAAACAGACAGGTGAGAGGAGGGGTCTACAAGAGAAGTCATGGGAACTCCTTCCCTAGAAACAGACTGAGTCTTTTGTCTTATTTATTTACTAGAAAACTCATGCACTGGAGGGGGAGGAGGGGGCGGTCCTTAGCCCAACCTGCCCCCTCTCACAGTCTGGGAGTCCTCAGGGGCAGGAGGTGACCTGGCGATCAGGGGAAGGTGATGCCCATCACACCTCTGCTGCTGCCACTGCCGGCAGCATGAGCCTCGGGCAGCCCTGGGTGGCCCTGGGCAGACCATCTGAGGCTTGCCTGCACCTCAGGCCATCCCTGGGAGGAAGGGGGGCTGAGGGGACTGGGGGACTCTGGAGGCAAGCACAGAGAGGTCGGGCCATCTTTGAGGGTGTGGCGTTCAATTAGCATATTCCCTCCTTATTGGCTGTGGGTGCTGCCATCTTTTGCAATGGCATGGGGGTTAGTTAGCATATTCCCTCTTTATTAGATAGGATTGGGTAGACCATTGCTCTTTCAGAATCCCTTTTACTCCTAAAGTTGAAAAAGACATGGACTATCAGGAGAGACCATTGGGGTTCCCGGGTACAGCAAAGGTGGCAACAGAGAGCCTGGTCCATAGAGGCAGAGCCTCTGTGACTCTAAAAAGAGGCTAAGATCTCCAGGAAGACTAATCTATGGCCTCTGGGTTCAGCAGCTCTCCTGTATTCTGCTCAGCAGGGGAATATGTACAGTACTTCATGAACAAGCAGATAAATACTGCATAATAAGTCCTGTGGTGACATAAACACAGGCACACAGAGGAGGCTTTCCTAAGAAAGTGAAGGAACAGAGTATAGAGTAGCCAGATGGCAACACCTCAAGGAAGGAACATCTATGAAATGCCTGGAAACAGCATTAGAGGGTAAGGAGTCTTGTCAACCCCTTTTTTAACCCTGAGGTTTATGAGATATAGAGAATGAGTAACTTCTTTTGAAGGGAAGCAGTGCCATGAAAGACAAGCCAAGTTTTAGTTTAGTTAAGGGATGCAGAGAGGGACAGAGAAGAGGCTAAGTGTATAAGGAAGCTCTTATTGTAGCAGTCACAGGAGGAAGGTTTTTGGAGAGGGACAAGATGAGACCATGAAAAGAAACACAGAGCAGTAAAGGATTGGTTTGGCTGGTTTGACTTAGTGGGTAGAGCATCAGCCAAGGAACCGAAGGGTCCCAGGTTTTATTCTGGTCAAGGGTACATGCCCAGGTTTTTGATTCACTCATTGTCAGGGCCTGCAGAAGGCAGCCGATTGATGTTTCTCTCCCTCTTTTTTCCTTTCTGAAATAATAAAAATTAAAAATAAATGAAAATAGGAAAAGATAGATGATTGAGGGAAGTACATTAGAATGACATTCAAGAACAGGGATGAATACAGGTATTAGGCTTTTATTATATAGGATTAGTGGAAGAGACGAGCCTTGAACAAATAATGCTTTCATCAGATGAGCAATAAATTGCCTCTTCTTTTTCTTAAAAAATATTTTTATTGATTTCAGAAAGGGAAGGAAGGAAAGGGAGATTGCAAGAGAACATTGACCCGCTGACTCCTGCACGCCCCTTCCTGGAGACTGAGCCTGAAAAGCAGGCATGCACCCTCCACCGGAATGGAACCAGGCCCTTCAGCCCAAGCTCTATCCACTGAGCCGAACCGGTTTCGGCTCTATCATCTTCTTAAGACGCCCCCTCCCGGGACTACCCCCCCACCCCCAGACCTCACAGTGCCCCTGCTTGCAGCCCAGCTGCTCCTCCTCCTCCAGCCCACGGTGGGGCTAGCGGAACCTTCCTCTTCCCAGCTTTGAAAATCTCCCCAGACTGAACTCGAGGGCACGGAGAGTTTGATTCATTTGTAGGCCCAGCGCCCAGTGCAGGGCGTGCAGTGAGTGTGGAACGACAGCGAATGGGCTCCTCGGCCTCTACACCATCTCAGGTTCCTCCATAAAAAAAAAAAAAAGAACAGGGATGAGCAGAAACCAGTTTGGCTCAGTGGATAGAGCGTCGGTCTGTGGACTGAAGGGTCCCAGGTTCGATTCTGGTCAAGGGCATGTACCTTGGTTGCGGGCACATCCCCAGTAGGGGGTGTACAGGAGGCAACTGGTAGATGTTTCTCTCTCATCGATGTTTCTAGCTATCACTCTCCCTTCCTCTCTGTAAAAAATCAATAAAATATATATTTTTTAAAAATAACAGGGTTGAGATGATGAAGAGATTAGCTGTTGACATGGTTCCTGGTAGAACCTTGTGAAAACTGTCAGTGTAGGTATATGCTGGGGAGGGATGGAGAAGCAGGTAGAGTGAATAAGGTTGCTGGAAATTGGGATTAGGATTGAGTCCAAAGAAAATGTAGCTCAGGAATCTTCAGAACCCATACCAGCCCCAGACCCCAAGCTGGCTTCAACCAAAATTGGTTATAGATCTAAAGGAATCCAGGCCAGAGAGTTTATGAGAAATCAAAACTAATCCCATGTTTACTCAGGGCAGTCCTTGATAAAGTTAGACCCAATTTACGGTCAGAGCTATTAAAAAGCTTTCAAGATTTTTAGTTCTCTTTCTTCAGACTATGATTAGATGTCAGACCAGTCAAAAGCAGGTCCATGAACAATCTGAGGCTAGAGAAGTATCCTCTGAAGTGACAGCAAAGGCTGAGCAGCCAACAGGCCTGATGGCTTTGGTTGAAATGTAATAGAGGAGATCTCCATTCTCCCAACCTTTTTCGTTTTCTCATACTGTAGAGAGAATGGTGGAAACTTTCCCATCAGCATTTTATTTTGACTGATGAAGAACATGGGTGCTTTCTTAGGGTCTGTCCTGATTATGAAATTTGTATAACACTGCTCCCATCCTCACCTCATGCATGGCCACAGTGGTCAGGAAGTGAGCAAGAACCTAGAATGACTATGGTCAGGACTCAGGATGCTCCTTGCCCTCCTTAGGCCTCCTCTCCCAAGTGCTGCCTGGGCATGTGAAAGATTTACCTCAACACCTCCCAGCTGAGGGACATGGCATTACTTTCAGGGACGATACTCTCAGCTCAGAAACTGAAGATAAGACCATCTATTTACGCTATTGCATAAATAACCCTTGTCACAGGGAAAATGCAACAGCCTCCTGCTCTGCCTCATCCAGATAGGAAGCTGTGGCTGAGAATTCCCACATCCCTGACTGTGCATTGGGTTCTACCTAAGGTGCTTTCAGATGTTTTCTGGTCTTACTTTAATAACCAAACCTCTTTCCTCAAGGTGCCCAAATTGCTACCTCTTCTTTGTCCAGAAGAATCACTGGTTCATTCGTCAGCCCAGATTGTCAACAAACACTTGGTAAGTGCTAGTTTGGGCAGAGCAGGTATGGTATGATCTCTGGGTGCATTGAGGCTTGTTCTAATAAAGCTAGATAGGGCTCTCAACCCCAGAACCTCATCAGCCCCAGGGAAATCCCAACTGGGTTTTGGTTAAAAAATTCACCATAGGCTAGAGTCTGCCTGGAGAGGTGCTGACCCCAACTACACAAACCCTACAAGGAAAGTCCATTATGGTCCTGGGACTCAGACAAAGGAGCTTTCCATCTCTCTCTCTCCCTTCCGATTTGAGCACTGTCTCCAAGAGAGCATATCTATATACCCACGTGCATGAGAATGTAAGTTTGAGTTGGTCTCAGAGGTATACATGACTTGTGATCCTAAGAAATACTAATGATGGTTTCTCTTGCTGAAGTATTCCTGGGAAAACATCCTATTCGGCCCCACCTCAAGGGATCTGGGGGTTAATTTGTATTTGGCTAAGATGAATGGATAGAATTTTATATTTGCCTTTTGCAGGTTGGAGTTGACTGCCTCATTGGGCCAGACACACAGATTGGAGAGAAGTCATCCGTTAAGCACTCGGTCATTGGTTCATCTTGTGTCATAAGAGATAGAGTGACTATCACCAGTTGCCTTCTCATGAACTCAGTCACCGTGGAGGAAGGGTATGTTTCCCCTTGTACCTACTTGAGACAAGGCCCCTGGTACTACTCAGAGGCTTGGGGGCCAGTACAGCCTAGGAAAGGGCTCAGCTTGGGGAAGGGAAGAAAAGCAAAAAGATGCCGAAACCGGTTTGGCTCAGTGGTAGAGCGTCGGTCTGCGGACTGAAAGGTCCCGGGTTCGATTCCGGCCAAGGGCATGTACATTGGCTGCGGGCACATCCCCGGTAGGGGGTGTGCAAGAGGCAGCTGGTCGATGATTCTCTCTCATAGACATTTCTAGCTCTCTATCCCTCTCCCTTCCTCTCTGTAAAATATCAATAAAATATATTTAAAAAAAAAAAAAGAAAGAAAAGCAAAAAGATGAAAGGAAGAATAGTTCCTAGGCCCTCTGAGTCTTAATTTTGGTTCCATTATGAAATAATCTCTGAAAGCATTTCTAACAGTCTTCTCATACTTAATGGTATTTGGTCCTGGAAGAAACTACTCTCTCTTGCTCTTCTTTTTTTTAATATATTTTATTGATTTTTTTACATAGAGGAAAGGTGAGAGTTAGAAACATTGATGAGAGAGAGACATCGATCAGCTGCCTCTTGCACACACCCTACCGGGGATGTGCCTGCAACCAAGGTACATGCCCTTGACCGGAATTGAACCTGGGATCTTTCAGTCTGCAGGCCGATGCTCTATCCACTGAGCCAAACCAGTTTCGCCATGCTGGCACTTACATCTTGGGCTGCTGGTGAAGGAGTGGAGGGGAGAGCAAGAGAACCCTCAGCTCTTTCGGTTCCGCGGGGCCAGATAGAACAGTCGAACAGGCTGGATCCAGCCCGCAGGCCGTAGTTTGCCCACAGCTGGGCTAGATTATCTGCCATCAGATCAGAAAGTGAAGGTGGCTGGCTTGCAGAGCTTCGAGCAAGAGTATTTGTTTGCTATGCTGTGGTGCAAGACTTGAGGAGACACTGGGATGCAGGGACCCGGTGGCAGCTGACTAGAGCCATTGCTGTTGGCCACGCCCCAGCCTAGTGATGCCCTGAGACTCCGCCCCTCACAACACATCCAAGCTCCTAGCAGCGGCTTTTGCATATGAATGGCCTTCTCAGTTGCAGTTTAACCTAGCAAAGGAGGAAAGGACTATGGTTCAGGCTCTAGCTCCTACAGGGTGCAGTAGCAGAACCACATGCGCCCCATTGGAGATCCAGAAGCCACTGTTCCTAGTGCTCAGTTTTAACCCCTCACACCTATGAGTGACACATCCGGGAGGAGGCCTCAGTGAACACCAAAGCCCCACTGAAACAAAGTGTGTCTCCAGCGCAGCAGTTCTTTCTTTATAGACACAGCGGATCCTCATAGGCAATTGGCCTGGAGTCAATTCCTCCCAGTGTACCAACAGCAATCAAAGCTTAATTACACCAAGACTTTGCACTAAGCCCACAGAGGGATATAGCAAAAGCGACCACCTCAGGTGATTGGGGAAGCTGAGTTACTGACCCTATAGGTCACTGACCACACAAAGCCACTCCATCAACACAGGGAGGCAGCCAAAATGAGGAGACACAAGCATGGCATGAATGGGAGAGATTGAGGAAAGTAAACTACTGGATGACACACAGTTCAGAATCACATTTATAAGATTATTCAAGAATCTTCTAAAAAACCTTTGAGAAACTTGATGAGACCTCCAAGAAGCTTGGTGAGACCTTCAAGGACCTTAATAAGAATACCAAAAAAAAAAGGAAAAGGACCATCCAGAAATTAAGCATACAAAGTCTGAAATAAAGAATATACAGAAACTCAACTATAGATCAACGTGCCCCAAGAATCAAACCAAAGAACTGAAATATAAGGGAGCAAAAATCACCCAACCAGAGAGGCAAAAAGAAAGAAGAATCCAAAAGTGTCAGGATAGCATAAGGAGACTGGGACGGCTTAAAGTGTACCAACATCCGGATTTTGGGGGTGCCAGGAGAGCCAGAAGGATATTGAAAGCATTTTAGAAGAAATAATGATAGAAAACTTTCCCTACCTGGTGACAGAAATAGACCTACAAGTTCAGGAAGTGCACAGAACCCCAAACAAGAGAAATCCAAAGAGGACTACACCAAGACATATCATAATTAAAATGCCAAGTGCAAAAGACAAAGAGAAAACCTTATAAGCAGCAAGAGAAAAACAGCTAGTTACCTACAAAGGAATTACCCATATGATTATTAGCTAATTTCTCAACAGAAACTCTGCAGGCCAGATGGGAATGGCAAGAAATATTCAAAATTATGAACAACAAGAACCTACAACCAAGATTACTCTACCCAGCAAGGCTATCATTCAGAATTGAAGGCCAGATAAAGAGCTTCACAGACAAGAAAAAGATAAAGGAGTTCATCAACACCAAACCAGGATTACATGAAATGTTGAAGGGTATTCTTTAAGAAGAGGAAGAAGAAGAAAAAGGTAAAGGTAAAAAATTATGAACAGCAAAAAGGCATCAAATATATACCTACCAACAAGTGAATCTAAAAATCAAGTGAATAAAAAATAAATAAATAAAAATCAAGTGAATAAAAAAATCTGAAGAACAAAATGGACTGGTGAATACAATAGAATCAGGGACATAGAAAGGGATTGGACTAACAATTCTCAGGGGGAAGGGGGTCTGAAGGGTGCAGGAAGAGATTGGACAAAAATCTTACACCTATGGATGAAGACAGTGGCGGGGATAAGGGCATGGGGTGGGGGTAGGAATCAGGTAGAGGGGAGCTATTGGGATGGGGAGAAGAACACCTGTAATAATCTGAACAACAAAGACTTATTATTAAAAATAAAAAATAAAATTTAAAAAAGCAAGCATAGGTGATAACAGAGGAAGGATACCAAATCAGTGATTTTCAGACTTTTTAGAAAGGTTTTCCGAGAGAGAGAGAGAGAGAGAGAGAGAGAGAGAGAGAGAGGAGAGGAGAGGAGAGGAGAGGAGAGGAGAGGAGAGGAGAGGAGAGGAGAGGAGAGGAGAGGAGAGAAGAGAAGAGAAGAGAAGAGAAGAGAAGAGAAGAGAAGAGAAGAGAAGAGAAGAGAAGAGAGATTTTCAGGCTTTTTCTTAAATCTTATGCAGAAACTCAGTATTTAAAAGTGATAAAAGCACAGTGGTTTGGAGGGGTACTTGTCCTTCTTATAGGATGTGAATCAGATCTATAAAACATTTTGAAGACCACTAGGCTAGATCAGCTTGAGTTTGATTCTGGCTCACACATCTCTTGGTTTCTCTGTCCAGACTGCAAGGCTGGTGAAAACTAACCTACTTCTCACAGCTGCCAGTGAGGGTTGGGAGAAGCATTTTGAGAAGAGAAGCTGCGTAAAGATAGTGCTAAAGTTTAAGCCTTTGCTATTTAGAAAGAATGACTGATGGAAGACAATAGGCAGGATTTAGGGAGGAAGTGCCAGAATAAAAAACCAGGAACACTGGAGACCATAGGTATGTTGGCCACCAAGATATGTCCTTCCCCAAGCCCACAGCCTGGCTTGACTTCCAGAACCCTTGCAATCAGCCCAAGATGGATAAACCTAAATTTATTTACATCAGAGATTAGTAACAGCCCAGTGAAATCACCCTGTAGTGACAAATTTCATTCATGTTTCTAGAGCTTCCAATCCAATTTTTAGAATTCTCCTCTAAATATAAAGACATAATCAAAGATTACCAGAGACCTAAAGAAAGCTTCTCTCATGAAAGAGAGACACCACATCAAACAAATAGAAAACATCAACTGGGAAGAAACAGGCTCTGCAGGGAGAGAAAAATACTTTCAAGTAACCTGTCATTTCAAAGAACAGAAAAAGAACCCTAGGCAATTAAAAATATGATAACATTTTCTTATTTTAGAAATATCTCCTCATTTTGATCTTAGCTCAGATTTCACCATTTAAGAAGAAACTTTGCTTACTATTCTGTCAGCAGTAATCTGTCCCATTACTCTCCATTATATCAACCTGTTTTATATCCTTTGTAGCATTTTTACTGTCTGGCCTTAAGAAGTACACATTGATGCCGAAACCGGTTTGGCTCAATGAATAGTGTCAACCTGTGGACTGAGGGGTCCAGGTTCAATTCCGGTCAAGGGCATGTACCTTGGTTGTGGGCACATCCCCAGTGGGGGGTGTGCAAGAGGTAGCTGATTGATGTTTCTCTCTCATCAATGTTTCTAACTCTCTATTCCTCTCTATAAAAACTCAATAAAATTATTTTTTTTAAAGAAGAAGTACACAATGGTGCTGGTTAGAGTGTTGTCCCGATACACTGGTCAGGGCACATACAAGAAGAAACCAATGAATGCATAAATAAGTAGAACAATAAAATCAATGTTCCTCTCCCTCTTTCTCTCTCTCAAAAAAAAAAAAAATCAATAAATAGCTCGGCCAGTGTGGTTCAGTGGTTGAGTGTTGTCCTATGAACCAGGAGGTCATGATTTGATTCCCCTATGGGGATTGAGCCTGTCATACCTGGGTTGCAGGGCTCAATCCCAGTAGGGGGCATGCAGAAGACAGCCATCCAATGATTCTCTCTCATCATTGATGTTTCTATGTCTCTCTCCCTCTCCCTTCCTCTCTGAAATCATACAAATATATTTAGAAGTAAAATAAATAAGTGCAAGTTGGTAGCCACAAAATAGTCATGGGGATGTAAAGTAAAGGATAAGGAATATAGTCAATAATATTATTATAATAACTATGGTGCCAGGTGAGTACTGGAAATATTGGTGGGAACACTTTGTAATATGATTGTCTAACCACTATGCTGTACACCTGAAACTGATAGAAAACAATAATGAATGTAAAATAATTAAAAATAAAAATTTAAAAAGAGGTCCTGAACTAAGGCAATAGCAGTGGAGATGGAAAGGAGAAATAATAAGGTGATAAACACTAAAAACATGGTGACTGCCTAAATATGTGAGGTAAAAGAGCGAGAAATCAAGATGCCCAGGTTTTGCTTGAGCAATAAAGTTTCTTGTGTGCTAGTCACTAAGATAGAAATCAATAGAGGAGGGGCAAGATTTGCAGGGTGGTAGGCAGGGGAATGATGAGTTCCACTTGGGACAAGTTGCCTTCGTGGCAGGCAGCCTTGATGTGCAGGGCTGGAGCTCAGGAAAGAAGCCTGTGCAAAGTACAGATTTGGGAATGGTTGGCATAGAAGTGGTAACATAAGATCACTCAGGGATAGTGTGTGGCATTAGAGCAGGAAGACAATAGGCAGGATTTAGGGAGGAAGTGCCATAATAAAAAACCAGTGCATAGCACATAGAATGTTAGCTGTTATTTTATTATCATCACCATTATTTGATCTCATTTCACGGAGGTACCATGTTACCAGCATTGTCTTTCTAAAAGATATCTCTACTCTTATCCCTGTCCTATTAAAAAAAAGAAAGGAAAAAAAAACCTTTGAAAACTCTCCATTACCTTTATAGAATAAAGTTTGAACTTCAAGGTTTCTCATGATGTAGCTCCAGCACTGAGTCCTGGAATGTTAGAGTGAGATGGGGCCTTAGAAATCTTCTAGCCCAACTCCTGCATTTTTACAGATAAATAAATTGTGATATTCCAAACGTTTTTTTCTCCTTGCACCCCTGCCGCTTCATGCCCCATTCTAGATTCCTGTGTGAGACTGACACACCTCACCATTCTTTTGAAAACCAGAACTGCACTAGCCTTTATCCATTGATCACTTGGTTCCAGAGGAGCTCGTGAGGCTTTGTCACTTCCCTTCTCTGTATCATCTTGCCTTAGATCTGCCAGGGAAACGGTGCCATAACTTTACCATTTACTCTAACCAGCAACCTCTCCCTCCCTTCCTGTGGGTGGGCAGACAAAGCATCAGCTCTCTAGCACCTCTTTCAAGTCCAGTGTTAGTGTCCTAAATTGACATGAAGAGACTTGGTGAGAAAACCAAGGCTACCTAAGAAACTCCAGCTTGCTTATATGAGAGAGGGTCATGTAAAAGGCCTGCATAATTGACTCCCAGAGTCAATTACTGCTATGGAGGAGGAATAATTCTGGGTGGCCTAATAAGGTGTCTAGCTGGGGAAACAATAAAGGTTTAGGTGGTGACTACTGCTATTTTTTCCAGCTAAAAAAGGTGAGGTAGTCCTGGCTAGTTTTTCTCAATGGTTAGAGCATCAAACCAAAGGGTTACGGGTTCAATTCCCGGTCAAGGGCACATGCCTCAGTTGCAGGCTCAGTCCCCAGCCCCAGTTGGGGTGCATGCAGGAGGCAACCAATCGATGTGTCTCTCACAACAATGTTTCTCTCTGTCTTTCTCTCTCTCTCTCCCCCACTCCTCCTGCCTCCCCTCCACTCTCTAAAAAAAAACCAAGTTGAAGTAAAGCTAGCCCACATGGGTTTAATGACAAGATCAGACATCCTGAATCTCATATGAACTTTCCCCATTGTTTTCAAGTCATTTAGTCTTAATTATTTATGGTAAATGTGGGAAAGGTAATTAAATTGCAGTCATGTGAGATTTGGTTACTCTGCTGCTATTACATCTGGACTGATTGGTAGAGTAGGAATATGAATTTGTCCAGAGATTTTCTCATATTCTTTGTTTGCTTGTCTCTGCCAGCAGTAGTGAACTGCTGAGGCTTTCTGGACAGTGGCTTGGACACCTGCCCAAGGTCCTCAGGGCTTGAGGGATGCTAATAGGACCACCTTAGGGAAGGTGTAGGCGAAACTGTGCAGAGACAGCTCCTGCCTGTCTTTCTCATTTTCTACCACTTACAATTTATATGATAGCTGATGCTTAGCAATCCAAAGTCTAGTGAAAAGTTCATTGTCAAGACTTCAGTGTCAGTCTGTGTTCTGCATCTTTGGCCCTGTAGTCCATCTGCATTTCCCCTTAGTCCAAAATGAATGACCCAAGCTGTAGTCTAGGATAGTGCCTTCGTATGTAGACAGGCCAGGAAGTCAGGTTTTCACCTAGATTTTCCATGCTTTCTGCAAGCAGCAAGTGCAGCCCTCAGAGCCAAACAAGATGATATTGCTACTCATTGTTACCCTGAATGTTCTCTTCACCTACACTCAACTGACTGCCCTGCCCATAGGGTCTCTTACTTTTCTACTGTCCTTCATTCCTGACATTCATTCTGCCTGAATTGCCTCTATCTACAGATCTTTATCTGTAGAAATCCTACCCATCTTTCAAGCTACCTATTCTAGCTCCTACATGCAATCTTCTTGAATTGTCCTAGTCAGAAATTATTTTCCTCACTTCTGTGTTCCCTGGGTGCCCATAACGCTTAACTTATGTTCACATGGCACTTAACTGCCTCTTTCTTTTTTCATCAATAAGACTATAAATTCCTTGAATACAGAAATAGTTGTTATATGTATTTGTATTTCTTAACTTCCAGTGCTGTACATTTTCTATATTAGATACTGTGTAAGTACTTACTGAATGAAAAATAGAGATCCCTGGTTTAAATCCCTGTACTATAGCTGGCTGAGTATATGTCAAGAGAGCCCTGTCTACTTCTAGAAAAAGATCTGAGTGAGTACTTCACTACTTGAAACTCAACAAAATGAAAATACTAGATAACTACCACATAGCCATTCACAGACTAAAGAATATCTGTCAAACACAATAAAATTTAGATCCTACCCACCCTGACCAGGTGACTCAGTTGGAACATTATCACCTAAAGGTCAAGGGGTTCGATCCTTGTCAGAGCACATACCTAGGTTTCAGGTTTGATCTCCAGTCGAGATGCATATGGAAGGCAACCGGAAGGCAACTAATCGATATTTCTCGATGTTTCTTTCTCCCTCCCTTCTATTTTCCCATTCTCTCTTCTTACCTTTCTCCATCCCTCAACATATCTGGTGAGGATTTAAACAAAAATCATTGAGCTAACGTTAGGAGGCTCTGGTATCTAGGAATATATGGATGATTCAGCCATAATCTTTAGGCAGAAGTAGTGAGTCAGACCTTTAGTCACATGTCTAGAAAAGGTTAGGAGTAAATTTAGAAAGCCTGCCAACTAATCCCCAGAGAAGAACCTGCCTATCATCAGAGTTACTGAGAAGTTTCATGGCTCTTTGCCAGATACTGCCAAGTCAACACCTGAGGCAGAAGCCCATGACACAGAGAGTCACCACTGTGTAAGCTTGGGCACATTGCTTAACCCACTGACCAAGAGCCTCAATTTTCTCTGTAAAAATTAGAGTAAATGCCACTACCCTACAAGTTTGCTAAAAGGATTAAGTTACATAAGGAATATAAAGTGCTTTGTGTATGGCGTGGTGTTCCTGACCAAGCAATAATCTTACCATAGATCTGTGTTTCTTATGGCCTCCTCTCCATTGAAGCATTAGGGTTAGCAGAATAATTTACCAAGACCTACAATTGTGCTTAAAAATTAACCCCACCATGGAGAAATGAGGACCAAAACCCCCATTAATCACCCTGGCCAGTGTTTCTCAGCAGTTAGAGTACAGCCTGTGCACTGAAGGGTCTTGGGTTCAATTCCTTGTTAAGGGCACATACCTGTTCAATCCCTGGCCCCAATTGGGTAATGTGGGGGAGGCAACCAGTCAATGTGCCTCTCTCACATCGATGTTCCTCTCTCTCTCTCTCTCTCTCTCTCTCTCTATCTATCTATCTCTCTCTTCTCCTTCCCCTCCCCCTTCCCCTTCCCGTTCCCCTTCCCTTCTCATTTCCACTTTAAAAATCAGTGGACTTCAGGTAAGGATTAACAACAAACACACACACACACACACACACACACACACACACACACAAATAGCATTAATCTTGGCTATCTTTGAGCAGCTTCTTAAATAAAACAATCAGGCATTAGCACAGCAAAGTCCTTAGTACCCAGTTGAGAGTTAAAACTAGATGCAAAAACTGTAGTTCTGTCACTGGGGCCACTTCTTGAGCTCCATAGCAAACTACCTTCCCCCACCTTAAGCACTGAGCAGAAAAGGCAGTCATTACTGTGGATTGGCAACGTGGAGAGGGCTTGTTTCATACAGTAGTATCTGTCCTTCCTTTCTACCATAAGCAAATGCACACACTTCCAATAAAATCCTTAATCTCGGAGTTTCTTTCTGGACAAAGGGAAGGGTATATTGACTTGAAATTGTTCCAGAGACCTCAGCCTTGCTATTGGAGGTGACTTATAACCGCAGCATGATGATGAGGAACAATTGAAGAAGCAAGTGGTAGAAAAGAATTTCACACTCACTGACTAATTTGTCAGGTGTTCATCTCAACGCCTTCCACAGATCCACTGACCAAGAGCCTCAGGAGAGCGCCCAGCTTCCCATCAATCACCCCACTTTTTCCCTGTCACATCTGCAGACGCTCTTGTGTCTCAGAGGGTGTTACACACAAACCAGATAAGAAAAGCAGTATGGGAGGCTCTGAAGACCTCATTCAGACTTGCTAAACGCAAGGAAAATCCAGGCTGTGCATTGTTACAAGAATCTGACCTCAAACATTCTAACCTCCTCCTTTCAGAAATGGCTTCAACCTATATCCCCGATTCCGAAGTAGCCAGTTAATAGCCTCTAATTACAGCTGCTTGAGTTCCTGTTGGCTGTTTTTTGTCTGCTGGCGGTGTTTACCTCTTGCCTAGCTCCAGAGCAAGCTTTCACAGGCTTCTAAAACCCCTCCTCCCACCTTGGAAAAAGAAAGGAGACTTTCAGTGACAAACTAGTAGCCAGTTACAAGCCTGCTCTGTCCCAGGCGCCTGTGTATCTGAGGCTTTTTATACTTCATTACTCTTTTGGGAAGAATTTTCCCTAAGGAGCAAGAACCATTCTAACTTCTGACTGAACTGAAGCAGAGGGAAAGTTGTAGAAAGTCCCTTAATGCCTGTCCAGTGAGTGTATCCTGATTTTGAGCCAAAAAAAAAAAAACTAATACTGTCTCTGCCCATCTCTAGCCCATACCACAGAGGTGCTGTGGCTGTGGCCTTTCACTGCTTTCTGACGGGCTTGAAGAAGAATAGAGATTTAGAAGATTCTTAAATGCCATCAAGTGCTATATTTATTTATTTTTTCACATTTTACCAAAGTGTTGGCATTTGAGAGGATCTTTTTTAATGGCCTGTACATTGATAGTTTCCGTCCTTGGACTGTCCCTTCTCTATCCCCCCTGCCTCATAGGTTTCGTCGAATTTTTTCTTTCTTTTTTTTTTTCTTTTTCTTTTTTTAATAAATCTTTATTACTCAGATTATTACAATTGTTTCTCCTTTTTCTCCCCCAAAGCTCCCTACCACTCAGTTCCCTTCCCACCCTCTGCCCTTACTCCCTCTTCCCCCAATTGTCTTCATCCATTGGTTATACGATTTTAATCCAGTCTCTCACTGCTTCCCCATTCCCCTTCTTTGTCCCTAATTCTACTATATTCACCACTTTATTCTGTTCCTCAGATTTTTTTTTCCTTCTCTTTTCCTTTTTTCCGTATATGAATTTCAAGTGGGATACTCTCTCTCATTTGTTTTTGTAGGGAAATACAACAGAGTATTCTGTAGCTAATGGCTGCAGACTGTCCAAATGTCTCAGGACCACACGAATAGAATCCGCTCCTCCTCCGGTTCACACCGCCCGCCCCCTCCCTCCCCCCCCTTTCCACCATCTTCCCCAGAACACAGGGCCCCCTGGGGCACAGGGCAGAATTTTTTCTTAATTGGTGTTTTGTTTTTGTTTTGCTTCAGTGGATGCTCACACCCTCCTTACTCACCTCCTGCTCCCCTCCAGTTGCTCCTGACTCTAGGATGCCGAATATTCCCCTGTTAAGACAGAGATTCTTCTGGAGCCATCTCAGCTCAGAAAAGCAACTTGGCAGCTCCAGGCTTCCTCCAGTCTTTTCTCCCTTAATTTCTTTGACTGGCACTATGGTTCAATGTATGGAGTCTGGAGTCAGGCAAACCTAGATTTGATCTGCTACTTGGTAGTTATGTGCTTTTGGGTAAATGATTTAACATCTCTGTTGCCTTATCTACAAAATGTTATTATTTTTACTATATCTGAGGTAAAAAATGATACTCCCACAATCATCTAGGATGCGGTTTTCCCCCTAATTAAATACATAAGGCCCTTTATTCTAGACCTACCAAAAAGATTGATGGGGGCCCAGACATTAAGAGTGATTTTGATTGCTATTTTAACACTACCCAGGTGATTTTTCTGATGAAATGGCTAGATTTTGTCAAGTCACTCCTGTAATATATATTAGTTAGCATAGTACCTGGCATAGAGTAGGCATGAATTAATGCTAGTGAGGATTTCAGGAGCCAGGAAGATGAGGTTAGATTAAACACATTTAAACATTAAGAGCAAGTGTTGCTACTCTTGAGAGTGTGGCTTTAGGATCTGGAGTAGCCTTTAATGTGGCATGGAGCTGGTTTGAAAAGCATCCTTCTTTCCTAAATGAGTATGGTTTAACCAGAGTCTGTGGTGAGAGCTGTGGGGCACCCACTATTTTCCACAGCTGATCTCCTAGGAAAACTGCAGGACCTGAGCTGCAAATGAATCTTGGTATATATTCCCAGACGAGAGGTGAGGGATGAGTCAGCCCAGAGACCAGCACCAGCTTCTACCCCCAAATAAAGGAAGGAAGATTGGGTGGAGTTTAGTTCTGAAGTCAGAGTGTCTGCTCTTTTTGGGCTTTTAAGGAGAAAAACCTTGTGAGCATATCCAAACTCTGGACTTCCCTAAAGCCAGGTCCTCCCTTGACCCAGCTGAGCCATTCTGTCTTCTAGTAATAAATTCAAGCATGTAGCCATTAACTGGCGTGACCAGCTATTCCTAGCCTGAGGAGGAGCCAGAACCCCCAACCCACAGTGGTGAGGGTGGTGACAGGAGCCTTGAGTACTTTTCTGACTTCGCTACTGTGTTACAGAAGCAACATCCAGGGCAGTGTCATCTGCAACAATGCTGTGATCGAGAAGGGAGCAGAAATCAAGGACTGTCTAATTGGAAGTGGCCAGAGGATTGAAGCCAAAGGTAAACAAAGCCCATTACAGTCATAGATGCCACTTTTTACCTATCACACCAGCACAGATGATGCTCAGTGCTGGTGAGGAGTGGGGAACAAGCACATGCATACATCAGAGGTGAGGACATAAACTGATAAAGCTGTTCTCGCAGGGAGATTGACATTGTCATTGTCAAATTTTTAAAATTTGACTTAACAGTTTCATTTTCAGGAACTTATCTTACAGATGAACTCATATTTGTATGCATCCTACTATCAAAAAAATTAAAGCATGGGAGGTAATCAATCAAGGATAATGCATATATGCATAGCCATGGAGACAGACAATGGGTGAGGTCCTGGGGCAGAGAGTGGGGACAGACTAGAAAAGGTCAATGGGGGGGGGGGGGGGGGGGGACATATGTAATACTTTCAACAATAAATAATTATTTTTAAGAATAATTTTAAGCAAACCAGCCCAGCCAGTGTGGCTCAGTGGTTGAGCACTGGCCCATAAATCAAGTTGTCACAGGTTTGATTCCTGATCAAGGCATATGCCCGGGTTTCAGGCTTGATTCCCAGTAGGTGGAGGAGCATGTAGGAGGCAGCCTATAGATGATATTTCCCTCTCATCGATGTTTCTTTTTTTTCTTTTTTTTTAAATACATTTTATTGATTTTACACAGAGAGGGATTGAGAGAGATAGTTAGAAACGTCGATGAGAGAGAAACATCGACCAGCCACCTCCTGCGCACCCCACACTGGGGATGTGCCCGCAACCAACGTACATGCCCTTGACCGGAATCGAACCCGGGACCTTTCAGTCCGCAGGCCGACGCTCTATCCACTGAGCCAAACTGGTTTCGGCTCATCGATGTTTCTATCTCTGTGTCACTTCCTCTCTCTCTAAGGATCAATAAAAACATATTTTAAAATATATATAGCCCTAGCTGGTTTGGCTCAGTGGGTAGAGTGTCAGCCTGCAGTCCTGGGTTCAATTCCAGTTAAAGGCATGTACCTAAGTTGCAAGCTCCATTCCCGGCTCTGGTCGGGTGCATGGGGGGGGGGGAGTTCTCTCACATTGATGTTTTTCTCTGTCTCTCCTCCTCCCTTCCACTCTAAAAATTAATGGAAAAATCATCTCGGGGCAGAATTTTTAAAAATCAATTCATTGAAGAGATACTAGCTCACAGCTCTACAATGGCTGCCGAATTAAACTTAGAAAATAGGTTATAGCAAAGATTTATACCCCAAACCATTTGGATGTAGACACTGCTGCCATCTCACTGAACACTGGAATAGCTCTCCAACCACCCAGCAAGATGCTGTCTAGTTCCTACTTCTTTGTATCACTAGTTTCCAGCCCAAGGTTTGGGGTGACTGCACCTGATAGGTCAAGCCAGTGTCATATGCCCATGTTCTAGCTGCAGAGAAGGCTGGTACTTTTAGTTCAATTGCTGGCAGACAGACTCCACCCAGTGTCTCCCCAGAAAACCTTTGAGCAGGAGTGTTGGTCAGCAGCTACACTGTAGATATGAGCCCAGGTGAGAGGGCTGGACAGCAGCTGAAACTCCACTCTGAAAGCATGGATGGCACTGCCCTCCTGGAATGCTGTTGGCCTATATCTGTTGTTTAAAACTTTAAAATAGTCTCATATTCACTGTCTTACTGGATTGTTATGGAAGTCCTCTACAAGAATAAGTTTCATTATTGACCCATTTGATGAAGTGGAAGCTGAGACTTTGAAAAGTGAAATTTACCCAAGGTGCATAACTAGTAATAACAAAACAGGGTCTTCAGCCTGAATTATTGTCAGATACCCTTTAAAAAGGCCAAAGGAACCCTAGCCAGTTTGGCTCAGTGGGTAGAGCATTGGCCTGCAGACCAAAGGATCTGAGGTTCAATTCCAGTCAAGGGCATGTACCTTGGTTTCAGGCTCTTCCCCAGCCCAGGCCCTGATTGGGCTTGTACAGGAGGCAACCAATCTATGTGTATTTTTTACATCAATATTTCTGTCTTTCTCTCTCCCTTCCACTCTAAAAAAATCAATGGGAAAATATCCTCAGGTAAGGAGTTAAAAAAAAAAATAGACTAAATGATCCCTAGCTGGTGTGCTCAGTATTTAGAGCATCAATCCACAAGAGTCATGGGTTCTATTCCCGATCAAGGGCATATACCTGGGTTCCAGATTTGATCCCTGACGCCATACAAGAGACAACCAGTCAATGTGTTTCATTCACATCAATGTTTCTCTCTCTTTCTCTCTCTTTCTCTCTCTCTCTCTCTCTCTCCCCCTTTCCCTCTCCCTCTCCCCCTTTCCCTCTCCCTCTCCCTCTCCCTCTTCCTTTCTCTCTCTTTCTTCCTCCTTTCCATTCTCTCTCTCTTAAAAAAAAAAAAAAAAAGGAAGAAGCCATTTCTGGCTAGTCCAGCAGAATTTGATCAATGATATTCCATTTTTCCTTTTAGTCCATCTTTCCCGGACCAATAGGAAAATGTCTTTGGCCTCCATATACAAGCTTTTTGTAATCTTCAGAAACCTCAGGTCTTCACTCTTTCCTCCTGCTCAACATATGAGCCTACCCTAGGGTTACAGAGAAACTTACTTCTTGGGCAGCTGGGTCCTGTTGATTATTTCTTTAAAATAGGATTCAGAAAACCCAGTCTTTTCCCTGACTCCATAGAAGGCTTTGGAAGGGGTCTGCTGTTCATCTGGTCTGTGAAGCTGCTTTGTTATCCTGTCCCCCTCCCGCTCCGCTCCTCATTGTATTTCTCTGTGGTTTGTTCTCTTCTGTTTGGGTTTGTGACCCCCACACAGTGTTTCTTCCACCTCCTTCCTGCCTCTTTGTCTTTGTAAACTATCTCCTGCTCAATAAAAAGTAGAAACATCCCCCAGTGCTTTCTTCTTTTAGTCCCTCCTGGAGCCAGGAGCTGCTTCCTTTTGTTGTTTTTATAAGCGTTTACTCCATAGGCTTATTTGAATGAGTGAACTCCATTTGCCAGAGCCCTCCTTTCTTGTGTGCTGGAACCTGGAATTTCACAGTTTCTGCTGTTTCTCCTCCCCATTTCCAAAAAAGTGATGGTGCTCCTTCCTTCTACGTTGCAAAGAACCCTTTTTACTCCATGTGCAGAATGCATGGATGCCAGATACTGAGGACCTGAGGCATGGCATCTCCTGTCAGGGAGCACGGAGCTGCTTCAGTGTCTCTGGGGCTTTCTGACACTAACTAATATTATGTGCCCATTTTTTTAGCAAAGAGACTCCTTAATGGTCCTTTTGAAGGAGAGGGGACCAGGGAAGTTATCTAGACTCTAAAGTCGAGAGCCCCAACACTTCCTGCTCTGTCCTCAGTCTAGCAGGATAGTCAGCGCCTTCCTGCTACAAGGACTTCTGGCCAATCACCTGTTCCCACTATCACTTTTCTTTGAGGCTGAACTATATGGATAAAGCAAATTCCTAGCCATCAGTGTAACACTCAAGACCTGTTGGATGACCCAGAACGAAGATGGTGGCATAGGTAAACACTCCTAAACGACTGCCAGGCACAACAAGTTCAAAAAAAAGAAACACAAAACTATAAAACAAACGTCTGTCTCCCAAAAACCAAATGAAAGCTGGCTGAAGCCCTACATCTAGACTGAAAGAGAAAGAGGAGAATCCAGGGCACAAGCGCTGAAAAACTGAGGTAGGGTGGCGAGGATGCCATAAGGGCTGGCGGTGGATACAGGCTGGCAGAGGGAGGTGCTTTCTTCAACCCGAAGAGAGACAAGTGCCCGATCTCTCTGAAATCCAGTTTCTGGGGAGAGGCTAGACCAGGGTGGGCAAACTTTTTGACTTGAGGGCCACAATGGGTTCTTAAACTGGACCGGAGGGCCGGAATAAAGCAACCTGACCATGCTGGCACTCTCATCTTGGGCTGCTGGTGAAGGAGTGGAGGGGAGAGCAAGAGAACCCTCCGCTCTTTCGGCTCTGAGGGCCAGATAGAATAGCCGAACGGGGCCAGATCTGGCCCTCGGGCCATAGTTTGCCCACAGCTGGGCTAGACTGTCTGCAATTGAGTCAGAAAGTGAGGCTGGCTTGCTTGCAGAGCTGAGGTTGTTTGCTGTGCTGTGTGTGAGACACCAGGATGCCATTGGAGAGGCTGCAGACAGCAGCCATCGCTGTTGGCCATGCCCCAGCCTAGTGACGCATTGAGACTCCACCCCTCACAACACATCCAAGCTCCAAGCAGCGGACTTTGCATATGAATGGCCCTCTCTGTTGCAGATTAGCAAAATTGCAACCTGGGACAAACAGATCCAAGGAGGACAGGACTGTGGTTCACGCTCTAGCTTCTGTGACAGTACTGGCCTCAGACAGAAGCTGAACTGCACCTCATTGAGACCCAAAAGCCAGAGTTCTAGTGCTCAGTTTCAATCTCTCACACCTATAAGTGACACATTCGGGAGATGGTCTCAGTGAGCACCAAAGCCCCACTGAAACAAGGTGTGTCTCCAGTGCTGCAGTTCTTCCTTTATAGACATAGCGGATCCTCACAGACAATTGGCCTGGAGGTCAATTCCTCCCAGTGTACCAACAGCAATCAAAGCTTAATTACACCAAGACTTTGCACTAAGCCCACAAAGGGATATAGCAAAAGCGACCACCTCGGGTGATTGGGGAAGCTGAGCTACTGACCCCTATAGGTCACCGACCACACAAAGCCACTCCATCAACACAGGGAGGCAGCCAAAATGAGGAAACACAGAAGCATGTCATGAATGGGAGAGATTGAGGAGAGTAAACTACTGGACGACACACAGTTAAGAATCACATTCATAAGATTACTCAAGAATCTTCTAAAAACCTTTGAGAAACTTGATGAGACCTCCAAGAATCTTGGTGAGACCTTCAAGGACCTTAATGAGAATACAAAAAAAAAAAAAAAGGAAAAGGACCAGCCAGAAATTAAGCATACAAAGTCTGAAATAAAGAATATACAGAAACTCAACTATAGATCAACATGCCCCAAGAATCAAACCAAAGATCTGGAATATAAGAAAGCAAAAATCACCCAACAGAAAGGCAAAAAGAAAGAAGAATCCAAAAGTGTGAGGATAGCATAAGGAGCCTCCGGGATGGCTTAAAGCGTACCAACATCCGGATTTTGGAGATGCCAGAAGAAGAGAGCGAGCAGAATATTGAAGGCTAATGGAAGAAATAATGACAGAAAACTTCCCCAACCTGGTGAAAGAAATAGACCTACAAGTTCAGAAAGCACACAGGACCCCAAACAGGAGGAATCCAAAGAGGAACACACCAAGAAACATCATAATTAAAATGCCAAGAGCAAAAGACAAAGAGAAAATCTTACAAGCAGCAAGAGAAAAACAGCTAGTTACCTACAAGGGAGTACCCGTATGACTGTCAGCTGATTTCTCAACAGAAACTATGCAGGCCAGAAGGGAGTGTCAAGAAACATTCAAGCCGAGGTCGGTTTGGCTCAGTGGTAGAGCGTCGGTCTGGGGACTGTAGGGTCCCGGGTTCGATTCTGGCCAGGGGCATGTACATTGGTTGCGGGCACATCCCCGGTAGGGGGTGTGCAAGAGGCAGCTGGTCGATGTTTCTCTCTCATTGACGTTTCTGACTCTCTATCTCTCTCCCTTCCTCTCTGTAAAATATCAATAAAAATATATTAAAAAAAAAAAAGAAAGAAACATTCAAAATGATGAACAAGAACCTACAACCAAGAATACTCTACCCAGCAAAGCTATCATTCAGAATTGAAGGCCAGATAAAGAGCTTCACAGACAGGAAAAAGATAAAGGAGTTCATCAACACCAAACCAGGATTACATGAAATGTTGAAGGGTATTCTTTAAGAAGAGGAAGAAGAAGAAAAAGGTAAAGGTAAAAAATTATGAACAACAAAAAGGCATCAAATACATACCTACCAACAAGCAAATCTAAAAATCAAGAGAATAAAAAAAAAAATCTGAAGAACAAAATGGACTGGTGAATATAATAGAATCAAGGACATAGAAAGGGATTGGACTAACAGTTCACAGGGGGAAAGGGGTCTGAGGGATTCAGGAAGAGATTGGACAAAAATCTTACACCTATGGATGAAGACAGTTGCGGGGGTAAGGGTGTGGAGGGGGGTTGGGAATCAGGTGGAGGGGAGTTAAAGGAGGGGAAGAAGAACACCTGTAATAATCTGAACATTAAAGTTTTTTTTTTTAATGGATGACCCAGACAAACTCCAATAACTCGGGTCTTCATCAACAAAGAGCTTAGTAGTCTTCCTCATATGGAGGGATTTTATCCTCATAAGTAATGCCCTCTCTCCAATTCCAATCACTTGTATATCAGAGTCACTACATCTATAGCAGTATTTTATCCCAAATGTGATTCTCATAACCCACTATAAGCCTCTCTACCTTATTCTAAATATTAATTTTTAGAGAAAGAGAGGAAGGGAGAGAGAGATAGAAACATTGAAGAGAGAGAAACATCATCAATCAGCTTTGCCTCTGCATGCCCCCCACTGGGGATCAAGCCCACAACCCAGGCCTGTGCCCTGACTAGAAATCAAAGAGACCTCTTGTTTCCTTGGTTGGTGTTCAACCATTGAGCCACACTGGTCAGGCTCTACCCTATTCTAACACTACCAGAATAAACTATTCTCTGACAATCCTGGCTTTTCTCACCCAACCCCATCATGCTCAGTTAATGAGATTATTTCTGGCAAAAATCCCGATAACCAAGTCTGACCTTCTGCTTAAGCCAGTAGAAAGCCATAGCCAACAGTCAAAACCTGGGAGACTGATGAGACTCTCAGTCTCTTATCACTGTCAGTGAGAGAACTTGGGTCTCTTCCCTGTGACCACAGTGATCAGTCTTTTGGCCATGAAAGTAGACCTCATGGGTGCATAGATCAGGTCCTGGCTAATAGGAATCCTTCCTAGCTTCCCAACAGTGCAGCTTTTCATATGTGACTTGTCATTCCCTTCTGTCCCATTGATGTTTTCCCAACTTACCTTTGAGATCTTCCCAACCTGATTCTAGCCCAGAACTTTTCTGTTGTGTGTACAGAGCTTGCTTCCAACCCTGGCCAAGCAGAACTAGAACTGCTTGTTGCTCCCCCACAGGTTCCCCCACACACACACACCTTTACTGAATCTCCATGAAAATACATCTACTCCAAAAATGCCATATGTAGTCTCTCTCTTCTCCTACCCCCAGGCTAAGAGCAGACCAGAAGGCAGAGTGAGAGTAGGGAGGGCGAGCTTGTGAAGGCTCAGGTGTTTATTTGGAGCCTGACAAAGGATCACAAAAAAGCATTCATTGTCTGCCCCAGCCAAGCAGATAATTAGCCCCTCTGGTCTGGAGCACTGAGGGCCAAGAAGAATGTAAGTTGGAACCGGGACTGTCTTCAGAACAGCCCAGTGTCCCTGGAGACTGAGAAGAGACTGGATGAAGGAAGAGCAAATGTCAGAGTCTGGATATAAGCATATGAGGCTGACTTGTGGCTATAGAGGGATAAAGGGTAAAGTCGAGTTTTTGGAGGTGCCCTAGGAAGCTAACTAGAGCAGCATTTCCCTTGTTCCTTTCTGGTCAGTCTTATCTCAAGGGTGGAACCTGATCAACAGTCACACTCCCAAGACCAGACCAGCCCTAGGGAATCTGGCAGCCTGAGCACTGTCTGGGCCTCCTCCCCATTCCTCTCACTGAAGTCCAAAAAGGAGCACCTCCCAGGGCCTGAGTACACAGACCAGACCCAGACCCACTCTGTAATTACTGTTCAGTACTTGTCAAAGCACTATGCTGGGCTCTTTACATCAGTTATCTTACCAAATCTCCACAACTCTGTGAGGAAACTAAAGCCCAAAGACTGGAACAGTTTGCTCAAAATCATAAAGAATTCAAGTCTTTATGACTTAAGCTCTATCCTTTCCTGCACTGTTCCCTTTTCTTCCTCTCTTTCCTGTCCTTTTCTTCTCACATGAGTTACTGCCTACTGTATTCTAGGCTCTAGGAGGGTATCTATAAAGATAAGTAAGACTTGCTTCTTGCTGTCTAGCTGCTTACAGTCTATTATAGGGAAACAGATGTGTAAAGAACTAAATACAACCTGGCCAGCATGGCTCAGTGGTGGAGTGTTGACCTATGAACCAGGAGGTCACAATTCAATTCCCAGTCAGGGTACATACTCAAGTTGCATGCTCCATCCCTAGTGGGGGGCATGAGGGAGGCAGCCAATCAGTGATTCTCTCTCATCATTGATGTTTCTATCTCTCCCTCTCCTTTCCCCTCTGAAATCAATAGAAAATAAATATTTTTAAAAATCTAAATCTCATCTTACCTTTCATCATATCATCGATCAGCTTCAGGGCACTTTGTAAATATATTTAGGATTCACAGTATTCCTCTTCCCTCCCTCTTTTTTTCCAAACATCTTGGACAATTTAAACATATTCATCAGTGAACCATCCAACTTCATAATTTAGCTTCATAATTTCCTGAAATTCTCTACCAACATTCACCTCCTTTCAACTTTAGCTCTCCACTTACATAACCATACCCTATCCTTGTCGTTATCCCAAATCTCTGAAATCTTTCATGTGCCAGTAGCTGTGTCAAACACTGGGGTATGAGCATAAATACACTGCCCCTGCTGTGTGAGGTAGAGGAGAATGAAATAATGATATAGAGATAGAGACAGGTATTAGATGGGGTGTTCTCACAAAGCAGGAAATGGACAGCTCAGAACGGAAGGCATCAATCACATAATGGAGGTGATTGATTAGGGCTTTGGGATAAGAGTGTGATGGGGAAGAAAGGCATGCGGGAACAGCATGTGCTGAGGTCTAGAGCTATAAAATCGTATGGCTTTAGGTACAAATGGAGGACGGTGGAAGATGGGGCTAAAGAGGTAGCAAGAGTCAGGTCAATAGAGGGGCTTATGGGTTTGGACGTTATGAAAATAACAATGGCCACTATTTATGGAGCACTCAATGATTCTTCAACTCATTGAGTCCTTGCAACAACCCTGTACAGTTGGTGCTATTATTTCCTTATTACATATGAGGCAACTCCCTTTTTCCTTTGGATATCTCCATTTAACCGTTTAGTCTCATTTCTCCTCACTCTTTTCCCCTCTCCCCTCTCCCCAGGCCACACCACAGTATTTCATGTTTTCCTTTCCTACATGTTTATGTTTTCACTCATGTTGTTCTAGTGGCCTGGAATGCCTTCCCTTTGATACACTGCCTGAGAAAACTCTATTCATCCTTAAAGACCCCGCTCCTTCCCCTCCTCTGTGCAGTCTCCCTGAAAGCCAGGTGCACAGGGCAGACCCTCCTGCTGTGTGGGAAGATGCTGTCTCTCCTGTAGTCCCTTTGGCAAGTTGTATTCCCAAGAGCTTCTCAAGAGCCAGAGCCACATGGGAGAGGAATAAATGTTTATGAACAGAATTAAAAGTAATTGGGTTTAAGATGACATCTTTTGCTGACAGTTCTCAAACAACCTTTTCTTTTTCTTTTTTAGCCAAACGAGTAAATGAGGTGATCGTGGGGAATGACCAGCTCATGGAGATCTGAGTTCTGAACAAGTCAGACGCCTTCCTCTTGGCTCCCAGAACTACAAATGTTGGCCGGCCCACCTGTTTGACTCTATTTATTTCCCAATAAAGAAGGGCTCCCACAGGCACGCTGCAGACTTACAGGGCAGTGCCACGCTCACACTGGGGGGCGGGGGGGGGGGGGGGAGCGCGTGCCTCCGGTGTGTGTTCATGGGCATGTGGTAAAGACCGTAGACCCAGCGTGTAGAGCGACCTAGAACACAGTGGCTCCCAGTGACAGAAGCCACCAGGCAGGGCAGCAGCTCTCCACTGGGAAAGCTCCTAGGACCGTGGTCGGCAAACTGTGGCTCGTGAGCTCTTTGGCCCCTTGAGTGTGGCTCTTCCACAAAATACCACGGCCTGGGCGAGTCTATTTTGAAGAAGTGGCGTTAGAAGAAGTTTAAGTTTTAAAAAATTTGGCTCTCAAAAGAAATTTCAATCGTTGTACTGTTGATATTTGGCTCTGTTGACTAATGAGTTTGCCGACCACTGACCTAGGAGGACTGCTTTCTGACTGGCTGATCTAGTCTCATTCATAAAAGCATATCCCTCCTGAAAGGATCTGGAAGTACTTCAGTCCCTGGCCCTTAGGCCTAGATGCTGGCAGAGCCATCTCTGCATATCCTGCTCCCTCCACAGCTGCTGATTTGGGCAGGCTGGCCCCTGGACCTCAGCCCAGACTTACCACTCTGCCTCCATACTACCTGCCACACACATTCCCAGCCCCAGCCATGACCCCACCCCCAGCCTCAGCCTCTAACCCCTGCCACTCCCTCCCTGCCCTCCCAGCCTGTAGCCAGTTTCTCCAGCTCAACTATTGTCCCTCGGAGGCCCTTAAAGCAAGCAGAAGGCAGCCATGCCTGGCCATCAATAGCCTCCCTGGTTTTAGTGGCAGCAAGAGCAATAAAAGAAAGCCATGGTCTGAGAGCCAGGCCCTTCCCACCTCCCCTTAATGAGTGAGGACTTTCAACCTGGTGGGGAAGAGCCAGGAAACTTATCATGGTTTGAAAATCTTCTGACTCTCCTCCAGGTGCACTGCCCTGTATCCTAATTATACAGGCGCTCCTGCTTCAGGTAATTGAGAAACGAGATTTCCATACTCACAGCTCTTCTGGAGTCCTAGCCACCTTCCCTGCACCACCCCACTCCCAAACCCAGGCACGCGGCTCTTGCCGCTCCCTGAACCGCTTTTACAACCTGCAGGAGTTTGGTGGAAGATAAAAGTGGTTCCTGGGGTGAGATTTCGCCTCCTGGAATTAACAAAGGAAAGGTTCTCTTGATGTGCTCACTGTGGGTGGCAGTAATTACAAACATACTGGTTTCTACCTTGCTTCAAAAATCTGAAGTCTCAAGTTAATTTGAGTAATCTTGCCTGAATCTTCGTGTTGTTCTCATTGAACTTGTGAGAGGCTGAGTAAAAGAGCATTCCTTCCCTGGGGGGCCTCCACCTGCACCAGTCTTCTCTGAGGCTCTAGAGCTTCGCATTCTTCCCGCTTTCAGGTTGGACCGGGTTCCTAGAAGTGTGCTGAAATGGTCCAGCAAAAGTGGCTGGATTAACGCAGCAGAGGTGGGAATAAAGAGCTGTGGTGGTGCCCAGAATGTCCTCTTTGGCCCTGAAGTTAAATCTGTGGGGCCCAGATGATGCCGGAGGCGGCCCTGGCCTGGATGGAGGAAGGTCTGCCCTCTTGCAATGCTGTTTGGCTTTGGCCAAATCACTGCCTCTTCTGTCCCTGAATTTCCCCATCTGCAAACCGGGAAGGTTGGACTGGGCAATATTTTGTTGTTGTTACTCCTCATCTGAGGATATTTGTCCTATTGGTTTTTAGAGAGGGTAGAAGGGATGGGAGGAGGGGGAGTGGGGTACAGAGAGAGAAACACCAATGTGAGAGAGACACATCAATTGATTGCCTCCCTCACATTCCCTGACCCTTGAACACCCTTGACTGGGAAGCAAACCCGAGACCCTTCGATGCATGGGCCCGTGCTCTGATCACTGAGCAACACTGTCCAGGGCTGGACTAGGTAACTCTTTAAGGCCCTTTCTCAGGTTTTGTCACCTCTCGGAGCCTTCTGACCCTTGAGGTCTGGGTGGTCCGAGAGGCCAGAAGACTGCTCCTTGACCACAGAAAGGGATGGAACTGGGTAGGTTTGGAGGGAGGGTTGGATGGGGAAGGAGGAGGGATTGATTAAACTGTCCCAGAGCCTTCCTATATCTATTCCTGATCTTCCCCACGGAGCCCTTGGAAGCCCTGACAAGAGGAAAAACCTCCTCCTCCTTCCCGTGAGCACATGAGCGGCCCCCACTCCAGGAAACAGACGAGGCTAGGACTCCCCGGGGGAAGGCCTTGCTGAGTTTGGGTCCCAGGTGGGAGCAGCCCCTGGCTCGGGACACTGCTGCTATTGTCTCTATAGCTCCAGGACTGGCTGGGTGCCCAAGATGCTTTCATTTCTCTTCTCTTTGCTCTACTTGTCTGCCAGAAGGCAGGGACAGCTTTTGTTTCTTTTTGGCAGCAGCTACAGAGGGTTTGAGAATGTCTGAAATATAGTGGGCAACCCAATGTCCACGGGCCAGCCACCTCTCCGTGGGGCAGGAGCCAGAGGAGCCAGGCAGGAAGAGTTGACAGGATCTGCCCTGCCTCACCCAGCGATGCTCCGTGAGGGGACTGGAAGAAAGGGGCCTTGTGTGCCACGTCAGGGAGGACTCTGGGGAGGTGCGGAGGAACAGGGTTCTGGGACCCTGCCAGGTCAGACAAAATGTGATGGATGGCTACCACTCCAGGGATTTCTCCTCCACTGTCCCCTCACCTGCTGGCAAGAGCTCCTGAGCCTGTAAGGGAATTGCTGCCTAGGTTGCCCTCCAAGGCCAAGGCTAAACTTCCCAGTCCTTCCCACATTATTCTTCCTATTGCAATCCCATCCACTGGGGGGAGGGGGGGGCCTCCCCCTGGAACCCCAAGAGCAATCCAGGGGCCTGCACAGCCTACTTTATAAGCTATTTCTATTTACGGAGAATTTGCAGAGAGTATACTTTTTTTATTCATAACCACCACTACCCCTAAGGAGGTACATAAGCCAGGCCTTTGTATGCTGCATTCTAAATAGTTAAATGTGTTTGAGGAAGGGGGAGAGGAGTGTGGGAAGGGCCACCCAGACAGAAGGTCCAGAAAGCTCAGCCATGAGGGAGCTGACAGGGAGGGAAGCTGGGCAGGAGGGAAGGCTGGACACATTCTCCTGGAGGCCAGGATGGCCTGTCCTTGACCTGAGCCGGCTGCCACCGCCCAGAAGGATTGCAGCATGGGCTCTTCCACCATGGACAGAAGGGCAAATTCTACTTGGATTCTTCACCTCTCTCCTTCCGCCACCCTCAAGGTGAAAGGCATTTTCTGATCTCTGGTTGCAGCCTCTGGCGCTACAGACTTGACAGGCACAATTGACCTAAAGCTACCAACTGGGAAGGGGCATACATTCCCAGGCTTGGCCTCTAAACGTAATGGGTGTCAGTGGGGATTGTCAGGGCCCCTCCACATCTCAAGGTCATTGACTCTGCCTGGCCCAGATAACAGAAGCCAGCCCACAGCATAGTGAGGGAGAAGCTTGGGGGGTGGGGAAGCGCTAAGGGAAGAGCCTGACCTGGCTTCACCCACATGGACCCTACCCTGAAGCCACACTTCACTCAACGTGTGTGTGTGTGTGTGTGTGTGTGTGTGTGTGTGTGTGTGTGAGAGAGAGAGAGAGACCTCACTTTTCCTGGCCATATATATTACCTCATTTAATCCTTATGTCAATGTCAAAGATTATCTGATTTACCCAATATCTCACAGCCAGTAAATTGAAGATACAGCTCTTTTTTAAAAAATATATTTTATTGCTATTTCACAGAGAGGAAGGGAGAGAGATAGCTAGAAACGTCAATGAGAGAGAAACATCTACCAGCCGCCTCTTGCACACCCCCTACCGGGGATGTGCCCGCAACCAATGTACATGCCCTTGACCGAAATCGAACCTGGGACCTTTCAGTCCACAGACTGACGCTCCACCACTAAGCCAAATCTTCAGCAAGATTCAGCTCTTGAATCATCCCTTCCTTTAGATTCAGTCATCCTCCCGCTTCTCCAATCCAATTCCTCCCTTCTGGAAACCTCCTTGAGGATTCCAGTTCACAGTGGTTCCCCTCTGGCCTCTGCTCCCCCATAAGCTATGAACACCTAAAAAGCAGGTACTCTGCAACCCCAGAGTTTAGCAAAAGACCAAGAAACCCTAAGGGATATTTGTCTCAATCAGTAATTAGATTTACTCCTTGGTAATAATGAATTTAATTAGATTGCTCTTCTCTTGTTAATTCTTTGCACAACTTCTTTCGTTTGAGCCTAGAACACATGCCTAGGTCCAGTGGAAGTGCCACTGAGCCAGGCTGCTCCACAGGCTGCTGTTAGAGAAGATGCACTTCTACTCCCCCTCCTATTCCCTGGGGCCTGTGCTCTAGCTCGCCCTGGCTGAGCTCTGCTGCACTCAGGAAACCGCCCGGTTGGGGAGAAGAAAGTCATTTTGGAGCTTGGAGTAGCCAGAGAGCTCTAGGCTCTGGATGGGAATGGCTGGAACTGCAAACCAATTTCTCCCACTCTGATCTTTGAATGGAATTAACAGGGCAAAACGTTTCCCCACGAGGTAGGCCCTACCCTAAGAGCTGGCCTTTGCCACGGTTGTTAGCAGTGGTGGGCCTGCTGTGGAAGCAGAGCCCCAAGGCCCAGGCAATTACAAGCCTATTCCTCCATGGACCTTATGTCTTGTAGAGTCTGATTAGAAGGAAGGAGGTCTCGAGAGCTACTTACAGCAAATTCTGTCCACTTGCAGTCCTGAGGACACCCAGCCATACCCATCTTTGGCTGTAGCCCATGAACAATGTAGAGGCCCACTCAGCCTCGTTCAGAGGCTGTTTCCACCTCCCGAGAATTGCTCAGGGAATGTTATTTTTATCCAGAACAGGACCCACTCACTGCTCCGTGACAGGGAGGAAGAAAGTGCTAGGAACATAGGCTGCTTTTAATATGTACTTACTACTTGGCAAGAGCATCAAAATGTTCCACAGCCGAAACCTGTTTGGCTCAGTGGATAGAGCGTCAGTCTGCGGACTGAAGGGTCCCGGGTTCGATTCCAGTCAAGGGCATGTACTCTGGTTGCGGGCACATCCCCGGTCGGGGGTGTGCAGGAGGTGACTGGTCGATGTTTCTCTCGCATCGACGTTTCTAGCTCTCTATCTCTCTCCCTTCCTCTCTGTGAAATAGCAATAAAGTATATATTTTTATTTATTTTTTTAAATATATATTTTATTGATTTTTTTACAGAGAGGAAGAGAGAGGGATAGAGAGTTAGAAACATCGATGAGAGAGAAACATCGATCAGCTGCCTCTTGCACACCCCCTACTGGGGACGTGCCTGCAACCAAGGTACATGCCCTTGACGGGAATCGAACCTGGGGCCTTTTAGTCCGCAGGCCGATGCTCTATCCACTGAGCCAAACCAGTTTCGGCTAAAATATATATTTTTTAAATGTTCCACAGGCTTTTTGCTACCTGAATGGACCAGTGGAAGCCGCAAACCTGTTAGCTGTTCACCCCCTCAGCCTAAAGATTCCCTTCCCCGGGCTCTGGAGCTGATGGTAATTGACACAAGTTTTCAAAAAGCAATTTGGCAATCTGTAACAAGACCCAACACCCCCACTTCTGGGAATCTGTCCTAAGGACAGCCTCCAAATGGTTGATACAAAGACTATGTAGTAACATGAGATATATTTATGATGTCATGATAAGTCTAGAAGAACCGACCAAAAAATTGGCCAGAGACAGTAATAATTGTGTTCGAGTAATTGCTTTATTGGAGATTCTTTTTTTCCCAAACTTTACTTTAGAATCTTGATTTTACCCTCCTCTGCATTCATGGTTAATCGAGGCGGGAACCTGGCAGGAACAGCACACTCCGGATAGTTGGTGCAAGTTTAATAAAGGAACTATTCCCTGTTTCCAGGCCTTTCCACCCCGATTTCTGCAACTCTCCATGACTCACTCAACAATTATTGAGTACCTACTTATCTTCTTGGGAGGGAGGCAGGCTTTCAAGTACATAAATTATCACAAATCACCTAAGTTGAGTGCTGTAAGGAGTGCAAAGGGAGAAGTAAAACTGTCGGAGGGAGGTGGGAATCAAGGGCGGCTTCAAAGGGAGGTGACTGGTGCATGTTCAGTTTTGAAGGTTGTCTGCCGCGACATGTACAAAGGCAGCAACGCAAGGCCCACCGCGGTGCTTTTAGGGAATTACACGTGGCTCTGCAGGGCTGGAAGAAACACTGGATGGGTGTGAAGAAACTATGAAAGGCCCATAGTTTGGTTCAGTGGGCTGCGGACTGAACGGTCCCGGGTTCCATTCTGGCCAGGGGCATGTACCTTGGTTGCAGGCACATGCCCAGGAGGAGGTGTGCAGGAGGCAGCTGGTCCATGTTTCTCTCTCATCGATGTTTCTAGCTCTCTATCCCTTTCCCTTCCTCTCTGTAAAAAAAATCAATAAAATATATTTTAATTTTTTAAAAAAAGAAACTATGGGAGGAGGCATGGCTTTCGAGTAGATCATGCTGAGCGCTGTGCTCCACGTGGGCTTTGTGTGTTTGGAGTTAGCAGACTTGCTTTTTTAGAGAGCTGTCTGGCCCCGGTGCAGAGTGGACTGCGTGGGGCACGGCTGGAGGCGGAGACGAGTGGGAAGAAGGGTTTGGTCCCGGCCGGGTCGGCCAGCAGATAGCCTTTCTCAGCATCGGCCTCTCCCACTTTCCTTGGCCAGCGCCTCGCTCTCCGGGACCTCCCTCCCCCTCCTCCCCAGGGCCCCGGGCGGAGGGGCGAGGCGCGGCGCGGCGAGGGGTGGCCCTGCCTGGGTGGTCCCCGCTCTGCCCCCCGCGGCGCCGTTGCCTAGCAGCAGATCCGGGCCGCGCGGATCTGGGTAATTTGCGGGCCCCGCAGCCAATGGGAGAGCGTCGCCCCTGCCCTCTCCCTTTTTCTGGGGCGACGGACGCTCGCCCGGCACTGCGGTCGCCGCCTCGAGCCGCGCGAGCGCCCGGGCAGCTGGCTCTGCGGCGCCGGGACCCACTCCGCCACCGGCCCCGGTCACAGCCCGGCGGCGCCGGCCCCGACCCGACCCTCTCCCCGCGCCCCGGGGCCCGCGCCCGAGCCGTCCCGTCCCGCCGAGTCCCGAGGCGGGGCCCCGCGGAACCGGGGATAGACCAGCCTATGGGGGCTCCCAGATAACGCGGGCTGGGGGCGCCCAGCCCCCCGACCCCCGCCGGCATGGCTCGGCAGCCACCCCTCGGGGAGCTGCCTCCGGACTACACGCCCCCGGCTGGGCCCGCAGCACCCCAGGTGAGTGCGGGGGAGCCGGGAAAGGAAGATGGGGACCCCGGGTCTGTCACTGAGGTCAGTGCGAGATGGGGCCTGCACTGGTGTTACTGCCGGCCTGGGAGAGGGTGTGTGTGTGTGTGTGTGTGTGCGTGTGCGTGTGCGTGTGTGTGTGTGAGTGTCTGTGGCCTCACCTCTTTCCACCTGAGAACAGGTGTGTAACTGTGTGTCCTTCTCTCAGCAGAGAGGCCTCTGCCACCCTCAGGTGTGTACTGGGAAGGGGAGCAGGAAGTGGAGTTCAGTCTTATTCCGTGTGTGGCCCTGTGGCTGGGTAGGGCCACCCTGTCCTGCATCCAGAGACCAAGAGGCCGCTAGGGCTCGGCTGAGGGTGCCCCTAGGGAGAAAAGGGAAGGACCCTGCGCCTTGTCGCAGCAATGCCGCCTGACCCTCCTCTCTCCACCCAGATCCTCGCCGGGAGCCTGAAGGCGCCGCTCTGGCTTCGCGCTTACTTCCAGGGCCTGCTCTTCTCGCTGGGCTGCAGGATCCAGAGACACTGCGGCAAGGTGCTCTTCCTGGGACTGCTGGCCTTTGGCGCCCTGGCACTGGGCCTCCGGGTGGCCGTCATTGAGACGGACCTGGAACAGCTCTGGGTGGAAGGTGAGTTGTAGACGCTGAGCTGCCGGGGTTTGGTGAGCCCAAGACAAGCACAGAGGGAGGCCTGGCCCCAGCGGCTCCTTGGCTGAGCCTTGACCTGGGAACCAGGAGGTCATGCATGGCTCCACTCCCGTCAGGGCACATGCCCAGGTTGCTGGATCGTCCCCAGTAGGGGCGTATAAGAGGCAGCCGATCAATGATTGTCATCATGGATGTTTCTATCCCTCTCTCTCCCTCTCCCTTCGTCTCTGAAATCAATTTTAAAATGAAAATAAAAAAGAACAGAGTTGGCCGAAACCGGTTTGGCTCAGTGGTAGAGCGTCGGTCTGTGGACTGAAAGGTCCCGGGTTCGATTCTGGTCAAGGGCATGTACATTGGTTGCGGGCACATCGCTGGTAGGGGGTGTACAAGAGGCAGCTGGTCGATGTTTCTCTCTCATTGACGTTTCTAGCTCTCTAGCTCTCTCCCTTCCTCTCTGTAAAATATCAATAAAATATATATTTTTTTAAAAAAAAGAAGAAGAAGAACAGAGTGAGGAGCCGGTACTGAGTTCTGGTGGACTTGGCTCTGGGTCTGCAGGGGACACCTGCCCACCGGCGCCTCAGCATCTGGGAGCACTGCTCCTGCTCACACTGTAATGAACGCCTGGTGGAGTCTGTGAAGAGGCCTGTAGAACAGTCATCTGAGTGGGAGGGAGCCTGTGGTTAGCATTCAGTGCCCACCTTTTATGTGTGTTTTTGAACTGCTTGGCAGGATTTGCAAAGACAACTTTTTAACAACGACCCATATTTTAGTAGCAAAGAAAGTGAAACACGTACTGGAATATAGTAAACAATATAATACAACGCAGAATGTGATTGTGTTTACAAGAGAAGGCAGGGAGAGATCCCATCTGACCTGGAGACCGGCATTTAGAGCTGGAGGGTGGGGGGGCTGAGTAAATCACCTGACTGGGCTCCAGGGGAGGTCCCAGGCCCCCTGCAACCATGTAGTCAATCTGCACTTCCTGGGGACCAAATCCTCACTTCCTCGTGGAAGCATTAGGTTAAAATTACTTATTATTAAAATTCTTTCTTAGTAATAATTTTGCCAACTCTCTCCTTTCCCGGGGCCTGGCTTCTTATGGCAGCCCTTGAACAGAGTCAAACGCCCTTCTGTTCCTGCCTAAAAATTTACATTTGTAGGTTCCCCAAACCTCCCCCAGTCCTGGCCCACACCCAAGGGCAGGGCCTAGGTTAGAGTCTCACACTCTCGAGTTACTTCAAATGCTGGCAAGCTCTAGGATCCAGAGCAGATGTTTCTCAGAGCCTGCCTGCCGGCCTGGCTCCCACACCCCATCCCCACCCTGCCCGGCCTCTGCAGACTCTCACACACACACTCGAGGCCAGCCCCGGGCTGAGGGCAATGTTTATCTGTGCCTGCCTGCCCCCAGCCCCAGGACGCACATGTGCATGCACGCACTTACACATATCCCCACCCACACCACTGCTGCCTGGGTGGTCCCAAATTACTCTTGGATTTCCTGCCACAATGGAGGCTGTGTCTCTTTCTCCCTCCTCCCCCCTTTTCCTTCTCCATTCCCCAAATCTTCCCCATCTCAACACTGCTTCCACCTAAACGTTTCTTCATTCTCTCCGCTACACCCCAGGACAGGCTGGATCCCACCAGGTTTTTGCTGCGGTGGCTGGGAGGGTGGTGTAAGAGAGGGTAGCCAATTCCTAGCACTTTTTCTTTTATTTAGAATACCGTTCTGTCCTGTACCGGCTTGGGCTGGGGGTGAGCGAGGTCAAAGCAGTGATCTTGACCTGATCTTTTCTCTCTGTTTCTGGAGTGAGGCTTCTCCCAGCAATGCCCTGGGCGGTGGGGAGCTCCGCTAGGTGAGGCCGGAAAGGGGTATTCCATTCCTTTCCATTTTGCTGACATGGAAAGCCAAGAAGGAAGCGAGACGTTGGCTCCCCGCGCCCTAGCCCAGAGTTCAGGGTCTCCCCCCGGCTCCAGCCTTGCCGTGGTGAGAGCTGGAATGTGACTTGTCCTTTCTGGTGAGTTTAGAAATAAAACTAAAGGTCTCAGAAATAGATCATTGCCAGAACCGGTTTGGCTCAGTGGTAGAGCGTCGGTCTGCGGGCTGAAGGGTCCCAGGTTCGATTCCGGTCAGGGGCATGTACATTGGTTGCGGGCACATCCCCGGTGCGAGGTGTGCAGGAGGCAGCTGGTCGATGTTTCTAGCTCTCTATCCCTCTCCCATCCTCTCCGTGAAAAACCAATAAAATATATTTTTTAAAAAGAAAAGAAAAGAAATAGATCATTAGAATAAAAATCACAACAGATAACCCAACTGGTACAGAAACAGTGATCGAGGTGATTTTAAAGTGGAGCTGTCCCTGGAAATAAATATATAGCCATTCTATCTAGAGGGCCGGGGATGGCCACGCATCAGCAGTTGGTAGAACCACTATCCACTGAAATACTTAGATTTTCTTTCTAAAACCTTAGAGTTCAGCCTCGGTTCTCCTTACTCACCTCATTGGTTGCTAAACCAGCCAACTCTTCCTTCTTTTTTTTTTTTTTTTAATATATTTTATCATTGCCAAAACCGGTTTGGCTCAGTGGTAGAGCGTCGGCCTGCGGACTGAAAGGTCCCGGGTTCGATTCCGGTCAAGGGCATGTACATTGGTTGCGGGCACATCCCCGGTGGGGGGTGTGCAGGAGGTGGCTGATCGATGTTTCTCTCTCATCGACATTTCTAGCTCTCTATCCCTCTCCCTCTCTGTGAATAATCAATAAATTATATATATATATATATATATATATATATATATATATATATATAAATATATGTTATTGATATTTTATCCCTCTCTGTGAATAATCAATAAAATATATATATATTTAAATATATTTTATTGATATTTTACAGAGTGGAAGGGAGAGAGCTAGAGAGCAAGAAACGTCCATGAGAGAGAAACATCGACCAGCTGCCTCCTGCACACCCCCCACCGGGGATGTGCCCGCAACCAATGTACATGCCCTTGACTGGTACCTTTCAGTCCGCAGGCCGACGCTCTATCCACTGAGTCAAACCGGTTTCGGCCACCTCTTCCTTCTTACCAATATTATAGACCCTCCTTCCCACCTTCGTGGCCATTGCTCTAGTTCAGGGGCAGGGTGACGTCCGGCCCGCAGGCCCACATAGGGCCCGAGAAATCATTTGGTCTGGACCTGCTGAGGCACGAGGGGTGAGCTGACTAAGTGTTTGACCAAAGAATGCAGGCTGATGTTTAAGCTGATGAACGCGTATGGACTGCGAGTGACGTTACAAACACCCACACGGCCCTGGGCATGTGCTGGTGGGAGCCTTCCTCACTCTGGCAGGACATTTCTTATTGTGTCGTTTGGAATGCTTGTAGCCGCGTGAAAGAGAAAGGAAAGGAGGGCGGAAGGGAGGGAGCAGAGGGGTTTATCCTCCCCTGCAGCAGGAAATGTGGCAGGAGACGGTAGGGAAGTTCCAGAGTGATTAATTCAGCAACCTCGGGACTAATGCCCCAGTACCTCTCTCCTCTGCCTCCTTCAGCGTGCTGGGCTTTCGTCCTCTTGCCATGGTTGCTTCAGAACCAGAAGCTCCCAGCTGACTTCCCATATGGTCACTTTGGAAGAATGTGCAGACCCTAAGCCTGCATTCTTCACTGGGGAAGGCAATGGAATTACTGTGATTGGCTCCTTAGACTAGTCAGATTTCACCCCCAGGCTGGGAAGGAGCTTCTCGGGATGGCCAAGGAAAGCAAGGTCTGTGAGAGAGGTGGCTGCTCTTGCCCCCGCCCCTTCAAATCTGCCTCCACACTGCCCTCCTGTGGTGCATCCAAATCTCGCCAAGTCAGCCCCGTTAAGAGTCCTTCTGTCACTTCCTATGGCCTAGGGGAGGCCCCAGAATCAAGGCCAAGCTTCTTAGCACGCTTCTTGGCCCTCCACGTCTAACTCTTTTTTTTCAATCGCCCAGCCAGCGTGGTCAGTGGTTGAGCATCCACCTATGAACCAGGAGCTTACAGTTTGGTTCCCTGTCGACACATGTCCGGGCTGGGAACGCAATCCCCAGTGGGGAGCATGCAGGAGGCAGTCGAGCAATGATTCTCTCTCATCATTGATGTTTCTATCAGTCTTAGCAATGAGTGCTGTCAACATTTTTAAAAAATATATTTTATTGATTTTTTACAGAGAGTGGAAGAGAAAGGGATAGTTAGAAGCATCAATGAGAGAGAATCACCAAATGCTGCCTCTTGCACACCCACTATGGGGATGTGGCCGCAACCAAGGTGCATGCCTTTGACCGGAATCGAACCTGGGACCTTTCGGTCCACAGGCCGACGCTCTATCCACTGAGCCAAACCGGTTTCGGAGGCATGAAAGTTTTTAACAAATATCGATTTTTGTTGTTATTAATCCTCTCAAGTATATATTTTTTTATTGATTTCTAGAGAAAGTAAAAGGGAGAGGGAGAGACCGAGAGAAGCATTGATGTGAGAGAGACACATTGGTTGGTTGCCTCCCACAAGAGCCCAGACCAGGGCTGGGGATCAAATCGCAACTGAGAACACGCCCCTGATAGGATTCAAACCTGGGATCCTTCTAGTCACTGAGCCAAACCGGCTGCGGTGCAAATGTCGATTTTGATGTCTCCTCCCATTCCATTTCCTCCCTTCTCGCTTACAGTCATTTCCTTCTCCAGTTCTTTCTCATTTTTCTGTCACATCATTTCTCTCCCAGCAATGATTGCGTAATAACTTCGCATCTGTGCCTCTATGTGCTGGGCAATTTTGTAAGCACTGTGCCTGCATTTATTTTTTTAATGTATTTCTTTATTGATTTCAGAGAGGAAGGGAGAAGGAGAGAGAGATAGAAACATCAGTGATGAGAGAATCATTGATCGGCTGCCTCTTGCACACCCCCCACCAGCTCAGAGAGGAACTGAGTGGGGGCTCCCCCAGCTCGGTGACCCAGACCCCAGCCCTGGCCCAGCTCATACTGACCTCTCATTCTTTAGTCATTTGCCCCAAACCTAGCCAATTGGCTCAGGCCCGGTACTTAGACCACATGAGACTTCCACAGGCCTCACAGCTGAGGCTCTGGCTTTCCTGCGGAACCCCCACCCCACCCCACCCTGATTCTGAGCCTGGGCGTCAGGGCGGCCTCAGGGAGAAGGCAGGAGGGGGCCTCTCAGCAGCGCTTCTCCCTCTTGTCCGAGAGGCCTCGTGGGTGGGGGCCCCCCACCTCCCCCAGTCTGACCCCGGCTCTCCCCCCCTCTCCCGGCTCCGGTGGCAGCGGGCAGCCGGGTGAGCCAGGAGCTGCAGTACACCAAGGAGAAGCTGGGCGAGGAGGCTGCCTACACCTCCCAGATGCTGATCCAGACCCCGCGCCGGGCCGGGGAGGACGTGCTCACGCCCGAGGCGCTGCGCCTCCACCTCCAGGCCGCCCTGGCCGCCAGCAAAGTGCAGGTGTCCCTCTACGGAAAGTGAGTCCCTTTCCGCCGGCCCGAGCCGCTGGGGGGAGGGGGAGGGCAGGGCGGGAGCGGGTCACCCCCTTGCTGACCTCCTTCCTGTGCCCCCGCTGCTGCAGGTCCTGGGATTTGAACAAAATCTGCTACAAGTCAGGAGTTCCCCTCATTGAGAACGGGATGATCGAGCGGGTGGGTGTCCTGAGCCGCTCTGTGCCGGGGGGGGGGGGTGGGGGCGGGTGGGGAGGGGGGAGAAGGGCGGGGGGGCTTTCCTGAAGGAGGGGGGGGTCCGGAGGCCGAGTGGGGAGGTGGGGGGTGGAGAGGGACCACACCGAGGTCACGGAGCGCAGAGAGGACTCACGGGGCCTGGGTGTCCCCGCAGATGATTGAGAAGCTGTTCCCGTGCGTGATCCTCACCCCCCTCGACTGCTTCTGGGAGGGAGCCAAGCTCCAAGGGGGCTCTGCCTACTTGCCGTGAGTGCCGCCATCGCTGCCCCGGCCCCAGGCCCTGCCTTGTCTTGGGCGGGTGCGGGGCGTCTCCAGCGGAAAAGAGGGGTGGCAGTAAAGACGATCAAAACCTTACCGGGGCCAGGGACCTCCCTGGCCAGGTCAGGGCGCGGCTGTCCGGCTCTCTCCACGCCCATCTCCTCACCCCTGTCTCCTCGCCCAGAGGAAAGGCAGGCCTGTCTTATTTAGGCAGGACAAAACTCGAAGGTCTGTCGGACCTGAGCCAGACTGATTTGAAAGCTCCCCAGAGAGAGGCTGCCAGGGAGAGCCGGCTGGGTGTCCGCTGAGCTGCTGGGCCCGAAAGGGGAGCTGTTGGGAGCCGGGCCGTGTGGGCACGGACAGACCTCAGGGTTGGCGGCTTGGGAAGGGGCTCCCATCCGTCCTGATGTCCGTCCTGGGCCCACCCCTCCATCCACAGCCACGGGTGCGGCCTGGGGGCTCCGGAGGCTGAGCCTGCGCTCCCTCCGTGCGGAGGAGCGAGGGGACAGCACGGCCCCCCTCGTCTGGAGGGTTCTCACCAGCCGCGGGCTCTCCCCTCAGCGGCCGCCCCGACATCCAGTGGACCAACCTGGACCCCGAGCAGCTGCTGGAGGAGCTGGGCCCCTTTGCCTCCCTCGAGGGCTTCCGGGAGCTGCTGGCCAAGGCTCAGGTGGGCCAGGCCTACGTGGGGCGGCCCTGTCTGAACCCCGACGACCCTCACTGCCCGCCCAGCGCTCCCAACCACCACAGCAGGCAGGTGGGTTCCGGCAGGCCGGCCGGGAAAGGCTGTCTTCCCGGCTTTTCCCTCCTCTGTCCCCGGGACGGGAGAGCGCACCGGTGCCCCGTGCTCCGCCCGCCGCCTCCTGGGTGTTGTCACCCTGACCCCGCTGTGCGGGACGCCTCGTGTCCCGCTCAGTCCGGTCCCCCAGGAGCCTCCAGGGCCGAGAACTCGGTGTCCTTCCCTACCCAGGAAGGCTGGGCTTTACCCAATGGACAGGGAAACAGAAAGAGGAGCTGGCACGGGTGTCATTCCTCGTTTCCTGAGGGTCCTGTGGCCCCGTGAAGAGGGGCCTTTCCCCACAACCCACCCCCGTGACGCCCGCTCCTGCCAGCAGCCCAGCCCAGGCCCCTGCTCCGCCCAGCCCCAGGAGCTGCCTCCCCAAGCCCACCTGGTGCCTCCACCTTCTGACCCAGGAGGAGGGGACGAGGCAGGTCCTCGCCCCTGCAGGACACTGGCTGTTCGCTGGGGCCAGGAGAAGTTATCTGTCCTTCAGGCCTACAGAGCCCCCAGTTCCCAAAGGGACCGGGCAGGGGCACGGCTGTCCACAGCCAGCGCCCTGAGCAGTGACCCCCGCTCTGCCCCTGCAGGCCCCCCGCGTGGCTCAGGAGCTGAGCGGCGGCTGCCACGGGTTCTCCCACAAGTTCATGCACTGGCAGGAGGAGCTGCTGCTGGGGGGCATGGCCAGGGGCCCCCGAGGACAGCTGCTGAGGTAGGGCCCTCCCGGGACCCGGCCGGGCTGGGGGTGCACACTCCGCTTGCAGGCAGCTCGGTCAAGAGCCCCGTGCCCGCCCCCCCCCCCCCCCCCGCCCCTGGCATCCAGGCCAGCGCTGACCCGGCCCCCGCCCCTCACCAGGGCCGAGGCCCTGCAGAGCACCTTCCTGCTGATGAGTCCGCGCCAGCTGTACGAGCACTTCCGGGGCGACTACCAGACCCACGACATCGGCTGGAGCGAGGAGCAGGCGGGCACCGTGCTGCAGGCCTGGCAGCGGCGCTTCGTGCAGGTGCGCGGCGGGGAGGGCCCGGCGGGGCCCGAGGCCGCCGCCTGCTGCCTGCCCCCCTCACACCCTCCCCGTGTCTGCCTCCTGCCGCCCCTCACGCCCTCCCCGTGTCCTCCTCCTGCCGCCCCTCACGCCCTCCCCGTGTCCGCCTCCTGCCCCCCTCACACCCTCCCCGGGTCCTCCTCCTGCCGCCCCTCACGCCCTCCCCGTGTCCGCCTCCTGCCCCCCTCACACCCTCCCCGTGTCCGCCTCCTGCCCCCCTCACGCCCTCCCCGGGTCCACCTCCTGCTGCCTGCCCCCCTCACGCCCTCCCCCTGTCCCCATCCAGCTGGCCCAGGAGGCCCTGCCCCAGAACGCGTCCCAGCAGATCCACGCCTTCTCCTCCACCACCCTGGACGACATCCTGCACGCCTTCTCCGAAGTCAGCGCCGCCCGCGTGGTCGGAGGCTACCTGCTCATGGTGGGTCCCCCCCGCCCCGGGCCTCGCCCCGCCCGCCCCGCCCGGGAGCCCCTGTCCGAGCCGCCCTCTCTCCGCAGCTGGCCTACGCCTGCGTGACCATGCTGCGGTGGGACTGCGCCCAGTCCCAGGGCGCCGTGGGCCTGGCCGGCGTGCTGCTGGTGGCCCTGGCCGTGGCCTCGGGCCTCGGGCTCTGCGCGCTGCTGGGCCTCGCCTTCAACGCCGCCACCACCCAGGTACCGCGGGCCGCGGGGCGGGGGGGGGGGGGGCGCCCTCCGCCCGGGCCCCGCGGCTCCTCCAGCTGCCCGCCCCGTGCCCCTCCAGGTGCTGCCCTTCTTGGCGCTGGGCATCGGCGTGGACGACATCTTCCTGCTGGCGCACGCCTTCTCGGAGGCCCCGCCCGGCACCCCGCTCCAGGTGCGCGCCCCCCGCAGCCTGCGCTGGCCCGGGCCCGGCTCGGGGGCGAAGGGCTCTCGGTCTGGGTGGCCTGGGCTGGCGGTTGACCTGTTCGCCTCAGTTCCCTCCTCTGCCAGCGGAGGTGGTAACCGTGCTTGTGCCCTACAGGTTGGTGAGGGGATGGGTGAGGCAGTTCGGGGCGAGTGCTTAGCACGGTGTGTGTGGCCGCACGCGGGCTCAGTAACTGTTGGCGGCTGTGTGGTCACTGTCCCTCCTCTGCCGCCCACGTTCCCACGCCTCCCCCTCCCCCTCACTGCACCCCGAAGACTCAGGCCCCCCCTGTCCCGGCAGGAGCGCATGGGCGAGTGTCTGCTCCGCACGGGCCCCAGCGTGGCGCTCACGTCCATCAACAACATGGTGGCTTTCTTCATGGCCGCCCTCGTCCCCATCCCTGCGCTGCGGGCCTTCTCCTTGCAGGTGAGGCTTCGGGGAGAGGGCCCGGCGTGGCCGGGCTCGGGGTGGGCACAGCGGGCTCGGGGTGGCTCGGGGTGGGCACGGCGGACAGGCGGCCTTCATCCAGCCCCTGCGCCCTCCCCTCCATCCCCAGGCCGCCATCGTGGTCGGATGCAACTTTGCCGCTGTGATGCTCGTCTTCCCAGCGGTGCTCAGCCTGGACCTGCACCGACGCCACTGCCAGCGCCTCGACGTGCTCTGCTGCTTCTCGAGGTGCTGCCCCTGCACCCCCTTCTCCCCGCCAGGCTGTCCTCCCTTGGCAGCCCCCAGCCCCGTCCCCTCCCCGGCATTTCCCGGCACAGACCCGTCCCCCGCCTCTCTGCCTTCCAGCCCCTGCTCTGCGCGGGTGATCCAGATTCTGCCCCAGGAGCTGGCGGACAGGACGGTGCCTGTGGGCATCGCCCACCTGACCGCCACCGTCCATGCCTTCGCCCACTGTGAGGCCGGCAGCCAGCACGTGGTCACCAGCCTGCCCCCCCAAGCCCACCTGGTGCCTCCACCTTCTGACCCCCTGAGCTCGGAGCTGTTCGGCCCGGGGGGGTCCACTCGGGACCTGCTGGGCCAGGAGGAGGGGACGAGGCAGAAGGCGGCCTACAGGTCTCTGCCCTGTGCCCGCTGGACTCTTGCCCATTTTGCCCGCCATCGGTTTGCACCCTTGCTACTCCAGTCCCGCGCCAAGGTGAGAGTCCGAGTGGGTGGACCGGGGGGGGGGGGGGGGGAGGGCCAGGCACGTGGGTGTCTCTGGGCCCCAAGAAGGGCAGGGCCGAGCCCCCCGGGCCTCCACCGGAGCTGCCGTCTCCCACAGGCCGTGGTGCTGGCCCTCTCGGGGGCTCTCCTGGGCCTGAGCCTGTACGGAGCGACCCTGGTGCAGGACGGGCTGGCCCTGACCGACGTGGTGCCACGGGGCACCAAGGAGCACGCCTTCCTGAGCACCCAGCTCAGGTACTTCTCCCTGTACGAGGTGGCCCTGGTGACCCAGGGAGGCTTCGACTACGCCCACTCCCAACGCGCCCTCTTTGGTCTGCACCAGCGCTTCAGCTCCCTCAGGGCCGTGCTGCCGCCGCCCGCCGCCCAGGCGCCGCGCACCTGGCTGCACTACTTCCGCGACTGGCTGCAGGGTGAGGCGGGGGGCCGCGGGCGGCGCTGCCGGCGGAGCCCCGGGCCCGGCTGACTGCACCCCGTCCCCCCGTCTCCCCCCCCCAGGAATCCAGGCTGCCTTCGACCAGGACTGGGCTTCCGGCCGCATTACCCGCCACTCGTACCGCAACGGCTCCGAGGACGGGGCGCTGGCCTACAAGCTGCTCATCCAGACGGGGGACGCCCGGGAGCCCCTGGACTTCAGCCAGGTGGGGGGAGGGCGGGGTGGGGAGAGGCCGGGGTGGGGAGAGGCCGGGGTGGGGCCCCCCGGGAGCGCGGGGACCCGGCCTCACAGGCCAGGCCGTCAGCCCTCCCTCCCTGCCTCTGCAGCTGAGCACGAGGAAGCTGGTGGACACGGAGGGGCTGATCCCGCCCGAGCTCTTCTACGTGGGGCTGACCGTGTGGGTGAGCAGCGACCCGCTGGGCCTGGCCGCCTCGCAGGCCAACTTTTACCCCCCGCCGCCCGAGTGGCTGCACGACAAGTACGACACCACCGGGGAGAACCTGCGCAGTGAGTCCCGGGGGGCAGGGGGGGGGGGTGAGGGGGGCAGAGACCTGGGCCCCGGCCTCACTGGCCCTGCCCGCGGCTCCCTCCTCCCGCGCTCACTGGCCACCCTCCTCTCCCGCCGCCCCCCCCTCCACAGTCCCGGCGGCCCAGCCCCTGGAGTTCGCCCAGTTCCCCTTCCTGCTGCACGGCCTCCAGAAGACCGAGGACTTCGTGGAGGCGATCGAGGGGGCCCGGGCCGCGTGCGCCGAGGCGGGCCGGGCCGGGGTGCGCGCCTACCCCAGCGGCTCCCCCTTCCTCTTCTGGGAGCAGTACCTGGGCCTGCGGCGCTGCTTCCTGCTGGCCGTCGGCATCCTGCTGGTGTGCACGTTTCTCGTCTGCGCCCTGCTGCTGCTCAGCCCCTGGACCGCCGGCCTCATCGTGAGTCGCCGTGGGGTTGGGGCTGGGGGCTCCCCACCCTCTCCTGCCCGTCCCGTCGCCCATCCTCCCGGGAGCCCTGGGTGAGCGCCCCCCCCCACCCCCCCAGGTGCTGGTCCTGGCAGTGATGACCGTGGAGCTCTTTGGCATCATGGGCTTCCTGGGCATCAAGCTGAGCGCCATCCCCGTGGTGATCCTCGTGGCCTCTGTGGGCATTGGCGTCGAGTTCACGGTCCACGTGGCTCTGGTGAGCATCGGCCCCGGGGAGGCGTGGCCAGCTGACTCGGGGTGCAGCGGGGACTGGCCAAGCGCCTCCGGTGTGCTGGGGACCATTTGGGAACTGGGGGTGTGATAGCAGTGCAGGCAGGCTTTGCCTTCCAGGAGCTCGCGTTCCAGAGGTTAGTGGTAAACAAGTGAGCAACTACACAAACACGCAGCCATTTCAGTGGACAGGAGGCACAAAGCCCTGAGCAGAGTGGAAGGAGAGAAGACGGGACCCAGTGCGGCTTTGGGGTGGCCTTCCTGTGAAGGGGTCAGGGAAACGGGTGGGGCAGGGGGCAGGGCGGGTCCGGAGGGCCCCTGCCAAGGCAGAGCAGGACGGAGGCCTGGCAAGGCTTCGAGCTCTCCCAGGGAGGAGGAGGGGCGCGGAGGGGCCTCGGCCGCCGGGGGCACCAGCACAGACAGCCCCCTCCTCTTCCCGCTCACAATAGCCGGGTTATTGTCTGATCGTAAGAACTCTACCCCGTGGGGAAGGGGGGGGGGGGCGGGGAGGCAGAAGGCCGCAAGCAGAGAAGCGCAAAGAACAGAAATGCCGCCCGAGAAATGACAGCGCTGTGGTGCCCGCCTCCCCGGCAGGGAGGCCGGCTGCTTCTGAAAGGGCCCGCGTGGTACACATTGTAGGCTTGGCGAGTCCTGTCTCTGCCACTGGAGCACAAAAGCCGAAACAGACACTACAGAAGTGAATGGGTGTGGCTGCCTTTAAACAAAACTTTATTTACAAAAACGGGGGACAGGCTGTGGTTTGCCAGCCTGTGGTGGACGTTGTGTCTCACCAGACACACCTGCGCAGTGTTACCTAAATGGGCTCGTGCCGCTGCCTGGGCAGTCAGTCCCCAGGGGCTCGGCCCCCCGGCTGCTGTGGGTAGGGCGTGGCGGCCCCAGGCCAGACGCAGACACCGTTGGGACGTAGCAGAGCCGGCCCTGAGAGGCTGGGGACCGGCTCCAGCACCGCTTGTCCCCCCAGGGCTTCCTGGCCGCCCAGGGCAGCCGGAACCTGCGGGCCGCCCGGGCCCTGGAGCACACGTTCGCCCCCGTGACCGACGGGGCCGTCTCCACGCTGCTGGGTCTGCTCATGCTTGCTGGCTCCAACTTCGACTTCATCGTGAGGTACGGGGTGGGGGGTGGGGGGTCGCTCGGGGCGGGAGGCAGGGAGGCAGGGCCTGCCGTGCTGACCTCAGGGCCTGCCCGTGCTGACCCCCCCCACCACCACCACCAGGTACTTCTTCGTGGTGCTGACGGTGCTCACGCTCCTGGGCCTCCTCCACGGGCTCGTGCTGCTGCCTGTGCTGCTGTCCATCCTGGGCCCCCCACCCGAGGTGACCGCGCCCTCCCTCTGCTCCTAGCCCGGGGACGGAGTGGGGCAGGCAAGGGAAGGGACAGAGCAGAGCAAAATGCCCTCAGCGGCCAAGAGCCCGGGCTCACCTCTCAAGGATCCTCCCCATGAAGCGCGACCGGCTGGAGGGGCAGCCTCCCCCTCTGCCCGGCACCGTGCCTGCCCCTCATCTCTCCCGGCTTCTGTACAGAGCCCGCTGCGCCCCGGGGTCCAGAGCAGGGCGCACGGCCTGTCCCAGGCCTTGACATCTGTCCCTCGGCAGGTGTCCTGTCCTGTCCAGGCCACAGGGGCCCCGCTGCCCAGCAGCCCTGGCGGTGCCCGGGGCAGGGGCTGAGGGGGGAGACTTCATCCTGCCCGTCCTGGGCTCACTGGGCCGGTCTCTCCCCAGGCGGTCCAGGCGTACAAGGAGAGCCCCGAGGCCCTGAATGCCCCAGCTCCACGAGCAGGAGGGCTCCGGTGGGGGCTGCCCCCCACCCTGCCCCGGAGCTTCGCCAGAGTGACTACCTCCATGACCGTGGCCCTCCACCCACCCCCACTGCCTGGTGCCTACGCCCACCCCGCCTCTGATGAGCCTCCCTGGTCCCCGGCCGCCACCCCGGCGGCCAGCGGCTCCAGCACCCTCAGCTCCAGGGGACCGGGCGCGGCCACAGAGTGACAGCGCAGCTGCCGTGTGGGGGCCCCGCCTGGGCCGCGTGAAGTCACTGGAAGGCAGCGGGGTTACCGAGTGCGGGGCCGGCTCCCGGAGAGCCTGGAGCCTGCTGCCGCCGCTGCCCGCCCCCGCCCCGGGCTCCGCCACCACAGGCCTCCCTGATGTCTGGACCGAACCGGCGCCCCCTGGGCTGTGGGCAGCCTTCCACACTGGGTCCCTGCGCCTGTCCCTGTGTCTGGGCAGGAGTAAAACCAGCACCCCACCCCGCCGCCCCCAGCAGACCTCGCCCGAGGGGCCCCCCGGCTCCCTGTGCCGGTCCTGGCCCCACCGCCGGTGACTCCTGGGTAGGCTCTCTGTACCCCTGCCTACCTCCTACCACATAAATTATTTATATAAAGATGTTTATTTTTGTAGTTTGTACAGATGTTAGCTGTGCTGAAAGGTTTATTTTTAAAGAGTGAAATATATTCTATGTGGACTCGTCTCAAATGACTGTGAGGCTTTTCTTTCCGGCAGAGTTGGGAGTTTGCAAGTGGGAAGGTCGGGCCCTAAGGTCCTAGGGTCACTCTCTTCCTGGGTGGGAAAGGCCGCAGGTTTCAGTGTCTGTCACGTGACTGCCGTGTGCTCACTCACCCAGGAGTGAAGGCGACGTTCAGCAAACATGTCAGCCACGTGCTCGGCACTGGCCTGGGTTCAGTGCTTAGCGAACAACATGGCATACGTGTTTTTGGTGTCAACGCTGCTGGGTGGCTTTCCGAGCCATCGCCATCCAGCCCTGCACCCACACGCCTTGCCCGCTTCCTGTTCCAGCCGCACGCCGTGCATGGGTGAGGGCGTGCAATGGAAGATCAGCAGATGGGGAGTGCAGTGGAGGATCAGGAGAGTGGCCCACGGAGGAGATGGGGCCTCCAGGGTCTGGGGAGATAGTTCCGTTTTGTCCAGACCAACCGCAGGGCAGAGGCCTCCATAGGTTAGCAGTCAGCCGGGCACCAGAGGCCAGACACCCGGGGGTCAGTGGGAGGCTGTTCAGAAAGGGTGCGAGGAACCCGTGGGGCCCTGTGCTGGAGATGTTCGTTCTGTGACGGTTGAGCGGTCCCGTGCACAGAAGACTCTGGCCACACCCCTGGACTGGAGTCCTGGGCCTCCCTCCATAGGGTGGGGGCGGGGGCGGGTCTTTCACTGCCTTTCCCCAGCTGTTCCAGGGCTCAGCCTCAGCCTCAGCCACCCGCTCACCAGGAGCAATCCCTCCCTGAGAGCTCTGCCTTCTCACACCTCGCCCACCACCCCAAATCATGTTCTGACAAAAAATGAAAAAAACAACTAAATAAGCCTGTTGCAGCTGAATCAACACTAAAATACCTAGAAAGACGTATGAGAAGGGAGTAGCTGGCTTGGAAACGAGACTAGGGGTTGTACCCAAGGCCTCCAAGGAGTGGAAGTTGGCTGGAGTCGGGTCCGGGGGTGTTGAGGTCCCTAGGAGCTTTTGGGTGGAGCAGAAGAGCTTACCAGACTGGAACATGCAAAAGCTGCAGCCAGCCCACTGTGCCACTTACCAGCCGAGTGACGTGTGGAAGTTAACACCTGAGCCTCAGTGTCTTCCTCTGTGAAATGGGACGATTAGCCCTAACCGACGTGGCTCAGTAGATAGAGCATTGGGTCGGGAACTGCTCTATGTTTCTAATTCTCTATCCTTCTCCCTCTCTGTAAAAAATAAATAAATATTGTTTAAATGGGACCATTAGAACCTATCTTGTAGGATGCCATCTTTCTTTCAGAATTTAAAATAAAATCCTTTAGCCGAAACTGGTTTGGCTCAGTAGATAGAGCATCGGCCTGAGGACTGAAAGGTCCCAGGTTCGATTCTGGTCAAGGGCACATCTCGATGGGGGGTGTGCAAGAGGCAGCTGATTGATGATTCTCTCTCATTGATGTTTCTAACTCTCTATCCCTCTCTCTTCCTCTCTCTGTAAAAAATCAATAAAATACATTTTAAATAATAATAATAAAATAAACGCCTTTATGTGAGAAATGACCTGGTATCTCATAAGTGCTGTGTTTGTCTAGATGTCAGCTTCTTTGAGAGACTTTGCTGTGAATGTTCGCTTAGGGGGAAACCCTGGACCGTGGAATGAAGGGTGTGTCCCGGTGTGGCTGCCGCTGACGGGGTTCCACCAGGGCGCCCCACCGTCACCGGAGCGGCCCGTCCTGGGCGCCGACCACATCCAGTCTCCGTGCTTGCCGGGCAGAGCCCCCGGGCCGTGCACCTCCCCCGACTCTGACCTCCCACCCTCAGGCCTGCCCTCCCTGACGAGAGGAAACGCGCGCCGTTTCCAGGCCCAGCTCCTCAGCCCCGCGTCTCCCCGGCTCCGGGCGGCGCCCTGCGGCCCCGAGGGCCGGCCGGTCCGCTCGCCGCCCGCCCGGACTTCACCCGCGCCGGCCCCTCCGCTGGAGCCCTGGGCCCCCCATTTCCCCCCTTTGACGGGAGGGACTGTCCTCAGACACACCGGGGCCGGTGCTGGCCCCTCTCCGTGGCCCCACTGCCCTGCCGTCTGTCCCTCGATCTGTGAGGTCCGGCGTGCAGGGAAGGCTGGCACTGACCCCAACCCTCGGGGTTTACTTCCTCCCAGCCCCAGAGGAGCCAGGCGCCCGGCCCGGCGGGAAACTCGCACCGGGCGCGGTCCCGGGCGGAGAAGAGGAAGAGCGGCCGCCCCGGGCCCGACGGCGCCGCCCCGCGGGGCCGGCCGGTGTCGCGGACAAACCCACCCCCCCGCCCCCGCGGCCTGTGATTTGCATACCCATCGTGCACCACGAGCCCCGTCCCCACGCGCGGCGCCCCCCGCGGGGCCCTCCCGCCGCCGCCGCGCGCCCCGCCGCGAGGGCCTCGGGGCCCCGCAGCCGCCGGGCGGGGCGCGGGCCGGCGGGCGCGCGGCCACCGTAACCGAGCGGAGGGTGAGCGCGCTCCAAGTCGGCCGGGCGCCGGGCCGCTGCCATGCTCTGGTTTCTCTTCAGATCGCATAAATCTTTCGCCTTTTACTAAAGATTTCCGTGGAGAGGAACAGTTATGAGTTTTTACTCAATTTTTTGAGGCCTCGTTTTTACGAGGCTACTTTCCAACAGTTAAAAGGTAGAAGCTGGTGTTCAATGAGGTTTTATTCACAATTAACCAGTATCTGTCCTGGAACAGAGCAGAGTTCTTGCAGGTGGTCCTCCCTTTAGGTCGCAAACACTTTTCAGTCTACCACTCTCCAATTCCGTGCGCTTTATCCTTTTTAACCTTCTGGCTTTCTTTTTTTCTTTCTTTCTCTCTTTTTCTTTCGTTTATTTAATTTATTTGTTGATCCTCACCTGAGGATATTTTTCCATTGGTTTTAGAGAGAGTGGGGGAAGGGGAGAGACAGAGAGAGAAACACCAGTGTGTCTCTTGGTTGCCTCCCGCACATCTGACCTGGGCCAGGGTCCTGACCATCATCAAACTCAGGACCCTTCGGTCCTCGGGCCAATGCTCTATCCACTGAGCCAAACCTGCTAGGGGCTTAACCGGCTTTATTTTTCCTCAGGACACAATCGACTTCCGGATTATAGCATACATTAATTTGTTTGCTGTATGCTTCTCCTCCTAGAATGGAAGTTCTGTGAGGAAGGGACTTCGCCTAACTTGTTCTCTTATGGGTTCCATGACCCCAAGTCAATGTCTGGCACATCAACAATATATATATTTGTGCAATAAATGGATAGATCTAAGTCACATATATAGTATTTAATCTCTCCCACTACGGTTATAAGCACTTTACAAAACTATTCATCCTAAGAATCCTGTAGAATACGTTCTATTATTATCTCTACTATTGGCCCAGTGCACAGATTCATGCACATTGAAAGAAAATTAATTATAATAAATATTTTAATATCACCCTTTCTCTGTAAGAGAAGTGTCAGAGATTAAAGAAAATTGGTAAAATGTATATGAAAATAATATATAAATTGATAAATAATAACAGCATGATACAACAACAACAAAGACATGATATAAAAACAAAAACAAGGAATCGCTGAGACCGGTTTGGCTCAGTGGATAGAGCGTCGGCCTGCAGACTGAAAGGTCCAGGGTTCCATTCCGGTCAAGGGCATGTACCTTGGTTGCAGGCACATCCCCAGTAGGGGGTGTGCAAGAGGCAGCTGATCGATGTTTCTCTCTCACCGATGTTTCTAACTCTCTATTCCTCTCTCTTCCTCTCTGTAAAAAAATCAATAAAATATATTTTTTTAAAAACAAAGCATGATATATAAACTATAAAAACATGATGTAAAAATATTAATAAAAACAATGACTGATAGCCCTAACTGGTTTGGCTCAGTGGATAGAGCATCAACCTGGGGACTCAAAGATCCCAGCTTTCAATTCTAGTCAAGGGCACGTACCTTGGTTGCAGGCACATCCCCAGTAGGCGGTGTGCAGGAGACAGCTGATCAATGTTTCTCTCTCGCTGATAACATCAGTGAGAGAGAGAAAATCAATATATATAATTGATTTTTTTTTTAACAGAGAGGAAGAAAGAGGGATAGAGAGTTAGAAACATCAATGAGAGAGAATCATCTATCAGCTGCCTCCTGCACACCCCTATTGGGGATGTGCCCAAAACCAAGGTACATGCCCTTGACCAGAATCGAACCGGGGACCCTTCAGTCCGCAGGCTGACGCTCTATCCACTGAGCCAAACTGGTTTTGGCTGAAGGAGTAATACTTTTAAGAATTCGATAGTAAAATTTTTCTTTTCAGCATCATTCTTTCAATCTAGTATTATTGTCAATTACACTGTCTTCTCTGAGTCTTAGTGCAATATCCATTCCCTATCCCTTTTCACCATGTGGGAAAAGAATAGGACATGTCATTGCATCTAATATAGGAAACAGGATACTGATTTGTTCCCATTTTAGTGGCACTTGGATTGTTGGGATCTGGTTTACAATGAATGAGCAAGTCCCTTTCAAAAGCAGGTCCTCCATCTTTGTTTCTGAATATCACGGCAACTTCGGTTACATGGGGATAATTATATCTACCCGATCACTATTATGTTCACATTTAATCACCATCTCCATTGTTATTTCTGTGTGACGCAACCGCTTTCTTTCAGCTTTAGAATGTCAACAAAACAACCAAATTCATGATCAACAATGACAGACTGAAACACAGCGTGCTTGCGATTGGCACCAGTGAGAGCTTTATATGTATCATGCATGCACGAGTCAACTTAGCCTTTTATAGATATAGAACAAACTTGCTTCATTAGACCTGCTTTCTGATGCTGCTAAACTTTTTCCAGCCCAGTGAAGCATCCCAACTTCTCTTTTAGGTAATTGCCGGCAACACAGCAGTAAACATCAACACGAAGCAGCTTATTATTGTAGATCACCCAGAGAGAACAAAGGGTAAAGTATTTAACTGCAGCAGTGTTTGACTATATTCTGTGCCCTGTGAAAACCTGCAGTCATTTTCAAGGTCCACCATTTCTTACTTCTTTTCAGTTGGGTCAAGTTTCCAAGCTTTCTAAATCTCCATTTTCCAGCTAGTGAAAAGAAAATAGGATTCCACCGAGTCTCCTTCCTACCTACTCCAGGACTTCTGTGAGGATCCAGTGAGATGAGGGGTGGGGACAATGCTTCACAGACCTTTGGTTACAGTGTGAAATGTTTCCACCTGAGGCTAGTCCTTGCTACACAGAGGAAGCCACAGGTGCTGCTGCTTGACGTCATTACCCAGATGGTCAGGCATATTAGCCTTTTATATAGATAGGTTTTATAAATAAACGAGGCATGGATAGGTTGAAGAGCCTCACTCAAGTCACAAAGCTAGAGAGGGGTGGAGCTGGGATTCAAACACAAGCAGCCTGGCTCCAGAAGAGTCACACTCTTTTTTCTTTTAATCAAGTGCCAGAGATGTGGCATGTTTTTTGTTTGTTTAATATATTTTATTGCTGAAACCGGTTTGGCTCAGTGGATAGAGCCTCAGTCTGCGGACTGAGGTGTCCCAGGTTCGATTCCAGTCAAGGGCATGTACATTGGTTGCGGGCACATCCCCAGTGGGGGATATGCAGGAGGCAGCTGGTCCATGTTTCTCTCTCATCGACGTTTCTGGCTCTGTGTCTCTCTCCCTTCCTCTCTGTAAAATATCAATAAAATATTTTATTGATTTTTTACAGAGAGGAAGAAAGAGAGAATTAGAAACATCAATGAGAGAGAAACATCGATCAGCTGCCTCCTGCACACCCCCTACTGAGGATGTGCCTGCAACCAAGGTACATGCCCTTGACCAGAATCAAACCTGGGACCTTTCAATCCACAGGCTGACACTCTATCCACTAAGCCAAACTGGTTAGGGCAAGAGTTACACTCTCTCTCTCTCCCTCTCTCTCTCTCTCTCTCTCTCTCTCTCTCTATATATATATATATATATATATATATATATATATGAGCACTAGTTAAGTATACAATTTAGGGCTTAGAGCACTAGTTAAGTATACAATTTTACCTATATGTTCCCAAAAATTCTAGTTTAGTACTTCTTAGTTGAGATTCAGGAATCACTCCACCAGGTGATTCTCATCATGAGAGAAGTTTGGGAAACACTGGGACGTCCCCTGAAATCTCCACCCTTAAAACCCTGAGGACAGAGGACCCAGAGTGCTCTTCCTCTTTCCCCCTTCCCCAGGCTCCTTACCTTCACCTTCCTCACTCCCAGGCTCCAAGGGCCCTTCCTTTACTTATATAACGTGTGTCTGTTTTTTTCTATGAATTACTTCTATCTCTGTGCTTTTGTAAATAAATGTTCTCTTATAGTTGGAGTCCTGGCTCTGAATTCTTTCCTAGCCGGAACCCAAGTACTGAGGCTGCTGAACCCAGGTCCGGTCTGACCCCACCAGACTAACACCTGGTCCCATTCCTGCCGCCCACTCCCTTCTCCCTAAAGACAGGTCATAAAATCCTCAAGTGAGAGGAACCCCCCCTATACCCGGAGGAAAGTTGCCATCCTTATCTCCAAGGACAAAGGGACTCCGAGAAGAATCCTAACCCGCAGGCCTTGCTGAGTTTCCTCCGGTTACACTTCCCCCATATTCTTTAACCTATCATACTTCTCTACAGCCTATTCTGCCAGCCTTCATTTCCTCAGAAAGATCCCGATGTCGTGAAAAGCTTAAATAAATGTGTATGCTTTTCTCCTATTAACCCGTCTTTATCAGACTAATTTCAGACCCAGCCAGGAACCCAAAGAGGGGCAAAGAAAACTTTGTTTGCAGGCATGGCTCAGCGGTTGAGCGTTTACTTATGAACCAGGAGGTCACGGTTCAATTTCCAGTCAGGGCACCTGTGGGGCGGCAGGCTTGATCCTCAGGAGGTAGCAAGTCAATGATTCTCTCTCACCAGTGGTGTTCCTATCTCTCTCTCCCTCTCCCTTCCTCTCTGAAATCAATTTTTAAAATATTTAAAATATATATATACATAATCTTAACTTCCTGTAATAAAATACCCACCTTGCTTTTTTCCACTTTGATGCAGCCTTCCTTAATTCCTAATGTATAAAAGAAACTCAACTGCCCTGGCCAGTTTGATCAGTGATTAGAGCATCATCCTGCCCATCAAAGAGTCATGGGTTCGAATCCAGGTCATGACACATACACAGGTTTCAGGTTCCATCCTCGTTGGGGTGCATGCAGGAGACAGCGAGCCGGTCAATGTTTCTCTCATATTGATGTTTTCCTTTCTCCTGTCTCTTTCTCTCCCTCTCCCTGCCTCTCTCTCTCTCTCTTTGGAATCGATTAAAAAAATATCCTCGGTTGAGGATTTTTTTAAAAAGAAACTGCATAACTGTTATTCGCCAGACCGTTTGAGATCTTGTTCCCAGCACTGTCAACAGTTTGACTCAAAGTCTTATAAATTCTTTACAGGATTGGACATTTCTTTTTTTAAAATATTTTATTGATTTTTTAAAATATATTTTATTGATATTTTACAGAGAGGAAGGGAGAGAGAAAGAGAGAGCTAGAAATGTCAATGAGAGAGAAACATTGACCAACTGCCTCTTGCACACCCCTACCGGGGATGTTCCCACAACCAAGGCACATGCCCTTGACCGGAATCGAACCCGGAACCCTTCAGTCCGCAAGCCGAGGCTCTAGCCGCTGAGCCAAACCGGCTAGGGCAAATTGCCAGCATTTTATTTCACAGCTCTTTTAAACTCTTTATGGCATAAAATAATATTTAAATAAGGGAAAAGCCATCATTGAACATTTACAGACCACTGTTCAACTGACAGGGATGGGGAAGCGGACGGTAATCAGACCTCATTCCAGGCCCCAGGGAGATTCAGATCCTCAGGAAGACAAAATGTAATGAATGAAAGTCTAGCAGGGGGAGTCTCCAATAACCGAGAGCAGCTCTAGCCCGTCTGGCTCAGTGGAAAGAGTGTTGGCCTGAGGACTGAAGGGTCCCAGGTTCGATTCTGGTCAAGGGCACGTGCCGGGTTGCAGTCTCAATCCCCAGGGAGGGGCATGCTGGAGGCAGCTGCTCTCATCGTTGATGTTTCTATCTTTCTCGCCTTCTCCCTTTCTCTCTGAAAGGAGTAAAAAATATATTTTTTATAAATAAGTAAGTAAGTAAATAAATAAATAACCAAGAGTAAATCCAGAGCTGGAGGACTAGTGCCTTCAGGACCAGTGAATTCATGCAAAGAGAATCTTTGAGAGAAAAACTGCTATTATTTGGGGCCACTAATAAATTTTGAGTGCCCTGAAAGTGAACTAGATCACATTTTGTCCAGAGGGCAATGGAGGTGTGAGGGACTTCATGAGGGGAGTAGGACTGATAATCTTTGGTAAATCTAGCAGCAGTGTGAGATAGTGGACTTGGGGGAGAGGCTGCTCAGATGAAGGTGAGAAACCTAATTCATCTGTTTCAGTAATTCCCACCACAGGTCACACTGACTGAACTGGGTGAAAGAGCTGAAACAGCTGTAAGAATCCTGTTAAGGAGAAAAAATAATGCTCCTCTACTCTGAACTCTTGGCTGAGATCCCTATCTTATAAAATAAAGAGGTGATATGCAAAATGACCATCACATCCTCACACAAGATGGTCGCCCCCATGTGGTCACAAGATGGCCACCACAAGATGGTTGGCAGGGGAGGGCAGTTGGGAGCAACCGGGCCAGCAGGGGAGCAATTAGGCATTGATCAGGATGGCAGGGGAGTGGTTAGGGGGTGATCAGGCTGGCAGGCAGGCGAGTAGTTGGGAGCCAGCAGTCCCAGATTGTGGGAGGGATGTCCATCCGACTGCTGGCAGTCAGTGATCCCCTGAGGATTCCCAGATTGGAGAGGGTGTAGGCTGGGCTGGGGGACACCCCCTCCCCCATTGCATGAATTTTGTGCACCAGGCCTCTAGTAATAATAATAATAATAAAACAGATCAATAAGAGAAAAACAAACAAGTTTATTAACATGTATACTTCCTGTATACATGGGAGATACCCTGGGAAAAATGAGTAAGTCCCTGAAGTGGCCTAAAACACCCACTTTAATGCCACCTCCGGCTAACGACTGGAGAGAAGTGAGGCGCCACCAGGAACAGCGGGCAAACGCGGGTGGTTAGCTCTCAGGGGCGCCTTTTCCACTGATAAGATTCTCGAGTTAGTCATCCTTTTCCTGGTACAAAGAGGGAGGCACCCTTACAAGTGGAGACTTCCTTTATAACTATGAATTTCCCTTACAAAAGGGTAACTTGTACTCTGTTCTCAGAGCTTCTCCTGTTTCTCAAAATAACCAGCTTAAAAAAAAAAACCCTTAGGTCCAAAAGGCATATTTTGGGCTTGGCATACTCTGCTGCCCTTGTCCCTTAGAAGGTAGCGGAAGCAGACGGGGAAGGAGTGAGGCCAGGGGACCCCGGTTTCAGGCTTGGCGCTCCCGGCGATGAGAAGCCAGGGGGTCAGAACTGGGGAAAGAGGAGGAAGCTCAGTTTTGAACGGTGGCAGGTGTCCGTGAGCCATTTACGAAGCGACCGTGGGAGGCAGGTCTGGGATTAAAGAAGGGGCTGAGCTGAGAAGCACCAGCGTAAAAGGGGCGGGTGAGAGGGCCCGGGGCCCGGGGCAGAGTTAGGGTAAGGCGGCGCCAGGGAAAACCATTTTGGTTTTCCGCGTGGCCAGGAGGGCGGGCCCCGCCCACGCCCGCGCCCTTCCCGCCCTCCTCGGCCCCGCCCACAGAGCTCTGCGCCCCGCCCACCCGACGCTTCCCGCGCCCCGCCCGCGGAGCATGGTGGGAGCGGAAGCCCGCTCAGAGGGCCGAGCATGTCGGGAGATGTAGTTCGGGAGAGGCCCAGCCTTCCTCGCGAGACCTGGCCTGTGGTCACTGGAAGGGCAGGTCCAGAAAGCGGTGGTGCTCCCGGGGCAGGGTGCCCCTCCGGCGGCGGCACGTGGCACCCCGGGCCGCGTCTCCTCTTCGCAGAGCGTGGCATTTCCACGCCTCCACGATCTGCTCCACCTTCAGGGGAAGGCCGGTCACTCACGGTGGAGTCCCGCAGTGCCCCCCTCACCCCCCTCCAGACCCCGTGCCCCCACCCCCACCCCCACCCCACGCTGTTGAGTGGCTCTGAGCCTGGTTCTTCGCCTCCGCACCGGGATGAGCGGCTCCCTCCGGTTTTGCTCTTCCAGGGCACTCAGCTCCGCCGGGGCCAGCAGGGCCAGTCTCAGCTCCCGCACCACTGGGGCTGCTACCTCGGCCACAGGCCGGTCCAGCACCGCCTGCAGACACCAGCCCTGAGCCCGGAGGGGAAGAGGGACACCTGGCCCACCGCCCGCTCGCCGGGTTCCGGCAGCCCCATCCTTCCGCGTCTCAGCCCGCGTTCCCCTTCGCCCCACTCACCGCCCCCACGCGCGCCCAGCTCCGGGCCGCCAGGACCAGATCAGCCTCATCCACGCAGAGCTTGTCACTGCGCAGCAGGAGCAGCAACGCGGGCGCCGACAGCTCCAGGAAGCCGCGGGTCCGAAGTGCTTCCTGCGGGTCCGGGGATGGGTCAGGGAGGAGCAGAATGAGAGGTGTGGGGTTGAATGAAGATGGGGACCTGTACCTGGCTGTGGGCCTCTATGAAGGCTATGCACCGCTCCTGCAATGGCCCCAGGCCAAAGGTTACAGCCACCTGGGAGCAGAACAAGGGAGATGACGTTAGAGATGGGAGGCCGTGGACCAGTAGCCCAGCCCTCCACCCTGGGGACTGACTACCTGCTTGGGTCCAGCAACACCCACCTGCAGGGCCTCACAAACCAGCTCCACGTCCAGCACCTTCACCACAAACTCCAGACAGAGCTGGAAACGGAAATGAATGTAGGTTGTGCTGAGGTATCCTTGCTCCCAGGCCCCAACCCACCCCAGAAGCAGTAAGCAGGCTTGGAACAGTCAGCCTTCCAGACTCCTGGCAGGCCCGGGCCCATTGGCTCCCAGGCCAGGGGAGAGAGACAGGGAATCACCAGGACCTAAGCCTTGGCAAGCCCAGCCCTCCACAAAAGAGAGTTGACATGTCTACTTCTATTTGAAGAACAAGGATGAAGGCTCTTATCCGGTGTATACAGCACCAGCCATAAACACCCCGTGAGCCCCCACAGCACACACCAGGCATGCAGGCATCCTTTTGCACACAGGCACACATAGAGGCCCAAGATACTTCTTGTGGCGTGGGTACACGCTCCTCTCCAGGACAGACTGAGTGTGAGGAAGGATATGAAACGAACCCATAAGAGGCAAGGGAGAGAGCCTGCCACCTACACCCACCTCTCTCAGTTCCTCCAGCCCATACTCCACAGCCGCTGTCAGCACCTCCAGCACCTGCAAGTGGTGGTTGGAGTGGAAGAGTTTCCCCTGCTCCTCAGCCACCACACCGGCTCCCTCTCCCACCCAGACCTCTGCCCAGTGGGCACACCCGCTCCCTCTCCCACCCAGACCTCTGCCCAGTGGGCACACCCGCTCCCTCTCCCACCCAGACCTCTGCCCAGTGGGCACACCGGCTCCCTCTCCACCCAGACCTCTGCCCAGTGGGCACACCGGCTCCCTCTCCACCCAGACCTCTGCCCAGTGGCTCACAGAATGGCGGTGCAGCCTCACGCTGTTGGTGTACAAGAACTCCAGCACCGCCAGGAAGGCCTCGGCCGGGACGGTGCTCAGCACCACTGGGCTGGGCACCCCAGGGCCCGGCTCTGGGCCGAGAAGTCGCTGGAAAAAGTTGCATCTACAGGCCAGCAAGCACCGGTGGGCAAACACCTCCTGCCGCTCTTGACCGACCACAAAGCGAACATCACTGTGGAAGAGAGGGGCAGAGAGCCAGGGGCCAAGAGGCCAGAGTCTAGAGCAGCCGTGGGCAAACTACGGCCCGGGGGCAAACTACGGCCCGGGGGCAAACTACGGCCCGAGGACCGGATCCAGCCTGTTCGGCTGTTCTATCCGGCCTGCAGAGCCGAAAGAGCGGAGGGTTCTCTTGCTCTCCTCTCCACTCCTTCACCAGCAGCCCGAGATGAGAGTGCCAGCATGGTCAGGTTGCTTTTGTTCCGGCCCTCCGGTCCAGTGTAAGAACCCATTGTGGCCCTCGAGTCAAAAAGTGTGCCCACCCCTGGTCTAGGATGAAACTCTAGGTCTTTGCTTCCTTATCTGTCCTATCAGAGACAGGGCTTAGTTCTTCCAGCCGAAAGTTTGGGACACAAAGGCCTGTGTTCTAGTCCCAGTTCCATCCTACAGTACCTCCGGGCAAGTGACGTTCTACCTGTGAATCTCAGTTTTCTCCCCCACGAAATGGGGCGGCATTCCCAGACTCTCAGGTCGCGGAGGAGGTGGCTGTGCCTCATCACTGAGGAAGCTCCAGGGCTGATGCAAGCTGGATTACACATGCCCTCTCCTCCCCAGCCCGAGTCTTGGGGGAAGGGAAACACTGCTTGCTCTTCCTCCACAGACTGCAAACTCAGCTTGTTCAGCCTCCTCCGGGCGAGAGGGGGTGGGAGGACAGGGGAACAGATGCAGCGGTAATGCACCATCAACAGGCCAGACCACATTTTCCATCTCCACGATCGCTTCCGGCCCCGGCCTCTGGGCCTCTGACGATATAGTGGGTCGGAGGCAGACCAAACCTGACTTCCTGGCGCCTCCTGGTCCCAGTTCCAAGGCCTGGGATCCCCCAAAGCAGTGGGGTGATGGGACTCAGCAACCTCGGTGGAGGAGCCCAGCTCGGAGCCAGTGGGGACCGAAAGCTGCATTCTAAGTCTCCCGCCCCGCCCCGCCCCCCACTCTCTATTCCTGGTTTCAGGCCACGTGTGTCCTAGGCAGACACGGAGCCCCAGACAGCACCCTTGAACCACACTTCCTGTCTCAGACTTTGGCTCCATCCCTGGAACCTTGTTCCTGTAGCAAACCCCCCCAGTTCCTGGGACGGGTCATCTGCTCCTCTGCCTCCCCATCTCTCGGGATCCAGGGGGCAGGGGGCTCCTCTTTGCGAGGAGCCCAAGATCCAAAAAAAAAAGGAAGGCCTTTGCCTAAGATCACAGTCACCCTCTGCCCTCCCCCTCTGGTCTGGGGATATTATGGCCCCTGAGTTCAAGGGGGTCAAGTCCTAATTCCCTGCCTCTTCTGTACGGGGCCCAGCAGAGCCAGCTCTGGAAACCCGCCGAGGACCAGCCCCCTCACCTGTACAGGCGGTTGTTGACGAGGCTTCGGAGCGCTTTGGAAAAGGGCTCAGCGTCCCCGCGCGCCAGTGCAGGGGGCTCCATGGATGGGCTGGGGCAGGGGAGCGAGCGAAACCGCCCGGTACTAGGCCTGTTGTGGGTCAGTGTGTGGGAGGCAGTAGGTGGGAAGGAGCAGGAGGCCCGGCCAGGCCTTACAGTCCGTGACGAGGCCAGAAAGGCTGGGGAGAGGGGGGGGCAGGAGTGCGGGAGGCCTGTTCTCGGAGAAGCAGTGTAGGGATGGGGCGGGAGAGGCCCAGGGGTCCGAGGAAGGCATCGGGGGCTGGCAGAGGAGGCCAGAGGCTCCGCCTGGGGACTCGGGGAGGCGATCAAAAGAGGCCAAGTTGGAGCAGACTGAGTGGGGGAGGAGAAGCTAGCGAAGGAGGCCCGGCCGGGAGCCCGCCCAGGCGGACCAGGGTGGGAAGCCTGTGGGTTTCCAAGGAAACTGGAGCCTGGCCTGAGGAGGCCCCGCCCACCTCCCTCAGGCCTGGGGAAACTTCAGACTCCAGAGGGGCCCTGGGCAGGCAGAATCCAGACAGAATCGGAGGGTATCAGCGCCCCCCCCTTCCCCTCCCACCCCACACCCACAGGCAGAGTTAGGATGAGGTGAGCCAGGCCCGGGAAACCCCCCTCCACAGGGGAGGGAACCAGGAAGGGAGTGCTTGCCCAGCAACTCATGGCGACTTCCTAACACGGGCAAGGCAGGGGAAGCCCAGGGTTCCGGGGCCCAGCCTGGGTTTCTGTGGCAGAGAGCGGGCCAGGTGAGGAGGTGTCAGATCTGACCGAGGGGAGTCACGGCCTCTGGCATCCCTGAAATGCAGCCCAAGGGGTGTGGCCTCCGGGGACCAGCCCCGGAGCACTTGGTCAGCAGCAGGGTCGGTCAGGGCCGGATGCCCAGTTGAGTGAGCCCCCTCCCCTGTGCTGAGGCAGCCCGGCGGCGTGGAGGAAGTCGGCCAGGCCCCACCCTGGCTCCGCTCCGGGAGCGGAAATATTTGTCCTTGTTTAGACTGAAGGAGAGGCGAGATAGAGTCATGATGTGCTCCTTCCTGTGGGCCCCGATCCCGGTTCCCGGGCGGCCGCCCCCGCAGCAGCCTCAAGGCCTCCCCATATCCCGGCCTCTGGGACTCACAGGGAAGAGCCATTCCTCACAAGAAGAGAAGTGGACGGCGGCTTAAGAGCCCTGGGGTGGGGACCCCTTTCCGACCAGCACCCCTCTTTTTTTAAAAAAAAATATATTTTATTGATATTTTACAGAAAGGAAGGGAGAGAGATAGAGAGCTAGAAACGTCAATGAGAGAGAAACATCGACCAGCTGCCTCCTGCACACCCCCCACCGGGGATGTTGCCCGCAACCAAGGTACATGCCCTTGACCGGAATCAAACCCGGGACCTTTCAGTCCGCAGACCAACGCTCTATCCACTGAGCCAAACCAGTTTCGGCAACCCTCTTTATATCTGCTCCCAGTTGTCCTCGTCAGGATAGGAGGTTCCTGGGCTCTGAGCCCCAGTCGTCCCCTCTCCCCTGGTGACTCAGCCACCCTGCGCTCAGCACGTGCTCACAGGAGTAACACTCCGGTTAAGTCAGAGCCCGGAGGGAGGGAACCAGGAAGGGAGGAGGGAGGGGACCAGGAAGGGAGGAGTGCTTGCCCAGCACCCATGGCAACTCCACAACACAGGCCAAAGGGGCCTTCTTCCCCCACCTGCCAGGAGGGCCACCCGGGCTGAGAGCTGGGGCCAAAGGCTGCAGGTGCCAGGCGCCTGTGGGGATTTCAGAAGAGAGCTGCCATCCCGGAACTGATCCTGGAGGTAGGGCCAGAGGCCACAAGCAGTGGGTGAAGGAGCTTCCTGTGCCACCTGCCCCAGCCTCAGCCAGCTGTGGGGAGAACTGTGTGCCCGGGGTTCTAGAAACAGGTAGGGGAAAGATGACTGGACTGAACACCCACAGGGCGAGGACCTGTGGGCTGGAGTTGGGTCTGTGGGTCCCTCCTTCTGGTTAGGGGTTGAAGGCACCACTGTCTAGGCCAGCCGTGGGCAAACTATGGCCCGTGGGCCGGATCCGGCCCCTTCGGCTGTTCCATCCGGCCCGCGGAGCTGAAAGAGTGAGGGTTCTCTTGCTCTCCCCTCCGCTCCTTCACCAGCAGCCCAAGATGAGAGTGCCAGCAGGGTCAGGTTGCTTTTGTTCCGGCCCTCCGGTCCAGTTTAAGAGCCCATTGTGGCCCTCGAGTCAAAACGTTTGCCCACCCTGGTCTAGGCTGAGGCACAAAACAGATATCTCTACATCAGCGGTTCTCAACCTTCCTAATGCCGCCACCTTTTAATACGGTTCATGTTGTGGTGACCCCCAACCATAAAATTATTTTCGTTGCTACTTCATAACTATAATTTTGCTACTGTTAATGAATCGTAATGTAAATATTTGTGTTTTCCGATGGTCTTAGGTTCCACAGCAGCGGTTCTCAACCTCGAGACCCACAGGATGAGAACCGCTAGCGGGGTCGCCTAAGACCATCGGAAAACACAGATATCTACATTATGATTCATAACAGTAGCAAAATTAGTTACGGAGTGGCAACAATGATAATTTTACGGTTGGGGGTCACCACCACATGAGGAACCGCATTAAAGGGTGGCGGCATTGGGAAGGTTGAGAACCACGGATCTGGACTTTCTCCTGCGGGCTGACCTCCAGGGCCCAGGGGAAGGAGCCCCAGGGACAGGGTCAGTCCAAGATAACAACCTAAGCAGCATCTTTCCTTGTTTATGTCCCCAACAGCCCTTAACCCTCTAAGCACCTAAGAAAGATTTCCCTCAGCCCTGGACTAGTTGATTTACCCGCCTCAAAAACCCAGGTAAGAAGAGATTAGGGCAGGGGTGGGCAAACTTTTTGACTCGAGGGCCACAATGGGTTCTTAAACTGGACCGGAGGGCCGGAACAAAAGCAACCTGGCCATGCTGGCACTCTCATCTTGGGCTGCTGGTGAAGGAGCCGAGGGGAGAGCAAGATAACCCTCGGCTTTTTTGGCTCCTCGGGCCGATAGAACAGCCGACCGGGCCAGATCCGGCCCTCGGGGCCATAGTTTGCCCACGGCTGGGTTAGGGGATAAGAAACCCTAATTACCAAGTAAGAAAATGAGTGATATTCAAAGGTGAAGGCCACCCCATCCAAGTGTGGGTCTCTCGGCCAGCAGGTCCATGGCGGGGAGGCCTGTGCCCCCAGGACGCCAGGAGGAGGAGGCTGCCAAAGACGCCGGGGCGAAGCCATCGCTGGGGCGGCCCCCAGGCCACCTGCCCAGCATCGACGAGGCCCGGCCCGCGGCCCCGGGCCCAGCCTCCCGCCGCGGCTCGGTGCTGGGCCCGACCTCATCCTTCTCCCGCCGCAACTCGCTGGCCGGGCCGGGCCTGGGTCCCGGCGGCCGGCGCCCCTCCTGGGGCCCGATGCCCCCCTTAGGCTCGAGGCTCAGCTTCTCGGGGCTGCTCCTGGCACCGCCTCGGCGGACGGCACCCTCGTATCGCACGGAGCCGGCGCCCGGGGAGCGCTGGGAGGCCACGCGGACACAGCGCGCCCTGGAGGACGTGCTGGCCACGGGACTACGAGACGCGGCCTACCCCGGCCCCACGGCGGGGGCCCTGGCGCGGGAGCTGTGCGAGCTGGTGCACGCGCGCCTGCGGGAGCTCAGCCCGCCCCGCCACAAGCTGGTGTGCAGCGTGGTGCTGGGCCAGCACGCCGGCCAGGGCGTGCACGTGGCCAGCCGCGCCCTCTGGGACGGGGCGCACGACGGCCTGGCCTCCGCCACCTTCACCAACGCCTCGCTCTTCGCAGTGGCCACGGTCCACGGGCTCTACTCCGAGTGAGGAGGCACCCACGTTCTGCAAAAACGGTTTATTACCCCCGGGAGGGCGGCACATCCCAATAAATAAACGTGTCTGTCAATAAATAAAAGTGGTCCATAAATAACGCCCCCTAGCGGGGGGCTAAGGCTCAGGCTTTTCTTGGAGAGGGGGTGGGAGGCAGCTCTGACAGGCAGCCTGCAGCCCCAGTCAGGTTGGTCCCTGATTCCCTGGGGGGGGGTGTCAGGCCCAGAGCCCCCAGTGAGGCACCAAGGGGACGGGGGGGGGGGGGGGGGGGGGGGCCACGGAGGCAGGGCCAGAGCCTGGCAGGCACAGACCTCAGGCCTGAGGGCGGGGGTCGCGGCCAGCTCTGCGGGCGGGGCTAGGCCGAGCAGCGGTCCCGCAGCAGCCGCAGGGTGTAGCGGAGCCGCTGCCGCAGGTCCGGGGAGCAGCCGAGCTGCCGCAGGTGGGAAGCCAGGTAAGTGCAGGCGCTGCGGTTGCGGGCCACGAACGTCACCAGCAGGGGCTCCCAGCCACTGAGGACCAGCTTGGTGTGGTCTCCGTAGAAGTTCACCTGCGCGCAAGAGGGCGGCGTGGATCAGCCTTTCCCTTCCACCGCCCTAGGCCTCCCGCCCGACCCCCCTCCCAGGAGGCGCGCTCACCTGGACCGTGCCGTCACTGAACAGCATGAGCAGGGCCTGATCCGTCTTCACCCACTGCAGCAGGAGCGGGGGCGCAGGCACCTCCACTTCTTCCACACTAGGCAGGTCTCCCCCCTGGGAGCAGAGGCAAGTCACCAGTCTGCCGTGAGTCAGGGCCCTCCCCACGGATGTCTCCCTGGGGGGTTCAGCCTCTAGCTTGGAGCCCCTCCACGAAGGGGAACGGAAAGGGACCAGGATGGGAGTCCGCCACGTGGCCCACCCCGGTCCACAACACACCTTCATGAGGTGCTGTTCCATGTAGGAGGCGAAATACCGCAAGACGCCCAGCTGAGGCTGCAGGCCCCGCGGCACGGCCCCCACCGAGAAGGAGAAGTGCTTGGAGCTGGTGGGGTTGTAGTGCACAGTCCTGGCGGGGAGGAGGCGGAGGTCAGAGGGCGCCCTGCACTGACGCCCCCCCCCCCCCCCCCCGAGGCCCCAGGAGCACACACCCAGGGGCAGCCCCGGAGACAAGGAACCCCATAGCAGCAGCACTTACTTCCTGTTGGCCGACAGCGCCATGTGCGTGCCGTTGTTGAAGAGCACGGCCACGCGGCGGCTGGACAGCTGGTACCCGAAGCCGAACTTGTTTGAGTAGTCAACCCACTTGCTGACCCACACCAGAGGCTCTGGCTGTGCCAGGGGGGCCGGGTTCTGATCCGCTGTCGTGGGAGAGGAGGGAGTAGGACCTGCCCTGGCCTCCCAGCCAGAGACCTCCCACCACCACCACCACGTGTGCCAGACCCCAGCCTTACCCGGGGGCATGAAGGCCAGGCAGTTCCTCAGAGCACAGAGTGCAGACTCCACCACTGTGGCCACCGTCAGACCTTCTTCAAACCCTAAAGGGAACGGGGCGCTCAGAATCAGGCATTCGTCCCCCCGGGGACCCAGGCCATGTCCTCCTGCTCACGCCTCCCCCCGGCCCCTGGTCTCAGCCCCGTAACCGCGGGCACCTCTCATACTCCTGGCTGCTCACCATCTCCACTGCTCGCCAGGGTCCCACGGGGTGAGCTGTCTTCGGGTGCCGTCTCTACCAGGCTGGGGGGGGCTGGGCCGGAAGCTGCTGGAGCCTGGGGGGTTGGGTAGGGGGAAGGAGTGGTGAGACAGGGCCCCGAGATCCAGATCTTTGAGAGCCCATGGCCCGGCCCTGCCCTTGGCAACCAGGACATCCCAGGTCAGCCCAGGTCAGCCCCGCCTGGCTAATGAGACACAGCCAATTAGGCCACCACGAGGCTCGATGCTTCACCGGCCTCTTTTATCGCGAGCTTCCCGCAGCTGCTAGGGTGGGGTGAGTCAGGGGACACTCGCCCGTGTGAGCACCTCACCTCGGGCTTGGCATCCTGATGGCCAATGGATGTCCGCGTGAGGCCGCTCACCAAACCGGACACCTCGTCCCGCTCCTCGGGGTGGTTCTTACCTGCAGGGGGGGGGGAGAGCCCTCAGCCCACGGGACACATGCTCTCCCCGGCCCTCACGCCACCACGGTCTGCGTGTGTGTGTGTGTGCGTGTGCGCGTGCGTGTGCGCGTGTGTGTGTAACCGCCCCCCTCCCGCCACGCTGCACCCTCCCAACCCCTGGCACCCCAGGCTCACTCTTGTTCTTCTTCCTGCCAAAGAGGCTCTTGGTGACTTTGACAAACAGGATCCTCGCTGGGTTCACGGGGACCAGGTCTGGGACCGTCACGCAGCTGTTGATGGGGAGCCGGTCGGGGGTGTAGCCCTGAGGAGTGGAGCCGTGTGAGCAGAAGAGGGAGGGTCCTGCACCGCCCCCCCCCCCTTTCTCTCCCCTGGGCGTAGGTGTCTGTGAGCCACTGACCTTGGTAAAGAAGTCGTGGCGCAGGATCTGGTCAATGGAGGGGCGGTCCTGGGGCGAGGCGCGGAGGATGGCGGCCAGGAGCTGCCGGGCGTGCGGCGAGAGGCTGGCGGGCAGCGTGTAGTGCACCTGCTTGATGCAGCGGTACGTCTCCTTCAGGTCCACCGTCTCGAAGGGGGGGCTCCCGCACAGCAGGGTGTACCTGTGGGCGGATGCGGGGTCCGGAGTCAAGTGGAAGGAGCGCCCCACCCTCGCACCCATCGGCGTGCAAATGACCCGCGACTCACATGACACAGCCCAGGGACCACACATCTGCCTCCGGGCCATGACCCTGTCTCTGCAGCACTTCCGGAGCCACGTAGTTAGGGGTGCCACAGATGGTCCTGGGAAGGGGAGGGGAGGGCAGGGCTCAGACCCAGCCTGGCGAGCCCTCCCCATCCCCACCCCCACTGCGAGTCCACACAAAGCAGCTGCCTGTCCCCAAAGGCCAGAGAACTCCTGCCTGTCCGGGACAATGGACGCTGGGATGGCAGCTGAGTCCCCGCCCACCTGCCCGGCCCAGCTGCTCAGCTGCTCTGTAGGACCAGGGGAGGGAGGGCCTGGCCCCCAACCCAGCCCCCCTTCTCCAGGGTCAGCCGCGGGTCCATCACCGACCCCTTCCTCCTTCCCCCACTCCCATCTGTCAGACACCCACACAAGCTGTCACCTCCTACCGTCTGTGCCACACACACACACCAACACCAGCTGTCACACCCCCCAAACACTCATCTGCCACACATGCTACCTGTGCCACTCACACCCAGTCATGGCCACAGCAGGGTCTTCTTACATACAGAGTGTCAGGTCCTGCCATTTCCACACTCTCTGTCTGTCTCACACACGCAATACTGTGTCACCTTCTCCCATCCACACACAAGATCAGTCACACAGCTCCAAGAATCCTTACATTCCAATCTGTCTCAGGGACTCGGACACCCACGGGACCCTCAGCCTCTCCACCAGTCCCAGCAACCCAGGCTGCCACCTCCACCTCCTCCTCCACACGCAAACAGCCCACCACCTTCCCCGTCTCTCTCTCTCACACACACACACACACACACACACACACACACACCAGGCAATCATCCTGCTTCCCACACAGGTGCCGTCTGTGTCACCCGCCGACTGTGCCACCCCCTTCAACACTCACTTCTTCCTGTGCTCTGGGGGCTCCAACCGGGTTGCCAGCCCAAAATCCCCCATCTTCAGTTCCATGTTCTCAGTAATGAAAAAATTTCCTGTAAGGGGGCAGAGAGGCGTGTCACGCTCCTTTCTGTGCCTCTCCACCCCCACCCCGACCCAGACCCACCCTGCTGGCCCAGGAGCCTCACCCAGCTTGAGGTCTCGGTGCAAGATGCCTCGCTGGTGCAGGTACTTGAGTCCCGAAAGGATCTGCCGCAGGTAGTAGCGCACTTCTGGCTCCAGCAGGGTGTGCCGGGCCTTCCAGATGTGGGCCAGGGACTACAGAGAGCCGCCGCCGCCTCAGTCCCCGGACTGCCCTCCCCTCCCCGGCCCTCCCTCCCTCCATCCCCCTGAGTTCCGTGAGGAAGAGACACAGGATCTCCGGCTTTGGATCTTAGGCCTCCTTTCCCCCTCACCCCCTCACCTTCCGGCTGCAGAGCTCCAAGAAGATGTAGATGTTGTCCGCATCCTCAAAGTGATGCGAGAAACGCACGATGTGGCGGTGCTGCAGGCCGCGGTGCAGCTCAATCTCGTTGAGGATCTGCAAAGGGGGGAGCGGGGGGATCGTCATCCTCCGAGGCTCCCACGCCGCCGTCCCCCCCACCCCGCGCCCCACCCGCCAGGCCCGGGCCCGAGCCCACCTTCTCGCGCTGGTGCGGCTTGGTGATGCGGCTCTGCGAGATGACTTTGACCGCGTAGGCGTTGCCCGTCTCGGTGTCCGTGGCCTCGTAGCAGCGGGCGAAGCCCCCCTGCAAGGAGGGGCGTCAGGCGTGGCGCCCCCGGGGAGGCCGGATCCGGCCCGCAGAGGCCCCTAGCGCCCCCCCCACCCCACCCCCCCAACACCGCGCCCGGGGCGGGCGAAGAGGCCGGCAGGGCCCCGCCACCCCCGCCAGCGCCACCCCCGCTCACCTTGCCCAGCAGGCGGCCTTTGAAGTAGGTGCGGCCGCTGCCGGGGTCCGTGATGAGGCGCCCGGGGTCCGGCGCCGGCGGCGGCGGCGCGGCCCGCGTCTCGGGCTCCGGTCCCGGCCTGGCCTCCGGCGGCGGCCCGGGCCCGGCGGGGGGCGCGGGCGGAGCGGGCGCGCTGGGGAAGGGGCGCGGGGACAGGATGCCGGCCGCGGGCTCCATGCGGGCCGGGCGTCGCGGCGCGGGGTCGGGCTGGTCCTCGGTCCCACCCGCCGGGGCCGCGCGCGCGGCGCCGTCCGGATTTGCTACGCTGGGCTCGCGCCCGCGGGAGCCCGTCGTTTTTATCAATGAACGCCGGCCCCCTCCCCGGCGCCGCGTCACGGAGGGCCCGCCCCCTTCCTGGCGGTGAGTCACCGGGAAGCCACGCCCCTCCGCGGGCTTTACCGCCGGGAAGCCCCGCCTCCCTCCTCGAGGCCCCGCCTCCTGCTCGCGCCTTAAAGACGAAGCCACACCGCCGGGCACCACGTGGCTTCCTCCAGGATGTGGGGCCCGCCGCCCCGCCGCCCCTCCCCATCCGCCCTGGGGGCCGGGCGCCCATTTCTTCCCCAGTCTTCGTTGGTTTATGCCGAAGTCAGAGCGAGTTCTGGGCATCTGCGGGGTTTCCCCCGGGCCGACGCTGGCTTTCACCGGGTCGCGTCTTCCACATTCCCCTTTAAATGCCTCAGGCCCTGCCCTGAGCACCCAGGTCCAGCCCAGTGCTGACCCCTTCCGGGCCTGGGCGGAATTGCAGACTCCCGAGCCGAGCCTGGCTTGCTGCGCAAGATGAGGAGGGGAGAGTGGGGCTGTCACTCTGAGTTTTGGGGGTCACAGGCCTGGCGTTCAAGGCTTTTACCATGCGCCAGGCCACATCTTTTGCTACCCACTTCCACACGCGAGGGGCAGATCTAGGGTTCCACCGGGGTCCTCTCTTCCCTTTTCTGGAAACCCCCACTGCCCTGAGTCAGCAGCCAGAGGCCAGAAAGGGAAGAATGGGAACTGGATTTTCTCAAACCTAGCAATGGACAATTGGGCAGGTGGTCCGGGGGCCATCGGAGCCCCTGGAGCTCTGGTACATGCCGACCCTTCCCAGGGCCAGAGGCAGAGAGAGGCGGGTCTTAACCCCTCTGGAGTGTTAGTTGTAGGTCTCCTCCTGGCCTTGTCCTCCTCACCTTTCTGCCCTCACTCTGTAGGACCAATCAATTATTATACCATTCAGTCTCAAAGATTTGTTGAGAGCACCTGCTAAGTGCCCAGCACTGTCTGAATAAGGCTGGTCAAGGATACGCTCCTTTAATTTACAATCTGCTTGATGGAAACATACAACAGGCAAATACATAAATAAGGTAATTGCAGGCTGTGAAAAGTACTATAAAGGAAGTAAACAGAAGAGTAACCGAAGAGCCTACTTCAGAAAGAATAGTCAGGCCTTGGCTGGTATGGCTCAGTTGGTTGAAGTGTTGTCATGTGTACTGGAAGGTCACAGGTTCAATTCCTGGTCAGGGCACATCACTCTTACATTGATGTTTCTCTTTTTCTTCCTCTATCTCTAAAACCAATAAAAAATAAAAATAAATTAGTCCCCCTTTTATTTAATTATTTTAAAAATCTTCATCTGAGGTTATTTTTCCATTGATTTTTTTTCTAGAGAGTGGAAGGAAGGGGGAGAGACAGAGAGAGAGAGAAACATCGATGTGAGAGAGACACATCAATTAGTTGCTTCCTACACACATCCCAATCAGGGCTGGGAAATTAAGCCTACAACTGAGGTATGTACCCTTGAAAGGAAGGAATTGATCCAATCCTAGGGCCTTTCAGACTGCAGGCTGAAGCTCAATTCACTTTAAAAGAAATAAAGAAGAAAGAAAGAAAGAAAGAAAGAAAGAAAGAAAGAAAGAAAGAAAGAAAGAAAGAGAGAGAAAGAAAGAAAGAAGGAAGGAAGAGAAAGGAAGAAAGGAAGGAAGAAAGAAAGAAAGACAAAGAAAGAAAAAATAGGAATGTCAACAAATATATTTTTAGCCTGGCCAGCATTGCTCAGCGGTTAAGCATTGACCCATAAACCAGGAGGTCAGGGTTCCATTCCCAGTCAGGCAGGGCACATTCCTGGATTGTATTTTTTAAAATATTTTTTGAGTATTCAATACATGTCAATTTTACCTCCCAAATACTTCTGAAATCTACCCACTTCACTCATCTTTCCCCCACACCCTAATCTGGGTCACAGTCTCTCTGGTTGGGATTATTGCCATTGCACCTTGCTGGTCTCCCTCATTAGTCTCCTCTCCATTTCATCTTCCTCCCCTGTAGCTATCCCACCCAACTCAGGCCCTAACGGCCTACTCCTCTAACCTTGCCCTTCACAGCCTCTGACGGGAGAACCAAAACAGCCTGCGATACGGAGGAGAAACACGAGTAGCTCAAAGGAGGGGGAGCAGGAGACAGGGTTTGGCAGGAAGGCTTCCGTTGCCAGACTCGGGAGTTTGATCTTTGTCCTACAGGTCAACGATTTCCCGTGGGGGAGGTGGTAGTGCTGAGGGTAGAAGGGACGAATCCGCAGGGGAAATGGGCCTGAGGCATGCACAGCTTGAAAGGGCATTATTTGTTATGGCCATTTTATTTTGGAAAATAAAGCAAAATGTATTTATATTAGTTTCCTAGGGTTGACATATCAAAATACTAGAGACTCGATGGCTTAAACAACAGAAATTTATTTTCTTGCCGTTCTGGAGGCTGGAAGGCCCAGATCAAGGTATTGATAAGGTTAATTTCTTCTGGCACTGCAGATGCAGTTTTCTCCCTCTGACTTCACGTGGTCTTTTTCTTTATGTCCTAATCTCTTCTGGTAAAGAAAGACCCTAGTCACTGAACCCTGAGCAGGTAGCCCAGTTGGTTAGAATACCCTACCAATAAGCCAAGGTTTCGGGTTCTATCCCCTGTCAGGGTACTTACAAGAATCAACCAATGCCTCAGCTGGATTGGCTCAGTGAATAGAGCATCAGCCTGCAGACTGAAGGGTCCAGGGTTCAATTTTGGTCAAGGGCACATGACCGGATTTCAGGTTTGATTCCCTGTAGGGGGCGTGCAGGAGGCAGCCCATCAGTGTTTCTCTCTCACCATTGATGTTATTGTCTCTCTCCCTTTCCCTTCATCTCTGAAATCAATAAAAAAAAAAAGAATCAATCAAAAAGCCTGCCTAGTGTAGCTCAGTGGTTGAGCTTTGACATATGAAGCAGGAAGTCACAATTAGATTCCCCATCAGGTCAGGGTCTATGCCAGGATTCCAGGCTTTATCCCCAGTAGGAGCCGTGCAGGAGGCAGCCGATGGATGATTCTCTCTCATCACTGATGTTTCTATATCTCTCCCTCTCCTTTCCACTCTGAAATCAATTAAAATATATATATATATATATATATATATATATATATATATATATATTTTTAAAAGACTCAACCAATGAGCTCTGGTCTGGTTGTTCAATTGGTTGGAGCATTGTCTCATACACCAAAAGGTTTCAGGTTTGACACCTAGGTGCCGGGGTGTTATCCTGCATCTACTAGGGTTTAGGAATCTGGAGAAGGGGCTATGAGTAAATTAATAGAGACTAGACATGAAATATAAATTTGGAAGGCATTTTTTGTGGGAGTCAGGGAAGGCTTAGCTTTAGTAGCTAAGTTCCCTTCTCTGGACCCCTAACTATTTAGAAAAAGAAAAAAAAGAAAAATTATATATATATATATATATATATATATATATATATATAGATAGATTTCAGAGAGGAAGGGAGAAGGAAAGAGAGAGAGATAGAAACATCAACAATGAGAGAATCATTGATTGGTTGCCTCCTGCATGCCCCCTACTGAGGATTGAGCCCACAACCTGGGCATGTGCCCTTGACCAGAATCGAACTTAAGAACCTTCAATCCACAGGCCAGTCCTCTATCCACTGAGAAAAACCAGCCAAGGCTGGAACCCTAGCTTTTTGTTAACACACTAGAGGACCAGTGCACAAAATTCGTGCTGGCTCCCAACCACTTGCCTGCCTGCCTGCCTGCCTGATCGCCCCTGCCAGCCTGACCGATGCCTAACTGCTCCCCTGCTGGCCCGATTGCCCCCAACTGCCCTCCCCTGCAGGCCTGGTCCCCCCCCAATTGCCTTCCCCTGCCAGCCTAGTCACCCCTAACTGCCCTCCCCTGACCACCGTCTTATGACCACATGGGGGTGGCCATCTTGTGCGAGGGCATGATAGTCAATTTGCATATTACCTCTTTATTATATAGGATTTTTCCCAATAGCAAAGCAGATATACATATCAAAGGTAAGGCCCAGTAAACAGTAGATTATCAGGTTGGGGGAACTGTCTTTGGCTGTTCCAGCAGCAGGTAATAACATGCAGAATTTCAGCCCTGCTGAAGCCCCAAAGGTTCATCAGCCTTTTGATGAACTTCTTGCATTTATGACCTGCTGGAATTAGTCTCCAGCACCTAGGTACTGGGTTCAATCCCCAATCTGGGCGCATACAGGAGGCAACCAACTGATGTTCCTCTCTCTTTCTAAAATTCAACGGAGCCCTAGCTGGTTTAGCTCAGTGGATAGAGTGTTGACCTGTGGACTGACGCGTCCCAGGTTTGATTCCGGTCAAGGGCACGTACCTTGCTTGCAGGCTCAATCCCTGGCCCTGGTGGGGGTGCATACCAGAGGCAACCAATCTTAATTGATGTGTCTGTCTTACATCGATGTTCCTCTCTTTGTATCTCTCCCCCTCCCTTCTACTCTTTCTAAAAATCAATGGAAAAATATCCTCAGGTGAGGATTAACAAAAATAAGTTAGCAATAAAATTCAATGAAAACATGTCCTCAAGATGAGAATTTTTTAAAAAGAACCAGCTAGCCGAAACCGGTTTGGCTCAGTGGTAGAATGTCGGTCTGCGGACTGAAAGGACCCTTCAGTATGCAGACCGATGCTCTATCCACTGAGCCAAACCGGCTTCGGCTGGATTCAGCTTTAAAGAAACCTCAGGCCCAGTCGGTGTGGCTCAGTAGTTGAGCGTTGACCTATGGACCAGGAGGTCACGGTTTGATTCCAGTCAAGAGCACATACCTGAGTTGCAGAATCCATCCCCTGTGAGACGTGCAGGAGGCAGCTGGTCAATGATTCTCTCTCATCATTGATGTTTCTCTCACGCTCCTTTTCTCTTCCTCTCTGAAATCAATAAAAATATATTTAAAAAAAGAAAACACCTCGGGTGGTCTTTAAAGGTGTTTCATACTTACCAACTGTTTTTGCTCTTCTGAGTACTTTGTAAGCAAGTATTAATTCATTTGATATTCATAACAACTCTGTGAGGTAGGTGTGTATTATCATTTCCATTTCCCCATAGGGAAATTAGACACACAGGTTAAATGGCTTGCCCACGGTCACAAAGGTAGCTCACAGTGGAGTCTGGCTCCAGACTACCTGCTGTAAACTGCCAAGCCATAAATCCAGCTCTGAGTGAGGAGGGGAGAGGGTCACTGGTGGTTAGGGCCAGAAGAGAGGGAGCCAGGCAAGAGGAGGGGCAAGAGCTGGAGGATGATAAAACAGGGTGGGCCAGACGATTTATGGCCGGAGTGGTTCCCTCTCCTGGACCATAAACCAGAGGGACCTGTCAGCAGCTGGGAAGGGAGATAAGCAAACTCAGGAGGGAGGGGTTGTACGGGGCCTGGGACCACCAACCCCTGCCTCTGGCGAGGCTTCGGGCCCTGCACCCCATTGGTGGCTCTGGGGGAAATTCACAGCTCAGCGATCCAGAGAGAGTAACAGGCAGAAGCGAGAGGGCCACAGAGGGGGATGGGGTGGAGGGCTGAAAGCAACCGGTGGGGTTGCCCTCAAGGTCTGCAGTCAGAAGGAGGAGGCCCCAGGACCTCAGGACTGAGCTCTTCCAGCCTGGAGCCTGGCTTCCCAGGTGCCACTCTGTCCGTGGTGAGCAGCCCAGAATGCTCTAGGAAAGCCACACATCGAAGCTTGGGGAAGGGCTGCCTGGCCATGATGGCCAGAGGCCCCGGAGCTGGCACCTTGTCCTCTGAGATGGACACACACACCCCAATCCTGTTCTCTCCTCATACTGACATCTCCCCTGGGCCCTAGAAGGAGAACATAAGTTGGCAGACTATAAGTAGGTTTCTAGACCTTGTTCATCTGAGAAATTGTTTATGACAAAGAGGGAGGTGGATCAGATGTCTTTCATGTTAAAAAGGAACAATAAAGAAAAAGAAAAAAGAAAGGAAAAGCTGCCTGGATTTAAATCCTCTCCAGCTTTACCAAGATGGATCAGACCCAATCCTGTCCTCGCAGATCGAAGACAGTATGATTGCCTGCTGCAACAGGAGAGAGGAGACCTAGAGGGTTTTGAGGAGTGACCTGGGGGGAATCATGGCAGGCTTCCCAGAGGGTGTTCTGAGCTGGATGGTGAAGGAACGGTGAAAAGGAGCTGACAGAGGCTGGTAAAGATGAGACGGGCATCTCAGAGGGCCTTGTGGATCCACCTTAGAAGCCGGGTCCTGGCATTGTTTGTCTTTGGAGACCAGGGGCAAGTTCTGTCTCTTCATCTTTGAAGGATTGCCTGGTCTGCAATGCAGCAGTGGACCAGTAGGCAGAAACCAACGGGAACAGATTTGGCTTTTCGTGGGACAGCAGCCGGGGCTAAAGGCCTGCAGTGCTCCGGGCTCTGTCCGGCCATCGTTTCTTTGACACTCTCAGCTGCCCTGTGAGGAAGGTGTTATTGACCCTGTTTTGCAGAAGAGGAAACAGATTCCGAGAGATAAGGTAGATAACGTGTACCAGGTTACAGAGAGCTAGAATGCAAACTCAGGTTTGTCTGACGCCCACGCTTCCTCTTCGGGAGACACTGGTGCGTGGGAACCAGCTCACAGGGTGGGGGAAGGGGCTCCCCAGTACAGGCCAGAAGCGGGACCCCCTCTCCTGGGTTTCTGTGGGCGGCCTTGGTGCCGGGTGGACCATTGACCTGGGGCCTCCGGTATTATTTTCTCGACAAACCAATGGAAGCCCAGAAGTGGGAATGCCACTCCAGATGCCAGGCAGCATCCTGGGAGTCAGGACACTGGGCACGGCTGGAAGGGGATGCATCTCTAGGGCTGAGGCCCAGATCTGTGGTCTCATCAGCCCTGCGGCATGGGAATGGGGCCGGGCCGGGCTGGGTCCCGCCCCCTGCCCCTCAGCCTGGACCAGAAACTTGGAAGTGTGGCTGGTGACAGGACCCTGGCTTCAGGGTGCCAACCCTGTTCGGGCCCAGGTGGGCCAACTCCAGCTTCTGAAGTCCATCAACTCCAGCTTTGGATCCTGCCTCCCGCACCTCCCAGCTGTGTGATCTTGATTTGCTTCTTGGAAGCTCATCTGTGAGATGGGGATGGTCCCTCCCTCCTGGGGCTGCAGTGAGGATTCTACCAGAGGGTGTGCAGCGGTGCCTGGCACAGTGCCTGCCACTTAGTGCTCTGGAATCAGCAGCTGTTATCATTGTAACAATGGATCATGTATCTATTTTCTTTTCTAAATATATTTTATTGATTTTTTCACAGAGAAGAAGAGAGAGGGATAGAGAGTTGGAAACATCAATGAGAGAGAATCATCGATCAGCCGCCTCCTGCACACCCCACACTGGGGATGTGCCTGCAACCAAGGTACATGCCCCCAACTGGAATCGAACCCGGGACCCTTCAGTCTGCAGACTGGCGCTCTATCCACTGAGCCAAACCGGTTTCGGCTCTTTTCTTTTTTATCGATATATTTTATTGATTTATTACAGAGAGGAAGACAGAGGGATAGAGAGCCAGAAACATCGATGAGAAAGATACATCCATCAGCCGCCTCCTGCACACCCCCTACTGGGGAGGTGCCCGCAACCAGAGTATGTGCCCTTAACCGGAATCGAACTGGGGACCTCTCAGTCCGCAGGCCGACGCTCTATCCACTGAGCCAAACCGGTTTTGGCTCCACGCATCTACTTTCTCACCTGGACCTGCACGGGACAGTAACCCCTGTCATCCTCACTTCAAGGACATGGTGTCACCCGTGAGAGCTGTGGGGTCAAGGCCGATGGCACTTCTGCCGTTCGAAGGCCAGCCCAGCCCCGCAGCGGTAGGCGCTATATCCAGTTCCCAGGGCCAGAGGAGGCGGGTGACAGCCTCCATCCATCACTGATAACCTCGGCCCAGTCAAACCTGATGGGCCCCGCAGGTACTTAAGTGCGTGTGAGAGGTGAGCGCCCGCCCAGTTCTCCCTCCTCAGCCCTGGCTGCTGCCCGGAGCAGGTGGGCAGGTAAGGAGTGGGGGTGGGGGTGAGAATGCCCTGGGCCTCGGGAGGCCGGCGTGGAGGGCGAGACCCCAAGGGAGAGAGGTGGGTCTGGACTAGAGTCGAATCTCCTGTCTTCAGCAGTTTGAGGTCTGAGGACTCCTAGCCCTGCCGGTGCGAGAGGAGCCTAGGGAAGCCTCAGGGATGAGACAGCCTAGACCGCGGCTCCCCCTTGTCCCGCCCACTCTGGCAGGACCCCCGCATGATCCCCTGGAGGGCGGGGCTGGGGTGTGCTCTGTCCTTGGCAGCTTCCTCCCACCTGGCCTGCGGGCACAGGGTGAAGGCTGGGTGTGTATGACCCCCGCTGAAGGGAGGCTGCCGGGGGCACTGAGCTGGGTGGTGAGAAGAAGGCACGCTAAGGAGAAGGCTCGCTGGGGAGAAGGGCCAGCGCTGGGGACAGCTCTTGTGACCTCCTGCCCCAGGCCACCAGCGCCATGACGGTCTCCTACACCCTCAAAGTGGCGGAGGCCCGCTTCGGGGGCTTCTCGGGGCTGCTGCTCCGTTGGCGGGGAAGCATCTACAAGCTCCTCTACAAGGAGTTCCTACTCTTCGTGGTCCTGTATGCTCTGCTCAGCGTCACCTACCGGTGCGAGGGTGCGGTCTGGGGGCTGGTGCGCGGGGGCCGAGGCTGCCCGCCTCCCTCTGACCCAGGCCCGCGCCGGACCCCCCCCCCTCCCCAGGCTGCTGCTGACCCAGGAGCAGAGGCTCGTGTATGCCCAGGTGGCCCGGTACTGCAACCGCTCTGCCGACCTCATCCCCTTGTCCTTTGTCCTGGGTAAGGCCGTCTTCCAGCTCCCCCTGGCATCCTGACCTTGGGTGGGGTGGATTTACCCCAAGTAGCCCAGCCTTGGAGAGCACCCAGAGCAGGCTCAGAGACCCATGGGAGCGGTGTGCTGGGTTCGGGATTTCCAGGGGGCCAGGCCCTGCCCATCGCTGGCTGGACCCTCACTCAAGCCAGGCCCAAGCTACCTCCTGCTGGCTGGCATCACCAACCTCTGGGTACCGGAGGGGAGCTTGAGAGAGATGACACCCCCTTCCCACCCTCAGGGGAAGCAGAGCCCATGAACCACCGGGCACTGGAGCCAAAGGTGTCCTCCCCTCCGCCCTGGTTCAACCGGCCCTGGACCAGGCCCTCTGGCTGAGGCCCAGGACACGCGGACCTCCAGGTCTTTCATCCTCCCTTCCCATCCCTGCTACCAACCAGGTTTCTATGTGACCTTGGTGGTGAACCGCTGGTGGGCCCAGTACACAAGCATCCCGCTGCCGGACCAGCTGATGTGCGTCATCTCGGCCAGCGTGCACGGCCTGGACCAGCACGGCCGCCTGCTGCGCCGCACGCTGGTCCGCTACGCCAACCTGGCGTCCGTGCTGGTGCTGCGCTCGGTCAGCACCCGGGTGCTGAAGCGCTTCCCCACCATGGAGCACGTGGTGGACGCAGGTGCCGCGTGCCTCCCCAGTGGGCGGTGGGCGGGGAGGTCTGGCCCCCGGGGAAGCTCCAGGGTCCCGGCATTTAGAGGCAGGGCCTGGGCTCCACCCACTTTATCTCTGCAGGTTTCATGTCTCAGGAGGAAAGGAAAAAGTTTGAGAGCCTAAAGTCGGACTTCAACAAGTACTGGGTGCCCTGCGTCTGGTTCACCAACCTGGCGGCCCGGGCCCGGAGGGATGGGCGAATCCGAGATGACATTGCTCTCTGCCTGCTCCTGGAAGTGAGTGAGTCAGCCCCTCTGCCCTCCTTCCCCTAGCTGTGCAAAGTGGAATAATAATTTTTTAAAGAATATATATTTTATTGATATTTTACAGAGAGGAAGAGATAGGGATAGAGAGTTAGAAACATCAATGAGAGAGAATCATCGATCAGCTGCCTCTTACACACCCCCTACTGGGGATGTGCCAGCAATCAAGGTACATGCCCTTGACCGGAATCAAACCTGGGACCTCCGAGTCCGCAGGCCGAAGCTCTATCCACTGAGCCAAACCGGTTTCGGCTGGAATAATAATTTTAGTATTTAACACTTACATCATGCCAACCAGGTACTGCACATTGTTGGAAGCACTGTACTTATTTTAACTCATTTAACCCTCACAGTCCTTTTTTTTTTGTTTGTTGTTGTTTTTATTTTTTAATTATTATTTTTAAAAATATATTTTATTGATATTTTTACAGAGAGGAAAGGAGAGGGATAGAGAGCTGGAAACATTGATGAGAGAGAAACACTGGACAGCTGCCTCCTGCACACCCCCCACCGGGGATGTGCCTGCAACCAAGGTACATGCACCTGACCGGAATCGAACCCGGGACCTTTCAGTCCGCAGGCCAATTCTCTAACCGCTGAGCCAAACCGGTTTCGGCTGCCCTCACAATCCTTGAGACGGGTACTATTATTACCACCCCCTTCCACAGATGTGGAAACTGAGGCAGAGAGCGGAAAAGAAATTTGCCCAAGTCACAACAACTCATTAGGCAAGCTGGGATTCACCCTCAAGACAATCTGGCTGCCGGCTCTGCTTCCCGTCTCAGACCCCGAGCCTGGGGACACCTCTGAGAGCAGAATGAGCTCCAGACCTGTCCCAGGCCGTGTGTGTGTGTGTGTGTGTGTGTGTGTGTGTGTGTGTGTGTGTGTTGGGCTCCCCGCTTCGCTCCACGTTCTGCATTCCTCGCCATCGCTGACGTCCTCCTCCCGCTGTCCCACCAGGAGCTGAACAACTACCGAGCCAAGTGCAGCATGCTGTTCCACTACGACTGGATCAGCATCCCCCTGGTCTACACCCAAGTAACGGCCTCTCCTTCCCCAGTCCCTCGGTCTATCCCCCCCACCGTGCTGTGTGCGAGGCGCTGAGAAGAAGTAGAGAAGTAACCCTAACCTAACCCTAACCCTAACCCTGAACCCTGGGGCGGTTCAGCCTAGTGAGACGGTGAACAGCGAGGGCTCCTCCTCCCCGGACGCCCACGGAGACGACCCCCTGCTCTGGCGCTGCCATGCCTCGCTACGCATTCTCATGACTCGTCCGGCCCCCACCCTCACCCCTCTGCAGGCCCTCAGGGACGGGGACAGCGTGCCTCCCGTCCCCTCAGCCAGGCTTCCCCTCCCCAGGTGGTGACCATAGCGGTGTACTCCTTCTTTGCCCTCTCCCTGGTCGGCCGCCAGTTTGTGGAGCCAGAGGCGGGGGCTGCCGAACCCCGGGGGCCGCTGCAGCCAGGCCAGGAGCCGGGGCCGGCGCTGGGGGACCTGGACATGTACGTGCCCCTCACCACCCTGCTGCAGTTCTTCTTCTACGCCGGCTGGCTCAAGGTGGGCACTCCGGGCGGTCATGCCAGTGTGTTCTGTAGAGACGTGGACCCGGGGCCCACCTCAGCTTTGGGGTGGGGGTGGGAGCGGAGGATGGAGCAGGAGCACTGCCTTCCAACCTGCAGGTGGCCGAACAGATCATCAACCCCTTCGGGGAGGACGATGACGACTTTGAGACCAACCAGCTCATCGACCGCAACCTGCAGGTGAGTCGTGGTCCGGGGCGGAGCCCGGCCGCGGAGGACGGGAGGACCTGTGTGCCTCGCTGCCACCCAGGTGTCCCTGCTCTCCGTGGACGACATGCACCAGGACCTGCCCCCGGCGGAGAAGGACCTGTACTGGGACGAAGGCTCGGTGCAGCCGCCCTACACCGTGGCCACGGTGGCCGAGTCTCTGAAGCCTTCCTTTCTGGGCTCAACGTTCAACCTGCGGTGAGCGGCCCCAGCAGGAGGGCCCAGGTCCCCGCCCAGCCCAACCCCACCGCCTGCCTCGGTCCTTCCCACCCTCCTCTGGAGAGCAAGTCCGCGCCGTGGGCCTGCGTGGAAGGTTGATCACACGGCCCTCTTGTCCTCTTGCCCGCAGCGTGAGTGACGACCCCGAGCAGAGTCTGCAGGTGGAGGCGACCCCTGCGCTGGCTCGGCACGTGCCAGCCGCCCAGACCCCGCTGCTCAGCCGCGTCCTGGGTGCAGGAGCACCCTCCCCGGCCGTCAGCCTCCGGAACTTCGGCTGGACACGGGGACCGCCCCGGACCCCCCACCTGCTGCGCCCCAGGGCGGAGGAGGGCGGAGACCCCGAGGACTGCATTGAGGAGGCGGACTGCATGGAGGAGGAGGCGGGCCCGGAGGACCAGGCCCAGGAGCCCTGAGCAGAGGCACCCCCCCACCCCCACCCGCCCCCTTCTCGCCCCTCTCTCCCGGTGTGCCAGGAGCAGGAGCATTTAGGGACCACCTTGAAAGAAGACGACGGAGAGAAGGAAGAGCCAAGGCTTGAGGGTGTGTCCACTCTGGCGGGAGGCGGGATGATTCCTGGGGGAAGTGAGGCTGGAAGGACACACGGACGGGGCACAGAGGCGCAGCTGCAGCCCAGGTGCCGTGAACTTTCTCGGCGGCAATGGGGGGCCCTTGAGGGAGCATCAGCATGGCTGACGGGCTCATTAAAAAGTCCTAGGAACTACTCCCAACGTTTCATTACATCTGAAATGGAGCTCAAGGATCACAATTTGAGTCTTATATAAGATGTTTGGAATATACCCTATACCCTATCCTGATAACCTTACTCTGAAGATGGATCGAAATGTGTGTGTCGGGCATTTTTGCTTTATCTGTAATGTTCAATTTTCTTTGTTTACAATGAGAATATATTTATCACTTGTGCAGTTCCAGTCGTTTAAAGTGGGATTGGCGTGCTGTGTGGTGAGATAAAGGGCTTGGGAATCTGTGCTGGAGGCTGATTAAACTCCGATGTGCAGGCAGCCATACATACCCCACCAGCCCACACTGCCAGCCAAGGCTCACTCCACTCCCGCCAACCAACTGTGGAGAACGGGATAAATTTAAGGGATGAGTCCTAGTCAGTTTGGCTGAGTGGACAGAGCATCGGCCTGCAGACTGAAGGGTCCCAGGTTCGATTCCAGCTGGGGGCACATACCCAGGTGCAGGCTCGAACCCTAATGGGGGGTGGCAGCGCATGTGGGAGGCAGCTAATCAATGATTCTCTCATCATTAATGCTTCTCTATCCCAACCTCTCTGAAATTAAGAAATGTATTTTTTTTAAAAATTTAAGGGATGAAAGTTGTCTATCCCCACGGTGTACTGCGGTCCTGGGAGCACTCAGTTTATGATTGAGAAAACTAGATTGGAGCCAAAACCGGTTTGGCTCAGTGGATGGAGCGTCGGCCTGCGGACTGGAGGGTCCCGGGTTCGATTCCGGTCAGGGGCATGTTGCAGGCACGTCCCCAGTGGGGGGGGGGGTGTGTGTGTGTGTGTGTGCAGGAGACAGCTGATCAATGTTTCTCTCATCGATGTTTCTGACTTTCTATCCCTCTCCCTTCCTCTCTGTAAAAAATTAATAAAAATATATTTTAAAAACAAACAAAAACTAGATTGGAGTCATTGGTAAACTGAGCTCCTCTGAGGTTCCCATCTTCTAGGCTCAGCTTCCAGTAAATAAATTGGTGAATATCAAAGCTGATCATATGCCCAAGGAGGCAAATGCCAGAACTCCGGGGGTATGGGAGTGGGGAGGGGCACATATTTGAGGCGGGAGTACACAGGTAGAGGCTAAGTGCAGCCAGTGGCATTAGTCTACGACTGGATCATAATGCTGGTTTTGCTCTTTTCCTGCTCCATGACCATGGGATAGTGGACATTTCAAAGCCTCACAGTGACCAAGTCTATAACGTGGACAGCACCTCTCCAGAGCATTCACTAAGGAAGGTGCGTTTTGCTGGGTTTCCAGGGGAGGTAGCCTTGCTCTAGGACAAGAAGGGTCATCTGTGGAGGCAGTGGAGACCCCTCAGAACCTACCCGTCCTATTGACAGAAGAGAGGTAGAAGGGATGAAAGGAGAGGATCAATGCCTTGCAGAGCTCAAATTAGAAAAGGCAGAGTGCTTATAAGCTTCTTGAATTTGTCTACCTCTTCATATCTTTACTGGAAGCCACCCCACCACCTCACCCATCAAAAGAAAAGGAAAGGTGTGGAGTCCCTCTCAGTGATGGTTAGCTATTAAGGTGGTGCATGAAGAGCCTCACTTGGTAGGTGAAGGCTAGGACTCTTCAGAGCCAATGGTAAAATTTGAGGTTTGGGTTTATTTTTGTCCTTAAGTTGTTTTGGAGACTCATCTTTCGTGTTTGCAAGTTGATTAATCAATTGGATTTTGCACTCATTTGGCTCATATGTATTTGCACTTTCCATTAACTTTAAATTGGATTAGGTCTTTAGGAACTCATTAACTTAGCACATTATTTGAGTGTGTGGTGCTGGCCATGCACTTTCCCAGATACCGGAGACAGTAGGAAACAAATATCTGTTCCTTAAGCTGTATTTTGAGGACAAAAAAAAAAAAAGTAAGCAAATTTAAAAAATTTATGCCAAGTAATGGGACGAGAAAAACAGGGGCAAAGGACAGTGTGGAAGGACTGCAATTTCAAATTGTGACCAGCCTAGCCCATGTGGCTCAACGATTGAGCATCAACCTAGGAACCAGCTTGCTGATTCAATTCCCTTTCAGGGCACATGCCCAGGTATCAGGCTCCATACCCAGTGGGGGTGCATGCAAGAGGCAGCCAACCAATGATTCTCTCAATTTTTTTTTTTTAATGGAGAAATACATACTTCTATTTTTAAAAGAAATATTTTTATTTCAGAGGGAAACACCAACAATGAATCACTAATTGGCTGCCTCCTGCACGCCCCCTACTGGGGATTGAGTCAGCAACCAGGGCCTGTGCTCTTGACCTGAATGGAACCTGGGACGGAAAGTCGGGGAAAGTCCCTCGCACCAATGTTCTGATAGAATCTATCCACTGAATCAAACTGGCTAGAGCTGTTTCTTTTTAATCCTCACCAAAGGATACTTTCCCATTGACTTTTACAAAGAGAGAGGGAAACAGAAATATCAACTGAGAGAAACGAACACTGGCTGCTTCCCACACAGGCCTTGAGTAGGATCTGGGCCAGGGAGGTGCCTGCAACCAAGGTGTGCCGTTGACATGAATCAAATCCAGAACCCTTCAGCCTGCAGGGCCGACTGATGCTCTATCCACTGAGCCAAAACAGCTAGAGGTATCATCTATATTTGTCTCTATTCCTCTCCCTAAAAATCAGTAAAAAAAAAAACATATTTTAAAAATTCTGACTTAGCTGAAACCGGTTTGGCTCAGTGGTAGAGTGTTGGTCTGCGGACTGAAAGGTCCCAGGTTCGATTCCGGTCAAGGGCATGTACATTGGTTTCGGGCACATCCCCAGTAGGTCGGTTTCTCTCATTGACATTTCTAGCTCTCTCCCCCATCCTCTCTGTAAAACATCAATAAAATATATTTTTAAAAATTCTAACCTGATAATTCACTAGTTGGAGCAAAAACCTGGAAAAAGTCATGTGGATATCTAAAGTGTTCATAAATTAAGGCCAGATGGTAGGCATTATAGAAAAGGGACCAGTCACATTGAGCTTCAGTCTTTAGTAAGGATTTTGAGATGGGAAGTAATTTTTTTAAAAAACAGCAACACCCCAATGTTTTAAAATAATCATTGATTGCTGGGTTGCACTGGGAACAGCAGCAGCAGCATTGAGAATGAGTTAAGATACAAAAATGGAACCAGAATGGTCAAAGTGTGGTTACAGGCTGAACCGAGATTTGATGACATTAGATGAACCTGCAGACATCAAAGTGCAGGTGTCAAGTGGGTCTGTACTAGCTCCTCAGAAAGATAAACTTCATTAAATACTGGTGTTAGCCCTAGCTGGTTTAGCTCAATAGAGAAGAGCGTTAGCTCGCAGACTAAAGGTTAATTGGGTTCAATTCTGGCCAAGGGCACATGCCCAAGTTGTGGGCTTGGTACCCAGTGGAGGGCACGCAGGAGGCAGCCAACGATGCTCATCCTTGCTTCTCTCTGAACTAAAAAATTATTGGCATCCTAACACTTCCTAGGGCAAGGGGCTAAGGCCTAAGAGAAAAATGAAACCTGCTCTCAACAATGCAGAAATTTTTATTTCTAGAACATTAGAATCAAGGTCCAAGGGGTACAGGATCTCTAAAGAGCAAACTTTAGAGGCAGTATGGCTTCAGGTTACAATCATGGTCAACACATCAATACTGTGGGGACCCTAGTGCCATAATAACTCCCTTATATGGTCTTTGCTTGGCCTGCAAGCCACATGTCACTTTGGAGAGAAGTTCCCCCTTCTATACATATTTTTAAAAATCTCACCCAAGAACATTTTTCCCCATTGATTTTTAGAGAATGAAAGGGAGGAAAGAGGGGAACATCAATGAGAGAGAGAGAGAGAGAGAGAGAATGTTGATTGGGTTGCCTTCTGCATGTGCCTTGACCCAGGCAGGGGATTGAACCTACAACCCAGGTAAGTGCTCGTGACAGGTAATCAACATGTAGGTTGGTGCTCTAACCACTGAACCATGTTGCCCAGGGGCCCCCTATTATATTGAAATACAGCCCTCCAGGGAGAGGGATTTAGAGTACTCCAATAGTGTGCTGATCAAATATTCAGACAACGTGGACACAGAACCTAGAATAAACACCTTTATTACATGAGCTAAGACAGGAAGGGAGAGGATTTATTTGCCTTTCCGGGCCTTGATTTTCCTCAAATAGAACTCCAGCTCCTTGCCCTCGAGCACATAGCCATCTGCTCGGCCACACTGGCCTGGTCTTGAAGCGATGCATGCTGCCAAGAGAATATGTGGTCCTCAGCAAACCATCAATGTGCTCTTACCCATAGTTATGTGCCCTTAAAAGCTACATAGGTTTTTTTTTGGGGGGGGGCAGGCATGAAACCTGTTGTCTCCTCAGATATACTTTATCATCACTTAAAGTCAGTAGCAGAACTGGACAAAGTTTTCATCACTGAGACAGCCCCCTGAGCCTGGGCACTCACTACTCACTCAGGCCTCTGGGCTCCTGCCCACCATTTCCGATTTTAGCTTCACACAATGGGTTGACCAAATGGTGGTTTGTATGCTGCTGCTATTAAACTGTGCTGCGAACCCCACCCTCTAGACTACATGGCCGGCAGTCCAACGGACCGAGGAAAGGGTAAACAAAATAGCTTGTGACCCACCACCCCTACCCAACAGCCATCTTACCAAGAAGTTTGCCCTGCTGGAACTGCTCCTCGAGAAGACTGCTGATTTTGGCATTCTTTTTCCTTTCATCATATTTCTTCTGAATTTTCTTTGATCGTTTTTTGTTTAAAATCTCCTCCTCTTCAGGAGTCTGAGTAAAGGAGACAAAGCTGGGTCAGCTAGGGGGGCCCCAAAGTCTAACTAGAGGAAAGATGTCACGGCACCTTGAACCCCGCACATCCCAACCTCTGCCTTCCTCAGCACTAAAGGCTTTCTTCTCTTTCCACTCAGTAGCAGAACTGGACAAAATTTCATCACAAGAAGGCTGCAATCAGGTTGGCCTCCCCCACCCTACAGGGAGGTTGGGTCCCCAAATACGCACCAGCTTGGCCCCCTTCTTGCGGCCCAGGGGCAGTGCGTAGTGGGACTCGTACCACTGTCGGTACGGTGTGCTGTCCACCAGCACGATGCAGTTCTTTACTAGGGTCTTGGTGCGGACCAGTTCGTTGTTGGAGGCATTGTAGACAACATCAATAATCCTCGTTTTGCGAGTACAACCTGCTCACAGGAGAAATCCAGAATCAAGCAGAGTAAACCAAAGGCCAACCTGCCTTGCCCTCCCACCCCAGTCTAATAGGGCCGAAGGGGAAGCGACCAGCCACGGGGCACCAGCTCAGCTCCCACAAGCCCACCTTTCCAGAGGTGGCTGACAACCAGTCTCTAGACCAGGGGCGGGCAAACTTTTTGACTCAAGGGCCACAATGGGTTCTGAAACCGGACCGGAGGGCCGGAACAAAAGCAGCCTGACCATGCTGGCACTCTCACCTTGGGCTGCAGGTGAAGGAGCGGAGGGGAGAGCAAGAGAACCCTCCACTCTTTCGGCTCCTCAGGCCAGATAGAACAGCCGAATGGGCCGGATCTGGTGGGCTCGGGCCGTAGTTAGCCCATGGCTGCTCTAGACTCAGCCCCTCCCTGAGCCCACAGGAGGTAAGAGTACAGGCTGGAGAGACAGCTCTAATTACCACAGCCTCAGGGTCTTTCAAGAAGAAACTTCAGTATCGGGGTGGAGGCCATGGACTCCCTGCTAAAAGCGCTCACGGACGCTCCTGGAAGGTTGTCGGTGCCGAGCTCCCACCCACTCCGGCCGGGCCTCGCTCACTCACACTCTGAGCCCCAGGAGAAGTTGCCCACGTCCAGCCTCAAGGCTCGGTACTTCTTGTTGCCTCCTCGCACCCGGACTGTGTGGATGCGGCGGGGTCCGATCTGGCACACACAAGGAGACAGGGACCAGGTTATAAAGGAAAGCAAGGCGCGAGGGGGAAGGGAGCCTGGCCGCATGGAGGAAACAGTCAGTGTAACTATGACGAGTCCTAGCATTGGCAAGTGGCACACAAGTGGCCAAGACGGCCACACCACGCCTAAGGATTCCTTTTTCATCACTCTAGTTACCTCCAAGGGCGGGAAAAAACACACAATAAAACAAACTCGACCCCAAACACTATAAATCGAGTGTGCATGCGACAGAAACACCAGGTTTCTAACCAGCACGTGCGGAGCCCCTTAATCCTGACAGCACACCTTCGTGCAATCTCCTTAGTATTCACCCAACAGGTAACGAGGAAGAGGCCACTCAACTCCCCCAAAACGTCACGGAGCCCCCCCAGGACTCAGCAGCCACGCGCAGAGCCGGATCGTGGACAACCCCCCCAGCCCCCCGAGCTGGCCTCCGGGTAGACGAGGCCCCCGCACGCACCTTCGTGTTGGCAGCGGGGCGTCCCAGCTCATATTTTCGCTTCTTGTGGTAGGGCTTCCGCTTGCCCCCGGTCTTGCGGCGCTTGTGCCAGTTGTCCCGGGAGATACCTGTTTGGGGGTGCGAGGAGCGGAAGCGTGAGCCACTGGGGCGCGCGGGGCAGCCCCGGCCGGCTCCGGACCCCGCGCGGGGCGGGCGGCACGCTCAGTTCTCCAAGGTTGGCTTCCCCACCGGGCATCGGAGGTTTTGCAGCAATCCTAAGGTGTCATCACGCGCGCGCCGCCCCGCCGGCACCCTCTCCCGCGGCAGCCATGTTGACGCCGCTCGCGGCCCCGGCTCGGGCTCGGGCACGGACCCCGGCGCTGGGACTCGGCGGCACAAACCTGAGCACCAACGTCCTCACGGCGGTCCGCGGCCGAGGGTCCGCGCGCCCCCCCTCCTAACTCGGCTGAGAGGCGGGATGGCGCCGGATGGAACTCGCTCCCCGACCCCGGCCCTTCCACAAGCCAACACTCACCCATCGCTCGGCGCCGGCTGGAAAGAGGAAACGCAAGGAATCACGGTCCGGTTTGTAAAACGTGGCCACGCCCCCAAACGTGGAAAGCAGCCGGCGGTCACGACGTAGGCAGTTACGACGGTTTTGCGACAGCGTCGTAGGCCGTCTGCGACCGCGTGAGACCCTCCTCCCAAAAGGGGAGTCTGAGCGCTGGAGCCCTGGGGAGGGGGCTGGGGAGGGGCGAAGGGGCGGGATTAGGGAGGGGGGTAGGGAGGGGCTGGGGAGGAGGGTGGAGAGGGGTTTAGGGAGGGCGGTTGGGAGGGGTTTAGGGAGGGTCTGAGGTGGGGTATCTCGCTGCCTCGCCGGCCGTGGGCTTTGCTGGAGGTGGAGTCTCTGTCCTGGGGCACAGCCGAGGGGGCGCGGGGAGTAGCCTGGCTGTTGACCCTTTGTGCAGACTCGTCTTAGAAACTTTTGCAGTGGTCCAGGGTGAGAGGTGTGGGCGTTGGAAAAGGGGGAAAGGCAGTGGAGATGGAAAGGAGGGATGAGCTTGGGTTTTGTTTCGAAGGGTTTGGGGAGAAATTGGATGGTGGGGTTTAGGGAGAGGGAGGTGTGTCAATTTCAATAATTCACTTTATTTTTTTGAATAGTGGTACCATTTTTGTTGAAGTGGAGTAGTCTTAGGTAGTAGCTTGGTGACTCGTGTAAGTGGGAATGGCAGTGTTGAGGCCCAAGACAAGCCACCCCAAAATAGCAAATAATGGCATATAGGTTAATTAATTACCTGAGAAACAGAAGGGCACCTGACTTCTCATTTTCTCCTTAATTGCAGAAAATAAATCTCCCTGCATCTGAAAGACACACCTTACTTTGTAATTTGATTTATTGATTTCAGAGAGGGAGGGAGAAACATCAGTGATAGGGAATCATTGATCAGCTGCCTCCTGCGGTCCCCCATTGGGGATCGAACCCATAACCTGGGCACCTGCCCTGACTGGGATCAACCGGGACCTCCTAGTTCATAGGTCTCACACCAGCTGGGAGAGAAATCCCTTATTAATAGAGTTAAGTAGCTCAGAGCTGACTAGTCTGTAGAAACAAGCATTAGCCTCTACTGACTGACTACTCAAGCCCAAACCTTGCTTAGATTTCTCATGAGCACTGACTTTCTTTGTCCTGTCAGTTTCTCATAAATCCATTGTTCAAAAAAATATTAAAAGACGCCTGGTTTGATCATTTATTGGAGCCTCATTTTATTATCTGACGGTCATATTGTGATTCTCCCATGTACACATGTAAATTGATATTTTTCCTGTTAATCCAGTGTTATGTCAATTTTACTATTACCAGTCCAGCCATAAGAACTAAAAGTAAAAGGGAATTCTCCCTCTCTCTGACAGCAAGCAGCTGAATGTTCATGTCTGGTCATCCTTATGGAAGAGATCTGGACCGAAGATGCTCTTTTGGGAATAATTGGTATAGAAATGGTAATTAATGCTGCTAGAATGAATATAGTAATCTAGGGAGACAGCATAAGGCAAACTTTTCTTGTAAAAGATAAGTAAATACTGCAGGCTTTGTGGACTATAGGCTCGGCTCTGTGTCAGCTTTGCTGTTGTAGTGTAAAAGCAGCCATAGACAAAGGTAAACAAATGGATATGGCTGCCTGCCAATAAAACTTTATGGATACTGGGATTCATTTGTTATGACTACTATGCTTTTTGAATTTTTTTCCCCAAACACAAAAACCACTAAGCTCATGGGCCCCATCAGTACACAGTAGTGTGCCAACCTCTGGTATAAAGAAATAGAAGAAGAGGGCCTGGGTTCAAGGCTTGAGGAATGGCAACATTTAAGGCCAGGCAGAGAGAAGAGGCTTGCAAGGGAGCCAGAAGGAGCACTTAGAGGGACAGCACGGGGTGAGGGTCATGTCATGGTCTCATGCTACTATGATGTCTAGTTAAAAGGAAGCCTGAAAGTGATTATTGGATTGTTGAGTGGCATTGGCAAGAGCAGTTTCTGTGCAGTGAACTGGGAAAAAACTTGATTAGTTTTTCCAAAAACTTGAAACAAGGGGACATTTAAAAATTACAATATATGTAGATAAATGTTTTGAGAAGTTTGAAGGGGAAGAGAGAATTAGTGTGGTGACTGAAGAACACAGAGCAGAGGCAGTTTTGTTTCTTTTAAAAAATTATTTATTTTTATTGATCTCAAAGAGGAAGGGAGATGGAGAGATAGAAACATCAATGATGAGAATCATTGATTGGCTACCTCCTGCACGCCCCCTACTGGGAATTGAGCCAACAACCTGAGCATATGCTCTGACCAGGAATTGAACCGTGACCTGGTTCACAGGTCAGTGCTCAACCACTGAGCTACACAGGCCAGACAGAGGGCAGTATTTTTGTCTTTTTTTTTTTTTTTTAAGGAATAAACTGCTTAATTTATAGGCCCTTGTAAAAAAATATATCTTATTGATTTTTTTACAGAGAGGAAGGGAGAGATGGAGAGGGAGTTAGAAATATCAATGAGAGAGAAACATCAATCAGCTGCCTCCTGCACCCCCAATGCTGAGGATGTGTCCGTAACCATGGTATATGTCCTTGACTGGAATCGAACCTGGGACCCTTGAGTCTGCAGGCGGACGCTCTATCCACTGAGCCAAACCAGTTAGGGCTGTAGTCCTTTTATAGTTGGCTCCATACTATCTCATTCATTGAAAGGGATTCTTTCAACATTATCCCTTTCTTCTGTATTTTCAATCTCATACTGGCTTCCAACACTTTCAGAATAAAATTCAAATTTCTTTTTCCCCCCCTTTGGTGTGTGTGTGGGGTGTGTATGTATCACCCATGAAATGAGTTTGACCCTGCAAGGTCAGTGGAGAGGTGTCTTAGACAAACTGTGGGCCCTGGGATAAAAGGGTGAGCCGTGTGTCCCAGGGTGCAGTGTGCCCTGGGCGAGCCGTGTGTCCCAGGGGAAGCAGTGGGACCCGGGGGTAGGGGCGGTGTGAACCAGAGGAGGAGCGGACTCTATTCATGTGGTCCTGAGATAGTCACCATAAAACAAGCAGACTGCCAAATGAGGAGCAGATTCTATTCATGTGATTCTGAGATAGTCACCATAAAACAAGCAGATTGTCAAATGACAGTGGGGAGGGGAAGGAGACCTGGGGGGAGATAAGTTTGTTTAAAGATGGGGCATATTTCACTTTACCAGGGGCCCCAGCTACTTGTGGCAGGCTGAACCCAATGGCAGGGATTGCAGGAGCTTCCCAGCAGCTGCCAAGAATTCTTAATCTTGGGGACCCTTCCTGCTCCCTTTCAAGGCATCAGCCACTGGAAATGCTTAGCTAGTGGAAGTTCTTGTCTGTCTGTAATGTAACTTGGTTACTGACTGATGTTCTTTGCTTGCTTTTGTTAATGAAAAAAACAACAACATTGAAACCTGTAAAAAAAATTTTGTGAGTTTGAGCCAAACTGTCGACATATGCCAGGAAGCAGAACCTCAATAAATTGAGATAATGCTCCGAAGAATGGCGGGTTATATTTCTATTTATACATTGCAATCAAAGGAGGGACATAGGTGGGTTCCATGAAATTCATTGGTGATGGATTAAGGAGGTGAGATAAAGCAAAGCAGTGGGAAACCCCTAGGATTGGATAAAGTAAAATGATGGACGTTTACTTAGGTGAGTGAAGGGACAATTAACATGATAAAGAAGGAATTTGAGGCATGGGTCCTGGAGCCCACCACATTTGGTTGTGCCCTATGTGTTCCAGAAAAAGGGGAGTTACAAGTTAACCAGACATCTCACAGATACGTTATCTTAGAGGCAAAAAGGCAAACTGGACTCAGTAAAGATCTAAGTTGATCTTTGTCGGGAAAATATTGGCCTAGGACATGACTACCCACTATCTATAGCCTGTTTGTAGTTTAAATGTTTAATTTTCAAACCATCTTTTGTGGTTATTTTAGGCCTCTGAGTTTGCAAGACTGCCATGCAGGCCTCCCCTGAGCTTGTCAGGTTAGCATGTGGCCCCTTTCGTTCACACTTTCTTATCTTTGGGGGACTTAGTTTGCACTCTGCCATTTTATGTACGTAGGGAATCCTGTCTCTGCTGTTTGGGCTTTGTGCCACTCAGAACCCATTTGCTGTGCTGGGTTAGTGTGAGACAAGATTCTAAGACTAATGTCCAGTCTACTCTTTTGTGAGTATTCATTCATTTACTGTAGGGTTGTTGTTTTGTTTGTTTTTTTAAGATCTCTTTTTTTTATTTTATTGATATTTTACAGAGAGGAAGGGAGAGAGATAGAGAGCCAGCAACGTCAATGAGAGAGAAACATCGACCAGCTGCCTCTTGCACACCTCCTACCGGGGATGTGCCCGCAACCAATGTACATGCCCTTGACCGGAATCGAACCCGGGACCTTTTAGTCCGCAGGCCAACGCTCTACCATTGAGCCAAACCGGCCTCGGCAAGATCTCTTCTTATATGCAAGATTTCATACTGTAAGTCTATTCAGAAAGAGGAAAATATGGGAAATTATTTACACTCCCCGAGGGCTTATCCTAGAAGGCGGGAACTACAGAAGCACCCTTGAACCGGCTGCAGAAGTGGCAGCGGCAGGGTGAGGGGGGCACTCTCCTTGTAAAGGAAAAAACGGTACTTTTACACTAAAGCCTTTGGAGGCCCAGGGGTTACTGCAGTCTGGGAACAAACCCCAGGACCTGCTATCTCCCTAGATGCACACCCACCCTTTCTCCAGCTTCATTTGAGTTGTCAAGGTCATATCTCTGTCATGCTTCTTAAAAGTGACTATTTTCCATTAGAAAATAAACCTATTTCTGAAAGGGGAAAAGAAATTTTCCCTTTATTTTCCTAAGAATCAAAGGTTTTATATATACTAGAAGCCCAGGGCATGAAATTCATGCTCTTAAGGAGGGGTCCCTCAGCCCAGCCTGCACCCTCTCGCAGTCTGAGAGCCCTTAGGGGATGTCCAACTGATGGCTTAGGCCTGCTCTGGGGACTGGGCCTAAGCTGTCAGTTGGACGTCCTTAGTGCTGCTGTGAGGGCAGGAGAGGCTCCCACTATTGCCGCTGTGCTCACCAGCTGTGAGCCCAGCTTCTGGCTAAGTGGTACTTCTCTGTGGGAGCACACTGACCACCAGGGGGCAGCTCTTGAGTGTCTTCCCCCTAATGGTCAGTGCAGGTCATAGCAATTGGTCATTCTACAATTGGGTCGATTTGCATATTAGCCTTTTATTCTAGATACTAGAGGCCTGGTGCACGAAATTTGTGCACAGAGGGAGGAGTACCCCTCAGTCCAGCCTGCACCCTCTCCAATCTGGGATCCCTCGAGGGATGTCCGACTGCCCGTTTAGGTCCAATCCTGGTGGGGTGGGGCCTAAGTGGGCAGTCGGACATCCCTATCACAATCCAGGACTGCTGGCTCCCAACTGCTCGCCTGTCTGCCTTCCTGATTGCCCCTAATCGCTTCTGCCTGCCAGCCTGATCACCCCCTAACCACTCCCATGCCAGCCTGATTGATGCCTAACTGCTCCCCTGCCAGCCTGTTTGCCCCTAACTGCCCTTCCCTGAAGGCCCGGTCACCCCCAACTTCCCTTCTCTGCCAGCCTGGTCACCCCTAATTGCCCTCCACTGCAGGCTTGATTGCCCCCAACTGCCCTCCCTTGTAGGCCTGGTCCCTCCCCTCCCAACTGCCTTCCCTGCTGGCCATCTTGTGGTGGCCATCTTGTGTGTCCACATAAGGGCAGCCACCTTGTATGTTGGAGTGATGGTCAATCTGCATATTACTCTTTTATTAGATAGGATAGAGGCCTAGTGCATGGGTGGGGGCCAGCTGGTTTGCCCTGAAGGGTGTCCCAGATCAGAGTGGGGGTTCCCTTGGGGTGTGGGGTGGCCTGGGTGAAGGGCCTGTGGTGGTTTGCAGGCTGGTCATGCCCCCTGGCAACCCAAGCAGAGGCCCTGGTATCTGGAATTTATTTACCTTCTACAATTGAAACTTTGTAGCCTAGAGCAGAGCCAAGCCTCCTGCTTGCTCTGTGGCTGCAGGCATTTATTGGAATTTGTTTACTTTCTATAATTGAAACTTTGTAGCCTTGATTGGAGGCTTATGCTGGCAAGGGCAGGCATAAAGCTTGGCTTCCTCTGTTGCCAGGAAAACCCAAGCCTCTCCCTGCTTTGTGGCTGTAGCCATCTTGGTTGGATTTGCATACTCGCTTTGATTGGCTGGTGGGTGTGGCTTGTGGGTGTAGTGGAGGTATGGTCAATTTGCATATTACTCTTTTATTAGATAGGACTAGGGGTATCTATTAGGAAATTAGAAGAAATATTTTAACATCATTACTCACCCTTTATAAGTGTCAGAGATGACATATCAGAGGTACATTGTGCTGATAGTTGGTCTTCAGATATATTCTGTCCATGACACCACTTTCAGCTTCAGAATATCAACAACCAACCAAATTCACAATCGACAATGGCAGATCGAAACACACACATGCAGGAATTATTGCTTTTTTAAAATTGCCAGTGCATGTTATATGTACCAGCTGGTTGATTGGGCATATGAAACCCACAACAGGGGCATGTGCCTGCCCTGACTGGGAATTGAACCATGACCTCTTGGTTCATAGGTTGATCCTAAACCAATGAGACACACTGGGAGGGCACACACAGAATTTAAAATATTTTTATTGATTTCAGAGAAAGAGGGGTAGAGAAACATCAATGACGAGAATCATTGATCAGCTACCTCCTGCACGTCCCCTACTGGGAATTGAGCTCATAACTCGGGCATATATCCTTGACTGGAATCAAATGCAGGACGCTTTAGTCTGCAGGCCAATACTCTATCCACTGAGCCAAACCAGCTAGGGCTACACAACCTTTTAATATGCTTTGAGCAGACTGTACTTGACAGAGCGCCATCTCCTTTATGCTTATAGCTCCTGTTCCCAGGAGAAGGTCTAGGACTGCCCCCAGTTGGGGCATGTGTGGGAAGCAACCAGTCAGTGTCTCTCACATGGATAGTACTCGGCCCCCGCCCCCGCCCCCCTTCCAGAAGGTTCAGACACATCACAGGCCCTTCACACATGCCACACATTTTCCTCTTTATTGTAAGATACAATGAATAACCACAAAACAAAAAACAACAGGAATCCTCTTAGATCTTAAAACAGCAAAGCAAGGAAGGAAGAGGTTCCAGAAATGTTTAAAAGACACGTTAGTGTCCAGATCAAGGGTGTGAATGGCAGGTCACAGCCACCAGAGCTGGCCTAAAGGCTCGCTTCCTCTCCCCAAAGCCAGGGCAACCCCAGGGAGTCGACCAAGAGAAAGCTCTATGCCAACGAGCCTTCCCCACTTGGAAAGAAGGGCCACACAGGATAGTTAAAAGTTCCCTCCTCTCATCCTTGCTCCCTTCAGGACTACCATTGAGGAAGGAAAGTAGTGTCCCATGTCACTGATCCGTTCCCCAGCTGCCCTGGCTCTGCTGTCCCAATACTTGGCATTTACCTAAGCCTGTCTGAGCTCAGAACCAGGTGCCCAAAGTTCACTGGGAGAAGTGGGGGGTGAAAAGGCTGGGTGCGACACCAAATATCTTTATTTGCAGTTGTCACTGGGGCCGTTTCTTGCTGCTTATTTGTTTGCTGGCCTGTTCTTCCAGCTGCATGGCCAAGCGTAAGGCCTTGATGTCATCTGGAAGGAAGGAGACGTGGTACACTAGGGGTTGGAGTGTCTCAGAGGCCCCCCTCCCTCAGGGCAGAGCTGCCATCACCTGCAAACACCCACCCTGCAGCCCCCCTCCAGCTGTACCCACCTTGCAGGGCTGAGAAGTGCTTGGCTTGCTGGGCCAGGGCAGACTCTGCCTTGTTCACGAAGGTCTCCAGGTCGTAGTCGGGCTGCTCGGTCATCTCGGCTAGCTCAACCCAGCTTGGCCCTTGCTGCAGTGACACAGGGAGCACTTTGCCGGTTCAAACAATGGCTGAACTAATTTAGCAAATCATTCCTAACTGCAATGCAGATGGCCATTCCTCCAGATGGCCCACACCCTGCTCCCAACCCTCTCCTGCAGAAGTCCCCAGACTCAGTTCTTCCTCTCCCATATCCCAAACGTGTCCCTATCCCTTATATCAAATCAATGTTATCATCTGTCTTGATGATCAGGCCAGAAATCTGAACTGAACTACTTTACTTTTTCACCCTGTTGTCCCCAAATCCTACCAAGTCCACCCTGTAATGGTTCTTGAATATCATGGCCATCGCCACACTCAGTCTAGCCACCAACATCCTTTCCAACAATCTCCTAATGGCTCTCAACTCCTAAGGGCCCCTACCCTCTCCCCCCATGTTTGCAAACCAGGCTTCACACCAAGGGTACAGTATGACCTAGGCACGCTCTTTGAAACTCCCTTCAAAGGCATACACTGTCCTCCTAACGAGGTCTAGGCCTCTGGTCTGAATCATAAGGCCCTTTAGCGTTAAGCCCCTGCTGACCTATCCACAGCTTAATCTCCCTTCATCATCAGCTCACTCCGTTTGCTCTGATCAGAGAAAACTTCTCATTCTTCATTAAAGTACCATGTCTTGCCGGGACCGGTTTGCTCAGTGGATAGAGCGTTGGCCTGCGTACTGAAAGGTCGCGGGTTCGATTCTGGTCAAGGGTATGTACCTTGGTTGCGGTACATAGATAGGGTATGTACATTGATTGAGGCAGCTGATAGATGATTCTCTCTCATTGATGTTTCTCTCTATCCCTCTCTATAAAAAAATCAATAAAATATATATATTTAAATAAATAAATAAATAAATAAATAAATAAATAAAATAAAGTACCATTTCTTTTTAAACATTTGTACTCCTGAGTACTCAAGGGAGGGAGGACATGCCTAAGCATTTATCTTTCACATTCCTTCTTCCGTTCCAAGGGCCTCGAGCTCTTCCTTCCTGCTCTGCACCGAGGGCCCCATTGTTAGGTGCACTTCTGGGCCACCTGCTCTTCCACAGTAGGCGTCATGGCAGTGCTAGACCTGTCATTTACTGAACACTGACCACATGCTGGACACTGCTGAGTGCTTTCTTTTCTTTTTCTTAAATATATATTTTTTATTTCAGAGAGGAAGGGACAGAGACAGAAACATCAGTGATGAGAGAGAATCAATGACTGGCTGCCTTCTGCACATCCCTACTGGGGATCAAGGCTGCAACCCAGCATGTGCCCTGACCAGGAATCGAACTGTGACTTCCTGCTTCATAGGTTGATACAAATCATTGAGTCATGCTGGCTAGTCCGCTGAGCACTTTTTAAAAAATATATATTTTTTAATATTATTGATTTTTTAACAGAGAGGAAGGGAGAGAGATAGAGAGCTAGAAACAAAGATCAGTAGCCTCCTGCACACCCCCCACTGGGGATGTGCCCTCAACCAAGGTACATGCCTTTGACAGGAATCGAACCTGGGACCCTTCAGTCCCAGGCTGATGCTCTATCCACTGAGCCAAACCGGTTTGGGCATGTTGAGCACTTAGCTTACCATTGTGTGTCCCGTCCCCCCCCCCCCCCCCCCCCCCCCCCCCCGCTGAGCACTTTAAAAGCACATTAGCCCTAGCCAGTTTGGCTCAGTGGATACAGTGTTGACCCGCAGATTGAAGGGTCCCTAGTTTGATTCCAGTCAAGGGCAGATACCTCTATTGCAGGCTCAATCCCCAGATCCCCAACCCTGTTTGGGGTGCAGGTAGGAGGCAACCAATGGATATCTCTTTCTCACATCGATGTTTCTTTCAGTTTCTCCCTCTCTTTCTAAAAGTCAATGAAAAATATCCTTGGGTGAGGATTAAAAACAAACAAATAATATAAATAAATAACATGCATATCATTTAACCCTCAGACAAAACCATCCTGTCTTAGCCATCTTAAGGATGAAGAAACTGAAGTCCAATGAGGATAAATGACTTTCACAAGGAAATCATTTATAAATAAAATAATCAGGGTTGAACAAGTCTTACTTCAGGGCCTACTATCCATACTTTATGTTTCTGGTCCTTGGTTGCAGCACAGGAGCAGGCATACTCACCGAACATTCACCGAATAACAAGGTCCCTGCATATAAACGATCCTCCAACACCCCCAATTAGGAGCATGGGAGAGAGACTAGCTCCAGCTAGGAGGGAGGCAGGCTTGTGTGCCAGGCTAAGGAAGAGGGTGTGGTATTAGCTGCCCTAGAAGAACCGAGGGTGAATAGGTAAAGAATTGAGGAATGCGAGGGTAGAGGGCTGCCTCTTGCCAGGCCAACCTGAAGACCCGTGGAAGCAAAGCCCAGGTCACATTCAGGCAATGGTGACCACAGCGGCGGGCCTGTGCTGGGGTGGATATGCCAGGGCCAGCTGCCCACCTGGACAATCTCCTTGAGCTCTTCAATGGCCCTCTCCTCCAGCTCCCTGATCTGAGTCATGGCTTCATTAAAGCTGGACATCTGGGAAGACAGTTCCTCTTCTTCCTTGGAAAACTGAAAGGAGACACAGGGTATGCCCAGTGCCCATCTCAGCAGGCCATGTTTGTTTTCTAGGCCCCAGCTGCCCCTTACATTGCTTGTGATCAGAGACTCCTGAAAGCTGGCTTCTGTCTCTTCTGTTTCCATTTGAATTGGCTGCTCCCCACTGGGCCCACTGTGGGGGCTCAGCTCCTTGACCCTGAGGAAACAAGAAGGTTTCTGATCCCACAGCAACCTTGTTGGCACTCACGAGTGCTGTACCACTTAAGACTGACAGCCTTACAGAAGGAAAGCCAAGAGGCACATGAAAAACTGTTCAAAGTCACTACTTATCCGCGAGATGCAAATCAAAACAACAATGCGATATCATCTCACACCTGTCAGAATGGCCAACATTAACAAATCAACAAACGACAAGTGTTGGCGAGGTTGTGGAGAAAAAGGAACCCTCGTGCACTGCTGGTGGGAATGCAGACTGGTACAACCACTGTGGAGAACAGTATGGAGTTTCCTCAAAAAACTGAAAATGGAACTCCCATTTGACCCAGTAATCCCACTTCTAGGAATATATCCCAAGAAAATAGGAGCACAAATCAGAAAGGATATATGCACCCCTATGTTCATAGCAGCACAATTTACAATAGCTAGGATTTGGAAACAGCCTAGGTGTCCATCAGCAGATGATTGGATCAAAAAACTATGGTACATCTACACAATGGAATACTATGCTGCCATAAAAAAGAAGGAATTCTCATCATTTGCAGCAACCTGGATGGAATTGGAGAATATCATGCTGAGTGAAATAAGCCAGTCAATGAAAAGAGAAACACCACATGACTTCACTCATTTATGAATAATAAAGAACATTATAAACTGATGAACCATAAGTTAAATATAGCGACAGTAAAGCAACAAGCAGACTGTCTAATTACAATGGGGAGGGGAGGGAAATATGAGGGAAATAAGATCAACCGAAGGACTTGTACACATGCATATAAGTATAACCAATGGACACAAAACTCTGGGGAGGGAGGGAATGTTTTTTTTTTGGGGGGGGGGCAATGGTAATATATGTACACAGATAATAATTTAATAAAAAAAACAAAAAAAAAACTTAAAAAATAAAAAAAAAAATTAAAAATCACATATATTATGCCAAAAAAAGACTGACAGCCTTGAGGCTTCAAGGCGATGGAGGGGCAGCTTTGCCTCTGGCCTGGGAAAAGACCCTCATGCATGCTGACTCCCTACCAAGGCCTGGAGGGGATGGGACAGAACTAGCATCATGTCAGAATTCCTGAACCTCAGGTTCACTGAATCATGAGGAGTAAACAGTGAGCACTGAGTCCCAGAGCCTCTCCCTCTTTCACCACCGCCATTCCTTTCTCCTTTCCCACATCCTGCTCCCCAGCCCACAGGGCCATAGTACTGGTACCTGTCTGCGTATCTTAGTGTATTTAAAGTATATTCGCAGGAGCTTATGCCTGGTGAGATCATGGCAATCTGCAAAAGAAGGAATGAATGGTTAAAGGTTGAGTCATGGAAAGAGGCTGCCAGGAGGAGTTTCTCCAAGCTACTGGCCCCTCCCCGTACTGGGGGAGAGCTCATGAAGCACCCATTCTACCAGGCAACTTGCTCCACTGCAAATTAAAGCTCCTTAAAAAAAAGTTGGTCCCTGCCGAAACCGGTTTGGCTCAGTGGATAGAGCATTGGTCCACAGACTTAAGGTCCCAGGTTCAATTCCGGTCAAGGGCATGTACATTGGCTGCGGGCACATCCCTAGTGTGGGGTGTGCAGGAGGCAGCTGGTTGATGATGTCTCTCTGTCATCGATGTTTCTAGCTCTTTATCTCTCTCCTCTCTGTAAAAAATATCAATAAAAAATATATATATTTTTTAAAAAGTTGGTTCCCTGCCTTTAAAGGCACATCGTTTGTTTTGTTTTGTTTTAAAATATATTTTATTGATTTTTTTACAGAGAGGAAGGGAAAGGGAATAGAGAGCTAGAAACATCAATGACAGAGAAACATCGGTCAACTGCCTCCTGCACGCCCCTCACTGGGGATGTGCCTGCAACCAAGGTACGTGCCCTTGACCAGAATCGAACCTGGGACCCTTCAGTCCACAGGCTGATGCTCTATCCACTGAGCCAAACCGGTTTCGGCTAAAGGCACATATATGACCCCCCTTCTTCTCTCTCTCTCACTGACCCATTCCTCACACTGAGGTCACACCTTGAGGCTCTGTGGCTCCAGGAGCCCTCATTCCATCCAGGCTCAGGACGGTGCCTCAGGGAGAAGGCGTCAGAGCTTAATCTGAAGTCCCCCTCTTCCCTGCAGACACGGGAGAGGATATTCCTGGAGGTGAGCAGACTCTAGCTAGAAGGGCTTGTGGATAAAATAAGGAAGGGATAAAAAGCCATTCAAGGCCACAACCCTTCCGTATTCTAGGCTGGAAGCCAAGGAATGTGAGGGAGGTCACAGAAGCCAGGATGCTCCTGCTTCCCCGAAGGTCCTCCTACTGAATTTTAGAGCCTCCTTTCCATCGGGTAAGGAAGGAATGACTCCCCCAAACCCAGAGCTGCGGGGATATACAGAGCACCTCCTCTCCTCCCCTGAGGTAGGCAAAGAGGAGCCTGGAACTGAAAGGCAGAGATGAAGCTCAATCAAGTCAGTGTCTGGAAACCCAGAGAGCCAAGTCTCCTGCCCAGGACAGACCCGGATGATGTCCTGCACCCCCCCCCCCCAGCGCCCCTGCTCACCATGCAGGTCCTTGAGTTCTCCCCGATGAAGGAGTCCCGCAGCACCTGCGTCAGCTTGCTCTCGCGGAACGGGGTGTGCGCCTTGTTCTGGCCCAGGGCCCTGATGCACTCCTGTGGGGCACCAGGTGCAACTGAGGGCCTTTCCTTCATCTCCACTGCCACTTTCTCCCCGCGCCCAGCAGTCCCCACCTCCAGCTAGCCCCTGCTACCTTCAGAGCTAGGAGGCTTTTGTTGATTTCTGCGCCTTCCATGCGGGTCTGCCGGTCAGCACTGGACGTGTCCGCACCTCGTTCGTTCCCTGCCAGATCCACCAAAGAGAACTTGCCATGCACTCTCCCTTTGGCTCGAAGGAGAATCTGGAAGCAGGCATGGGAGCGGGAAGAGTTGGAGTTGGCAAAGGTCTGCCCAGAGGTCCTGTGGTAGAGGGCAAAGAAAGGCCATGAGCTTTGGAAGTCACCAGCCACCCCAGTCTACAGCAGTGAATCCTCTGGTGAGAGGGACACCGGTCAGAACTCTAAGAAGTCCTATGGCTTCGTCCCAGGTTTCTGTTCCGCCCTCTCGGAGCAGCTCTCCCTCCAGCAGAGGAGCTGGTGAGTTTTCCTGGCAGCTGCAGTACTGGGTTCTAAGCTAGGGACATGGCCAGACCGAGGGCCCATGGGACACAGGGGAAGATGAGCTGCCTCTGTTGCAGGGCACACAGGGAGGGAGGGGTTGTCATGAACCACTTGCCAAAACGTGAGGGCCCTGCAGAGGGCAGCTCGCTCCCTGAGCCTCCAGTGCCCAGCCTCGGGCCTGGAAGAGCACTCCCTACAGCAGCTATGGTCCCTACAGCAGCTATGGCTCCAGCACTTCCAGCCTAGAACATACCCAGAGCTCCTGCCTCCCGCCCAGAAAGGAAGCCCGCCTTGGTTAGGTTAAGACACTGTGAGTTGCTCCTGATGATCCTTAGAGACCCCTTACTGCAGAGGCCTTCACCGTCCTCCCCAAGCCAGGGAGAGCGGGGGTCTGTGGAACCAGATGGGACCAGAGCTAGACAGTCACCTGAACCGGGCACGAGAAAGCAGCCCCTCCCCTGCAGAATTCTGACCTGCAGGCACTGCCCATGTCGATCATCCTGATGACGTCGTCAGCGCAGCTCACCAGGTGCTCCTGGAGCCCCACCACCTGCACCTGCTGCTTCCCGTCCTCCAGCACGCGCAGCTTGGCCTTCTTGTTCAGCAGATCGAACACCTGTGCGGGCAGGGACCAGCCCAAGGCCCTCAGGCACGGGCACCCTACCTGACCCTCCCTCCTTCAGGGCCTAGCCCGGCTTAGACGAGGGCAGGCAGCAGAAGGGAAGACAGAACCTCAGCTGGAAAGACTAGCAGAGGTGTGGGTTCTGAACTGAGCTGCCTCAGCTTGGTGTGATTCTAATGCTTCACTAGCTGTGTGAACCTGGGTAAGTACTGAACCACCTGCAGCACAGTGATGGTCACTCTTTCTTGTAGGGTTGTTGTGATTACTAAGTGAATTGAAACAAGTAAAGTGCTTAGAACATAGCCCTGCCTGGCCAGGTAACTCAGTTGGTTAATCTCATCTCTACACGCCAAGGTTGCAGGCTCAATCCCTGCCAGAACTACCAAAGAGACACATACAAGAATCACCCTGCCCTGGCTGGTGTGGCTCAGTTGGAGTGTTGTCCCATACACCAGAGGTTTTCAGGTTCGATCCCTGGCTGGGGCACATACCCAGGTTGCAGGTTCGCTCTCGGTTAGGGGCGAGTGCAGGAGGCAACTGATTCAAGTTTCTCACATCGTTATTTCTCTCTCTCTCTCCCTCTTCCTCTCTAAAATCATTGGGGACATATCCTTGGGTGGGAGGATTAAAAAAAAAAAAAAGAATTGCCCAGCCAGTGTGGTTCAATATTTGAGCACTGACCCATCATGAACCAGGAGATCACAGTTTGATTCCAGGTCAGGGCACATGCTTGGGTTGCGGATCAAGCCCCAGTAGGGGGTGTGCAGGAGGCAGCTAATCAATGATTCTCTCGCATCATTGATCTCTCTCTCTCTCCCTTTCCCTTCCTCTCTCTGAAGTTAATAAAGTGTATTTTTTAAAAAGAACCAACCAAATGAATGCATAAATAAGTGGAACAACAAATCCGTTTCTTTCTCTCCCTCTAAAATCAGCAAATAATTTTTAAAAATATGTATTTTATTGATTTTTTACAGAGAGGAAGGGAGAGGGAAAGAGTGTTAGAAACATCAATGACAGAGAAACATCGATCAGCCGCCTCCAGCACACACCCCAACTGGGGATGTGCCCACAACCACAGTACATGCCCTTGACTGAAATCGAACCCAGGACCCTTCAGTCCGCAGGCCGACGCTCTATCCACTGAGCCAAACTGGTTTCGGCAGCTTTTAATTGATTTCAGAGAGGGAGGAGAGAGAAACATGAATGATAAGAAAATGAATTTAAGACACTTGAGTTGCTGAAAAACTGTTGTCCAATGAATCATTGATTGGCTGCCTACTGCATGCCTCACACTGGGGATAGAACCCACAACCCAGGAATGTGCCCTTGACTGGAATCGAACCCAGGACTCTTTAGTCTGCAGGCCGACGCTCTGATCCATTGAGCCAAAACAGCTAGGGCACTTGTTGACTCTTGAGTACCATCCCACCATCAAACGAAACCCCCCAGACGTCAGGACAGAGCTTCACAGTCCACAGATTGTTTGGCTTCTACTAGCCAACCTCAAGGTTTTTGAGAGTTCAGGGGCCCCAACAGTATAAACAGGGTCTCCTTGTCAGCTACCTTCCCATTATAGATCTCAAAGAACGTCACATAGACTTCCAGGCCCAGGTTCCGGTAGCGGGGCTGGTTCTTCATGAGGAAGACGTCCTGGGCTACGGGAGAGAGCACGGATTAATAAGCAACCTGCTTTTTGTGCCCAACCCCACGGCGGCAGAAGACACTACTCACAGGCCATTGCATAGATTCCTTTGGATGCATTCTGGGCTTTCCCAGAGAGCCCTCCGCCCATAGTCTGCAAAAGGGAGAGACAGAAGACCTTGGTAAAGGGCCTTTGGCCGAGGCTAGGGCACGACCGGCTCCACCACCCCAGTGGGCCACACCAAGTTGGGAGGCTGGACCCGTTAAGGCACCTCTGCACCTGGCACAAGCGTTATCTGGTGATGGAGCATCCACACTGAGGGGATTTTATACACAAAACTCACCGTCTTCCTTTTCAGGGACCCAGAGCAGCCCCATGGGCACACTCATACCCTGCCGTGCTTGAATACTCACATGCGTCTTGCCACTTCCTGTCTGGCCATATGCAAAACAGGTCGCTTTTCCGCCTTGGAAAATTGTGTGTACCAGTGGCCTTGCTGTGAACCTGCAGAAAGGACAGGGAAGTGTATTATCTCTGACCAAAGGGTGTACCCTGGAATATGTCCTGCTGCCCTTCCCCTGCACAACTTCTGGGCCCTCCATTCCTCCTTCCAAGTACAGTACTCCTCTCCTGCAAAGGGGTCCCACCTGACCTCAGCCCCACTTACAAATCTGAAGTTCTCCTAGCCAACCAGAAGAGGGGAAGGGGGGCTGGACTGACTTGCCATGAGCAAGTGGATGGCCCACACTCTGAGCCATTAGCCGCTCCTGACTCTGAAGACATAGATGAAAGCCTGAACTTAATATCCGACTTCCAGCAGAAGATACACTACAAAGATCAAAGGAAACCCTCTACAGTAGGAGTCAAAATGTTATAGTCTTTTGTGGACCATGTAGCTATATCACATTAAAAAAACAACAATCCTGCCGAAACCGGTTTGGCTCAGTGGATAGAGTGTCGGCCTGTGAACTGAAAGGTCCCAGGTTTGATTCTGGTGAAGGGGCATGTACTTGGTTACGGGCACATCCCCATTAGGGGTTGTGCAAGAGGCAGCTGATTGATGATTCTCTCTCACTGATGTTTCTAACTCTCTATCCCTCTCTCTTCCTCTCTGTAAAAAAATAAATAAATAAAATAAAATATATATATTTAAAAACAAACAAACAAAAACAAAACAACTATCCTTTAAAAACATAAAAAACAGTCCAGCCGGCGTGGCTCAGTGACTTATGAACCAGGAAGTTGTGGTTCAATTCCCAGTCAGGGCACATGCCCAGGCTGTAGGCTCAATCCCCAGTGGGGGGCATGTAGGAGGCAGCCGATCAATGATTTTCTCTCATTATTGATACTTCTCTCTCTCCCCCTTCCTCTCTGAAATCAATTATATATATATTTTAAAAAGCCAAAAACATCAAATACATTCTTGGTTTTAGAACCATATAAACAGGGACTGTGAACCAAATTGGGCCCAAGTTTGTTAACTTCTAATTTGGAGCACTGTTGTCCAATAAAACTTTCTGTGCAGATGGAAATGTTCTAGATCTGTGCTGTCCAATAGTAGCCACTTCCACATGGGACTGGTGAAGCACCCGAAATGTGGCTTATGCGATTGAATAATTTAATATTTAATTTTATTTAACTTTTATTAAACAGCTACATGAGGCTGTGAGTGCTTTATTAGACAGAGCAGTCCTAGAGTTTGCTGAGTCTGCAGAGCCCAGACGGTAACAAGGTGGCTGCACGAGATGCTGGAAGCCCGCCCAGCCTCAGAGAATGCAGTGGGTAATATCTCACTTCTGGTCCACTCAAAGATGCACCGCTAATGCTGCAAAATGGCACATGGCAGCTCAGGAACCAGAATTAGAACCAGAGCCAGCGTCAGCTCTATGTGAGCTGATTCCAAGAAACATGGCCTCGCCTCCTTTTTTTTAATATATATATTTTGTATTGATCTTTTACAGATAGGAAGGGAGAGGGACATAGAGCTAGAAACACTGATGAGAGAGAAACATCAACCAGCTGCCCTTGACCGAAATCAAACCCGGGACACCTCAGTTCAGCAGGCTAACGCTCTATCCACTGAGCCAAACCGGTTTCGGCCTCACCTCCTTTTTTGTTGAGAACCCCACCTTCCCACCTTCAAATCTGCCCACCTGCCTGACCCACATTCTCCGCTCCTTCCCATTACAGTGGAGAGTCCCTGCTCCATCACAGGCCACCTGTGCGCCTTCTGCTTGTTCTCTGAAGCACCTCCCCTCAGACTTCTCCCCTGCAGCCCCCCACTCCCTATTCTTCCATGCACCATCTCCACTGACATGCAAATGTGCTCTGTATCTCCCCTCTTAATAAAAAGATCCTTGGTGCCCAGCAGCCGTGGCTCAGTTGTTGAGCACTGACCTATAAACCAGGAGGTCACAGTTCAATTCCCAGTCAGGGCCCGTGTCCAGGTTGTGGGCTCGCTGGATCCCCAGTGTGGGGAGTATAGGAGGCAGCCAATCAATGATTCTCTCTCATCATTGATGTTTCTATCTCTCTCTCCATCTCCCTTCCTTTCTGAAATCAATAAAATACATTAAAAAAGAAAACAAAACATGGGAGGAGGCCAGGAAGGGCTTCAGAGTCAGCATGTCTGTGAGCAGTGTTACATGGAAAAGACCAAATAGGGTGACGGTAGGGGGAAGGGGGGGGTGAGAAGAGGCAAGGGACTAACCTATAGATGACTTCATTTGAAGCTGTTTCATCAAATGCAAAGTCAAAGCAGAACGACTGGTTCTCCAGATACTTTGTTAAGTCCACTTTTAACTTGGGCTCGTGTACGAAGAGGAGACACTTGCTGGGAATGGAAATCACATCAATTTCTTTCTTGGCCAATTCTGCAGAAGGAGAGTATTTTCATGGGATGCTTCCTGGACACAGGAATCCTCTTTTACTCCAAAGCCCTTTTCTGACCGAATGAAGTTTACCTTGTTTATTCAGCGGGCGTTTCCTAACACAAACGCATATCCTGTGCTCTTCTATCTTCAAGAGAATGAGAGGAGACAAGCAACCAACAGAAGGTTAGGGCAGTATTAAAGAAAGCTTCTCCCCAGCCCCTCCCCTCCAATCCCAGGTCTGGCCCAGTCAGGAGCCAAGATCTAACACCAAGACCCTGCCTCCCCATTAGTTACTCAAGAGCACTGAAGGTAAGGTGGGGGTAGAGGGAAGTTCATAAAAATCAGACCCTCATCTAGGTCTCACTAATTCCAACTCACCAAAGGATCTTAAAAATACCCTCAACGCTGAGGGAAGATTTCTCGATGCTTTCCTTCAAAGTTTTCTGTCTCTTAATTGCAAACCTACTCAGGAAGGGGAGGTAGAAGCCTTTTGGGTATACTTACAGGATCAGTCATAGTGAGGGGATGACAATCCAAGGTAGCCCGAAATTCTTTAATCATCCGGGCAAATTCCCAGTTTGGAAAGCTGTTGTCATATTCCTGTTTGGGACAAGAGCAAAAAAACACTGACTGCTAAGATTAAGTGCTCTTAGACTTCAGTACTAAGTAAAAGCAACATCTCTCCGTGTGCAATTGGCCCATCAGAGTTGACAAAACCCCCACACCATCTCACTTCCTCCCACCCTGACTCTAGGCTGAGAACCCAGAACAAAGCCCTGGGAATAGAGACTGGCAGGGGGGCCTAGGCATGCACCAAAGCACTCTAGGAACTGGGATGAGGGCCACTTAGGAGATCAGAAGGCTGGGATTCCCCAGAGCAATGAACCCAACTAAGGGGAAATGCTCCAAACTAGACCTGCATTGCTGCAGCTCCACCACACACACAGCTAGGAGGTTGGGGAAACAGGCAGCTGTGCTGTGGGACAGGCGTGCCCACTGAACAGCCAGCATGAAGTAGTCCCCGCGTGAAGACCCTCAGAAGATTATCTGACTTACTGCTCTCTGAATCTTGATGAGATACCAATTAAGCTTCTTGGATATCAGAATTGGAGCCTCAGTAACACTGGGGCCCAACAGTGTTGCCATGAACACTGCAGTTAAGGATAGCTGTCAAAAAGCCCTCGCCCTAGATCCCGAGAAAGATACCTGAGCTCGCTTGGTTCTCATTTCAGAGATCTGGGCCCTCTTCTCTTCTCGTTTGTTCTTCATTTTTTCCATTTCCTTCACAATACAGGATTTCCTCCGAACTAGGGGAGGAAAAGCTCGTTCTTTACTTGTCTGGGCCAGCCAGCCTCTTCTCCAGCGGCTGTACTGAGCCCTGGGCCTTTCCTAGGACGAGGCCTTCTCCAGACCTTTGCACTTAAACCACCAGATGCAAGGAGAGGAAGCAGATGTGGCTCTTGGGATGGTCAAACTCACCAAGTAAAGATTTGCCCACATGAGAACTCCAGGTCAAACCCAAACTCTCCCCATACCTCTGTGGCATTTTCTCAACAACCAGAGAGGTGATACCATCACTGCTTAGTCTTAATGGTTATTTTAGGCCAGTGGTCGGCACACTGCAGCTCATGACCACTGGGATAGGGGCTTAATCACCAGGAACAACAACAGCCTGTAATTATTGGAATTGAGAATTTAGGTCAGTGGTTGGCAAACTCAATAGTCAACAGAGCGGCAAACTGAGGCTCATCACATGTGGCTGGAGAGCCAGTTTGTCAACCATTACTCTAGGCTGTTCTTCAGGTGTCAGCCAAGACACTACTGTTGTGACAACACCTCAATTACATTAGGTTTCTGCCAGCTTAAGGGTAAGGGGTCACCTTTGTGCAAAATTGATTCCATGGCCACAGGGAAACATGCCCCCAAGTGACAAATGCAGTGTGAACCCAGGTGCCAAGGAGGCCAGGACTGAAACAGAATGAAACTGCCCTGCACTAGGAGTGGGGCAGCAGACAGCTCAGCATGTCTACCTGAGTTCACCAGGTTTGCAGAAGAGCTGCCTCGCACGGAATGGACTTGCTCTTCCACCTCCTCGCTGGCCATCGTAAATGGGATTTCAGCCACTGCAGGGCAGGAGTTCCGTGGGGGGCCAGCTGTGAGGAAATAAGAGTCATTGGAGAAGCCGGCAGGCTACTGCAGCTGTACTCAGCTGAGCCCTCGTGGACCAGGAGGATGGCTACTGACTGCCAGCTCAGCAAGAGCCTGGACTCCTATAGTATGAGCAGAATTTGGGTTTTTGCCTTTATCTCAGCCCATACCCTGAACCGGACCAGGGGCTGGCTCCTGGGTCAAGAAATCTTGACTACCCTGCCCTGGCTTGTTTTGCTCGTGGTTAGAGCATTGGCCTATGGACCAAAGGGATGCAAGTTTGATTCCTGGTCAAAACACATACCTTGGTTACAGGCTCCATCCCAAGCCCTGGTCAGGGTGCATGCAGGAGGCAACCAATCGATATGTCTCTCACATAGATGTTTCTCTGTATCTCCCGCTTCCACTCTCTCTCTTAAAAAAAAAAATGGGAAAAAATATCCTCAGGTGAGGATTAAAAAGAAAGAAAAAGGTAACTCAGTATGGGCTTTGCCATAAAGGGAAAAGCCTTTTAAGGCCTGAATTCCTTAGGCTTGACCCAAGCATGGGTTCTTAGGCTAAATCTTCCTACTCGCTGGGAGAAAAGCAAGGCCTTTCTTTCAAAAGCCTTGGCACTCACCGAAACCAGTTTGGCTCAATGGATAGAGCATCGGCCTGCGGACTGAAAGGTCCCAGGTTAGATTCCGGTCAAGGGCATGTACCTGGGTTGCAGGCACATCCCCGGTGGGGGGTGTGCAGGAGGCAGCTGATCGATGATTCTCTCTCATCGATGTTTCTAACTCTCTATCCCTCTCTCTTCCTCTCTGTAAAAAAAAAAAAATCAATAAAATATATATATTTTAAAAATATTCTCATTAGTTCCTGTATGCCCTGTAACAAAAACTTGATGCTAATCATTTCCAATTAAGAAAAAGATAATGGATCAAATTTTCATTAAACCAGAGTAAATAAGTCAGTAAATAAATAAAAGTCAGGATTATAGGTTTCGTTGAGGGCTTAGGAGCTGGAAAGAGTACCTGAGGGGGTTTTGGGGTGGTGGTAATACTCTGTTTGATCTGGATGTTAGTTATCTGAGTGCGTTAAAGAACTGTATATACTCAATAATATGTTCACTTTTCTGTATATGGTGTGTTTCAAGCAAGAGGGGAAAAAGAGTTTTTTCCAGATAAGGGAGCTGTGGGGAAGGGGCAGAAGAATACTAAGTGCTAAGCCAGGGTAGGTAGGAATCTTAGGATGTTCCAGAACAGATTCAGGAATGTGTGAGGAGCTGCTCCAGGGCGTCAGACAGGGAGAAGAGATTCCTTACTCACTAGGAACTAAGAACTGTTTGCGGGAACTGGCACGCACGGGCAGGTCCACCTCCATCCCGTCCTCCTTAGGGGTGACGCGAACCTCTGAGAGGGTGGACATGCGAGTGGAGCGGCTCCGGAGACCTGAAGAACGGGGACAATCAGTGTAGCACGATGAGGGCTGGTGTCGCCACCCTCCAGGTTCTATAAGGGGGAGATGGGTCCTGACCACCAGGGAAGGAAAAATTAGACAGGCTGAGTACTAGCGACCCCAAAACTAATTTGTTCGCATTCTGCAAACCCGAGAGCTCCTAAGGACAAGGACATCTCCCACAAGAGCATCTGTCATGAGCAAATGGAGGGATCTACAGCCAATATGAAGTCATTTCTGGGGAGAGGGACCTAACCCTACCATTCTACAATGTTCTTCCCATACCGCAAAACAGTAGACAATAAATAGCAGTATTCCCCCCTGATGGAGGGGAACACTAAAGTTCAGAGAAATTAAGCAACTTGTCTAATGTCATTTAATTGTAAGAGGCAGAGCCAAGATGTGAACCCAGGACTGTCAGATTCCAAAATTTGGGCTTTTCCCACAGCTTCAGGAAGCTTTACAGAGCCAAACTTGGGCCACACATCAGAAACCCAGGGAATCAGTTATCTTGATTTTCTAAAAGAATGCTTAACTGAGAGAAACAAATGAGTTATATTTAAATTCTTGTTCATTTCTACCCATCTATAGTTTTCCTATATAAAGAGAAACAATCCTATCTATACTAATAGCCTAGGTGGTTGTCACGCCCTCACACATCACACCCTAATGTCGTCACAAGATGACCACACGCAAATGGAGGTGGGGCATGGCAGGTCGTGCCAGGGGTGGGCAGTTGGGGGCCATCAGGCCAGCAGGGGAGAGTTAGGTGTCAATCAGGCAGGCAGGCGAGCAGTTAGGAGCCAGCAGTCCCAGATTTTGAGAAGAATGTCTTGACTGCTGGTTTAGGCCGGATCCCGGGATCAGGACTAAACCGGCAGTAGAACATCCCCCAAGGGGTCCCAGATTGGAGAGGGTGCGGGCTGAGCTGAGAGACCCCTCCCAGGCATGAATTTCGTGCACGGGGCCTCGTGTGTGTGTGTGTGTGTGTGTGTGTGTGTGTGTGTATGTAAAAGGTTAAGTGATCAACCATATGTCCGTATGTCTAATTGACCGGCTGGTACATATGACATGAACAGGCGATTTAAAAATAAACATTGACTTGCGCATGCACGATACATATAAAGCTCTTGAAATGGATATTATTGAAATCCCTCATAAAATGATTTGTAATGGATTTATTATTGAAGCTACCTTTGGAAACAGCACATCTGTAGATATTAAAAACATATCTAGCAAAAAAAAAAAAAACACATATCTAGCCCTAACCAGTTTGGCTCAGTGGATAGAGCATCGGCCTTCGGACTCAAGAGTCCCAAATTTGATTCTGGTCAAGGTCATGTATCTTAGTTGCAGGCACATACCTAGTAGGGAATGTGCAGGAGGCAGCTGACCAATGTTTCTCTCTCATTGATGTTTCCAACTCTGTATCCCCTCCCTTCCTCTCTGTAAAAAATCAATAAAATATATTTTATTATTTTTAAAAAATATATTTTATTGATTTTTTACAGAGAGGAAGGGAAAGGGACAGAAAGTCAGAAACATCGATGAGAGAGAAACATCGATCAGCCACCTCCTAAACACCCCCCACCAGGGATGTGACTGCAACCAAAGTACATGCCCTTGACCGGAATCGAACCCGGGACCCTTGAGTCCGCAGGCCGATGCTCTATCCACTGAGCCAAACAGGTTTCAGCAAATGAGGTCTTTTTAGTGGTACTAGATTATCAAAAGATTTTGACCTACCGTATTTGCCGGCGTATAAGACGATTTTTTGGCCCTGAAAAATACGTATTTGCCGGCGTATAAGACGACTGGGCGTATAAGACGACCCCCTAACATTTCCACTAAAAATACAGAGTTTGTTATATACTCGCCGTATAAGACTACCCCCCACTTGGAGGCATATTTTTCAGGGCCAAAAAAATCGTCTTATACGCCGGCAAATATGGTAACATAATTGAAGCTGAAGTATTAACAGGATCTGCAGAAGGAGAGGTTGCTCTGATTCCAAGAATTCATTTGTCCCTGTCTGACACTGGCCTCCCATTTAAATTCAAAGAGTTTCCCATGATGCCAGCATTTGTGATGACTAATAATAAATCACAAGGACAAACTCTAGACAGAGTAGGAATATTCCTACCTTACCTCAATTTTGGACATGGTAAGATATATGTTGCTTTCTCTCTAGTTCGAAGAGTGTATGATATTAAAGTTGTAAATACTTCATCACAAGGGAAATTAGTCAAGCACTCTGAAAGTGTTTTGACTCTTAATGTGGTATATAGGAAAATATTAAAATAAGTTTAATAAGGTTATCAGTCATTGTTTTTATCAATGTTGTTTTTATATCATGTTTTTATGTCTTTGTTGTTATATCATGCTGTTATTATTTATTAATCAATTTATATATTATTTTCATATACAGTTTACTAATTTTCTTTCATCTCTGACACTTCTATTATAGAGAAAGGGTGAATAGCAATATTAAAATATTTCTTCTAATTAATTTCCTTTCAATGTGCACGAATCCATGTACAGGGCCACTAGTTCACCTATAAAATAAAATCAATCATACATTTGGAAACAGAACATGTGGTGTCATGTAGGCCAAGATCAACTTGTACTGAATTTCTGAGTCTCCTAAATTTAGGTTGATCTGATGGCTCTATATAACCCATGTCTTTCATAAAGAGCATAAATTATTAATATTTTCCTATTTCCCAAAAGATTTATAATCTTGTGCTTCGTTCTACTGTTCAATAACATGCACCTTTATTAAGATTTTTTCCCCTCATTTACAAGGAGCTGTGCAATATCCCTTGGGGCCAGGCTGCTGCCACTTACATCTCTCCTGCAGGCCAGCAAGAGAGAGCCAGCACCACACCATTCATGCCCAGCCCAAGCTCACAAATTTCACTCTGGGCCAAGGAGTTACTTTGGCTTCTGGGGTAGCTAGATCATGACATTCTCTGGACTGGGATAGGCCTTCCAGGGATAGCTGGTTCTGAATAATAAGCTGGATTTCTTGGGCAGTTTGTGCCTCAGCCACCCACTCTGGTCACAGACTGCTGTGGTCAAAGTAGATTTATGCTGACTTCTGGAGAGAAAGCCCAACCTTTTGAGGCATTGCTGAAATCCCACTCATCCTACCCCACCCTCGGATCTCCACAGCAACATGAACTAGACCAGTGGTCAGCAAACTCATTCGTCAACAGAGCAACAAACCATGGCTTGAGAGCCACATGTGGCTCACGAGCTGTAGTTTACCGACCATACTTCCAAACAGCCTGATCTAGCTTTCTCACAGCCTGTTCACCACCTCACTCCAAGGCCCATTGTTCCCGAGGAAAGAAAACAAGCCTGCCAAAGCTGATTACTACTCTGGATTCTACAACAAAAATTTGTCAGCTAATTTCCCAAATGCACCAGGTCCCTGAGAGGTTGGTCTAAGATTAATGGCTGGATTAATTTCTTTTTTTTTTTTTTTAACTGGTTTGAGGGATGATAGACATACAAACGCTGTAGATATTTAATGTATTCAACTTAATGAGTTTGGAGTAAGTGCACACCCACATGAAACCATCATCACAATCAATACCATAACATACGTATCACCTCTGAAAGTTTCCTCTCACCCTCTATGTTAAGGTTATTTTTTTCCGCCGAAACCGGTTTGGCTCAGTGGTAGAGCGTCGGTCTGTGGACTGAAAGGTCCCGGGTTTGATTCCGGTCAAGGGCATGTACATTGGTTGCGGGCACATCCCTAGTAGGGGGTGTGCAGGAGGCAGCTGGTCGATGTTTCTCTCTCATCGACATTTCTAGCTCTATCTCTCTCCCTTCCTCTCTGTAAAATATCAATAAAATATATATTTTTAAAAAGGTTATTTTTTTCCTTCTGTGGTAAGAACACTAATAAAAGATCTACCCTTACAGTAAAATTTTAAGTAGATAATGCAATACTATTAGCCATAGGCACTATGCTGCACATTAGATCTCTAGGACTTATTTATCTTGCATAACTGAAATTTTGTACCCTTTGACCAATACCTCTCCATTTCCTCCTCCCTGTGGGTTGGACTCTTCCTCACTGAGGAAGATGGGGCAGGACTCAGCTCACATAGAAGCCATCTGCTAAACTGGAACAATGAGTCTACTTCACAGGTTTCTAAGCCCCAGGAACATCATTCTGGGTACAACCCCATGACAATAAGCCAATAGAAATCCATTTACCTTCCTTTGGAGCAGGAATTTTGGAGTTGACTGATTTTCGCTTTTGTTTCTGAAAAACAAAACATACCACCACCATATACAGCTCTTATCAATTCTCAAGGGCCCAAGCGCCAGGCTGAAGTCCAAGGCAGCCTCAGAAAACAATCCAGCAAAGAGCCAAAAGCCAAGTGAATCCTCTGGGGCACTGGCTGCAGCCAGATGGCAGGCACCTACCATTACATTCACCTGCAGAGGCAGATTATCCTTCGGGTGTAAGGGAAGAGGCTGTAGGAGCTCTGGGTTTATTGCAGCCACATCATCAAAATCAATCTGCAAGGAGCAAATGGAAGTTTCAATGAAATAGCATAGCTTTTCAATCCAATTGCATCTCTGCAACCAAGATTCAGACTTTACCAACTTTAAGTTCCACCAAGTACTAATAGCTATAAACAAATATTTATTCCTTAGCTGTGGTTTACCATCTAGCTGGATATTGGTTTCTGATTTCCAAGCTATGGTAGATGTCAGTGATGAGAGCGAGATGAAGGCAGACAGGCGGCAAACAGTCAGGTAGTCCACGGTAGATTTGGGGTACCTAGTCCCCTAATGTTCTGCTGGGCAGTGGGATGCTGCTGGGCACAGTGCCCAAAACACTTCTTGCTGGCTGACACGAAGGAGTAAAACAGTTCTAAGAGTCTCAGTGATAATTAAAAAGGAAGGGCCCTTCAGGATCTTATGGGCAGGGACATGTTCCAGAAAGCTCTACTTAACCCTAATTTACCTACATTTTTCTAAAAGGCCCAGAAACTTCCTCCCCAGTCACAGCAGTCTGCTCATGCCTGAGTGAGGTCACAATTCTTAGTTTACATCACTAGAGTTCTGAAACTCTCCAGGAACAACTCAAACACGCTAGGGTGAGAGCTTTACTTCCTACTTATTAACTCGCTTATTAAACAATTCATTATGTACCCTAGCCAATTTACCTCGGGGACTGAAAGGCACGTACCATGGTTGCAGGCTCGACCCCTGGCCCTGGTTAGGGCATGTGTGTGAGAGGCAACCAATTGATGTCTCTCTCTCACATCAATATTTCTCTCTGTCTCTCTCCCTCCCTTCCACTCTCTCTAAAAATCAATGGACAGCCGAAACCGGTTTGGCTCAGTGGTAGAGCATCGGTCTGTGGACTGAAAGGTCCCAGGTTCGATTCTGGTCAAGGGCATGTACATAGGTTGCGGGCACATCCCTGGTAGGGGGTGTGCAGGAGGCAGCTGGTCGATGTTTCTCTCTCATTGACGTTTCTAGCTCTATATCTCTCTCCCTTCCTCTTTGTAAAATATCAATAAAATATATTAAAAAAATAAATTAAAATTAAAATTAAAATCAATGGATAGATCCAGAGACAGAGAAGCATCGATCAGACTGTCAAACCTCAGAGGGAAAGTAGGGGAAGGTGGGGGTAAAGGGGAAAGATCAACCAAAGGACTTATATGCATGCATATAAGCATAACCAATGGACACAAGGGGGTGAGGGCATGAGTGAGGGGTTGTGAGGCAAAGGGGGGATAAGGATACATATGTAATACCTTAATAAATAAAAATCAATGGAAAAATATCCTCAAGTGAGGATTAACAACAAAAAATGTATTATGCACAAGTAAGGCAGTAAAAAGATATTCAAAGATGAATTAAGACATATTGCCCTTCGTTGAGGTCCTGGGGTGGGGGCAGGCTGGAGGGGTGAATTGGGGGGGGGGGGGGGAATGGGGACATATGTGATACTTTCAACAATAAAGAATTATATATTAAAAAAAAAGACAGCCGAAACCGGTTTGGCTCAGTGGTAGAGCGTCGGTCTGCGGACTGAAGGGTCCCAGGTTCGATTCCGGTCAGGGGCATGTACATTGGTTGCGGGCACATCCCTGGTGGGGGGTGTGCAAGAGGCGGCTGGTCGATGTTTCTCTCTCATCGACGTTTCTAGCTCTCTATCTCTCTCCCTTTCTCTCTGAAATATCAATAAAAAATATATTTAAAAAAAAAAAAAAGACATATATCGCCCTTGCCTTCAGTGAGCTCACATTCTAATGGGAAGAGAGAAGTCATATATACAAAGAGCGAGAAACCAAAGCAGCATGGGATAGACAAGGAAGACAAAGTAACCAAATGCAAAAACTGGCAGATTCTTCTATAACCATATGTCTATCCACTTTTATAAATTTTTTTAATTGATTTTTTTAAGGAGAGGAAGAAAGAGGGATAGAGAGTTAGAAACATCGATGAGAGAGGAACATCGATCAGCTGCCTCTTGCACACCCCTACTGGGGATGTGCCCACAACCAAGGCACATGCCCTTGACCAGAATCTAACCTGGGACCTTTCAGTCCACAGGCCAACGCTCTATTCACTGAGCCAAACCGGTTTCGGCTATCCACTTTTTTTTTTTGACAGCTTGTCAAAAAAAGGTACCCCAAGCCCTTACTACATATCCTTCCCCCATTTCCGATCCCTAAACTCCAGAAAGCAAAAACAGCATGGGAAACCAGAACCCTAATCCTAGTTCTGACATTAACTGCCTTTCACAGTGATGATTAAGGGTGAACATCCCAGGAGGAAAGAGTAAGAGCGTGAAGGCAGCAAGGCCCTCGGCTTGGTCACAGAGTGGGGAGCTGCCCTACTGGCCCCTGGCCCAAGATATTTTGTGGATTGAAAGAAAAAGGCCGATTGGGATCAGATCTTGAAAAGCTTTTGAATGCCTCACAAGAAGTTTGGACCTTATTCTACAGGCAGTATGTGAGACACAACAAGAGCTGTATTTCTAAACAAACAACAACAAACCAAAACAAATCATAAAGAACTAGCAGCTGGCTGAAAGAAATGTTTAGAAATTTCTTTATTCAAGAGCAGATAACGTAAAGTATTCGATCCATTTATTTCTCCAACATAGCACATAAATATCTGCATACCTACCATAAGGTGCTATCCTAAGCAAGCCCTGTACATTTACCTCATTAAACTCCATGAAAGAGAGCCCAGGAGTGTCTCACCCACACCTCTGTACCACCAGCACCAAAACCAGTGTCTGCCTTTTTTATTATTATTGTATTTTCTCTTGTGTGGCACTTTGAAACCTGCACAAAAAAATTTGTTGACTAAAGCCTCACAACAACCCTATGAGGTTGATATTTTCATCTTCATCTTTTTTTTAAATATATATTTTATTGATTTTTTACAGAGAAGAAGGGAGAGGGAATAGAGTTAGAAACCGATGAGCCGAAACCGGTTTGGCTCAGTGGTAGAGCGTCGGTCTGCTGACTGGAAGGTCCCAGGTTCGATTCTGGTCAAGGGCATGTACACTGGTTGTGGGCACATCCCCAGTTGGGGGTGTGCAGGAGGCGGCTGGTCGATGTTTCTCTCTCATCGACGTTTCTAGCTCTCTATCTCTCTCCCTTTCTCTCTGTAAAATATCAATAAAATATATTTTTTTTAAAAAGAAAGAAATATCGATGAGAGAGAAACATCTATCAGCTGCCTCCTGCATAACCCCCACTGGGGATGTGCCCGAAACCAAGGTACATGCCCTTGACCGGAATCAAACCTGGAACTCTTCAGTCTGCAGGCTGACGCTCTATCCACTGAGCCAAACCTGTTTTAGCATCATCCTCATCTTATAGATGAGGAAAGTGAATTTTCTGAGAAAGGCAGAAACATGCATGAGAACACATAAAGCAGTGGCAAAGACAGACTAGAACCCAGGTTTTCATACTCCTAGCCTGCTGACCTCTTCACCACACCTCAATGCCTCTAAAGTATAAATGTCTTAGTCACAGCTCTCTTCCCCTCAAAATTCTTCCCAAGGAACCCCACTGGCTACAGAATAAAACCTCAAACTTCTTAGTGCCAGAGATGAAGACCCAGCAGCCTGAGCCTTCCACTGCTTGCAGCCAGCTTCGTCATTAGTCCCATGAGGGCCACCTGCTAAACTCCCTGCCCTCCCACACGCCCACTCACCCGCAATGAGTTCCACCCCTGAGCTGCCTTAGCACCATTCACCTGTACCGTTCATCACAGGTTGCCTTGTTATGTGGTGTTTCAGAAACATACTTTTGTCTTCTCAACTAGGTTATCAATTTTGCTCCCCAAACAATTATCATATGTATTCAAAAGCTAGCTTAGGTAAGCAAGGTTTTAGGATTCCATACAGTTTGCTTTTTACAAACACCAGAAATTGTTGATTGCCGCAATTCAGAATAGGCCTTACTAAATAAAATCCCAATGCATCCAAAGAGGATCATATATGAGATCAGAAAGGACAACACGGCATCAAAAACAGGCTCTCAGCCAAAGCCGGTTTGGTTCAGTGGATAGAGCGTCGGCCTGCGGACTGAAAGGTCCCAGGTTCGATTCTGGTCAAGGGCATGTACCTTGGTTGCGGGCACATCCCCAGTAGGGGTGTGCAAGAGGCAGCTAATCGATATTTTTCTATCATCGATGTTTCTAACTATCCCTCTTTCTCTTCCTCTCTGTAAAAAAATCAATAAAATATATATTTTTTAAAATCAGGCTCTCAGCCCGGCTGGTGTGGCTAAGTGGTTGAGCAATGACCTGTGAACCAGGAGGTTAACAGTTCGATTCCAGATCAGAGCACATGCCTGGGTTGCAGGCTCAACCCCGAGTAGGGGGCGTACAGAAGGCAGCTGATCGATTCTCTCCCATCATTGATGTTTCTATCTCTTTCTCCCTCTCCCTTTCTCTCTGAAATCAATAAAAATATGTTAAAAAGAAAAACAGGTTCTCACCTGGCCAGCATGGCTCAGTGGTTGAGTGTTGACCTATGAACCAAGAGGTCAAGGTTCGATTCCCAGTCAGGAACATGCCTGGTATGGGGCATGCAGGAGGCAGCCAGTTGATGATTCCCTCTCATCACTGATGTTTTTCTCTCTCCCCCTTTCTCTCTGAAACCAATAAAAATATATTAAAAAAACTAAACAAAACAACAGGCTCTTGGCCAAGGTTATAATCCCCGGTCAGGGCACAAACAAGAAGCAACAAAATAAAAGAAAAACAAAGCAACCTATGAATGTATAAGTGACTGGAACAACAAATGGATGTTTCTTTCCCTCCCTCTTTCTCCCTAAAATCAATCAATAAAAAATGTTTTAGGGGGGGGGGAGGAGGGTAGGGAGATCTGGGGGAGATAAGAGATCAACCAAAGGACTGGTATGCTTGCATATAAGAACAACCAATGGACACAAAACTCTGGGGAGGGAGGGCACCTATGGGGGGGGCAATGATAAGCTATGTACACAGATAATACCTTAATAAAAAATATTAAAAAAAAAAAATGTTTTAAAGGCTCTCACCAGTCCCATTTTCACACAGATCTTTCACCTACCTCTTTGCCCTTTGTTGCACCTCCTTCTATCCATTCCACTGAAACACAGGCTTTCTCCAAGTCCACAGTCCTTACATTGGCACTGTGAATTAGGCCTAGAATATAAAAAGGCCAGAGTTACCCATTTTTTCACTTTTAAGATCCCCCAGAGAGCTCGGTCAGTGTGGCTCAGTGGTTGAGCACTGATGCATGCACCAGGGGGTCTCGGGCTCTATTCTCCGTGAGGGTACATGCCCGGGTTGTGGACTCAATCTCCAATGGGGGCCAAGCAGGGGACAGCTGATGGACGTTTTTCACTCATCGATGGATCTCTCTCTTTCTCTCTCCCTCAAAATCAATAAAAACAGCCGAAACCGGCTTGGCTCAGTGGATAGAGCATCGGTCTGCGGACTGAAAGGTCCCGGGTTCGATTCCGGTCAAGGGCATGTACATTGGTTGCGGGTACATCCCCAGTAGGGGTTGTGCAAGAGGCAGCTGGTCGATGTCTCTCTCTCATCGATGTTTCTAACTCTCTGTCCCTCTACCTTCCTCTCTGTGAAAAATCAATAAAATATATATATTTTTTAAAAATCAATAAAAACATATTTTTAAAAAGATAAAAGATCCCACAGAGACTCTCAGCGAGGAGTTGACCTGAAGGAAAGGAAAGCTGCCCTTCTTTATTTTAACAGGAGACAAACTTCCTGGCACCTCACCCATAGGGCATCCCATAGTGAGGTGGGCAGAGGAAAAGTCTTAAAACCGAGTTGCAGGGGATAAGGATTCAGCACTGAGGCTCTAGCGCCCTCGGGTTTCCCTACCTTGATCCTGACGGTTCTCCTAGTGAAAAGATAGATAGATAGATAGATAGATAGATAGAGAATTGCAATCTCCTGAAGAGCAGGGATCTGTCTTGTTACACTGAATCCCAGCGCCTGACACACTGCAGGTGCGCAATATTTATAGGCGTAGAGAGGGGCGTGGAGGCCGAGGTCCCTGCGAGACCAGGGCAGTCTCGGGAGAATTTTGGAGAGGAAGTTGCTCTAGCAACCCTGACTTCACTGGCCCCGAGGAGCCCCGCCTTCTCCCAGGGGACCGGAGGGGCCAACCGCCAGGCAGGGCCCCCGGCCCCGGCGGGGGAGACGGACTGCCGGTGCAGAGACCCGGATCTGTGGGGAGGGGACTCCCCAACGGCGTCTCACAGCCCTGCCGTTTGGGGAGGGGCAGCAAGGTCAGCCGCCCCCGAGCCCACGGCCCCCCCCGGCCCAGGGACCCCGCCCCTCACCGTTACTGCGTTGGATCTTGATGTCGAGACCGGGAAACAGGCGGGCCTGCAGCGCCGAGTCCATTGGGCAGTCGGTCGGCAGATGCGCCGGAAAAAAACAACACAAAACACACACACACACACACAAAACCCAAGAACCTCCAACTCCCCTAACTCTACGAAGTCTTAACGCCCTCAAACCGCCGCCGCAGTTTAAACCCCGCGCGCCTGCGTCCCTCAGCTTCGTCACGCCGTCGCCGGCCTCGCTTCCGCCAGTCAGCCGCGCCCCGCGGAGCCTTCTGGGAAACGTAGTTTCCCGTCGGTCTTCCGGCGCCTGGGAACGCCCACTGGTCGGGCAGCACCTCGGAGCGCAGGGCCTGCTGGGAACTTCGGGAGCCCGTGGAGCGCAGAGCCTGCTGGGAGCTTCGGGAGCCCGTGGGCGGGCCGTTTCTCCTCCCGTGCTTCATGTCCAAGGGCTCCTGGGCGGCTGGGTTCCCCAAACTGGGAACTTCGGTGTGGTGTGTGGTGTTTGAGCGAGGGCTCGGGGGACCTACAGGTCTCCGCCTCCTTCAGTTTCCAGCTCAGTGACCGCAGACAAGTTAGAAACCTGACTCGGTTTCCTTCTTTGCACAATGGGAAGCATGTTTCCTTCCGCGGGAAATTACTGCTGAGTCTAAAGGAGGAACTCACGTTTGAAGTGCTTGGAAGACAGAGAGATTCACTAGATAGTGTGTCTACCACGTGCTAGGCATGATGCTAAGTGCTAGAGGTAGTTATTTTTTTGTTGTTTGTTCTGGAGATAGCAGTTCTTGTTCTCTTGACTTCACATTCTAATATGAATAGAGGACAAAAAAATAAGTAAATCACGAACTGTGGTAAGTGCTCTGAGGGACACTGAGAGCTGGAATAGAGAGTAATAGAGGAACCTACTTCAGGGGACGTGGCCAGAAAAGAAATCTTTGAGGTGATCATTTAACCTGAGTCTACAGAAGTGGGAGGAACAGGCCATATCAGAATGGAGGGCATGGAGGTGGAGAGCCTTCCAGAGTCTGATCTGAGAATGATGTGTGCAAAGGCTCTGAGGTAGGAAAAATCTTGGTTTGGAAGAACACAGAAGCCAGTGGGCTGATAGGCAGTAGGTGAAGTCATTTGTCATCTATCTGGTAGCTTGTAGTGGTGATTTTGGCTTTTATTTTAATGAGAAGTCATTGAAGTTCAAGCAGAGTGACAAGATCTGAGGTACGTTTGGTGTTATGCATATCAAACTTGCTGCTGTGTGGAGAACTGATTTGAAGGGGGCAAGACTAGAAGTGAGACCATTAGCAGGCAAGAGAGGATGCCTGCCTGGCCTAGGAGGTGACAATGGAAAGTAGCCAAGAGAAAGGACTACAGGTGCATCTTTTTTTTTAATATATATTTTATTGATTTTTTTACAGAGAGGAAGGGAGAAGGATAGAGAGTTAGAAACATTGATGAGAGAGAAATATCCATCAGCCGCCTCCTGCTACTGGGGATGTGCCCGAAACCAAGATACATGCCCTAGACCAGAATAGAATCTGAGACCTTTCAGTCCGCAGGCCGACGCTCTATCCACTGAGCCAAACCAGTTAGGGCTGCATCTTGTTTGGGAAATGGAGTGAATAGGCCTTTGCTGATCGGTTTGTGAAAGGATCTCAACCTAAAATGAAACCAGAGCCGAGACCTGTTTGCTCAGTGGATAGAGCGACAGCCTGCAGACTGAAGGGTCCCAGGTTCGATTCTGGTCAAGGGCACATCCCCAGTGGGAGGTGTGCAGACCTTGGTTGCGGGCACATCCCAAGTGGGAGATGTGCAGGAGGCAGCTGATCGATGCCTCTCTCTCATCGATGTTTCTAACTCTCTATCCTCCCTTCCTCCCTGTGAAAAATCAATAAAATATATTATAAATAAATAAATAAAATGAAACCAGAGGATGTGAAATGGACATTCTCACATGCACCCTCAGAGGAAAGGAACCAGAGAACTGGGAGGCTGATTTCTCATAAATGCCTGATTTACAGAAGATGGAGACAGACTCTCCTCTTCCCCAAGACAGTGAAATTACTGCTTGGACTCTGGCTGAATTTCCCCCTCCTTGTGCTGCTTGTCCATATGTACATCCTGTCCCAAACCCTCAACAGACTAGCCCGAAGCTTGCTACAGCATGGGTTTCCAAAATTGTAATTCCTCTGCTGTACCCTAAAGCAAACTCAATTTCTGGTCATCTGAGTTTGCTTCAGTCTACCTCATTACTTAGGTTGACAGGTTTGGGGTGGGGGTGAAGGAGAAGGAGTAATCATCAATGACTCTTGGTTTCTGGTTAGAGACACTGAGAGGATGATGATCCATTTTTGAAATGAGGGCGAAGGAAACAGGTTAGGGGTGGGGTTTCATTTTGGTCGTTTCCTCAGATGTCTGGAAGATTTCAGAGTAAAGATATCGAATAAGCAGTTGGATTGTCAAGCTCTGAGTTCAAGGAGAGACTAAGGACAGAGACAGAGGTTTGGCAGTCATTTTATGTCATTTGGAGTCGGGAATTGGAGGAGATACTCTAGGGAGAGAGTATAGTCGGAGATGAGAAGACCCATAACTGAGCCATGGGGCATGCCAGCACTTTGAGGGAGGGCAGAGGAGGAGGAGCAAAGGATATGAGATTAGGGTTGTTTGAAGAGATGAGGAAAACCAGGGCTTGGCCCTAACTGGTTTGACTCAGTGGATAGAAGAGCGGCCTTCGGACTGAAAAGTCCCAGGTTTGATTCCAGTCAAGGGCACATGCCTGGGTTGTGGGCTCGATCCCCAGTGGGGAACTTGCAGGAGCCAGCCGATCAGTGATTCTCTGTCATCACTGATGTTTCTATCTCCCTCTTCCTTCCTCTCAGAAATCAATAAAAAATATATTTTTTAAAAAAGAAATTAATGTTGAGTGGTCCAACAAAAATAGTCAAATCCATAGGAAACTCAAAGTTTCTAAAGTTGAGAATTCCTTTTTGGGACTTCTCTGTCCCAAAAAGAACTGAGAAGTCAGAGCAGCAAGAGGAGTCAACTCTAGAGAGGCCCATGAGCAGAATAATGAAACCCTTAAAATACAAAACCACCAGCCCTAACCGGTTTGGCTCAGTGGATAGAGCGTCAGCCTACGGACTGAGGGGTCCCAGGTTTGATTCCTATCAAGGGCATGTACCTTGGTTGCGAGCACATCCCCGGTATGTGCAGGAGGCAGCTGATTGATGTTTCTCTCTCATCGATGTTTCTAACTCTATCCCTCTCCCTTCCTCTCTGTAAAAAATCAATAAAATATATATATTTTTAAACCATTAGATTAGGAACACTTAGTTATGCTAGGAACTATAGCATATTACCATGGACACATCACCATGACAGAGAGAAAAAAGTCCTCCCCTTCTCACAATGGTGAAATAACAAATTCTATGTACAATCCGTATGCTTAATGCTATAAAAGATAGCAAGTATAAAAAGTAAATCGTAAAAGGATAGAGCAATATGTGAAAAAAGAACAGACATTTGGGGGGAAAAAACAGAAAAACTTATTTTTTATTTTTTATTTTTTAAATTATCATTTTATTAAATATATTTATTTTTCTGATATTTTACAGAGAGGAAAGGAGAAAGATAGAGAGCTAGAAATGTTGATGAGAGAGAAACATCAATCAGCTGCCTCCTGCATACCCCCACCAGGGACATGCCGCAACCAATGTACATGCCCTTGACTGGAATCGAACCTGGGACCCTTCAGTCCGCAGACCGATGCTCTATCCACTGAGCCAAACCAGTTTCGGCAAACAGAAAAAAATTTAAAAATACAGCCACTGAAATTAAAAAACAAAACTATACTGCAGCCGAAACCGGTTTGGCTCAGTGGTAGAGCGTCGGTCTGTGGACTGAAAGGTCCTGGGTTCAATTCCGGTCAAGGGCATGTACATTGGTTGCGGGCACATCCCCGGTAGGGGGTGTGCAAAAGGCAGCTGGTCGATGTTTCTCTCTCATGGACGTTTCTAGCTCTCTATCTCTCTCCCTTCCTCTCTGTAAAATATCAATAAAATATATTTTAAAACAAAACAAACAAAAAAAAACTATACTGCAATTCCCAATGGAAAAAAAAAGATTCAGTGGGTAAAAGGTTACTGAGTGTAGGATGCTGCGCGGTGACAGGAATATTGCTCCACGTTTTATTTCCATTACCAATTTGCCCAGGGAAAGCATAGCTTTGGGAAACGTGGCAATGGCCACTGTAGCCCAGTGATCAAGCATGGCATCACTTGTAGTGGGGCAATCTGCCATCATCTGTCTCCCAGTGCACGGGGCCACTCAGGAGATAACAATGCCAAAAACGCATACCCTAACTCTAGTCCAGCCTTCCACTTCACTTCCTGTCGCCAACAGAAACGGGATGGAGGGACAAACTGAACAACACCCTGAGGCGTAATCAGGCAAATTTAGGATGCAGGATGTTTTACAAAACATCTGCCCTGGTCTCCACAAAATCCCTGCCTGACAGGGGAGATACCGTGATCCCAGAGGTGGTTTTCCCAGAGCGAGGCTCTCCCATTGCACTCCGGGTGTGCGGACCCCCGCGATGTCCCCAACTGTGGTGAACTCCACCGTGTCATTTGTGGTAGTGGGGGACTGCGTTCGCGCTCCCCCTAAAAAAAGAAAAACACGAAAGTACAAAGACTGTTCTAGATGAAAAGAGAACACAAACAACAACCAAATGGGAAGCATGAGTCTTGATCGTGGTTTAAAAAAATGGATGCTGTGAGTTTGTGGGGGACATTCTTACTCTTTGGAGATGCATGCTGAAATACATTTTTTGGCACAAAGTCATGATGTTTGCAACTTTCCATTCGTTCAGGAAAAAATAATGAAGGAAATCAGAACACATCACCCCCAGATATGCCTCTTTGATGTAAGAATTACAAGTGTATTTTGCATTGAAGACAACTAAGCAGCAAATATAGGCAAAACTACTCATTTCCTTTCTGCCTAAAGACATGATATAAATGTCCTTTACTGGGACAGGATTATAGATGATAGGAGAAGACTCTACTTATATATATATAATTATATATATTCTACTCTACTGATTTTTTACAGAGAGGAGAAGAGAGGAGAGAGGGAAATATCCATGAGAATCATCTATCAGCTGCCTCTTGCACACCCCCTACTGGGGATGTGCATTGCAACCAAGGCACAAGCTCTTGACCAGAATCGAACCTAGGACCTTTCAGTCCACAGGTCGACACTCTATCCACTGAGCCAAACCGGTTTTGGCCCTTCATATATATATATTTTTAATATATTTTATTGATATTTTGCAAAGAGGAAGGGAGAGAGATAGAGAGCTAGAAACATCGATGAGAGAGAAACATCGACCAGCTGCCTCTTGCACACCCTCCACAGGGGATGTGCCCGCAACCAATGTACATGCCCTTGACCGGAATTGAACCTGGGACCTTTCAGTCCGCAGGCCGATGCTCTATCCACTGAGCCAAACCGGTTTTGGCATCATCATTGATGTTTCTATATCTCCCTTCCTCTCTGTAATCAATAAAGAAATTTTTAAAAAACCCACCATTTTTAAAAAGGCATGCTATTAAGAGATGTTGAATCTGGTTGGTGGGTATGCAGGTAGTTATGTACTAGTCTTTGAACTTTATTGTATTGAGGGAAATTTACTAAATGGAGCAGATAAGATGGTGAGCTAATCTAGACCTGTAGTGGAAGATCCTTCTCCCAGACCCTGGAGATGCTTCAGAAATGAGATTTGCCAAAAATGCATGACCTAGAGCCAATTCACACTCGTCTAGACTTAGGTTTCTTCATTATTTTTTTCTGAACTAATTTGAAAGTTGCAAGCATTATGACTCTTTAGCTATATTTCAGCATGCATTTTCCAAGAAAAAGAACATTCCCCCACATAATCACAGTGTCATTACTACCCTTCAGTAAGGTAGAAGTAATTCCCTTTGATCTTGAGGGTATTATGCTAAGTGAAATAAGTCAGAGAGGGGAAGACAAATACATTATGATTTCACTTATATGTAGAATCTAAAAAACAAAACAAACACATAAGATAAAATAGAAACAGACCACCCTGGCCCAGTGGCTCAGTTGGTTGGAGCATCCATCATTCCATACCTCAAAGAGGTTTCAGCTTTGATCCCTGGTCAGGGCACATACTGGGTGCAACCCATCGATGTTTTTTTCCCCTCTCTCTCTCATTTCCTCTCTCTAAACATCAATAAAACTTGCCCTCACACCAGAACCGGTTTGGCTCAATGGATAGAGCGTCGGCCTGCGGACTGAAAGGTCTCAGGTTCGATTCTGGTCAAGGGCATGTACCTTGGTTGTGGGCACATCCCCAGTGGGGGGTGTACAGGAGGCAGCTGATCAATGTTTCTCTCTCATCAATGTTTCTAACTCTCTATCCCTCTCCCTTCCTCTCTATAAGAAATCAATAAAATATATATTAAAAAAAAAACAAAAAAAAACCTTGCCCTCGCAGGTTTTGCTCAGCAGATAGAGTATGGGTCTGCAGACTGAAGGGTTCGATTCTGGTCAAGGGCACGTAACTGAGTTGCAGGCTCAATTCCCAGCCCTGGTTGTGGTGTATGAGGGAGGCAACCAATCCATGTATCTCTCTCACATCGATGTTTTTCTCTCTCTGCCTCTCCCACTCCCTTCCACTCTCTTTAAAAATCAATGGAAAAAATATCCTCAGGTGAGGATTAAAATTTTTTTAAATAAAAATCAATAAAACATAAGAAAGCCCCAGCTGGTTTGGTTCAGTGGATAGAGCGTCGGCCTGCGGACTGAAGGACAGAAGGGTCCCAGGCTCAATTCCCATTGGGGGCATGTGCCTTGGTTGTGGGTACATCTCCAGTGGGGGTGTGCAAGAGGCAGATGATCGATGTTCCTGGCTCACTATTTCTCTCCCTTCCTCTCTGTAAAAAATCAATAAAATATATTTTAAAAATAAAATAAAATAATCCAATAATCCAGTGGGCAAGAGGTGACGGCAGGGAGACAAGAAAATGATGGTCATGAATGGAGAGGGCATCCTTGCCCTCAACTTCTGTTTGCTTGAAATTTTCTACTTAAGAACAACAATGACGAAGAAGAAGAAGTGAAGAGGGTTGGGTATGTGAGAGACTTTTTAGTTGTGCTCACCAATGCCCCTTCCCTTGTGCCCTCCACCCCCTCCCAGGGATCATTACCTGCCCCGGTGCCTCAGTCCATCAGTGGGTGGAATAGTAGAATGATTACAGCCAAAATGAAAGAAGGAGCAACAAGACCAGAGTGAGGATTCATCCAAAAGGCATCAGGAAGTGATAAAACAAGGAAGGTTGAAAACAAATGAGCCAGCTGTTTGTGACACACACAGTTGGTGGATCATCCCAGAGCCATTCCCAGCCCCCTTCTTCCTTACTCATCTCCACATCGGAGACTAAACACACCACGCACTTGCTTTCCCAGATTCCCAAGCCATTAGAGTCGGCCATATGACAGTTCTGGCCAATGAGATGTAAGTGGGAGTGCTGGGGACTTTGGGGCAGGTAATATGTTGTTTTCTAACAGAAGGGGGCGCTTTGCCTATAATAGCTCACCCCTTTATTTCTTGCCTCGGACATGGATGTTCTGTCTGGAGTTGTGACAGCTGCCTTGTGGTCATGAGGTAAGCTGATAGTCATCAGGTCAAAAAATCCAACACACTCAGGAGCCAAATGGGAAGGCAGGGAGAGCCCTAGAAGGTTCCTGGCTAAACACCCCAGCCAATGCCAGCAGCCACCTACATCCAGACTCCTCATTGTAACACAGAACAAAGCAAAGCAAAACAAAACCCACCTATTTGTATAAACCGCCTTCCTTCATGTTTTCTTTAACCTGAAGCTGAAAGCATTCCTAACTGAAAATATTACGGATGCCTTGCTCAATAATTTAGGAAAAAGCTACTGGGAATCAAACCCACAACCCTGGGGCATTGGAACAGCACTCCAATCCGGCCATGACTGTTCATTAATTTTTAAAAAAATATTGTTATCACCCTGACCAGTTTGGCTCAATGGATAGAGCGTCGGCCTGTGAACTGAAGGATCCCAGGTTCGATTCCGATCAAGGGCATGTACCTTGGTTGCGGGCACATCCCCAGTGCGGGGTGTTCAGGAGGCAGCTGATCGATGATTCTCTCTCATTGGTGTTTCTAACTCTATTCCTCTGTCTTCCTCTCTGTATATGAAGACAAGAACAGTCAGTCAAGTCCTGAAAGAGGAAACTGGATTGCCAGTTTGATTCTTGTATGTGCCCTGAAGGTTAAACCCAGCTGGCAACCTTGGAGCATCATGCTCCAGCCAGCTGAGCCATCTTGCCAGGGCTCTCTCTCTATTCTCTAATTTTTCAATAAATTTATTTCAGGGTGTTATTCATGCCCTCCATTATGCCCTGCCTGGGGCTCTCCCCCTCCCTGGAAGCTCCGTTCTGCTCCGCCTGGGGCTCTCGCCCCTCCTGGAATGTTAGGTACATTCTTGGGCTCCATTGTGCGCCCTGGGGCTCCTGCCCCTCCCGGGATTTTCTCGTTTCACTCTCATGATTAGCGGCTTCCAGGAAACACCCTCACCCAGTTTCCAGCGGACCGCCTACGCCTGGCCCCACCTGGATCTTGTAACCTTCACAAGACTGACCTTTACAAGAGACATAAATATCCCGCTCCCCTTACTCTGTTCTGCTGATGCCATTTTGGCCTCAGCCCTTCTGCTAGCAGATGTAATAATAAATTATAATTCTTTGCCCCTTTTGGTCTCCTGTGTTCCACGTTAGGCAACCCTAACATAGAGAAAGGGAAAGGAAGGAGGGAGGGGGAGAGAAACATCGATCTGACAAATATCGATTGGCTGTCTCCCATGCTCACCCAGACTGTCCCACAACTTTTCCCCATATACATCCGGACTGTACCCGACAATCTTTTGTTGTTTTGTTTTTGTGTGTGGTCCCCCACCCAACCTTTTGGAATCAACCAACTGAGCCACTCCGGCAGAACTCTTCATATATGTTTTAAATAAAACGTTCTTAAGTCTCTGAGTGTTAAAATACACCTTATGGATTGAATAATTATAGAATATTCATGATGCTGTATTATAAAGTACATATGAAATTTGTTATACAATTAACTTACCAATGTTAGTCACAATAATTTCCATAAACATCTAAAACACAAGATTGCACCTAGTTAAAGCAACAAAAATTATTGTAGCAGTGAGGGATTTGTATGGTGGAGAATAAACCACTTTACAAAAAAAAAAAAAAAAAAATGGCCGAAACCGGTTTGGCTCAGTGGTAGAGCATAGGTCTGAGGACTGAAAGGTCCCGGGTTCATATTCCGGTCAAGGGCATGTACCTTGGTTGCAGGCACATCCCCAGTAAAGGGTGTGCGAGAGGCAGCTGGTCGATGTCTCTCTAGACAACGTTCCTAGTTCTCTCTCTCCCTTCCTCACTGTAAAATATCAATAAGATAATACATAGTTTTAAATATGAAGAAAGGTGTAGTTTAAATGTTTTATTTTGGGGAAACTACTTCTCCCCTACACAGAGATGGTCAAGTTTATTTCTTAACCATCTTAAGATCCCTGGTTTTTATCTTTTTTGCCCACAACTCCCAGTAGAGAGCGCATTGGGAAGACCAATAGCTAGTAGATAGCTACCATTCTTTCATTTTAACCAAATTAAGAAGACCGAAGCCACTCAGAATGCACCCTCTCCCTCTTCTCCCCCGAAGGAGAGAAGAACGATCATCAATGGCAGGCGGCAGTTGCAGAAGCAACACCGGAAGCCGGCTTCACGCTCAGGAGAGGGTGCTGCGTCTCCTCCTCGTGGTTTCGGGTGCTCTACACGTTCAGAGGAACTTCTCTAGTAACGAACTATAGAAATGATCCCTGAAAGTATAGTCTTGACTCCGATCCCGCCGCCTCCGCCGGGTCTGCCGCAGCCGTCCACTTCTCAGTCATGGTGAGAGAGTTTCCCCAATTCAGACTCCACTGGCGAAGAGAAAGACTTTCTAGAATGTATAAGCCTTCAAATACTATTACTTAACAATTGCTTTTTAACACTTAGGCGGAAATTAAATGTCCAAAGTTGTCAAAAAACGGCCACCTCGTTAACATAATACTGAAGGACAGCCAATCACAATCTGTGCCGCGTAAGCCCTGGAGGCATCAGTCAGTTCCGGTGAGGCGGCCCCGCCCCGCCCCGCCCCGCCCCGCCCCGCCCCTGGAGCTACCGGAAAGGGCGGGCTTTTCCTTTCTTAGAACCGAGCTGCTGCCTGGGATCAGTAAGGCGTGCACGCGCTGGCTATCCCAAATTTGACATTCACCCTGGCTGTGGCGGGGAGGGCAACAGTAGCTGCGACCCAGCGCTGGTTTGTGTATCATGTTTGCACTATCTGATCACACTTTCTGAGTTCTTAAAGGTCAATCAATAAATATATATTTAAAAAAAGAGCCGAAACCGGTTTGGCTCAGTGGTAGAGCGTCGGTCTGCGGACTGAAAGATCCCGGGTTCGATTCCGGTCAAGGGCATGTACCTGGGTTGCGGGCACATCTCCAGTAGTGGGTGTGCAGGAGGCAGCTGGTGGATGTTTCTCTCTCATTGACGTTTCTAGCTCTCTATCTCTCTCCCTTCCTCTCTGTGAAATATCAATAAAAATATTAAAAAAAAAAAAAAAGAAAAAGAATTAACCGGTGGCCCTAACCACTTTGACTCAGTGGATAGAGCTGATTGATGTTTCTAACTCTCTATCCCTCTCCCTTCCTCTCTGTAAAAACAAACAAACAATAAAATATATTTAAAAAAAATAATTAACCAATGAATAAATAAATAAGTGGAACAACAAGTTGATGTTTCTCTGACTAAAATCAGTAAGTAAATTTTTTTTAAAAGCGGAAGATCTGAGGAAACTGAAATAAGTAGATAGAAATTGGAATAATGTCACTATGTCCTTTTGTTTAATGTCCCAGGTGGTTTGTTACAATAGTTGGTTAGTTAGATATCAGCAAAAAGGAAGAGAGCAAAAACTGGGACCTCACCTCTCTTTTGCTCCTTTCTTCACTCACCCTCTGCCAGCCGCCTCTCATGCGGCCATGGCTGCCTTCCTCTGGCTGCCCGCTGCCTGCCTGCCCGTCCAGCTCCGACCTTCCTGGTTCTTCTTTCCTCCAGACCTTTCCCTCGGTCCCTCCCCAGGACAGCAGGCCCACCGCGGCGACACCACGCCCAGGGTCCTGGGCTCTCAGCTCCTGGCCACTCCGGCGTTTCTCTGCCTACACACGCCCCGCTCCCCGCTCCCACTGTGGTGCTGCTGCTCCAAGTTCCCAGAGCTGCGCTCTCCTTAAACACGGGAAATGGTGCCTCAGCCCTCACTAATCCTCCTGCAGGTGTACAATAAACAGAAAGCCTTTACTTGCCAGTACTTACAGAAATAGGAAGGTTTATATCAAACCAATTGGGAAGATAATGATTTTATTTTTTTAAATATATTTTTTGATTTTCACAGAGAGGAAGGGAGAGGGATAGAAAGTTAGAAACATCCATGAGAGAGAATCATCCATCAGCCGCCTCCTGCACCCCCCCCCCCCCCAATGGGGATGTGCCTGCAACCAAGGTGCATGCCCCTGACCGGAATCGAACCTGGGACCCGTCAGGCCCCAGGCTGATGCTCTCTCCACTGAGCCAAACCAGCTAGAGCAAGATAACAATTTTAAAAGAACCTCCACAAGAGGAAACTAATCTTAAGGCTGACTGAACATTGGTTAATTTTTCCCACAACTCCTGCACTCTCTCATTCCGGGGGTACCCATCATTTATGATCTTCCTAGAGCAAGCCAACAGGATTTGCCCCCAGGGCCCTAACTACTATACATAGATACTACTATACAGGGATCTTCTCTGATCCTTCCTGGGTGCCCTGTCTTTAATTAAAACAAAAAATTAACGATTGATTTTAGTGAGCAAGAAGTGGGAGAGAAACGAGGACACATTGTTCTTATTCACGCACCCATTGGCTGATTCTTGCGTGTGCCCTCAGTGGCGACTGAACATACAACCTTGGCATATGGGTTGATATTCAACTACTGGCCGGGCCACACAAGCTTTGTTTTGTGTTTTTGTTTGTTTGCTTTTCCGTGCAGCATCCACTTACCCTGCTGCCATTTTTTATCTCCTCCTTATTCTTAAAGAAAGCTTTTTTTTTTTTAAAATATATTTTATTGATATTTTACAGAGAGGAAAGGAGAGAGATAGAGAGCTAGAAACGTCGATGAGAGAGAAACATCGACCAGCCGCCTCTTGCACACCCCCCACTGGGGATGTGCTCACAGCCAATGTACATGCCCTTGACCGGAATCGAACCCAGGACCTTTCAGTCCGCAGACTGACGCTCTACCGCTGAGCCAAACCGGTTTCGGCAAGAAAGCTTTTTTGCTCTGGCTGCTTTTGCTCAGTGACTAGAGGGTCAGCCCATGAACTGATGGTCCATGGATTTGATTTCAGGCCAAGGATAGATATACCTCAGTTGCTGGTTCCCTAGCATCAGTGGAGGTGTGTATGGGAAAGAACCAATTGATGATTTCTCTCATGTCAATGCTTCCCTCTCTCTCTTCCCCTCTCATCTCTTCTATTCTCTCTAGAAATCAATGGCAGGGGTCAGGGGGAGATTATCCTTAGGTGAGGATTTAAAAACAAGGACCTTGCCAAGACCGGTTTGGCTCAGTGGTAGAGCGTCGGTCTGCGGACTGAAGGGTCCCAGGTTCGATTCCGGTCAAGGGCATGTACCTTGGTTGCAGGCACATCCCGGTGGGGGGGGTGTGCAGGAGGCGGCTGGTCGATGTTTCTCTCTCATCGATGTTTCTAGCTTTCTATCCCTCTCCCTTCCTCTCTGTAAAAAAAATCAATAAAATATATTTTAAAAAATAAAATAAAATAAAAACAAGGACCTTTTAACATTTTATGTAATACTGTTTGGGTGGTGATAAACTCCTTTAGCTTTTTCTTGTCTGGGAAGCTCTTTATCTTACCTTCAACTCTCAAGGTTTTTGACTACTTTTCAAATAGATCTAAAGCATACTTGAAGAAATGTTTATATTAATTAAATCTGAGTACCAGGTGTGTTTTTGTCCTCTGTTTTCTGTGGAGCCCGGAGTCGTTCATGATAAAAGTTTAAAGTCATAATGAAAGATGGGGGAGGAAGCAGAGATGAGGAGAAAACCCTGTTTTACTGTTATTTCACCTTGTTAAACACACACACAAATGCACATTGAAGTCTCTGATGTGTGAATCAATTCCAAGACTTATGAGGCATTGTTGAGAAAATGACGGAAGTCACTTTTATTTTATTTAAAATATATATATTTTATTTAATATATATATATTTTTAAAATGTATTTTATTGACATTTTACAGAGAGGAAGAGAGAGAGACAGAGAGCTAGAAACGCCGATGAGAGAGAAACATCGACCAGCTGCCTCTTGCACACCCCCCACCGGGGATGTGCCCGCAACCAATGTACATGCCCCTGACCGGAATCGAACCTGGGACCCCTCAGTCCGCAGACCGACGCTCTACCACTGAGCCAAACCAGCCTTGGCCAGAAGTCACTTTTGAAAGCCCAATATAACAATTAATTCACCGAAACCGGTTTGGCTCAGTGGATAGAGCGTCGGCCTGTGGACTGAAAGGTCCCAGGTTCGATTCTGGTCAAGGGCATGTACCTTGGTTGCGAGCACACTCCCAGTAAGGGGTGTGCAAGAGGCAGCTGGTCGATGTTTCTCTCTCATCGACGTTTCTAACTATCCCTCTCAATTCTTCTCTGTAAAATCAATAAAATATATTTAAAAAAACCACAAAAACAACAATTAATTCAAAATTGTACCAGCTGATGCGAATGCACTCACAGTAAAGATGATTGTTTGTTTCTTAAGGAGAAGCTCAGTGGAAAGTGACAGAGCCTCCCTTCCCCCAACTGATGGACGGAGTATGACCTAACCTGCACCTGCAGCCTGGGCGTTCCTGAGCACCTAACCAGGCACCTTACATGGACTGTACATTGAACCACCATCAGCACCTGCCAAACACCCTAAGCCCCCGATTCCTAGGTACCTAAGTGCCTAATCACGTGCCCTATACGAAACCAGCAAAACACATGCCGAGTACCCTAAGCCCCATCCCTTCCTGTTCCTCCCCTCAAAAGGCACGTTCCCCTCTGCACGTGCTGCTACTCCCCCGTGCGAGACAGCCCGGCAGGTCCTTCTCCTCGAATAAAGCCTGTGGTCTTGGTCTTCGGCTCTCTGTCTCGTCTTTCAGAAACTGCTTAGAATGAAAAAAGTTCCATTTGTTCTTTTGTGGCTGCAGGAAAGTTTGGTTTTTGTTTTAGAAGAAAATTCTGGCAGAAGTCTCTACTAACAAACATCGTCTGTTGTGATCGCCATCTGCCGTAAGGAGGACACGGCTGGGAGGTGCCACAGTTCTAGGGTTCCTTCTCCCTCCCTTCCCCTCCCCCTCCTGTTTCGGCTGGGCACAGTGGAGCCTCTTGGTCTTCAGTCGCAGGGAAGGAGGGATGGAGCCCCGGAGGGGGAACGAGGAGGGGCAGCCGTGAAGTCTAGGCCTGGGCTGGGCCACAGCCCTAGTGGAGAGCTCGGCCTTGGATGGGGGGAGGGCGGGAGCTGGGGGCTGCTGGGTTGCGAGGGGGGAAGATCAGGGAAATAAAAGGCTGGTGTTTTCTCGTGGAGTTTGCTGGGAGAGTTGGGGAGGAGGTGTGGGCTGGCTTTGGTGAGAAGGTGAGACAGCCAAGGCACAGGCCGGGTAATAGTGGGGCCTGCATCAGTCTGGTTTCCCAACACTTCAGCTGCCACGGGACAGGTGCTTAACATGGAGACGATTTGGGGCTTTGCCGGCTGCTGAACAGGTAGAGGAAGAGGAAGGGCGAAGAGAGGAGTGAAGGAGGAACTGCTGGGGATGATAGGAAGGAGGCCCGGCTCCACGGGTGACCGTCACTGCGGGCAGTTGTTACCATGACCCCCCAGGCGTGTTTTGGAATGTGCAGCTTGTTCTCACGGAATTGCGTGTTCTTGTTGGAGCGGCGGTGCTGACCCCAGCTGGGTGGCTTAAACAAGAGGGGTGTGTTGTCTCCCAGTTCTGTAGGCCTTACATTAACCGATTCCACTTACAATGACCCTATTTCCAAACGAGGTTGTTACCGAACTCAAGGCGTTTCCTGCTTGTGGTGTTCTATTTAAGAATAAGACCTAGCCCTGGCCAGGTGGCTCAAGTCGTTGAGCGTTCTCTTGTGCACTGGAAGGTCACGGGTTCCGCTGATACCGGTTTGGCTCAGTGGATAGAGCGTCGGCCTTTGGACTGAAAGGTCCCAGGTTTGATTCTGGTCAAGGGCATGTACATTGGTTGCGGGCACACCCCCAGTGTGCAAGAGGCAGCTGATCAATGTTCCTCTCTCATCGATGTTTCTAACTTTCTATCCCTCTCTCTTCCTCTCTGTAAAAAATCAACTATATATATATGTAAAAAAAAAAGAAAGGTCACGGGTTCAATTCCTGGTCAGGGCACATATCCAGGTTGCAGGTAACCTGGTCAGGGGTGCATAAGGGAGGCAACTGACCCTGATTTATTCATCTTCTATCTCTCTCTGAAACCAATACAAACATTAATAAAAAGAAAGAAAGAAAAGAAATAAGATCTAGTTGTCGGGTAGTTTTATCTATTCGCAGCAGGTAAAGGAGACAGGAGATTCAGAGGCAAATCTCCGTCCTCCCCCAGAGAGGCTTAGCCATTGCTTGTACTACTGTTTGGTTAGTTACATGTTGATTTCTTCTTTGCAGTTGGCTATGCTTATCAGGTTGAGTTCCTGTCAAGCTCATCCTATTTAGGGCTGTACCTACAAAATGCTGTGCTATATTTGAACATTTAGTCAGAAGAGCATTCAGTAAGAGCCAGCCCAGACCCTGGGACCCTTGTCCTATCTAACAAAGGTCATGTGCTGAGGTACTGAGGGTTAGGAATTCAGCATACTATTGTTTTTGAACGGGGGAGGGGGGAGGGTAGGAGGGGGACGCAATTCAACTGGTAACACCAACTGATGTCGATGATGCTTTAAAGCACTGATCATATTCCTCTTCTTCGAAGCTTTTCAAAGGTTCTCTGTTGCTCTCAAGGTAAATCCAAGCTCTCAGCACTGAAGGCCCACCAAAATGTGGTCCCTGCCGAAATCAGTTTGGCTCAGTGGATAGAGCGTCGGTCTGTGGACTCAAGGGTCCCAGGTTCGATTCCAGTCAAGGGCATGTACCTTGATTGCGGGCACATCCCTGGTAGGGGGTGTGCAGGAGGCAGCTGGTCGATGTTTCTCTCTCATCAATTTTTCTAGCTTTCTATCCCTCTTCTTTCCTCTCTGTGAAAAGTCAATAAAATATATTAAAACAGCCGAAACCGGTTTGGCTCAGTGATAGAGCATTGGTCTGCGGACTGAAAGGTCCTGGGTTCGATTCCGGTCAGAGGCATGTACCTTGGTTGCGGACACATTCCCGATAGGGGGTGTGCAAGAGGCGGCTGGTCACTGTTTCGCTCTCATTGACGTTTCTAGCTCTCTATCTCTCTTCCTTCCTCTCTGTAAAAATATCAGTAAAATATATTAAAAAAATATATATATATATTAAAACAAGACAAAACAAAAAAAGTGGTCCCTGCCACTTAACCCCTTCCTCTTTCAAAGCTCTTGCCCACATTGCTTATGGCGTCTCTCTGCTTAGACTGGATCCTTTAACGCTCTGCCCATGTGTCACTGAACATTCAGTTATCAGTGCTCCTCTCACACACCTGCCTCCTAGGGCCTAGCACAGGGTTTGACACAGCGCTCAATACATTCCTGGTGAGCTGAAACCAGTTTGGCTCAGTGGATAGAGCGTCAGCCTGCAGACTGAAAGGTCTCGGGTTCGATTCTGGTCAAGGGCATGTACCTTGGTTGTGGGCACATCCCCAGTAGGGGGTGTGCAAGAGGCAGCTGATCGATGATTCTTTCTCATTGATGTTTCTAACTCTCTATTCCTCTCTCTTCCTCTCTGTAAAATATTAATAAAATATATTTAAAAAAATAAATTTTTATTGAATGAATGTATGAAGACAATTATTTTCAAGCCTCTTTTTAAAAATTCAAAAAAATTATATATATATATATATATATATATATATATATATATATATATATTTATATTTAAATTCCAGGTACGCGTTAGCTTGGAATTACTCATATATAAAAGTCTTTCTGTGTTCCTGCCAATCTGGCTCCCGCTCCGCCCCCTGGTGGTGGGCCTGGGCCCGGCGGGGGAACGAAAGGACCATTTAAGGTGTTTCCGGAAACCGGGAGTTGGTGACTCAGCTCATTTACGCACCCACAATGCATTGCACACAGGCTATTTTCTACTTTAAAACACCTAGATTACCTTTCTTTCAACTTTTTCCCCCGCCAAACGTGCGACTGCTTTCCCAGAGTTGTTTGAACTTGGGGCGGGAGCCGTTCGCTCTTCTGTGGAAATAGTTACCATTGCTTTTCCAGGAGTTACAGTCACCTGAGGACTGCGCGCAGAGGGGCGGGGGGCATGCTCTGGTTTCTCTTCAGACCGCATAAATCTTTCGCCTTTTACTAAAGATTTCCGTGGAGAGGAACAATTCTGAGTTATTACTCAATTTTTTGAGGTCTTGCATCCGCAGGACTTATAATGGTGTAATAAAGTAAGACAAGTGTTTTTCCTTTTCTGGCTAGTTTCCTAGGGAGAAAGACTACTCTTTAATTTCTTAGTACTGGAGACAGTTTTCTTTCTCTCCTTGAGAATGTCTGTGTTCCTTTTAGTTTCGTAGTTTTGTTTTGGGATGTCTGTGTTTTTAGCGGCAGTCCCGTGCGGGGACCTTACAACTTGTGGGGAACAGGGCGCCACTGTTCCTCTTGCCCACGTGTCCCCAGAGGCGCCGGAACAAAGCAGGTTTGTGGGTTGGGGAAGCGGACCGTGGGTGTGTAGTGCTGCGAGGGACCCACGGTCTCGTGTTACGAACGACGTGCGTGGGAATGTGCGGCTTGTTTGAAATTGTGTGTTCTTGTTGGAGTGGCGATGCTGACCCCCGTAGAAGCTAAGGAAGGACCGGGGAACAAGGGAATCTTTTAAAAAAAATATATATTTTATTGATATTTTGCAAAGAGGAAGGGAGAGAGATAGCCAGAAACGTCAATGCGAGAGAAACATCGACCAGCTGCCTCTTGCACACCCCCTACGGGGGATGTGCCCGCAACCAATGTACAAGCCCTTGGCCGGAATCGAACCCGGGACCTTTCAGATAGCAGACCGACGCTCTATCACTGAGCCAAACCAACCTCAGCGGAACAAGGGAATCTTCATGTAATGCACACCTCAGTAAACACAGTGATCGTTTACATTTTCGTATTATACTTAAGGTTTAGTTTTTAAAGTTGCACTTCTTGTTTTGTTTTAACCCGTACGCGAGGGTATTTTCCCCATTGATTTATAGAGAGTGGAAGGGAAGAGAGAGAGGCAGAGAGACAAAGACACATCGATTGGTCGTCTCGCATACTCGCCCCAAGCGGGCAGCCCGGTGAACCTGGAACCCGCATCAAAGGTACACGCCCTAGACTAGGAATCGAACCCCGCCCATGCCCTAAGGACTGAGCACATCGGCAGGAGCTCATGTTTTTAATTAAACGATGGTTACCTTAGACTGGTGGTTTCCAGATTTTGGATTTTCCTATTATTAAAATTTCCAAAATATTTCTGGGGTGCAAAGTTATTTTAACCATTTTTCTACAAAAGAAAAGTCACTTCAAGACTACAAACAGTGCAGAATGACTTGAAATCAAAGGACAGGACACTTCTTTAAAATAGAAAATCCATTTAGCTTTATGGAAATATATATTTTGTAACCTTTCCTCCAGCCCAAATATAGGAAAACAGACTCAAAATCAGTTGAGGGGAAGGCTGAGCCGCCTTAGATGGACACTCTCAGGGCTGGTGATGCCCTCTTGTGGCGGCCTGGAGAATTACTGCCATCTGACTTGAACAATTGCTTTAGAGTACCTCCATTACTCATTCATGCATACCTGGTATTGAGCTCAATGTTTGGGACACACCAGTAAAGAAAAATATATAACTAAAAAGCCTCGCTGATTTGGTTCAGGCCTGGGGACTGAAGGGTCCCAAGTTCAATTCTGTCCAAGGGCATATGCCCGGGTTGTGGGCTAGATCCCCAGTGGGGGGAGAGCAAGAGGTAGCTGATCAATGATGTTTCTCTCTCCCTCTCCCTTCCTCTCTCTGAAAATAATAAAACATATTTTTAGCCCTCACTGGGTTAGCTCAGTAGATAGGGCATCAGACCTCGGACTGGAAGGTACTAGGTTAGATTCCAGTTGAGGGCATGTACCTTGGTTGTGGGCTCGATCCCCCAGTGAAGGGCGTGCAGGAGGCAGCTGATTGGTGTTTCTGTCTCATGAATGTTTCTAACTATTCCTCTCTGTAAAGAAAAAAAAAATCAATAAAAATATATTTAAAAAACAAATAAGAAAACCCCCATACATTTTAATATATATATATATATATATATATATATATATATATATTTGTTGATTTTTTACAGAGAGGAAGAGAGAGGGATAGAGAGTTAGAAACATCAGTGAGAGAGAGTTATCGACCAGCTGCCTCTTGCACACCCTCTACTGGGGATGTGCCCGCAACCAAGGTACATGCCCTTGACCGGAATCGAACCTGGGACCTTTCAGTCCGCAGGCTGATGCTCTATCCACTGAGCCAAACCGGTTTCGGCAAAAAAAACCCCATATTTTAAATAATACTTATACCTATATTATCTAATATCTGTATCTATGTATCTTATTTATCCTTGTCCTAGTGGAGCTTACATTCAGGTGGAGAGATAATAAATGGATAAATACTATGGAAAAATGGCCTGCTAAGGGGGCGGGGCCACGGTGTAGAGAGTGGCATAGTGTGGGTTGCAACTTAAAAAAGAGTAGCCCTGCCCTCACCGGGTTGGCTCAGTGGATAAAGCATTGGCCTGGGGACTAAAAGGTCCCAGGTTCGATTCCGGCCATGTACCTTGGTTGCTGGTACATTCCCAGTGGGGAATGGTGCAGGAGGCAGCTGATGGATGTTTCTCTCTCTCACTGATGTTTCTAACTATCAGTCTCCCTTCCTCTCTGTAAAAAAATAAATAAAATTAGATATATTACAAAAAAAAAAAAAAAAGAATAGCCCTCAGTCCTGGCCGGCAGCTTAGTTGGTTAGAGCATTGTCCCCATATGCCACGCTTGAGGTTTTTTTTAAAAAAATATATATTTAATTTATTTTTATTTTTATTTCTTAAGTATACTTTTAATTGAATTTTCACAGAGAGGAAAGGAGAGGAAAGGAGAGGGATAGAAACGTCGATGAGAGAGAATCATCGACCAGCTGCCTCTTACACAACCCCCACCGGGATGTGCCCGCAACCAATGTTCATGCCCTTGACGGGAATCCAACCCGGGACCTTTCAGTCCGCAGACCTACGCTCTATCACTGAGCCAAACCGGCCTAGGCGTGCTTGAGGGTTTGAACCCAGGTCAGGGCACATACAAGAATCAACCAATGGTGCAGAAGTAAATGGAACCACAAATCAGTGTTTCTCTCTCTCAAATCAATTTTTTAGAAAAGGAATAGGTAATACTACTAATAAAAAGGAACAGGTGGCTGTGTAAGTTGAAAAGGGATGAGGGACTTAGTCAGGCAGCTAGATATCGGGGCCGAGAGGGTCTGAGAACAGAACCGCTCTCTCTCCCTGTTCACCAGGCCCGAGGCATGGCTTGTGAAGAAACACACAGCGAGTGTGCCTGGAGCCTGCGGCGGGGCGAGAGAAGTAGGAGCCAGTTCAGAGGAAAGGGGAGATTAGATCCCCAAGGGCCCTGCTCTCATTGCATCTCCCTCCCCTTACACACACACACACACACACACACACACACACACACACACAACAGATAAACAGCAAGACTTTTATTGAGCTCTTCCCAGCCAGCAGCCCCCGGCCCCGCAGCCTCCGGCCCACCGCCAGGTGCGGCCTGGGCTCCGGGAGGCGGCCCCCGCCTTGGCCGTGGGGCCGGCCTGCCGGCCTCAGAGGCCCCGTCACTCCTTTTCCTCCGAGTCCTCCTGGATGCCGGCGATGTCCGACAGGTCCCGAGCCCAGAGGGGAAAGTGAGACCGCCCTCTGGTGAAGAAGTGGCCGTGCTGGAGCAGGGCTGGAGACAGGGGGGGGGGTGAGCCTGAGGCCGGGTGGGAGCCGCGGCCCCCGCGCCGGGCCCCCCACTCCCCCTCCCCCTCACCTTTGGAGACATTGACCTCGTTGGTGGCCAGGATGTCCACCTGGACGCTGTCTATCCTCATGTGCAGGTCCTCGGCGTTGCTCTGGGCACAGGGGAGGGAACGGGAGATGCAGGCGCAGCCCGAGGCGGTCCAGGGGGGCCGGCGGGGGCGGGGCGGGCGCGGAGGGGCCGGTGCGCCCGGGGAGGGAGCGGAGGGGGGTACCCCGGGGAGGACGGGGCGGGCGGCCGGGAGCACTCACGCGGAAGAGCTGGTAGAGCTTCTCCCCCATGGACTTCTTCACGTGCTCCACCACCACCGGGAAGACCTGCGCGAAGTACTGCGGGGCGGGCGGGGTGGGGGCAGCGGTGTGACTGCGGGTCCGCCCCCGCCCCCCCACCTCCCCTGTCCCCTCCCCTGTCCCCTGTCCCCTCTCCCCTGTCCCCTGTCCCCTCTCCCCTGTCCCCTCTCCCCTGTCCCCTCTCCCCTCTCCCCTGTCCCCTCTCCCCTGTCCCCTCTCCCCTCTCCCCTGTCCCCTCTCCCCTCTCCCCTGTCCCCTCTCCCCTCACCCCTCTCCCCTCTCCCCTCTCCCCTGTCCCCTCTCCCCTGTCCCCTGTCCCCTCTCCCCTGTCCCCTCCCCCCTCTCCCCTGTCCCCTCTCCCCTGTCCCCTCCCCCCTCTCCCCTGTCCCCTCTCCCCTGTCCCCTCTCCCCTCTCCCCTGTCCCCTCTCCCCTCTCCCCTCGCCCCTCTCCCCTCTCCCCTGTCCCCTCTCCCCTGTCCCCTGTCCCCTGTCCCCTCGCCCCTCTCCCCTCTCCCCTGTCCCCTCGTCCCTCTCCCCTCTCCCCTGTCCCCTCTCCCCTCTCCCCTGTCCCCTGTCCCCTCTCCCCTCGCCCCTCTCCCCTGTCCCCTCTCCCCTCTCCCCTGTCCCCTGTCCCCTCTCCCCTGTCCCCTCTCCCCTGTCCCCTGTCCCCTCTCCCCTCTCCCCTCACCCCTCTCCCCTGTCCCCTGTCCCCTGTCCCCTCTCCCCTGTCCCCTCTCCCCTCTCCCCTGTCCCCTGTCCCCTGTCCCCTCTCCCCTCACCCCTCTCCCCTCTCCCCTCTCCCCTGTCCCCTCTCCCCTGTCCCCTCTCCCCTGTCCCCTGTCCCCTCTCCCCTCACCCCTCTCCCCTCTCCCCTCTCCCCTGTCCCCTCTCCCCTCTCCCCTGTCCCCTCGCCCCTCTCCCCTGTCCCCTCTCCCCTCTCCCCTCTCCCCTCACCCCTCTCCCCTCTCCCCTCTCCCCTGTCCCCTCTCCCCTGTCCCCTCTCCCCTGTCCCCTGTCCCCTCTCCCCTCACCCCTCTCCCCTGTCCCCTCTCCCCTCTCCCCTCTCCCCTGTCCCCTCTCCCCTCTCCCCTCTCCCCTCTCCCCTCTCCCCTGTCCCCTCTCCCCTGTCCCCTCTCCCCTCTCCCCTCTCCCCTCTCCCCTCTCCCCTGTCCCCTCTCCCCTCTCCCCTGTCCCCTCTCCCCTCTCCCCTCTCCCCTCTCCCCTGTCCCCTCTCCCCTCTCCCCTCTCCCCTCTCCCCTCTCCCCTCTCCCCTGTCCCCTCTCCCCTCTCCCCTCTCCCCTCTCCCCTCTCCCCTCTCCCCTGTCCCCTGTCCCCTGTCCCCTGTCCCCTGTCCCCTCTCCCCTCTCCCCTGTCCCCTCCCCCCTCTCCCCTGTCCCCTCTCCCCTCTCCCCTCTCCCCTGTCCCCTCTCCCCTCTCCCCTCTCCCCTGTCCCCTGTCCCCTCTCCCCTCTCCCCTGTCCCCTGTCCCCTCTCCCCTGTCCCCTCTCCCCTCTCCCCTCTCCCCTGTCCCCTGTCCCCTCTCCCCTCTCCCCTGTCCCCTCTCCCCTCTCCCCTGTCCCCTCTCCCCTCTCCCCTGTCCCCTCTCCCCTGTCCCCTCTCCCCTGTCCCCTCTCCCCTCTCCCCTCTCCCCTGTCCCCTCTCCCCTCTCCCCTCTCCCCTGTCCCCTCTCCCCTGTCCCCTCTCCCCTCTCCCCTGTCCCCTCTCCCCTCTCCCCTCTCCCCTCTCCCCTCTCCCCTGTCCCCTCGTCCCTCTCCCCTGTCCCCTGTCCCCTCGTCCCTCTCCCCTGTCCCCTCTCCCCTGTCCCCTGTCCCCTCTCCCCTGTCCCCTGTCCCCTGTCCCCTCTCCCCTCTCCCCTCTCCCCTCTCCCCTCTCCCCTCTCCCCTCTCCCCTGTCCCCTCTCCCCTCTCCCCTCTCCCCTCTCCCCTCTCCCCTGTCCCCTCGTCCCTCTCCCCTGTCCCCTCTCCCCTGTCCCCTCTCCCCTGTCCCCTCTCCCCTGTCCCCTCTCCCCTCTCCCCTGTCCCCTCTCCCCTCTCCCCTCTCCCCTGTCCCCTCTCCCCTCTCCCCTCTCCCCTGTCCCCTGTCCCCTGTCCCCTGTCCCCTGTCCCCTCTCCCCTGTCCCCTCTCCCCTCTCCCCTCTCCCCTCTCCCCTCGCCCCTGTCCCCTCTCCCCTGTCCCCGCACCTCCAGCGTGAGGCTGGCCTGCCGCTGGCTGTTGCTGTGGTCCGCGTTGCCCATGGCGGCCATCAGGCTGTGCACCACGCGCAGGCCCAGCATCTCCTCGGCCAGGGTGATGTTGTCGCGCGCCAGGATCCTGGGCGGGGCGGGGGGGGGTTCGGGTTGGGGCGACCTCCGGGGGCTCCCCCGCTGCCCCCCGGCCGGCCCGGCCCGGCCCGGCCCGTACCCGATGGCCTTGGCGGCGGCGGCCTGCTGCAGGAACTCGGGCAGGCGGCCCGCGGGCTGGTGGGACGGGCTCAGCTGGAAGACCGGGGTGTCTAGGGGCGGGCGGGCGGCGGTGAGGCAGGCCCTGCCCTCGCGGGGTGCCCCCCCCAACCCCCCCCCCCCAGGCCCAGCGAGCCCTCCCTACCGCTCGGGATCTTGGGCTGCTGGTCGCGGACCTCCCCCGGGGCGGACGGGATCAGCAGGTCCACCAGGCCGCGGAGCAGCGCCTCGCACACGTCGTCGTAGTTGACCAGGTCCTTGATCAGCTGGATGGCTGGGGGGGGCGGGGGCGATGCGGGAGCCTGCCTCCCACCCCGCCCTCCCCCCCCAGCAAGGAAGCAGAGAGCCCCCTGAGCCAGCCGAGCTGCTTGCTGTTACCTCTGAAGTATGGCAGCCACCAGACTTGGGTCAAAACTGCTGTTTGAATTTTATTTTATTTATTTTTTTAAATATATATTTTATTGATATTTTTACAGAGAGGAAGGGAGAGAGATAGAGAGCTAGAAACGTCGATGAGAGAGAAACACCGACCAGCTGCCTCTTGCAAACCCCCTACCAGGGATGTGCCCGCAATCAAGGTACATGCCCTTGACCAGAATCGAACCCGGGACCCCTCAGTCTGCAGACCGAGTCTCTACCACTGAGCCAAACCGGTATCGGCGTGCTGTTGGAATTTTAAACCATTAGGGTAGTTGCCTCATTTCCTCTCATGTAAAACGGGGTTCACAGTCACAGGGTTTATGGCGAAGCAAATCTCACTGCCCTCAGCACAGAACCAAGGCAACTCCGGTTTCTGATGGACCCTCATTGAGCCCTTCTCTGCCTTGGCTCTGTGCCGAGGGCAGCGAGATTCGCTTTGCCATAGCCCTGTGACTGTGAACCCCGTTTTACATGAGAGGAAATGAGGCTCAGAGAGGTAAAGCATGTTGCCTAAGGTACCTCAGCTAGGGAGTGGTGGGAGCAGAAGGAAGGAGGGATTTGGTCGGGAGGGAGGAGGCAATTAGAATTTATTGAAGGAGCCTAAACTGGTTTGGCTCAGTGGATGGAGCCTCAGTCTGCGGACTGAAAGGTCCCAGGTTCGATTCCAGCCAAGGGCATGTACCTTGGTTGTGGGCACATCCCCAGTAGGGGGTGTGTAAGAGGCAGCTGATCGATGATTCTCTCTCATCGATGTTTCTAATTCTCTATCCCTCTCTCTCTTCTCTGTAGTGATTACAATGGGACATTGGGATCCGCGGGCCTCTTAAGGCAGGGCTGATGGGAAGCCATTGCTGTTTGCTCTGCCCTGAGACTCTGCCCCATCCAAGCTGTGTGCAGAGGCTTTTGCATATGAATGGCCTGGTCCTTGGTAATCTAAACTTACTGCTGAAACCGGTTTGGCTCAGTGGATAGAGTGTTGGCCTGGTCAAGGGCATGTACCTTGGTTTAGGGCATATCCCCAGTAGGGCGTGTGTAGGAGGCAGCTGGTCGATGACTCTCTCTCATTGATGTTTCTAACTCTCTATCTCTCTCCCTTCCTCTCTGTTAAAAAAATCAATAAAATATATATATTTTTATTTATTTTACTTTTTAAAATATATTTTTATTCATATTTAAAATATATATATTTTAAAAAGAAATCTAAACTTACCTAAACCTAACAAACTGCAGCTGAGTGAGTGAGACCCAGAACATCCAAAAGAAGGCCCAAGGCCCCACAGCAGCTTGCATTGCTTCACAGCTGGGCCTCATCTGGGCACCTCTAAACCCCAAAGAAGAGAAATCTGCAGATCTCTCTGTAGCTCCTGCTGGGTGGCCTCAGGCAGGGACTAAATTAGCACCTCCTTGGAGATCCAAGAGCCAATGTACCCAGGGGTCAGAGTAGGACCATCCAGATTACAACTCCTCAGATCCATAAGGGACACACTCAGGGGGAAGACTCAGTGAGCATCAAAGCCCCACTGAAGGAAGTCTTTCCTCATAAGGGTGTCTCCAGCACAGAAGTTCTCCCATCATAGACACAGATGATCCTCACAGCCAACTGGCCTGGAGGTCAATTCCTCCAGTGATGCCAATAACAATCAAGGTTTAACTACTACAAGACTGTGCACACAGCCCACAAAGGGGTCCACTAAGAGTGTCCACCACAGGTAACTGGGGAGGCTGAGCCATTGGGCCCTATAGGACACTTAGCACACAAAGCCACTCTATCAACTCAGGGAATCAGCCAAATGTGGAGACAAAGAAACAGGTCACACACACACACACACACACACACACACACAAAAAAAATTAAAACAATGAAGGAAAGCAAACTACTGGATATAGAGTCAAAACCACAGTTATAAGGCTTTTCAAGATTTTTCTAGAAAAGGCCAATAAATTTAGTGAGACCCTCAAGAATATGAAAAAGGACCAACTAGAAATTAAGCATATACTGACTGAAATAAAAAAAAATAATATATAGAGATCCAGCAGTAGACAAGAGGATCATAAGAATAAAGTCAAAGATTTGAAATACAAAGAAGCAAAAATCACCCAACTGGAAAAGCAAAAAGAATAAAAAAAATATGAAGATAGTATAAGGAGCTTCTGGGACAACTTCAAGTGTACCAACATCGGAATTATGGGAGTGCCAGAAGAAGACAGAGAGCAAGATACTAAAAACCTATTTGAAGAAATAATGACCAAAAAGTTCCTCCACCTGGTGAAAGAAAAAGACCTACAAGACCAGGAAGCACACAGAACCCCAAACAAAAGGAATCCAAAGAAGACCACACCAAGATACATCATAATTAAAATGCCAAGAGCAAAAGACAAAGAGAGAATATTAAAAGCAGCAAGAGAAAAACAGTTAATTACCTACAAGGGAGCACCCAAAGGTTTGTCAGCTGATTTCTCAACAGAAACTATGCAGGCCAGAAGGGAGTGGCAAGAAATAGTCAAAGTGATGAATACCAAGAATCTACAACCAAGATTACTCTACCCAGCAAAGCTGTCATTCAGAATTGAAGGTCAGACAAAGAGCTTCACAGATAAGAAAAAGCTAAAGGAGTTCATCATTGCCAAACCAGTATTATATGAAATACTGAAAGGTATTCTCTAAGAAGAGGAAGAAGAAGAAAAAGGTAAAGATAAAAATTATGAACAACAAATACATATCTATCAACAAGTCAGTCTAAAAATCAAGTGACTAAAAAATCTGATGAACAGCTGAAACCGGTTTGGCTCAGTGGATAGAGCGTCGGTCTTCGGACTGAAAGATCCTGGGTTTGATTCCAATCAAGGGCATGTACATTGGTTGTGGGCACATCCCCAGTGGGGAGTGTGCAAGAGGCAGCTGGTCGATGTTTCTCTCTCATTGATGTTTCTAGCTCTCTGTCCCTCTACCTTCCTCTCTGTGAAAAATCAATAAATTTAAAAAAATCTGATGAACAGAATAAACTAGTGAATATAATAGAATCAGGGGCATAGAAAGGGAGTGGACTGACAATCCTCAGGGGGGAAAGGGATGTAGGGGGTGTGGGAAGAGGCTGGATAGAAATCATACACCTATGGTTGAGGACAGTGTGTGTAGGGGGGAGTGTAAGGGTATGGGGTGGGGTAGGAACCGGATGGAGGAGAGCTATTGGGGGGGGGGAGGGAAGAGGAACAACTGTAATAATCTGAACAATAAAGATTTAATAAAAAGAAGAATTGAAGTATTTGGTATTCATAAATAAAAATTTAGCACATGAGCTGAAACTGGTTTGGCTCAGTGGATAGAGCGTTGGCCTGCGGACTGAAAGGTCCCAGGTTCGATTCCGGTCAAGGGCATATACCTTGGTTGCGGGCACATCCTCAGCAGGGGGTGTGCAGGAGGCAGCTGATCGATGATTCTCTCTTGTCCATGTTTCTAGCTCTCTATCCCTCTCCCTTCCTCTCTGTAAAAAAAATCAATAAAATATATTTTAAAAAATTTAGCACATGGAAAAAAAAAAGAGGAAGGGAGAGAAAGATTAGTAACAGTGAGAGAGAAAAATATTGATCAGTTGCCTCCCATATCCACCCTGACAGGATTGATCCACAACCTAGGCCTGTGCCTTAACCTGGAAATGAACCCACAGCCTTTTGGTGTACAGGAGGATGTTCCAACCAACCGAGCCGCCCAGCCAGGGCTAATTTGGTTTGGTTCTAATTTGGAGTCACAGAGCCAGCAACACTGTGGAGGGAACGGGACCCGCACACCACGCCCCCCTGCCAACCCCAAACACTCTCCCACCTGCACAGTGACGCGCCTGGGACCCTCTGGCTGCTCGGCAGCCCCTGCCTGTGCTGGCCGGTGTCGGAAACCCCCACGTCTTTCTCACCTGCTCTTTGTTTCGGAATGAGTGCAGCTTGGGTTTTAGATCTGAGTGGTTGGCTCCGCACACCCAGCACCCTGGGCCTTGTCAGCTGCAGGTCCTCTCTGGGCAGCAGTTGGGCTCATCCCAGGCTCAGGCTGGTGGCGCCTAAGTGTGAGGACGGGGCAGGAGGGCGCCTGCCTGAGCCCCGGAGAGCGCTCCCTGCAGCTGGACACGGCTCCTGAACATCCGGCGGAGAGGTGAACGATGGGGGTCTTTTATGACGTTTCCCTGACCACAAACGGCATTCTCTGCCCACGTAGGACCCAGGACTCCAGGAGACAAATGTCCGGTTCTGCCTGTTCACTTTACACTAAATGCCTGATCCTTCATTGATTGTGTGTCTGCAGCACTTAGAACTCCTCAGAAAAAAGATTTCTTCACCAAATCGTTTTTGATTGAGTTAAAATTCACACCTGTCACTATTTACACCCAAAGCAAAAGTGCTTGTTCCTGCCCAAACATCTCCAAGAGAACCGCAGCCAGTCACAACTCTCTGCCCTGCGGCAGTTACTCAGCACAGCAGGCTCATGCAGAAACAAAGGACAACAAGAGACTCAATTAGTACCTGTGGTTCTAATGACACCCCTGTCCTACGTTGTAGTGTTGTAGTCGTAGTCGAAGCAGTCACTGATTGGTAATTGGTCAGGAAAATGCTGGACACAGGTTTAGTCATTGGTGCATTAATTTACCCAACAAATACGTATTGGAGCATTTACTCTGTGTTGGACCGCTGTGCTAGAGCAACGAGGAGGACTAAGGTGCAATCCCTGCCTTCAGGGGTGACACATCCAATGGGATACCAGTAAGGAAACGGGTATTTATGATGTTATTATAAGAGCTGTGCGCCAAAACCGGTTTGGCTCAGTGGATAGAGCATCGGTCTGCGGACTGAAAGGTCCTGGGTTCGATTCCGGTCAAGGGCATGTACCTTGGTTGTGGGCACATCCCCAGTGGGGGGTGTGCAAGAGGCGGCTGATCGAAGTTTCTCTCTCATTGATGTTTCTAGCTTTCTATCCCTCTCTCTTCCTCTCTGTAAAAACTCAATAAAATATATTTTTTTAAAAAACCCACCAAAACACACACACACACACACAAATGAAGAACTATGGGGCTGAAACCGGTTTGGCTCAGTGGATGGAGTGTTGGTCTTCGGACTGAAGGGTCCCAGGTTCGATTCCAGTCAAGGGCATGCACCTTGGTTGCGGGCACATCCCCAGTGGAGTGTGAGCAGGAGGCAGCTGATCGATGTCTCTCTCATCAATGTTTCTAACTTTATCCTTCTCTCCCTTCCTCTCTGTAAAAAAATCAATAAAAAATATATTTTTAAAAAAGCTATGGGGACACGAAGGAAGCCAGGTTGGTGTCAGAGCATGCTGAGGGGGTGGGGGTTAGAGAATCAGACTTCTTTGGAGAAGGTGATAGGTGAGCTGACAAAGCTATAGGGAGCAGGAGGGGACTGGGATGAAGAATGTGGCAGGGCTCATGCTACAAAGTGCATGCCACCCTGTGGCCAGGCAAGCAGGGAGGCCTGGCTGGGACCCAGGGTGCTGGTGAGAGCTAAGCTTGACGGGGTAGGCCAGCCCCAGCTACTGAGGGTTTTGCAGGTGCCAACCACCCTGCAGAGCAGGCGTTTTCTCATCTTTCAGTTCAGACAAAACCAAGACTCAAACAGACTAAGCCCATGGTCAAACAGTTAATAAGTAGTAGAATGACTTTGTCAGATTCCAAAGCTCATATTCTTTAAAATATATATATATATATTTTTAATGATTTCAAATAGGAAGGGAGAGGGAGAGAGAGATAGAAACATCAGTGATGAGAGAAAATCATTGATCAGCCACCTCCTGCACGCCCCCTACTGGGGATCGAGCCTGCAACCAGGCATATGCCCTTGATTGGTATGGAACCCGGGACTCTTCAGTCTGCAGGCCAACACTATCCACTGAGCAAAACCGGCCGGCTGGGGCCCAAGCTCATATCTGTCACCATTGAACTCTGGTAGAGAACCAGGAAAATAGACCGTGTGTGGGCACCATACTGGAGAGATGGTGTTTGGTTTAGAGGTGAGAAATAGAAAGACCTGAATTACTGGTAAAGGAGGAGACAGAATGGAGAAAAGGAGACACATCTGAATCACATTCAGGAGTTAGAGTTGACTGGTCTGGCTGGAAGTTGGCTAAAGATGGGACGAAGCTGAAACCGAAACCGGTTTGGCTTAGTGGTAGAGCGTCGGTCTGCGGACTGAAAGGTCCCAGGTTCGATTCCGGTCAAGGGCATGTACCTTGGTTGCGGGCACATCCCCAGTAGGGGGTGTGCAGGAGGTAATTGGTCGATGTTTCTCTCTCATCGATGTTTCTAACTCTTTATCTCTCTTCTTTCCTCTCTGTAAAAAAATCAATAAAATATATTTTAAAAAAAAGATGGGACGAAGAAAGAGACGACGACTGCCCACATCTGGGCGCTTTTCACTGAGGTTGGGGCCGTGGAAAGTGAAAGGTTTGGAGCTAGAATACCAGGAGTCCAATTCTGAACATGGTTAGTGGCATCCAAGGGGGGAGGTGTGGGAGGCAAATGGAAATACGGGTCTGGAGCTCAGGGGAGAGGGCTGGGCCCGAGAGAGGTCACTCAGCCACTCTGCTCGTCACCCCTAAAACGGGAACAGTAGCGCCCACCTCATCTGAGGATTAAATGAGGAATGAGACAGAGCAGTACTTGGCATTTAGTAAATCCTTTATAAATATTTTTTTAAATTGATTTTTTTACAGAGAGGAAGAGAGAGGGAGGGATAGAGAGTTAGAAACATCGATGAGAGAGAATCATCGATCAGCTGCCTCCTGCACAACCCCCACTGGGGATGTGCCCACAACCAAGGTACTTGCCCATGACCAGAATCGAACCTGGGACCTTTCAGTCCACAGGCTGACGCTCTGTCCACTGAGCCAAACCGGTTTCGGCAGTAAATCCTTTATACATGTTACCCATTACTGTTTCTGTCATTATAAGTGATAGTTAAAACCATGCAGTGGATTAGGTCCCACAGGAAGAAAAGAAAGAGGAGAGGACCTGGGGTTGAATCCTGAGAAGAAAAGAAAGTGGTGGAGGACTGGGCATGCGCAAAGAGACTGAGAAGCAGCTTCCAGGAAGGGGGGAGGGAACCAGCAGAGTTGGGTCTGGGAAGGAAGAGGAGAGTCTTCAGGACAGTGGCTGGATCAGGGGGGTGGAGCTGTGAGAGATTATGCCCAGTGAGGCCGAGAGCAGCTCGGCAGGGCCCATGCTCATTCATTCGAGTATCATCTGAGTCGGTGTCAGCCTCACCAGTGCTGCTGGGAGCAGCAGTGAGCCGCACAGGAGTAAGGAGTGGGCCACTGACACTCAGTGGAAGCTTTAGTGCAAGAGGAAAGATTCTTCCCATCCAAAGAGGAACTGTGGAAGCCACGGCCTGGCAGACTGGGAGAAAGCCTGGTGAGGCAATCACCTGTCGGACAGAGGAAGAAACCCAGGGAGTCACAGTAGAAGAGGGACAGAGCTGCAGAAGGGGCCTTGGAAATGGGACTGCATCTGGGAACCGTGGCTCTGTCAAGTCAAGTCAAGTCACAGATGAGGTTTATTTCGCAATTCTTTGCTAGCCTTGGAAAACCAGGGTCCGGTTCTTTCTCTTCGCTTCCAAACAAGGCCGCCACCTGCTGGCCACAGGTGAGAAGTGCGCAGGTTTGCCTCCTTTTCCAGCAGGATCCGTGCTTGGCAAGTTGTGATGTTGTGCGGAAGAAGCCTGTGTCAGGCATTTTCCCGACAACTCTGGGAGGCTGTATAATGAAACTTATAAATGCTAAATAAAGTGTAGTTGAGGCCCTGGCTGGATAGCTCAGTGGATTAGAGTGTCATAAGCCAAGGTTTGTAGGATGTTTCTCTCTCTCTCCTTCCTCTCTCTCAAATCAATAAATGGTTGCAGTTGAAGTGCTCATATAATTTGGGCATGCTGTAGCATTGATGGCTCAGTGGTAGAATTCTCATGTAATTTTAGGGAAATAACATATTCTTAGAAAATATGCGGCAGATTTTTTTCAGCAGTTTTTTTTTTAAAAATATACGTTTTATTGATTCTTTTACAGAGAGGAAGAGAGGGGGATAGAGAGCTAGAAACATTGATGAGAGAGAAACATCAATCAGCTCCTACCGGGGATGTGCCCGCAATCACGGTACATGCTCTTGACTGGAATCGAACCTGGGACCCTCGAGTCTGCAGGCCGACGCTCTACCACTGAGCCAAACCCATTAGGGCTCAGCAGTTTTTATCAGATGGTATGTTGGTTTTATTTTATTTTATTTTTAAAATATATTTTATTGATATTTTACAGAGAGGAAGGGAGAGAGATAGCTAGAAACGTCAATGAGAGAGAAACATCGACCAGCTGCCTCTTGCATACCCCCTACCGGGGATGTGCCCGCAACCAATGTACATGCCCTTGACCGGAATCGAACCTGGGACCCTTCAGTCCGCAGACCGACGCTCTACCACTGAGCCAAACCGGTCTCGGCAATGGTGGTATGTTGGTTTTAAAATATGCTCCTGCCTGGCCGGCATGGCTCATTGATTGGTTAAGTATCAACCTTTGACCAGGAGGTCACAGTTGGATTCCTGGTTCAGGGTACAGGCCTGGGTTTTCGGGCTCATTCCCCAGTGAGGGGCATGCAGGAGGCATCTTTCTCATCACTGAAGTTTCTATCTCTCTCCCCCTCTCCTTTCCTCTATGAAATCAATAAAAATAGTTTTTAAAAGCCTGACTAGACTGGCTCAGTGATTGAGCTTCGATCCATGGACCAGGAAGTCATGGTTCAATTTCCAGTCAGAGCATATGTTAGGGTTTCGGACTTGATCCCTAGTAGGGGGTGTGCAGGAGGCAGCCCATCAATGATTCTCTGTCATCATTGATGTTTCTGTCTCTTTCCCTCTCCCTTCCTCTCTCTAAAATTAAAAACCCCCCAACATATTAAAATATATTAAAAAAATAAAAACAAATAAATATACTTCACGAAGTTTTTAGCATGTTTTCTTTCAAGAGCTGGAGCCCAATTCTCATCCCCTTGAGTGGGAGCTGGACTTAGTGACTGGCGTCTAGTGACCAGAGGAAAACTGAAGCGACAGGTGCAGCTCCTGAGATCAGACTGTAAACAGCACTGGGGCTTCCTCTGCTCCGTCTTGGGCCTCTTGCTCTGGGAGAAGCCCGCTGCCATGTTGTGAGGACTCTCAAGCAGCCCGCAGAGAGGTCCACGAGGTGAAGAACCGAGGTTTCTGGGCAACAACCGCACTAACTGGCCCGGCGTGGGAGCGAGCCACACCGATGCCTCCGGAGATCACAGCCCCAGCTGAGCTCTTGGCTGCAACCTCCTAAGCCAGAACCTCTCGGCTAAGCTGCTCCCGGATTCCTGACCCACAAAAGCTATGTGAGATAATAAATGTTTATCTTTTTTGGCCACTAAGTTTTGGCGTAATTTGTTATATAGCAATAGATGACAAATACAGATGACCAATTTAACAGCTTTTGTAGATTTCTGCAAAGCCTGAATATAAGGGCTTTCATTTTGTCTTCATAGCAGGTTTTTAAGGAATCTTCATTTGCCTCTGCCCACGCCCTGTGCAGCTGCAGGACCGGGGAGCGGGGGCAGGGAGCGGAACCTGGTGACTGAATTTGCGGGAAGTCACCATACTACGCGGCCTAGACTGCCCATACTTGAGAAGAGGGGCTGGGAGGGTGGGCAGAGAAAGGGAGACAGGGCTACAGAAGGGACAAAAAGGGGTACTGGGGGGCAGAGAGAGTCTGAAATCCCTGAGAAACCTGAAGTTTTGGCTTCTCCCAGTTCTCTTAGGCCCTACCAACACAACCGATAGGAATTGCTATAAACTTTACACATATTTAAAGGAAACATGTTTTTTTCAGTAAATTGGTAGTTTGGTGAATTGGACATTCAGCAAATTGCTCATTTGGCCAATTGACTTTTGGTAAACAGACAAATTTGGCAAATTAACTTACTAGTATAATGACTGGTCTGCTTCTGATGAAATAAAATAATAATTTTTATGTTCCTAAGATAACAATTTATTTGTAAAAGATATTAATATATTTACATACACACATATATTGTCTCATCTCCCCAACAGAATTCATTAGTTTGTCCTTCCAAAAAACTATGACTTTGAAGTGTCTCTTCTCTTCGGTGGCTTTAGCCAACCTGTCATGATTAAGTCCCTGCGTGCCACTAATTCCTGGAAGAGCAGGCCTCCCCGGGAGGAAACTGCCATTTTTCACGTCACGGCGATTATAAATGGAGATGAATTCCAGGCAGGCCCACTTTGGAGAAGTCCTCCCTTAAGTTTTGGCTCGCTTAGGGTAAGTGGGCTCATCATTGAAAGAAATTCTAAAATCTTAAGCATCTGCAAACAAAACACTCCTCAGGAATCAGTGGATGAAGACGTTAGCACTCTCTCCCCGGTTTTTTCTCCTTCAGAGTGAGGATTGGACAGGAATGGTCGGAATCTCTTGCAGGGGGATGAGAAGCCACTGCCCGGTGCACAGATTTCCTTCTCCACTCTATTTTTTAATTAACAAAACATATTTTTTGTTATTCCTCACTTGAGGATATTTTCCCCATTGATTTAAAAATATTTTTATTGATTTCAGAGAGAGGAAGGGAGAAGAGAGAGATAGAAACATCAATGGTGAGAGAGAATCACCCATTGATTTTTTTTCTTTGTCCTTTTTCTTTCTTTCTTTTTTTTTTTTAAACCCATTGATTTTTGGAGAGAGTAGAAGGAAGCAGGGAGGAAGAGGGAGAGACAGACAGACACACACACACACACACACACACAACGATGTGAGAAACATTGATTGGTTGCCTCCCGCATGTGTCCTGACTGGGGTTGGGGATCAAACCTGCAACCCAGGTACGTGCCCTTGACCAGGAATAGAACCTGCATCCCTTCAGTGCATAGGCTGAGACTCTAACCACTGAGACACACCGGCCACGGCTCCTCCAGTCTTTTTTAAGAACCTGAAAGGGCAGGGTGTTCCAGAACCTGTAACACAGAGCTCCCTAACCACCTTCCTCCAGGGGCTCGGGGACAGGTGTGAGGGAAGGTAATTTTAAGAAACCCAGTTGAAGTATGCTGACCCAACAGTCTGGTAGAAAATAGGAGAAACTAGCAGAAATGGCAAACCAGCGGGCTGGCCGAGATCTGGAAGTGGCATTACAGGAGAGAAGAGAGTGGAGATGCTATTAACCAATGGGCCAGAAGTAGCTGAGAGGTGGAGCGGGGGAGGAAACGGAGGGGAAGTTGGGGTCAAGGAGAGGTAGGCATCCTCAAACACTGCATTTTACCTTTTTTGGAGAACATGTCTGAAATCTCTTTAATCCACAGATCACCAAGGAGACTGCTGTTAAGGTGGGAGATACAGAGCACATTTGCCCGTCAGTGGAGCTGGTGCTCAGAAGAACTGGGAGTGGGAACAGCGGGGAGCAATCTGAGGGAAGGGGCAGGAGAAGAGGTGATGGAGCTGCCACGTGACGGGAGGGAGCAGAGAATGCGGGTCAGGCCGGCTGGCAGATTTGGGGGTGGGAAGGTGGGGTTCTCCACAAAGCAGGAGGTGAGGCTGTTGTCTGGCTTCTCCGCCACTGACACACACACGGCCCCTCAGCCGCTCCTGGTCCCGTTTTCACCGGATTCTGCCGGAGAATCCTGCTTTCCCGCAGCTTTCCCCCGGGGAATGGTGTCACCCCCACTTCCGCCTCACACAGCACGGGAGGCAGAGCGCACATCCTCCCTTCTCTCCTCCCAAAACATTAATTTTTCTCCTCAACACAAAGAAAACTCAAAACGCAAGTACTTGGCATAGGACTTGGCACAGCACAGATGTTCAATCAATATTAAAAAAAAAACCGAACTGACGAAACTGGTTTGGCTCAGTGGATAGAGCGTCGGTCTGGGGACTGAAAGGTCCTGGGTTCGATTCCGGTCAAGGGCATGTACCTTGGCTGTGGGCACATCCCCAGTAGGGGGTGTGCAAGAGGCAGCTGATCGATGATTCTCTCTCATCGATGTTTCTAACTCTCTATCCCTCTCTCTTCCTCTCTATACGAAATCAATAAAATATATTAAAAAAAAAACACACAAACAAACTAGCAGATAAAGACATTCTGGTGCTAACATCTGCTCAGGGGAATGAGGAGGCTGGTTCCAGTCACTCTGTGAGCTCAGCTGGGGAATGCCCCGAATGGACTTCTGCCAGGCTCACTGTGGAAATGTGTGCGGACTCATGCTCTGAGCTGACCACTTACCGCTCAACAGATCATCCTGCCTGACTCTGATGAAATAAATAGTGTCTTTGAGTGCAAACAAACTAACTAACTAACCCCGCCCTTTTATGGTCAGTCCATTCAGCTATGCCACCCGCTCCTCTTGGTCACAGGCTTCTCTGTCCTGACTGTTGCCACAGCCCTGGGGGGAAAGGGAAGCTTCACCTTGGTCTTGCAATTTGGCGTCTTCAACTCAAGAGACAGTCATGTCTGGCCCCCTCCGCTCACCACTGTTAGGACCACATCGCAGACCTGTCAGAGCCCCCCTGCCCCGCCTTTGGAGGAGTGAGAAGAGCGCAGTGCAGTATTCCCTCCCTCCACCTGCACTGCATCAACCAGGTGAAACTGCTCCCTCTAGTGGAAAATCATTCCATCTGCATTCTCTATATTCCAAGTTACATGAAGACTATTTTTGAAGGGCCTGGTGAATAAAAAAATCATTTATTCAGCAGACATTTCTTGGGCATGTGTTATAAGTTGGGCATTTAAAAATATATTTTATTAATTTTTTACAGAGAGGAAGGGAGAAGGATAGAGAGTTAGAAACGTCGATGAGAGAGAATCATCGATTAGCTGCCTCCTGCACATTCCCCACTGGGGATGTGCCCATAACCAAGGTACTTGCCCTTCACCGGAATCGAACCCGGGACCCTTCAGTCCGCAGGCCGATGCTCTATCCACTGAGCCAAACTGGTTTGGGCTGATTAAGCTTTCTAACATTTAGCTGCCAGGTCACTCCCTTGGTCCAGTGCCAGCGACAACCTTCTGACCTTTACTGCGGTGCCTCTACCACTCCACCCCCCTCAACTCGCAACTGGTAATCAATTTCAACACAGCATTATTTCTCAACACACAGGCCCATGTACCCACACACACCTGCAGGGGTCAAACAAGCACAAAATTGACAGTGCTGCTGAAGGAAAAACACCCTGACATTCATTCAACATTGCCTCCAGAAAATGATTGATATTGAACGTAAGCCTCAGACCTTTGTTGATCTTCCTGAGAATCTCACTTGCACACTTGAACTTGAGAACCTGCCTGCTCCTCTGCCCCTCTGGGGCTCAGCTGATCATTCTGGACACAGGAGTCCCGATATGCACGATCCCCAGAACTTCCCTCGTTGTCCTGGCCTCCTGGGGCCTGCCCATTCCCCCTTGCATCTCATTCTCCACACCCAGGCAGTCTGCCTTGTCCATTCTCTCTCTGGGGCCCTGTATTCAGCTAGGTCAGTGCGTTCCCCTTTTGTTGTGTGGACAATCCAAAAGCTTCCCCACTGGCCTCCAGCCTCAAGTCTCCCTGTGGCTCTGGCCACCTAGCAGACCACACCCAGGCCTTGTTCCTGAGACACTGCTCTCCCTTGCCACCCACCTGTTCATGACCCGCTTTTCAATGGCTCCATGCTGCCAACCGGAAAGAGTGCCACTCCCCCGTCTGGCACTCAGGGTGCTCTGTAATCTGGTCCCAGCCCACCTTTCTAGTCTTCCTAGACCTCGGCCTCTACCAAGCCTCCACCTAATGGCCTACCTGTCATTCCCCGCATACGCCCTGCTTTTCCCAATGTCTAGGCCTTCATTTATACCATTCCACTTTCTAGAATGCCCTCCTCTGTTCTTGTCTACTTTCCTAGATCCTTCCCATGCTCCAAGACTCAGCTCAGACGCCACTTTCTCTTGAACCCTCCAGTTGAAAACAGAATCTCCCTTTTCTGAACCACTACAGCCATTGTCGGCAAACTGCTGCTCGAGAGCCACATGCGGCTCTTTGGCCCCTTGAGTGTGGCTCTTCCACAAAATACCACGGCCTGGGCGAGTCTATTTTGAAGAAGTGGTGTTAGAAGAAGTTTAAGTTTAAAAAATGTGGCTCTCAAAAGAAACTTCAATCATTGTACTGCTGATATTTGGTTCTGTGGACTAATGAGTTTGCCGACCACTGCATTACAGGAACAGGGAAGGGAATGACATCCTGCAGATACCTGCCACGTGCTACAGTTACAAGCATATGCTTTGCAGTCAGACAGATCTGGTTTGAATCTAGTTAGCTGGTTGACCTCGGAAGGCATAATCTCTCTGTGCTTCAATGCCTTCGCCTGAAACACGTAGAAATACCTGCCCCCACCATTCGTCCATCTGAATATTCAGACACCCACTGTCCTCCTTCCAGAACAGTGTTTCCCCAACTTCTCTCATGATGAGAATCACCTGGTGGCGTTGTTAAACTACAGATTCCCGAATCCCAACTAAGAAGCGCTAAACTAGAATTTTTGGGAACATATAGGTAAAATTGTATACTTAACTAGTGCTCTAAGCTTAGAACATCTTCCATCTGCCATCCAGAAGGCTATCCAGAACACACGACAAGGCTCTTTGTGAATAGGAGAGAACTTTCAAGGGCAAAGGTGCCTAGCTCTCACGGCCACCTTCTGCCGCGTGGGGCAGACCGGCCGCCTCCCCTACCTTCATACTGGACTTCCAGGTGCATCGTGCGCAGAACATTCAGCACGCAGTCCACGATGCTGGGGTGTGCGGCTCCGATGATGGACTGGCAAGACATACAGGACAAGGTGGTTACCCGTTATATCTTGTCCATCTGGGAGGAATGAAAAGCAGCCTTCCAAATAGCCAGGCAGCCTGGCTGAATGGGGAGAGTGAGGGCAGTGGGCAGTCACTGGGCCTTGGCCCCTCAGAGGTGGGCAGGGCTGGGCAGCCAAGGACTGGCTGAGAATCTGCCGAGGTTGCCACGGAACCCGCCAGCTCGGGAGGCGTTCAGTCGAGGCTAGAGAGGCAGGAGCAAGCTGGCTACGTTGGCTGGCGGAGGGCGGGCACACGCCAGGGAGGGTGAGAAGATCCTAAATCTTCTTTCCCCTGGGAAGCTCACTCAATTAGGGAACCCCTCTTTTCTACGTCTTCAACCTTTACTGGTGCCTTGGTTCCTGCCCTTTAGCACTGAACATCCTCAAGCTCACCCAGATCGACACTCCTGTCCTTCCCCTCTGTCTTCTCTTGCTATCGCTCTTTTCCCTTTACTCCCGAGCTTCCCAAGGAAAGCCTCTTCTTCGTCCTCTGACAGGCGACTGCAATTTAATTCTTCCTGCCATAGGGCAGGCCCTAATTCACCAACGCTTTTCCTACTCTCCCCGTACTTAATCTCTCTGTTGTATTCAACCCATCGGATCATATCTTCCTTACTGAATGAAGCTCTTTCTCCTGGATTATCACAGTCCTGTTTTCCTTTCATGGCTTTCATCATTCTTTTTCTTTTTCTTTTTTTTTTTTTTAATTTGAGAGAGAGAGAGAAAGAGAGATAAACATCAATTTGTTGTTCCACTTACTTATGTATTCATTGGTTGATTCTTGTGTGTGGCCTGACTGGGGCTTGAATAACCTTGGCACATCATGATGCTGCTCTAAACAACTAAGCTACTCAGCCAGGGCTGTTCTTTTTTTCAAAGAGGCAAAGAAGATGTGGAAAGAATAAGGACTCTACAGTTTAAGAGAGTTGTATTTAAATGCCCACTTATGGTTTGGCTCAGTGGTTAGAATGTCAGCCTGCAGACTGAAGAGTTCCGGGTTTGATTCCGATCAAAGGCACATGCCTGGGTTGTGGGCTTGATCCCCAGTAGGGGGCATGCAGGAGGCAGCTGATCAATGATTCTCTCTCATCATTGATGTTTCTATCTCTCTCTCCCTCTCCCTTCTTTTCTGAAAGCAATAAAAAATATATATAAAAAAGAAGTACTCTTAAAAAAAGTAAATACCTATCACTTAGTGTGTGGCCTTGAATAATTAAGAACCACCCTCCTAAGGCTCAGTTCCATCCTCTTTAAAATGTGGATAATAGCCCAGCCGGTGTTGCTCAGTGGTTGAGCACTGACCCATGAACCAAGAGGTCACTGGTTTGTTTGCAGGCTTGATATCCAGTAGGGGGCATGGAGGAGGCAGCTGATCAATGTTTCTCCCTCATCAGTGTTTCTATCTCTCTATTTCTTTCCTTTCATCTCTCTCTAAAATCGATAAAAACATGTTATGAAATGGGAATAATAATGTATTCCATCAGCTATTATGGAGACAAAAAGAGGTAGTCAATGTGGGCCCCTAACACAGTGCCTGGCATGTAGGAGGCACTTACTAATGAGAGAGAACAAGCGAGAGCGAGAGCGAGAGAAACATCGATGTGAAAGAGAAACATCGATCAGTTGCCTTCCCGTACATGCGCCTGTGTCCTGACTGGGAATGGAATCTACAACCTTTCCGTGTACTGGATGACACTCCAACCAACTGAGCCACACCAGCCAGGCCTCTCGTCTTACTTTTTACTTTTTTTTTTTTTTTTACTTTTATGGTTTGTTATCACTTCTGTGCTCATGAAATTTAAACTGTTATCCTCACCTAGGGTATCTCTCTGCAGCTTCAGCCTTTTATTTTCTGCTGTCCAATGGGCATCTCTACTAGATTCTGAACAGTGATTCCTCAGTTGAGCTAGGAATCAGAATTACTTGGGGAGTTTACTAAGAAAAAGTATTACTAAAGGCCGCCTGAGAGCTACCAGATTATATGGGAGGGAGGCTCAGGATTAAGCATCCTTTAAACAAATGACCTCTCTATGTCTTCTGTCACCAGCTTGGCCTGCTCCTCAGATGGAGCCACCAAAGCTCATACATTTATTGAGTCAAAACCTAACTCTCTTCAAATGAAACAGGTTTCCCCACTCTCTAGGTGGCACACAACTCACCCTGCTGTCTAAGTCCAAAGCTGGGTGTCATCTTTGACACCTTTCCTTTTACTGCCCCAAGTCACATGCATTCTGCCTCCAAAATGTCTGTCCAACATGCTCACCCACTCATGTATTCCCACTGCCACAGTTCAGGCCTTACCATCTCTTTGATCCCTTAATTGTTCCCCTGCCTCCAGCCCATCCTAGAGCTGTTTTTTTTAAAAAAAAAAAAAATATATATATATTTTATTGATTTTTTTACAGTGAGGAAGGGAGAGAGATAGAGAGTTAGAAACATTGATGAGAGAGAGTCATCAATCAGGTGCCTCTTGCACATCCCCTACTGGGGGAATTGAACCTGGGACCCCCCAGTCTGCAGGCCGACGCTCTATCCACTGAGCCAAACTGGTCTCGGCCATCCTAGAACTATTTTGAGAGCTTTTGACAGTTCATCCCAAAAGTATTCTTTGAATTTCTAATTCCTAATATATATATATATATATATAAAAATTGATTTTTTTACAGAGAGGAAGGGAAAGGGAGAGAGAGTTAGAAACATCAATAAGAGAGAAACATCAATCAACTGCCTCTAGCACACCTCACACTGGGGATGTGCTCGAAACCAAGCTACATGCCCTTGACCGGAATCGAACCTGGGACCCTTGAGTCCACAGGCCAACGCTCTATTCACTGAGCCAAACCGGTTAGGGCTCTCATCCCCTCCTTCTGAGGCACGGTGTCTTCCTGTGGTCACCATGCCCCGAATCTGACTCTGCTCACATTCCAGGGTACTGTCTGAGAGGAAGGCAGAGGTCAAGAAATAAAGGAGTTTTCCCAAGCACCGGAGATCTGGTCTCTTCCCTTCCTCACGAACTACAAATGCACCGGGGTTCTTTCCCTATCAAACCGACTCCTTTAATCTTTTCTACAGTCCTTTCATGATCCTTGTGGCTTGTCGCAAACACTTTTAAGTCTGCCAACATCTTTCTGATCCTTAAGTAAACAGGACAAATCACTCTGACGGGAGACGTGAACTCTCTGCCCGGCCTTGGCCTTCTAGAAGCAACTCTGATTGAACGGCACACGTGCAGTGGGAGGCTGAGCTGCGTTTCTCATGCCGGCATGGAGTGCGGCTGTGGAAGGCAATTGTAAGGTCACTGCGTGTAATCAGAACCGCGGGAGCACGCAGCCGGGGCTCACCTGGGCAGTCCTGAGCGTCTGCAGGGCCAGCTGCTGAGCTTTCGGAGACACAGAGGGCAGTAGAGCTATTAGACCTTTGTACACCTGGTTCTGGTACTTGGGATTACCGTGGACCAAAGAATTCAGCAGAACCTGCACTTGCTCCTGGGTCTCTTCTGACTTAGACGTTGCCAAAAATTCTGCTATGGATCGTACACCTGAGCAAAAAGGAGAGGAAATGCTAAATTGGATTTATGAAAACAATCCTCACTCACGATTACATAACATTGGATGAAAGGTGAAGGGATTAAGCAAAAACAAACAAAAACAAACATGTGTATAGCCGAGACCGGTTTGGCTCAGTGGTAGAGCGTCCGTCTGCGGACTGAAAGGTCCCAGGTTCGATTCTGGCCAAGGGCATGTACATTGGTTGCGGGCACGTCCCCGGTAGGGGGTGTGCAAGAGGCAGCTGGTCGATGTATCTTTCTCATCAACGTTTCTAGCTCTCTATCTCTCTCCCTTCCAGTGTTTTATTGACTTGTACACTTGAAACCTGCACCCCAATAAATTCTATTTTAATGAAAGATTGCACAACACGAGGTAATAGGATTAAGATGTATTTAACCAAGCCCGTTCAATTAGAGCAAAGTTGAGGCTCAGCCTCATGTTGCATCACTGTCTTGTTCACCTCTGGCCACGTGGCTGGAGGATTTTGTTTCAGGATAGGCATCTCAGCTTATCAGAGTGTTTTAAAATTTAAAACGGCTCTGCAAAATGCACAAATAAAGCATGCATTTTGATGGCTACGTGATAACTAACATATGCTTAGTGCTCAGCAGCTTACAAAATATTTTCACAAATACTATGTCCTTTAATCCTGGAAATGATATTGAGAGGGAGGTGTTAGTCCCATTTTATGGATCAATATCCTGAGGCTCAGAGAGGCCATGGGGACACAGAGAACTGTGACTAAAGGGCAATGAGGGCCCCAGCTGGTTTGGCCCAGTGGTTAGAGCGTAGGCTTGTGGACCAAAGGGTCCCAAGTTTGATTCCTTGGCTGCAGGTTCCTCCCCGCCCAGGCCCTGGTCAGGGCTCGTGCAGGAGGCAACCAACCAATGTGCACATCGATGTTTTTCTCTGTCTTTCCCTCTCTCCTACGCTCTCCCTAAAAATGTCAATGGAAAAATATCCTTGGGTGAGGTTTAACAACAACAACAACAACAACAACACCAACAACAAAATAGTGCTACAAAGGAAGTGCTTTGACAAAGGGATGCTTAGGGGATGCCTTAGTCAGAGCATTTGATCGATCATACTGAAAATCCCAGATTGTACTTTTTTTCACCACACTGTAAGCTCTTTGGCAGGGACTGTATTTTATTCATCTTCGTGTTCCTAGCACCTCAGCATGTACCTAGCGCTCATATTCAATGATTTTATTTCAGTTTTATTTCTAGAGTTATTCATAAGTTGGTTTCACAAAGGATTTTAGGCAATGGCTCAATACATCTTTGTGGAATGGATGCATGTAAAAGAATATGTTTAAAATGGAAAAAGTGTTTCTAAAACCGCAGTAGGAAGATTTGAACAGGTGATGAATCAGGAAAATCATAAATCTGGGCCTGAGGGTGGCGACATGGGGGGAGCTAACGGAGCTACTGGACCAGGTGCTTGCAATGCAGCCAGTTCCACGGCGCGCTTTCCCCCCCCCGCGGTGCTGGGTCTGCCACGGCTTCACCCCGGCCCCGAGGCAGACACGGGGGTTCGCCCTCGTCATACGCAGTACCCACCATAGCTTTCACAAATGAGCTCCTTGTACTTCCTGCCACAGTTCGAGATAACCTGAAGTAGCTTGATGGATTCCTTCTTGTCCTCCTCTGAGATCTTCTCCATCCCCAGTATTTCCAAGAGCGCTAGGACGCCTCCAACCTCAAGAAATTCTATAAGGTACCGGTTACTGTCACGAGGGAGAGAAGAGTATAAATAAGACACTTGTCCAGTTCCTTGGCACTAACCTTTCTAAGGTGCTTCCCTCACATACTTGGCTCTCCTATTCAGGAAATGCTCACGGTTAAAGTGACACAATAGTTGGGAAATTCTCCCTTTTGCACTGAGCAAGTTCAATACAATGAATATTTCTTATGCTTGGTTTTCTAGCACCTGTTCTTTTTCTTGTACTAGCAGCTCACCTGTCCCTTGGGGAATCACCCCTCTACCCCTCAGAAGCCGTGTGGTTTTGGGAGGGTAAGCAGGTGACAGGGTATGTCATCCTTCTGACTGCAGCCACCGGTTTGGGGCCAGGCGTGTGCCCTGAGCTGGTCCCCTGAGGTTCAAAACCTGAGGCTCTCTTGGGAACCCCGTGGGAAAGATGTGCTCTCTTCTTGGTAAGTGGTTGAGTTACAAAGATGCGTGCCTAGAGGTTCTAAGGATCACGGCACAATGAGGCTTATGAATTCAGAGGCAAACAGGGCGGAGAAAGGGAGAAAAAGAGAGGGAAAGACCAAGTACCGATGACATATTAAAAAAAATATTTTTTAATTGATTTTTCACAGAGAGGAAGAGAGAGGGATAGAGAGTTAGAAACATCGATGGGTGAGAAATATCGATCAGCTGCCTCTTGCACACCCCCTAATGGGGATGTGCCCGCAACCAAGGTACATGCCCTTGACCGGAATCGAACCTGGGACCTTTCAGTCAACAGGCCAACGCTCTATCCACTGAGCCAAACCGGTTTTGGCACCAATGACATATTTTGAACCCCTAGATCTAGTTAGGTCTGAAATATGGATTTCTACCCTCTGGTTTTTCAGGTAAGTGAGCTAATAAATGGCCCCTTTCCCTGGCCCAGTCTGAGTTGATTTTCTGTATGTCACAACCAAGGGGATGCTGACTGGTAAAGGGTCAGGGGAGAACATGGGATGCAGGAGCAGCTAGAACAGGAGCACAGCTGACACTACCCCCCGGGCCCTCCTGGGGGATCATAGGTACCCACAGGTAACTAGCAGCCCTGGTCCCATGGGGTGCGGATGCCAAGGACACCCTGAGCCTGATGTGCATCAGAGAACCCAGGATCTCTCCCGAACAGAACTTACCTGTTTATAGATGCTAAGAAGATGCCAATGGACTTTAAAACCTTCTCTAAGCTTGAGCTGGTCATATAGCTGAATGACAAGTTAAAGAGTGGATTTCAGGGTGTTTTTTCCACACAGAAACCAGATCGTGTGTCTGGTCACTGGCACCATCAATGATCTAGGATGACCCAGAATGAACTTTTATCTGAGAAGGGCCACTAGGTGGGAGAACGGGTGACAGATGTGGGGTAGGGAGCGGGGTGTTGGCAGGCACGTTCTCGGTTCTCCAGGAAGCTCTCCTGGGAGAGCCAAGGTCCACCTTGGCTCCGACAGGCTCTCCAGAGAGCAAGGACGCTCTGATGGATAAAGGCTGCCTGGAGGAAGCCTCTCTCTGCCCTGACCATTGCACCCTTGGGTCTCAGCACAGTTCATTACTTTGCGCCTCATTTTTAGACTTCTCTAAAAACAATCAGCTTCATCATTAATTCCCAGTTTTGTACTTGCTCAAAGCTTTACCCTGGAGGTCACTATCTTTATGAAGAATTGCATGTCTTCCTAATAAGAACAACAGGAGATAGCAGAAAAATTAAGCTCTGATTTAAAACAACCTCAGTATTTAATGTTATTTTTAATGTGAGCCTTTGCAAAGAGCTTCATTGTAATAAAGCACCCAGAGCACGCATCAGCTTGGATATAAGGTATGAAATCAAACGGCAACAGAAAAGGAACCAGTCAACAATTACTAGGCTCATCACACATCACAGGCTCTTAGCACACTTAAGAAATTAGCTGAAATTATTGCAGCTCATGGAGGGTAACTGAGAGCTTCCAAGACTGATCAAGGCTAATGTAAACGGGTTGGAGGTAATGGTGCTTTGTTGGGGGGGGAGGGTGCGTGAGGCAAATTATCTCTGCCGCACCCTGGTTCCCAGGGTGCCCATAGACGTGGAGACAGATTGGCTCATTAGGAAAGGCTCTTTACTACAGAAACAGGGTTCGCCCCTGCCTGTTGCCGCTAAACTGGGGGCCTATCAGCTCACACGGTAGTCTCTCCATTCCCTCCTTGTCCGCCCCCTGCTCCCCCGAACCCCAGCCCCCATTCCTGCCCCAGGGCATTTCCCCTCTTTTCCCCTCTTTTCTTCAGTTACCAGCTAGGCTGGCCAGCTGACCAGCTTCCATCATCTCCCGTTTCCCCTGTCCCAGGCAAGTCCTATGCTTATAGCCACTCACCACACATCACAGGCTTTTAGAACACTTAAGAAATTAGCTGAAATTTAGGCATTCTTGGTCTATTATTTCAGCAATTAGTTCCAGAAGTCTGCCACGATATCAGTGGTAGCTAACAAATGCAAAGCATTTGTTGTGTGCCAGGTACTGCGCTAATGACTTTGTTCGCATTGTCTCATGGAATGCTCACCGCACCCTGCAGTGGGTGCTATTAGTATATCTTTCTTTCTTTTTAAAAAAAATATATTTTATTAATATTTTTACAGAAAGGAAGGGAGAGGGAGAGATAGAAACATCAATGATGAGAATCATTGATCAGTTCCCTCCTGCACGCCCCACACTGGGGATTGAGCCCTCAACCCAGGCATGTGCCCTGACCGGGAATTGAACTGTGACCTCCTGGTTCATAGGTTGGCGCTCAACCACTGAGCCACGCTGGCCAGGTGGTATTTCCATTCACTTCATGAGCAAACAATCTCAGACAGGTTAATGACCTGCTCAAGGTTCCAATGTTAAATGATGGAACCAGGATATGAACTGAGGCAGTCTCACTCAGAAGCTGAGTTCTTATAGTGAGGTCTCCCTGCCCGGAGGCAGGTGGAGGGAGTGGGGCTAGATCACTCCTTGTATAGTGTTCGAGGAGGAGCTGAGGCTCTGCACTGTCCACTGGGTGGGAGACACTGAAGTTGAGGGGATGGCATGTGGGCTTTGGGCCAGACAGACCTGTCAAACCTTATCTCTGCCACTTACCAGTAAATTCTTCAACCTTTTATTTATTTATTTTTTAAAATATATTTTATTGATTTTTTTACAGAGAGGAAAGGAGAGGGATAGAGAGTTAGAAACATGGATGAGAGAGAATCATCGATCGGCCGCCTCCTGCACACCTCCCACTGGGGATGTGCCTGCAACCCAGGCACATGCGCCTAACTGGAATCGAACCTGGGACCCCTCAATCTGCAGGCCAATGCTCTATCCACCGAGCCAAATCGGTCTTGGCAAATTCTTCAACCTTTTAAAGGTTCACCTTGGTTGCGGGCACATCCCCAGAAAGGGGGTGTGCAGGAGGCAGCTGACCAATGTTTTTAATTCTCTATCCCTCTCTCTTCCTCTCTATAAAAAATCAATAAAGTATATAAAAAATAAAGGTCCATCTTTCTTATCTATAAAATGGGATAATACCAATTACTTATTAGGCTTGGTGTTAGGGTCAAATTCAATAATATTTGTACAGTACATAACTTGGTGCCTAGAAAAAGACTCAATAAATGGCAACTAATAGTTTTGTCATTGTAATATACAAATCCTTAGTTTCACTCATATATTCTGGAAGTTCAAGGTTAACTAGGGGTTTGAGCCTAGCTGGTTTGGCTCAGTGAATAGAGGCATCGGCCTGTTGACTGAAGGGTCCCAGGTTCAATTCTAGTCAAGGGCACATGCCCAGGTTGTGGGCATGCAGGAGGCAGCTGATCAATGATTCTCTCTCATCATTGATGTTTCTTTTTCTTCTTTAATCTTTAGTTTATCTTTTTTTAAAAATAAATCTTTATTGTTCATATTATTACAAATGTTCCTCATTTCCCCCCCTCCATTTCTCCCCTCCACCAGGTTCCCATCCCACCCTCTGCCCTTTCCCTATCCCCCCATTGTCCTCATCCATAGGTGCACAGTGATGTTTCTATCTCTTTCTCCCTCTTCCTTCCTTTCTGAAATCAATAAAAATATATTAAAAAATCTGGTGATGAGCCAAAACCGGTTTTGCTCAGTGGATAGAGTGTTGGCCTAAGGACTGAAAGGTCCCGGGTTCGATTCCGGTCAAGGGCATGTACCTTGGTTGCGGGCACATCTCCAGTAGGGGGTGTGCAAGAGGCAGCTGATTGATGATTCTCTCTCATCGATGTTTCTAACTCTCTATCCCTCTCTCTTCCTCTCTGTAAAAAATCAATAAAATATATTTAAAAAAATCTAGTGATGAGGCAAAGATGGAAACTATAGCAGAGAAAGAACACAGTCCCTAAGGAGATAGGAGGGGATTCAAGTGCAATACTCATAGAGGATTAGTTCTAGACGGAAGGAATACCAACTTTAACTCTGATGGGCACGAAGGAGGTTAGGAGTGAGATGAGGAATATATTTACAGGTTGGAAAGACAAGAAATTGAGAGAGTTCTTGATTGTTGGGTGATGTCTGACCACCAGACGTCCTGTTCTAAAATCTTAGAATGGAGAAAAGAGCTCCCCCAATAACCGCCTCTCCTTTTTTCTTTTGAAGATGGCCTATTCTTTGTCTTTGTTTTCGTTTTCTCTCTCCTGTTCAGCAAAGGATACGTGAGTCTGAGCCAGGTGGTCAGGCGTACTAGGAACAGGCTGGCCCCCTGGGAAAACTCATGCTCCAGTTCCGGGGCTGTCTTGCCGTGGTTGTTTTCAATGAAGTTGTCAAGGATGTGACTCCTTGCGGCTTTTCCCGCATTGTCCCAATCCTGTAGAAAACTCAGGAGCCGGCTAATTGCTGCCTGCTCCTTTATGGAAGTCATGATCAGTCCGTCCTGACGTTGGCTACAGAGGGAAGGAAAACAGACGGGTTACCACAGCGTTCAGAGCCAGGCGAGCCCTGCAGGCTGCTCTAGGGGCTTTGCCCTTCAGGAAACCAACCGGAAATCCACATGGATATGGTGACACTACAAATACACCTCTAGCCAAAACCGGTGTGGCTCCGTGGATAGAGCGTCAGCCTGCGGACTGAAGGGTCCCGGGTTCGATTCCGGTCAAGGGCATGTACCTTGGTTGCAGGCACATCCCCAGGGAGTGTGTGTGCAAGAGGCAGCTGGTGGATGATTCTCTCTCATCGATGTTTCTAACTATCTCTCTCCCTTTCTCTCTGTTAAAAAAATCAATAAAATAAGAAAAAACACACAAAAAAACCCCAAAGACACCTCTACGACTGGTCGCCTGCTGCTTGAACAGGGAAGCTCTAGCTGTGTTATAATGGAATGACAAATATCACGGTAAATGCCGTCCTCAAATTGAAGGGATAAAATTTTAGCTCTCTGGCATCTTTGCTGATGCCAGCAACTAAAAGGATCACAGGCTCCAGCTGAGATGAAGGTGCTCGATAAAAACCTGGATCGGTCTTATCGTCACTTCACAGAGGGTCAGAGATTTAGGGACTTTAGAGACCTGTCCTCCTCTTAAGTATGCCATTACCTTGTACCTTGGACTTTTATACCAATTCTCTTCAAAACAACTTTTAAAAAAATCCTCACCTGAGGATATGTTTTTATTTTATTTTTTTAAATCCCCACCTGAGGATATGCTTAGAGAGAGGGAGGAGAAAAACATCGATTGATTGTCTTCCGAAGGTGCCCCAACCAGGGATCAAACCCGCAACCTTTTGGTGCACGGGACGGTGTTCCAACCCAGCCAGTCTGGCTGGGCTGCTTTTATTGATTTTAGAGAGAGAGAGAGAGAGAGAGAGAAAGGGAGAGAGAGAAACATTGATATGAGAGAGAAACATCTATCGGTTGCCTTCCTATTTATACTCCAACTGGGGATCTCGAACCTGCAACCTTTCCAACCAACTGAGCCACCCGGCCAGTTTTAAAAACAACTTTAAAAAAAGTTAGTGGGAAGAAACAGTTCCCATTCCGTAGTTGGATTAATGGGCTGTGGTTTGTAGGAGCCTGTGTCCTTGGGAGAGTGTTTTCAGTGGGGGGAAGGGAAGGTTTAAAATAAACCCGTTTTCCAAAAATAGTTGTGATTGAAAGTGTTATTATCCATAACAAATGTTAGTGCTGATGGGAGAGAGGCATGTGTGATTCTTTTGTCTAACAGACAAGTGAAAGTCATATTTCACATTATCATGGGGTTTTCTGTGATTTACAGAATATTTGTGAAACATTACTTGCAGTGGCCATGATTGATATGGAGAGAACAGCTTGTGTGTAGGGGAGATGTGTATTTCACGAAGACAGTTCAACATGAAATTTACAGTCCCATAAAGTGCTTCTACATCTTTGCCAGAGATCTAGTTAAAAGGACTTTACAGTCTGAAACACCCTAAAATTGATTCTAAATTAACGTTTCCTCACATGTGTTTGAGATATTGATGGGGCCCAGCTATCAGGATTTTATTAGGAAGCAATAATCTGAAGCATGCTGAGACTGACAGACAGACACACCAACCTCCTCCCCTCCCCAGAGGACACGGGATGTGTGCCCCCGGGAAGGGCGTCATGTAGCCTCCGGGACAGAGACAATCCCGGGATCCTGTCAGCCCGAACAGCCAGAGGAATAGCTGTGGGTCAACCTAAACACACACATGACCAGAACCTTTCATGGGATCATGCCTCGCTCACTGTGAACAATATTACAGCCCTATGTCTGAGAATAGCTCTCAGAGCCCATGGCCATCTTCAACAGCCAAACCGGCCTCAAGGAGATGGGGGTGAGTGGCTGTTCTGGACCCCAGGGAAGAGCGGTTGACTCATCACCATCAGCTTCATCGGGCAGGGAAGCAGCCGGTGTCCCTGCCCGGCTGTGTACGGACCATTTCTAGGACCAAAATTCAAAAGTGCTGTTGCCGATGCACACAGCGATTCTAGGACACCAGGGGCAGGGAACTTTCAGCTGGATCTTAGAGCCACTCAAGGTTCTTTTTCTTCCGTCTTCTTTTTCAAGACAGAAAACAAACAAATAGCAGCATGGAAGACCACAATGACAGAGCTCTAAATGAGAGACTATGTAGTGAAGGCCCATCACAGGGCACCGTGCAAGGTGCTGTGGGAGATGCAGAGATGAAGATGGCACAGCCAGGGCCCTTGAGGAACTCCAGATCTTGTGGCAGAGTGGAGATCATCAGGTTTGACCTTATACCCGGTTCCAGGTCCAGCTCCCCACTTGCTATAGTGAAACATCAATAGCACCTGCCTTCTTCCTTGCTATCCTCCAGGACTCCAGAGGCAGCCACTTTCAATTCTGTTGGCTACTTCTGTTTACTTCTATAATCCCAAATAATGAGTTTATACTACTTGGTATGGGCTGAGTTGTGTCCCCCTCATCCCCTAACATTCAGTACCTCAGAATGTGACTGTGTTGGAGATAGGGGTCTTTAAAGAGGTAATTAAGTTAAAATGAGGTCATTAGGGTGGATCTTAATCCAATATAACTTGTGTCCTTATAACATACTAGAGGCCCAGTACACGAAATTCATGCATGGGCCTAGGATCCCTAGCAGATGCCCGCCCCTGGTCGGGGCCCTCTTTAGTTCCGAGCCTCCCCCTGGTGGTCAGTGCACGTCATAGCGATTGAACCCTGATAGGTTGAACTCCCAAGGGGTTTGCATATTATGCCTTTATATATATGATTAGGGCACAGACACACGGAGGGAAGACCCTGGGAAGACAACAGAAGTCAGCCATCCACAAGTCAAGGAGAGAGGCCGCAGAAGAAAACCACCCTGTAACACTTGATCTCGAACACCTTGATCAGAGCCTCCAAAACAGAGATAATAACTTTCTGCTGTTTAATTCAGTCTGTGGTGGTGCTTTGCTATGGGAGCCTAGCAAACCTGCACATTGCTATTATTTGATTCGTCAATTTTAGAGAATATGTATATTCTGGCAGTTGAGGAAATAGCTCTTGTACCGCTCTAACCTCTATTTTTACTCCCTTGTCCTCACAATGCTATAGTTTCCCACAATTTATAGTTAAATCAATAGTTAATGTTTACATTATTGGTCAAATAAACACTGTGCATTCAAGCTGCAACCTATTAGATTTTCTGTCTCTTATAAATTGGTTTCACCTGGAGTTAATTCCTTTTTCCAATTGCTTAATTTTCAATGCACCTGGAGCTATTTTCTTCCAAATGTTCCAAACATGTAGCAATGATTTTTCCAAATGTTCAGTCCTAACTGATCAGTTCCATCTTTTCCCTGGAGATTTCTGCCCACTGTCTTTTGCTCATTTGGACCCATTGCTTACTGAGCCTGGTGCACCAGCGCCCCGGGATTTCCTCTCGCCAGTCTTCTCTGTTGATTGCAACATTTCCTGGATTCATCTCATCTTCCTTCTTGGTTTACACTCTCTTTTTGTTGAAGCACATTCTCTAGTAGCTTCCTAAGAAATGATACCCTTTTTTCTGGGTGTCCTTGGAAGTCTGAAAATATTTTTGGCCTCATGTTAGACTGGTTGGGTGTATATAATTAGAAATAAGCTTCCCTGAGCTCAGCTGGTGTGGCTCAGTGTTTGAGCGTTGACCTATGAACCAGGAGGTCACGGTTTGATTCTAGGTCAGGGCACATGCTGGGGTTTCGGGCTGGATCCCGCTGAGTTGGGGGTGAGGCGTGCAGGAGGCAGCTGATCAATGATTCTCTCTCATCAATGATTTTTCTCTCTCTCCCCCTCTCCCTTCCTCTCTGAAATCTATATACATATAGAAAAACACCTCCACTAATTTTTATTATATCCTATATAATAAAAACCTAATATGCTTAGTGTTTGACTGTTCGAGCAGTTGCTATGACATGCACTGACCACAGGAGGTAGACGTTCTGACTGGTAGATCAGCTTGCTGCTGGGGTCCAGCGGATAGGGACTGGGTGAGACAGGCCGGCATGCCCTGGAGCCCTCCTGTGATCCCTCCCTGGCACAGATCTGTGCACTGGGCTTCTATTATATATATGAAATATATATATGAAATAAGCTTCCCTTGGATTTAACCTCCCCAATGTTGCTGTTGAGAAGTCTGACTTCATTTTGATTCTTGTGCCTATGTCTCTGGCTTGTTTTTTAAAAAATTATGGCATTTAAAAAATATTTTTATTGATTTCAGAGAGAGGAAGGGAGAGGGAGAGACTGAAATATCAATGATGAGAGAGAATCATTGATCTGCTGCCTCCTGTATGCTCCCCACTGGGGATTAAGCCTATAACCCTGGCATGTGCCCTTGACCAGAATCAAACCCGGGACCTTTCAGTCCGCAGGCCAACACTCTATCCATTGAGCCAAACAGGCTAGGGCTGTTTTTTCACTCTTGATATTTTTATTTTATTTATTATTATTATTTTTAATAACTCTTTATTGTTCATATTATTACACACTCTTGATATTTTTTAAAAAAACCTCTTCTGAAATGGTATGATGATAGGCCTCAGTGCAGGTCTTTTCATTTATTATGCTAGGCCCTCAGTGGGCTCTTTTAATCAGGTGCTGTGACCTTCAATTTTTTAGAAATTTCTTTATGAGGCAAGAGTAGTCTTCACTGAAGAACTAAAAATTGTCAGTCAGTGGAGGTGTTTTTCTTCCTTCTGGGGTCCTCAGGGCCTCCACAGACTTTTCTATTTTCCCCGGGAGGGAAAGTGGTGTTGATAAATGCCTGGCTACTGGCATCCTGGGGGGTGGGTTAGGGTGGGGAGGGCTTGTGGGCAGCCACAGTGCAGTGTATAGCCCTCACTCTATTACTGTTTTCCATCCTATATCCTTGACTTTAAAATTATGCCTGAGGGCCCAGCCAGTGTGGCTCAGTTGGTTGGCATCCCATGGACCAAGAGGTCTCTGGTTTGATTCCCAGTCAGGGCACGTGCCCAGGTTGCAGGCTCAATTCCCAGTAAAGGGACACGCAGGTGGTGGCCAATTGATGTTTGTCTTTATCTCTCCCTCAAAATCAATTAAGAAAAAAACATATTGCTGAAACCGGTTTGGCTCAGTGGATAGAGCAACAGCCTGTGGACTGAAAGGTCCTGGGTTCGATTCCTGTAGGGGGTATGTACCTTGGTTGCGGGCACATTCCCAGGGGTGTGTGCAGGAGGCAGCTGATCGATATTTCTAACTCTCTATCCCTTTCTCTTCCTCTCTGTAAAAAAAAATAAATCAATAAAATATAATTTAAAACAAACAAACAAACAAACAAAAACATATTAGCCTGACTGGCGAGGCTTAGTGGTTGAATCTTGACCTATGAACCAGAAGGTCATGGTTTGATTCCTGGTCAGGGCACATGCCTGGGTTGTGGGCTCAATACCTAGTGTGTGTGTGTGTGTGTGTGTAGCCAATTTATGATTCTCTCTCATCACTGATGTTTCTATATCTCTCTCTCTTCCTCTTTGAAATCAATAAACATATATTAAGCCCTAGCCCGTTTTGCTAAGTGGATAGAGCGTTGGCCTGCAGACCAGAGTCCTGGGTTTGATTCCATCAAGGGCACGTACCTTGGTTGCAGGCTCCTCCCTGGCCTGGGCCCTGGTTAGGATGCTTGCAGGAGGCAACGATCAATCAATGTGTTTCTCTCACATCAATGTTTCTCTCTGTCTTTCCACCTCTCTTTTACTCTCACTAAAAAAATCAATGGAGCCGAAGCCGGTTTGGCTCAGTGGTAGAGCGTCGGTCTGCGGACTGCAAGGTCCCGGGTTCGATTCCGGTCAGGGGCATGTGCATTGTTTGCGGGCACATCCCTGGTGGGGGGCGTGCAGGGGGCGGCTGGTTGGTGTTTCTCTCTCATCGACTTTTCTAGCTCTCTATCTCTCTCCCTTCCTCTCTATAAAAAATATCAATAGAATAAATATATTTAAAAAAAATAAAAAATCAATGGAAAAATATCCTCAGGTGAGGATTAACAACAACAAAATGTTATACACATAATTTAAAAACATATTAAAAAGTTATGCCTGAGGTCCCTGAGTACGGAGGCCTCCACTGTTCATTTTCCTTTCTCCTTATGCAGCGAGAGACTTTAGAGTAGTTGTTTGGCTGTTGAGAGAGGAGCTCTGAGGTGGGGGCAAAGTGCTCTCCCTACAGACTTCAGCCAGTCTCCAGGTTTAGCTCCATACCTCACTCTGACCTTCTATGGTAATTTGTACTTCCAAACATTTAGCCTCTTGGAGATTAAACTGGTAAACTCCCCTTGGAGGCACTTAATTTGTAATTTCTTCTTTTTTTTTTCCTTGTTAACCCTCACCTGAGGATATTTTTCCATTGATTTTTAGAGAGAGTGGGAGCGAGGGGGAGAGACAGAGAGAAACATCCATGTGAGAGAGATACATTGATTGGTTGCCTCACACACATGCCCCGACCAGGGTGGGGGATCAAACATGCAACCGAGTATGTGCCCTTGACCGGGAATCAAACCCGGGATCCTTCAGTCCACAGGCTGATGCTCTATCCACTGAGCCAAACCAGCTAGGGCAGTTTGTAATTTCTTAGGGTGCTTCAAACCAGGTAACATTCCCCCACCTGCCTTTCAGCTTCCAAATATCTGTTGAACTTTCATCTGCTGTTGCCTTGCTACCTTCTCTGAACTTTTATGACTTAATATATTTTTGTATTTCTTGAGTGTGAGTGAGTGAAGTTTTGAGAGCTAGGGGGAGATAAAAGGTGGCAGTCGTGTTCAAGCAAGAGTGTCCAGCCCCTTATTTTTATCTCAAATGTTCTTCAAAGTAAGATTTGACAAAAATTGAAAAAAATATCCACTACAAAAAGAATTTAAAAGAAGAACTGTGGGGAAAAGAGAAAAATATGCCAATTTCAAGAGTTGGTTGCTGGGATAAATTTTGTATCTAAGATTCTTCTTGACTATCAAGATAAAAGGGGAAATATGGTGAAGGGAGGAGAGAATGATGGCAAGGAGAAGAAACTAATATTTTTTGAGTGTTCATTAAGAACTAGTTAAATACCAGAATGTACATTATAAACACAATTTGTTTAATCCTCTAAAGATCTCAAGAAGGAGCTATTATTATTCACAATTTTCATGTTTAAAAAGGTTTGCTTATTGCCTGGTTGGCATGGCTCAGTGGTTGAGCGTTGACCTATGAACCAAGAGGTCATGATTTGATTCTGGTCAGGGCATATTCCCGGGTTGCAGGCCTGATCCCCAGTGTGGTGTGTGCAGGGGAGGCAGACCAATGAGTGATTCTCTCTCATCATTGATGTTTTTCTCTCTCTCCATTCCTCTCAGAAAAAAAAAATATTTTAAAGGTTTGCTTATTTGTTGAAAGTCTCACAGCTAAAAAAGGGGTGGAAATGAAAACTGAACTCAGATTTGTGAATAATTACAATCCAGGTTCTCTCCATGTAATCAAAAGCAATAATTCTGCTCACTCTTGTGCTCCAAAATGTCACCAAAAATCTCTTCTTGTCAAATTTGGTGGCTAGTTTGCAGTCCCATCTTCTTGACCTCTGATAGATTGTGGATGGCTCTCTTTTCAGAACGCCTTCCCTGTCCCCTCTCTCTCTTGGATCCTCTTCAGTCTCCTTTACAAACCCTTGCCCTGTTCTCCGTTTCCTTCTCATGCTTTGTAATTTCCTGGGTTATGTCCTTCACTCCCATCACTTCAAGTTTCATCTGTAGGCTTTATGACTCCCAAACCCATCTCTCTCACAGCCTGGGCCTCTCTCCTGATGAGGTCCAGATCCCTGCATCTAAATGACTAGTGGACGTCTCCACTGGTATGTTTTACACATTCTTCCATCAAACCTTCCACCTGCTGAGACCGGTTTGGCTCAGTGGATAGAGCGTCGGTCTGTGGACTGAAGGGTCCCAGGTTCGATTCCGGTCAAGGGCATGTACATTGGTTGCGGGCACATCCCCAGTCGGGGGTGTGTAAGAGGCAGCTGGTCGATGTTTCTCTCTCATCGATATTTCTGGCTCTCTATCCCTCTCCCTTCCTCTCTGTAAAAACAATCAATAAAATATATTAAAAAATAAATAATATATTTTTTAAAAACACAAAAACTTTCCACCTGCTCCTCCTATGCTGGTCCTCTATCAATGATTGGGTTACCATTCTCCTGGTCACACAAGAGCTTTGATGTATATCCCTCTCCCTTGCCCTCCTTATCTGAACTGTTGCCAGGTTCTGCCAATTACACCTCCTAAATCTCCCCCAGATCGGTCTATTTATCTTCATCTCCATGGCCACTATTTTCATTATCCCCCATCCCTCACACGGATTATTGCAGCAGCCTCCTAACTGATCTCAGCTTTACCCCATCCTAATCTCCACGGTGATGTGAGAGTTTAAAACGCAAATCTGACAGATTTCCCTGTTTGAAACTCTTCCGTTGTCCCCCATATTACCCTCAAGATAAAGTTTCAAACATCTCAGCCCAAAGAACTTGCATCTAAATTCTGTCACAACTGAAATCTCACCTCTCCTGCCCTCCTCTCTTCCCCGCCCCTGGCTCCTGGCTCCGTGTCACTGCTTCCAGTGAGAATTAGGAGACAGGTGCTAGCTTTCCCACGTCATAAACCATTCTCTAAACCCCCCACACCATTTCTAAATAATTTTCCCCCTCTTAAGGTCAGGCCTCTTATCCTTCCTCCCCCTTACTGCTGATTTATTGGCCAATTCCCTGTGTTCATAGATGATTTCCACCCATAAGTCTTCTTGTTTACCCAGGACCTGATAGGCAATTTCAACATCAACATGTTCCATCTTCATGGTTTGGGTGGCTAGCATCCTCCCTGGCACGTAATGGGTGCACAAAAACTGTTATTCAAACTGACATCCAACACTGTGCTTCTAACGAGCACTCTGATTTTCTCACTCCACACAGTAATTGATTAAACAGATGTCCTGGGTGCCAGCAGACTTGCAGGATGAAGTCTAAACTCCATGTGGCATACACGGCCCTCCAAAACTTGGCCCCGGGCTAACCTCATCCTGCCACTTCCACATGACAACAGACCTCCGCTTCTCAACTCTCCAGGGCCCTCTGCATCTCAACCGCTGTGCCGCCATCAGGGATGGCCAGCCTCCTCTTCGCCCTTTGGCGAATTCTCCAAGATCGCCGACGAGGGGCTTTGGGTTCTGTGGCTCCCCTATGCCGTCTCTTCCCCTGCTCTGCTGTAAAACTTAGCCATCCCTCCCACTAGAGTGTACTCAAGGGCAGGGTTGGTCTTCCCTATCTTTATGTGCTCAGGGTCTGGCATAACGCCCGACACAAAATAGATGTTTAATAAATGTTCGCTGGAGGAGAGAAGAAATCAGCCAGCGCCCGTTTAGATGGTTGTATCTGAATGTCCGTGATATGTAGGTCCATAAAATGACCAACTTCCCAAAGCTGTCACGTGCAGAGTGGCGGCGTCTCCGTCCAGGAAGGCCAGTGCAGTCTATGAGGCATTTTACAGCCACGGCAGGAAATAGCAATGTCAGCAGTGGTGTCATCTCTGGACACTAAGGACAGGGATTCAGTGCCATGAACGGTCAGTTAAATTGTAATTGGAGTGAACTGTTCCTCTGCAAACCATAATGTTCTTTCGCTGCAGCCAAATGGCATTCAAGAAAGGGAGACATTTTTTTTTTTTTTGAAATGTCAAAGAAATTATTTCCAATTTGGTGCTCACAACCAGAGACTCTAATGATCAGTGGAAATGAGAAGCAAACAAATTAGCACTAATGGAAAATGGCTTTTGGAAAAGAGGATTTAATTTATAGTCAACTGGTCATGGCATGCAGCGTGCAGTAAAAAGTCAGCTTCACCAGCTTGCTCATAAGAACTGCAGCGCACATGGAACGCCAGAGAAAAATACACGGATGCCATCATGCTTATTGGACTCTCTCTCTGTAAGTGGCAGCCAATTAAAATAGTCATTATTTTACCTTGGAGGGAAAATGGTCTGAATAATCAAAGCACATGAAATTAAAATCCGGATTAGGAACCTCGGTCCAAATGGGTTTGTTTGTGGCCTTCTGACCTTGGCAAGATCTTCTGCAAGGATGGCAAACCTACTTTGTCTTCGGCCCAGAGTGGACTCTGTTTTTAATTTCCTTTCCATCTTCAGAGGTGATTAATAAATCTGGACCCATCTATCAATCATTTCTATAGCAGCCAAATGGTACTCTTTCATGCAGGCAGACTAAAATGACAGAATCTCAAAATCTCAGCTCTTCTACTAAGCCAAAGGTCCTTAGCAATGAGCGAGAAGAGGTATTATAAAATCAGGTCTTGTTTCTAAAAAAAATCTCTCTCCTCCCCACTTCCCCAAATCAAAAGACACGTTTCTGCCAGCCTGGCTCCCTGTCCCCAGATGGCCTTGGAAACAAGGCGGTCACTGTGGGCCACTGCTGCAAGTTTCACCTACAGAATGGGACAGAGGCATCCTCCTTGGCTCCCATTCCCACTCCTCTCTCAGCTCCTCATTCAGAGAGGGGGGGGGGGGAGGCAGGGAGAGGCAAGGAGGGAGAAGGAAGACAGAGAAATACACATTCTTCTTCCAAACTTCAGCCTGAGCTAAGGAGGGTGTGTCCTGGTCCTCACTTCCACCTCAGGGCAAATGCATTACCGCTTGTCACTTCCTTCTCACAGACTCCCCAGCTTCTGCTGCCGACTCACACCCTCCTTACAGACCCCTCTTGCCACCCATTTTTTTTCTCACAGCTGCTTTTCCTTCCACCCCCTCCTCATAGACAAACCTCCTCCCCATTTCCTTCCTGCAAAACTCTCTGCCTTTCTCCTCTCCCCAGACCTACCCTCATTTTCTAGCCAGATCGGACTTTTCCTCTCCCAAGTCTCATTCTGCCCCCAACAGCACACCACAGATCTGCCCCCATGCTCTTCCCATAAAATGTAACTCTTGAGGTCAACCACAACCCCTCTACCCATAGCCTCCTCATCCCTTCATTGCTCTATGCTTCATCTTGCTTGACTTATTTCCTACCTTTGCTTCCCTTCCCAACCTTACTCTGCCCTTGAAAGCCTTTGTTCCTGATCAGGAAAGTCTCCTCCCCTCTGAGCCTCTCCACAGTCTCTCTGCCTACCTCGTTTGCCCAGAAATCTGCCTCTATTCAGGGTGCCACTTCTGCATAGCCCTCCCTGGGCTCTGATCCCCCAAGGACGTCAGGGTCGAGCGTGGGGCTAGTGCAGCCGTGGGCAAACTATGGCCCGTGGCTGGATCCGGCCCATCCGCTGTTCTATTCCGGCCCGCGGAGCCGAAAGAGCAGAGGGTTCTCTTACTCTCCCCTCCGCTCCTTCACCAGCAGCCCAAGATGAGAGTGCCAGCATGGTCAGGTTGCTTTTGTTCCGGCCCTCCGGTCCAGTGTAAGAACCCATTGTGGCCCTCCAGTCAAAAAGTTTGCCCACCCCTGGTAGTGTCTCCTCACCAAAGCCCAACCCAGCTCCTTATTCCATCACCTTCTTCACCTTCTTTAAAACTTTTGCTACTTTGAGGGTCATGCCATGCAGCTGTATTGACCTTTACCAGATTCCAGAACAACACACTTCATTCAAGGACTTCGGTACCTAGTTCACAGGCATCCTCTTCCCTTTTCCCTCAAGTCCTGCCATCATCCAGGAAGATTTTAATGGTCATGGCTACACCGTGAATGTCTTCTGTACTTTACTTCAGCCACCCACTCCGATGGCCACACCCTGGACCTCATCATCACTTGGAACTAATCCAACGTCATCATTCCACTTTCTTTTTAAAAATAAGACTTAAAAAGAAAAGATATGTAAGTATATATATTATTTTTCTGTATCTTATTAAGCTGCACAATGTGTTTTGAGAATCTATAAATATGTATTTATTGATTTTGTAGAGGGAGAGCAAGATAGAAACATCGATGAGAATCATTGATCAGCTACCTCCTGCAGACCCCCTACTGGGGATCAGCCTGCAACCCCGGCATGTGCCCTGATGGGGAATGGAACCTGCAACCTTTTGGTTCACGGGTTGACCTCTAACCACAGAACAACACAGGCAGGGCTCATGCCACCTAAGTGAATTTCTCCACCAGTGCTTTGGATTCCTTATGCTGCTGTTCTTTTTCCAGGATTGCCACTTTCTCAGTTATCTCTCTTTCTCTATAATTTTTTTTTCCTTTATTGGGATCCATGCCAACAGCATTTCTCCCATCTGAATAAACACTTGTGTCTTCTTCTAGCTGTTGCCATCTTTCTTTTTTCTCCTAAAGAGCCAACCATCTTGAAAGTGTATCTGTACATGCAATCTTCGCTTTCTCATCTTCCCACCTCCTTCTCAACTCACTGTAATGTGACCTCTGCTTCCAGCACCAACAACTTCCTTGTTTCTAAATCCAGTGGATTTTTTCAGACCTTATTTTATTAGTCATCAGCCTTCAACACTTTTCCTCCCGTGGCTTCTGATATACCACATTCCACTTCTGATTATCTTACCATTCTGGACACTTCATCTCAATTGCCTTTGCAGATTCATTCCCCTTTGCCCTCAGGCGTCAGTGCTTCTTAGCGATCTGTCCTCAGCCCTCTTCTCTCCTGATTCTACACACACTCTCTGGGCCAGCCCACTAAGGCAACCCACTGGTGTGGCAGCCATCTGTAAGGCAGTACAGACCGCCACCTTTCTAGTTCCAGGTCAGACTTATCTTGCAAACTCCAGTCAGGCATACATACTCAACTGCCTCCTGGACCCTCCACCTGGATGTCCCACTGGCACCTCAAATTTTGCCAGGCCCAGAACGTACCCTCTCCTAAAAACCCTGCTTCTTCTCCTTTTTGTTTGCCCAAGCTAGAAGTTCGTAAGTCATCCTTCCCTTTTCCTCCTTGCCTCACCAGGCACCAAGTCCAGTTCTTTGTAGCTCATAAGTGTCTAAGGAATCCATCCCCTTCATTCCTGATACCTGATAGATCCTCCCTTCCTCCAGTTGATGGACAGACGTAAACCCCACCTGCAGCCAGACATTCCTAAGCTCTGAACCACCAATCAGCACCTGCCAAATACCCTAAGCCCCCCATTCCTAAGTCCCTAGGTCCCTAATCACCAATCAGCGTGTGCTGAGTGCCCTAAGCCCCATCCCCTTCCTTAAAGGTGCCTGTACCCCAGCCCTCGCTCTCTTTCGCCCCTCTCTCTCTGGAAGCAGCTGGCAGCGGTACCCTTCTCTCCAATAAAGCCTGTGTGTGTCCTGCCATCCCAGTCTCCGTCTACCTTCTCTATTTAATCTATCAATACCTTTCCATGCTTTACAACACTGTAACCCATCCCCATTGTTGAAACAACTTCCTTACTAGTCTCCCTCCTCCCAATCCCCAATCCCTCCTCCACACTGATCTTTCTAAAACACAAACATGACTGTTACTCCTCTGCTAAAGCCCTGCAGTGACTCCCCACTGTTCTTAGGATGAGCTCTTGCACTCAACAGGAAACACACTGGAAATTTTTTTTTTTACCATCAGTGAGATTTACCTATAAAGTCAAAGCTGAGCTTGGCATCAAAGACCCTCCAGGATGAGCCTAACTGTTCTTCTAAGGTGGCTTTCACATTCCTACTTCCTCCGGCCAGATGCTGATAAGTTATGGCACTCCTCAGTTCGAGTTCCTGTAGAGTCCTTTCTCCACAGGTCTTTCAAGGCCCACCCCAAGAGCCATCCCCACTGCCATAATATCCCTTCAACTCTCTCTGAGCTCACAGAGTTGGAGTTGGTTAACGAATAGTTTTCCTCCACCTTTTGAGACTTATGGAGGTCAGGGTCAAAAGGCTTAATCCCCACTGGAGCCCACCTACATAATAGGTGCTCCGTATTTGTTAAATCCATGGATAAATGCAAGAAAACTGTATTACTTAACCCCTTTGTGCCCCCCGCGAATAGAGCATTCTCCAAAGTCTTCCTCTGCAGTTTTCTCCTACCCACCCCATCAGTCAGAATATGCCTCGCTCCCCTGAGTGGAGGATGGGCCGGCACGCGCCCCCTCGGCCGTTTGTTCCGTTTTCTACCTCCCGCAGTCGGAGCTGCGATAATAGGGGGTCCTAGAGGTAGCTAGACGAGGTCTATCAAAGGGTATTGTCCACCCCGCAGGGGAACACGCGGTAGAGAAAGGAGACCCTCTCCACTCCCAGAACAGAGCAACGCTCACGCAGACCCCCTCTTACCTACACAGGAGGGTGGGGACTCTTCCTGACCGGCGTCCAGGCTGACCAATACCTAACCCCCATCAAGCCAGCCAGCCAATGGCTGCGGGCCGTGGGTAGAGTGGGGCGGGGCATGGTTGCTAGGGCCCTGCTAGTGGGGCGCGGCCAGGGGCTCCGGGAGAGGCTCGGCGGTTGCTAGGGTGGGAGGTCACAGAGCGCGCTCAGGGATTGGGCGGCGTGGGGCGAGGCGGGTGGTGATTGGGCAGTGTCCGGGAGGCGCCGGGGGGAGGTGCGAGCGCGCGAGCGGGAGTTCCGGCGGCAGGCCCGCGCTGAGGGCCGGCGCCGTCGCCATGGCCTCGGCGGAGCTGGACTACATCATTGAGATCCCGGACCAGCCCTGCCGGAGCCGGGGTATGGAACGAGGAGGGTTGGTCCCGTCACGGGGAGGGGACCTAACGAGTCTGCGGGTCGCCGGCGCAGCGGCGGCCCCGCCCCTCGCGGCCCCGCCCCCTCGCGGGGTCCCCGCCGGTCTCGCCGGTCTCGGACTCGGTCCGGCTCAGAGAGCTCCGCCCCCTTGCAAGCCCCGCCCCCGGGCGCCACCTGTCGGAGCCCCTTCCCTTCCCTGCGGCCTCTGCTCTTTTGGGGCTCCCCCCCCCTTTTTTTGTCTTTTCAATCGGAGTTTTCAAGGTCACGCTCTTGTTTTGGTAGCTGAAGGCGGGGAGGGCTGGGGCCCTTCTGATTCCTTTGTTTGGGGTGTCGGGCTTCCCACGTCTAGCCTTTCTGGTTCCGCCCACTATTCCCCTCCACCCCCCGCCTCCCACGGGGGACTTCGCGGAAGCCCGGGACACCCAACCCTCATCCCTCCCTCTTCTCTACTCTCAACTCTGTGGCCCCTGCCCCCTGCCGCCAGATAGAAGTCGGTTTTACATCCTAACTCCTCCCCTTGAGTAGCTGGATGCCCTTTGGCAGGCGACCCCCTCCAAACCCTCAGTTTCCTCTTCTGCAAAACGGGCATCCCGGTAGTAACCTCCCTCAAAGGGTGGTTGGTGGCACAACTGGGATTGCTTGTGTGGAGGACCCAGCATCGTGCCTGGAATGGAGTGAGTTTCGTGATGAGCATTCTTCTTCTCCCTATAGCCATCTCGTTAAAGAGAGGTGTGAGGGAGGCTCCCCAAAATTAGTAGCTTGTGGAGGTGGAGTGGGCCTGGGTCCTTGGCAGTGTGAGTAGGGTGAGGGGCCCGGAGAATGGAAGGGTGGGCCCTGACTCGGAATTACGGTGGAGGGGCCTTGAAGCACACGCCAGCCTACGCCCGGCATGTCTCTCCCCTGCATCACTCCACATCGCCTTCACGGCCTCCAGTCTCCCCGCCACCGCTCAGCCTCACCGGCAGAGGTTTGATCTTGTCACTGCTCTGTGTAAAACCCTTCATTGGCTCCTTACTGCCCTCAGGATAAATCAAGTCCAGATCCCCTTAATACGGCTTTCAAAGTCCTTCATAATTTATCAGCCCCTGCTTGCCTCTTTGGTCACCATGTCCTTCCGCTGTTCAATTTGAGCTTTATGTTCTGGCAACCGAACTGCTTGTGATTCTCCACACATGTCTTGCTTCTGCTGTTTCCTGTGACTGGAATGCCCTTTCCCCTCTGCTGCCCCACACTGCTCCCTCACTTTGTCCGGCTAGTCACTTAAGGCTCAGCTCGGATGATGCTCCCTTCAGGAGAGACTTCCTCGGCCCCTCCCGTAGCATCTGGCGTTCCTTGGTTGGGGCCTAAGAGAGGAGGGCGACCGCTGGGCTCCCACAGAGCAAATGGCTCTGGACCAGCTCTGTTTCCCTAGAGCTGGGCTCAGGGACACCTGATCTGTTGGCTTAGGGCTCTTGGGCCCATACAGTGGTCGGCAAACTCATTAGTCAGCAGAGCCAAATATCAACAGTATGATGATTGAAATTTCTTTTGAGAGCCAACATTTTATTTATTTATTTTTTAATTTTTTTATTAAGGTATTATATGTGTACATAGCTTACCATTGCCCCCCCCCCTCCCATTCATCCCCTCCCTCCCCAGAGTTCTGTGTTCGTTGGTTGTACTTATATTCATGCATACCAGTCCTTCGGTTGTTCTCTTATCTCCCCCCAGGTTTCCTTCCCCTCCCCACTGTCATTTGACAATCTGCTTGTTTTATGGTGACTATCTCAGAATCACATGAATAGAGTCCGCTCCTCCTCTGGTTCACACCGCCCCTACCCCGGGTCCCACTGCTTCCCCTGGGACACACGGCTCACCCGGGGCACACAGCCCCCTGGGACACACGGCTCACCTGGGGCACATGGCCCCCTGGGACACATGGGAGAGCCAACATTTTAAAACTTAAACTTCTTCTAACGCCACTTCTTCAAAATAGACTCGCACAGGCCGTGGTATTTTGTGGAAGAGCCACACTCAAGGGGCCAAAGAGCCGCATGTGGCTGTCGAGCCGCAGTTAGCCGACCATGGGGCTAATAGATGTAAAAGTGCTCTTTGAAAGTTTTGGCATGGGGGGGGGGGGGAGGGGGAGATGAAGCCAGCTAATATTCTTGTCCTTGGAGAGCCTCCCGCTGCAGAGGGCTGGAGCTGCCTTGCGCATGGCCAGGAAGGCGGAAGTTCTCTCAGCCCAGGTGGCAGCCTGGTGGTCTGGGTTAGTATTTCAGATCTCCCTCTTCCTGGGTCTGTGGCTTGGCAAGTTGCTGAACCTCTCCGAGCCTCAGATCTCTCCGCTGTAAAATGGGAATAATAACAATGCCTACTCCAGGGATTGTGGTGGTAACAGGACAGTGACTGGAAGTGTGTGCCTGACACGCTGAAGGTGTATTTTCTCTGCTCGTGGCTCCCCTCGCTGCTTGAGGAGACCGGGTCCTAGAATGGAAAGGAATCTCAGGGGGCCCTTTCGTTCTGCATCCTTCTGCTAGCATGAGGGCATTCCCTGACAGCTTTCTCCCAAACACCCCGGCCTTTGGGAGGCGACTGGGATTGTTAGAAAGCCCTTCCCTTTCTTGACCCACCGTAGGCCTTCCTGCCATTTCCTTTCAGTTCAGCATTTCTGTGTCCTGGCCATGTGCTCGCGGCTGGTGCCTCAGAAGTGACTCATACGCAGACACCCGTTAGAGGGCTGTGGTTTCGGGAAGGGGTGAGGTTTATAAGCAGCTGGTTTCACAATGATGTAAGTGCAAGGCTAGAGGGCCGTGGTGGGTACAACAGTAATTTCTCTTCCTCTCTCAAGAGGACAGCTTCATGCCTCCCTCAAGCTTCTTCTCCAAGAGAAATACCTCCCGGACCTTCTGCCGTTCCTTCTCTGAAGTGGTTCTAGAACAGCCTCCTTATACCCCAGAGCTGAGCTGGAGGTTGTAGGAATTCTCGGGAGGAGGAAACAGCACTGTGATCCCCTGAATCCATTTGCTTCCCACCTGCAGAGAGCCCCCCTCCAGGCTGACATGGCTCCGCACAGTGACAGTCTTCGGGGACCCCAGAGATTGTCCTCCACATTTTGCATTTACTGTTTAATGGTGGAGAAGTATATAGGACAGTCATATTTAGTTTCTGGAATTGCTTTCCCCCCATATTCCAACATCAAACCGCAGGGCCCAGCAGTGCAGGGAGTTGACAGAGGTGAGCAGCTGGTGCCGGCACATGAGTTAGCAGGAAGGTGCTGCAGACCCGGGTCATTCAGAGCCAGGCTGGGCAGGCGGCGCAGACCCCCTGGGAACCCCACCGCGGTGTACATGGCCGCCCATGCCGAGGGGAGTGCGTCCGCTCCTTTACCGAAGCCGTTCCCTTGGCCTGGAATCTCTCACAACCCACCCCTCTTCTTCTCTGACCAGTGCTCCCCTGCACCCCCTGACACCCCATTTTCATCTCATTTCCTTGGGGAAATACCTTGTCCCAGGTTATCCCAGATTTCAGCTCGGGAGCCTCACTCCCAAGCTTTTGCCTCAGCTTTCAGTTGCCATTAGGACATGCTGCTTGAATACAGTTCCGTTTCTAGGAAACAATTAAGGACATGCACAAAGAAAGAGGTGTCCAGTAACGTTATTTTTATAATAGCAAAAAAGCTGGAAGCATCATGTCTCATAATGGGAGATTGGTCACCATAAATTACATTCTCTAGCTGCTCTGCAGCCACTAAAAAGAATGGTGTAGAAATATATAAACTGACAGGGAGAGATGTTCACAATATATTGCTAAATCGAAGAAAGCAGATTACAAAACAGTATGATTCCAGTTTTATTAGATATTCATTTTCTCCTTTTCTACAGTGAGCATGCTTTTCTCCTGAAGTAATAATAATAATTTTGATTTATTGAACTCCTTCTCTATGCCAGGTGCCATGCTAAGCCCCTTATAGTCATTTTCTTACTTAATCCTTTGCATTATTATCCCCATTTCGCAGATAAGGAAATGAGAGCTTAGAGAGCTTGCTCCAGACGTCCTTTCTGGTTGTTAGTGGCAGAGCCAGAGATTTGAACCCAGTTATTATTGTTTTACATACTGGGGACCCTTAGGTACTGTGCTACTCTCCTATGCTGCTATTTTAGAAAGTTAAAAAAGAGTACATTTAAAATAATTTGGTTTAAATACAGGAACTCTGAGACTCTAGAAAATGTTTCTGGGCAGGAGATAATTCGGTGTCCTTTTACTCTTCCCATTTAAAAAAGAAAACAGAGGTTCCTTGTGTTTTGGTTCTGGCTTACAGATAAAAAGCACGTGATGTGCCACAGACTCTTATGCCCTGTCAGCCCTCCCCTTTGTCATGGCCGTGTGCCCCTGGGGTGTGCACAATCTAATTTATGCTCCAGTTTTATGACTTGAGCTGTTGTACAATAGATGTGTCTGTAATTCCTGCATTATTGGTGTCAGTGCTGTGTTGTTGAGAAATGCTAGGGGACAGGGAGCCTGTGAGATGAAATTGTCTGTGTGGCGCTCGGGAAGTGCCAGGGTGGAAAGGAATACTTGTCTGCCAGGCTTGATCTCTGTGACGGCTCAACTGCTTTGGCCCTCTGAAACACCCTCCCCCATTGTGGAAAATAACATTTTAACTCTTATTGCAAAAGTGATACATACTCATTTTAGAATATGGGTAAAAAATACCATGAAAAAATAGTTGCCTCTAGTCCCAGAAATAATTGCTATTAATCTTTGATGTATTTTTCTGTGTATATATGTTTGTGTGTGTGTTTGTGCATACATACACATATATACAAATATAAATATATGTGTATTCTGTTGTTTATACTGCTTTTCAACTTGCTTTTTCACTTAATGTATTACTTTTCCTTTTTTAAATAATAGCATTATTTTAAAAAATATTTTATTGATTTATTATAGAGAGCAAGAGAGAGGGATAGAGAGTTAGAAACTTGGATGAAAGAGAATCATCGATCAGCTGCCTCTTGCACACCCCCCACTGGGGATGTGCCCACAACCAAGGTGCATGCCCTTGACCGGAATCGAACCTGGGACCTTTCAGTCCGCAGGCCGACACTCTATCCACTGAGCCAAACCGGTTTCAGCTGACTTAAAATTTTTATTAATCCTCAACCAAGGGATGAGGATATTTTTTCCATTGATCCTTAGAGAGAGTGGAAGGGAGGGATAGAGAGAAACATCAATGTGAGAGACATGTCGATTGGTAGCCTCCCACACACATTCCAATTGGGGATGAGGATCAAATCTGCAACCCAGGTATATGCCCCTGACTGGGAATCAAACCTGAGATCCGTCGGTGTGCAGGCCAACGCTCTAACCATTGAGCACACTGGCCAAGGCACTATCTGACTTTTTTATTATACCCATAATAGTGGGTATAAGATGGTATCTCATTGTGGTTTTGATTTTCATTTTTCTAATGCTTATTATGTTGAGCATCTTTTCATGTGCTATTGGCTTTTCATATGTCTTTTGTTTCATATGTCTTTGGAGAAGTGTTTCTTCAAGTCCTTGCCCATTTTAAAATTAGGTTATTTGTCTTTTTTTGTTGAATTGTTAATAGGTTTTAATATATCCTGGATACAAGCCCTTGTCAGATACATGATTTGCAAATATTTTCTCCCATTCTGTGGATTTTGTGGTAGTTAATTCTCACTTGAGGATATTTCTTCATTGATTTTAGAGTGAGTGGATGGAGGAGGAGAGATAGAGTGAGACAAACACCTCACATTGATTGGTTGCCTCCCACTCGGGGATCCAGCCAGCAACCAAAGTACGTGTCCCTGACTGGAATTGAACCAGGGACCCTTCAGTCTCTGGATCAACACTCTAATCACTGAGCCAAACAGGCTAAGATTTTTTTCCACACTTTTTGATGGTGTCATTTGAAATACAAAAGTTCAATTTAGATGAAGGCCCAATTTATCTACTTTTTCTTTTATTCTTTATACTTTTGCTCATGTCTAAGAAACCATTGCCTTATCCAAGGTCACAAAGATGTACTCCTGTATCTTTATTTTTTAACTAAAAGAGTTGATTCCCCCCCCCCCCCTTTTCACAATACAAACAAGAACTGCTTGTTTTGGTCCCACTACTCCCCTCTCTTAGGGGTGACTTTTCCTTATCACGATGTTAGAAAACACCCAGAGTCGCAGCACCATGATCTCCAGGGAAGTAGAACAAATAATAAAAACCGATAGAAAGAGGCTCCCTCTCTCCTTATCTGTCTGGTTGAGTCATTCGGGGCCGAGTAGGCACCATCATCCTTGGGGGCCAGGCCTTCTTGGCATGTGCTCTCCCCGGGCGGCCCCATTCTAGGAGCAGGTCCCACTGGCACCGTCCCAGGAGGAGGAGGACCCATCATTGGCATCATGGAAGGTTCTCTCCCCACCCCCCGTGGGGTGCTGGCTTCATATGAGGGCAGTGGAGGGTGGGGCGGAAGGCTGGGGGGCAGGAGGAAGAGCAGAGCAGAGTAGGAGGTCTCTCCTTGCGGAAATGCTGCGGTGGCTTTGTGGATCAGGCTGTGAGCCAGCTCTTCCATCCATTCCTGATGGTGGGTTTTCACTCTGCGTCCTGCCACTGCAGCGCCGTCCTCACAGATGGACGTCAGGAGTGAGGTGTGTGCCGCAGTAGTCATGATAAAGCTTGAGCATGTTCTGCAGGCCTTGGCCACTCATGACTGTGTTGCCAGAAATGACGCACAAAGCCAGCCAGTGCCAACCCACTCCCATGTTTTATCCTGTCTTATCTCTTACTTGTTGTGTCTGTGATCTGCTTAACATCTTATTAAATATTTCCATGGAACATTTTTCTTTCTTAGAAGTGGAATAACTAAGTCAGATTTTGTATATTTTTGAGACTTTTGATACTTTCGTTCCAAAATTGGTGTGACTCTCTTCTCCGTCATTTTTCTCCCCGTCCTACCTGTCTCCCGCGGCTCCGGTTCCGGTCTTTGCCATCTCTTGCCTTGAGAAGAGATGGGAGGGCATCAAGGGGGCATCCTGGCAGTGAACAGTCAGCTGACTCAGAAGGTGGAGTGGGCATTAGCAAAGCATAAACACGGAGCATCAGCTTCAGCCGGGGAGGGAGTGAGGAGCTTGTGCGAGGTGCTGGAGACGAGGCAGCGTGGCGTGGCGGTCCAGGGCTGGATGCTGGCTCTGCCACTTCGGCTGCAGGTTCTTGCAAAGGGATTTATTCCCTTCCTGTGCTTCAGTTCTCTCACCTGTGAGACGGAGACCGTAGCTAACAGTAGTAGCTAACGCCTAGGATGGCTGCAGGACCAACTGAGGCAGCACGTGGTGAGGCCTGGCCGGTGTGAACAGTCCCGAGGAGGAGCAGGCGGAGGTCAGGGTCGGCCTGCTCATGTGCAGAGGCAGCTGCGTGGACAGGCGTGGCGCTGAGCGCATGCACTGGCTGAGCTGGGGCCTTGGGCTTTGTCCAGGGCCTGCCCGAGAAAGTGCTTGTAAGCTGGTCTCCAGACCGCTTGGGTTTGGGGTCCAGCCTCACTGCTGAGTTGTGTAACTTTGAGCAGGTTATTTACTATCTCCACGGCTTAGTTTTTCATCTGTAAAAGGAGAATAACAACAGTTCCTTGTTCATAGGATTGTTGTGAAGACAAAGTGAGTTGATAGGTAAAGTGCTTAGAATACTGCCTGGCACATAATGCTCTTTTTGCTGTTACTGTTTTTCTCTGTGATGGGGGAGCCGGAAGGAAATGTGGACTTCAGAGGTTTATGGTTTAGGAACAAGGTGGGCCATGGCCAGCCGGGAGTGTGTGCCGGAGGCTGAGCCGGTGCCTGTCTCCAGGGCCTGAGGGCAGTGGCTGGAGGCCGAGAGATGTCAGCGGGGGGAGGGGAGAGGAGCAGGGGCTTCCACAGGGTGTAGGAATCATGGTCCCCATGTGGCCATAAATAACAATAGCCATCACAGTTACTTTTATGACCGGAAGGGGCAATGGTAACAAGGAGAATGCCGGCGCTCTCCTTGGATCCATCCTTCAGCCACGCGCTGCCTCAGCGCGGCGCCTGCATGTGCCAGCTACAGAGCGGGCGCTGGTGGTGAACACCACATACCCAGTTCCTGCCTTCACGGAGCCTGCTGGCTACGACGTCAAACAAATAATTGTGGGAGTCGTTAATCAGTTCAGATTGGATCATGCCGTTCCCCCAGTTCCGGAATCTTCCCTCGTTCTCTGACGTGGAATCACGTCCCGACTCCTGAGCATGGCGTGAGGCCCTGAGGACGGGGCCCAGGCCACTCTTGGCAGCTCTCCTGACGTTGGTGCTGCCCCCTCACCTCGGCAGCTAGTCGCTGGGGCTGCTTGCTGTGCCCAGACCGATTATTACGTCTCCGTGGCCCTGTCCCTGCCCTCTGCCCCTGGCATGCTCCCGCTAGTCCCGCAAGGCCCGGACAGCAAATGCGTCTTCCTCTGGGAGGCCTTTCCTGGTCACTGTCTCTCTCAGCGTGCTCTCACAGCACCTTGGGCCTTCTGGGTTACAGCACTTCGTGTGCAGAATCCAAAGGGGCCTAGTGACTCTAGGGGGAGGAGGGAGGTCCTGCCCAAGGCTCTGAGTTAAGAGTGGGCACAGAGAGTAGGGCACCGGGAGGAGAATGTGTTGGGGAGTGGGAGGTGCCCTGTGGCTCAGCCGGCAGCCTTGAATGCCTGGCAGGAGTGGAGGGACCAGCTTCCCCCTTCAGGACCATGACAGAAAGCTGGACTGGGGGGGTAGGCAGTGCATTCATGGTGTTCACATGCTGAGTTTCTTCATGGAGATGGGTATCAGGGGGAGAGCCATTCCTGTGTGAGTGGGTGAAGCCCGCCCAGTGTGCCAGTGCAACCTGCAGTGGAGCAAAGTGGAGTGAGAAATCCCAGCCGATGGAGGAGGGGCGAGCCCGAGGCCCGAGGCCCATAGGAGCTGCCTGAACCTTCCCCTCCTGGGAATGCGCCACCGCCACCGGCCACCGTCCCTGCTGGTTGGGTGGCCTTGGCTCTGGGCGGCTCCAGGGCATGTGACTTCCCTTTGGCTGCCTTCTCTATTTGAGAAAATTCCAAAGCCTTTTGCTGTGGTGGTGGCCCAGGAAGGGGACCCTTTGGGCCGGGGAGGGGCCTCTGCTCAGACAGATGTCAGCAGGGGGAGGGGAGAGGTCTGTCCCTGGTCTGTCCCCCCCTGACCTGCTTCCCCTGCACAGAAGGAAGGGGCCCCCTGGGGCAGGTCTCAGGAACCCAGCTGCTGGGTCTCGGAGATTCAGAGGCAGACCCGAACCAGTGCTGCTCTGGCAGAGGGCAGGGGGACACCAGGCCCAGGGAGGAGGGGGGGTATTGAGAGGGGCTGAGTTAGAGCCGTGGGAGGGCTGGCAGGCACCAGCGAGGGACGAGGGATGAGGGACGCTGGCAGCTCCTGCTGCAGGCTGAGCTGCAACCCAGCCTGGGATCCCCGCGGTGCGGGCAGTTAATCTCCGAGGCCTGGAGTCTCCACTGCGGGAGGGCAGGAACATTGAACTTTTCAATCACATTAATTTCCACAGGAAATTGTTGTCTTCCTTTTGTCCAAAGGTTAGTGATTTATATTTACCATCCTCTTAACTAGCCTTGAAATTTACTGTTGCCAGGTCACCACCGGCCTCCGTAAATCTCAGGGTGGCAGCTGAACACAGCCAAGTGGCTTAATCCTTGGAAGGGCACAGCCCAGTCCTTTCGGGAGGGCAGGTAACCAGCAGTCCCCGCACAGAAGTCCCCCTGGGAGGTGGCTCTACATTGGCGGGGGAAACGAGGTGGGTTCTGACTAACCAGGTAGCAGGGCGGCCTCTGCAGGGGCAGGTACAGAGCCTCACACATCACGGAGGAGGCGTGCTTCTAGTTATGGACAGAGCTGGTGGATGGGGAGCAGGGGCCGGTGTGACCTTAGGCAAGGGACCTAACCACTCTGTGCCTCCATTTACTCTCTGTAATAATACTCCTCTGAGTGTTGTTATGAGGTTAAACCTCATTAAATATCAGCTAATACTCTCTGGCAAGACAGGGAGGTAGTTTGGAATGGGCCTCGGAGTCGGTCCGCTCTCCCTCTGTGCTTACACCGTGCCACCATTTCTCTTTCTAAGACCCTCTTCTTCCAGCTGTTTGTGCAGTTAGAACAGGGGCTGGAAAACTTTTTCTGTAAAGGGCCAAGTATTTTATGCTCTGTGAACCACAGGGTTTTTGTTGCAACTACTCAGCTCTGCTGTGTTATCATGAAAATAGCCACACACAAGAAGTAAATGAATGTGGCTGTGTTCCAATAAAACTTTATTTGTGGACACTCACATTTATATTTCTTAAAATTTTCATGTGTCACAAAATATTCCTCTTCTTTTGAGTTTTTGAAACCATTTAAAAATGTAAAAAGTATTTTTATTTTTAGCTCATAGGTCATACGAAAACAGACCGTGGCTGGCTTTGGCCTGTGCTTGTAGTTTGCCCGCCCCTGGATTAGAAGGTGAAGTTGCATGGAGAAAGTATTCACTTTTCTCACCTGGGTTGTGTCTCTGAGTCAGTAAAGAAAGCCTTGGGTGGGTTTTTCCAATGACCCTGCAGTGCCTGCCTCCTGAGAGGCCGCCTGAAGCAGCGGGCAGAGGAGGCAGCCTGCGGGAACCTGAGACACAGGGGCTGGAGCGCCTGGGCCTGCTCCCTTCTCCCTGCCTGCAGCCAGAGTGGTGCTGACTCTGGATTGGCCAGTCATTCCCACCCTCACCCCAGCTCCGGTACTGATAGTAACCTGTCTGTTGCAGAGAACAGCCCGAGCCATGGTGGGAAGGAGGCGGGGACGCGACAGCCTTTGGTGATTCTCTTGGGCTGGGGTGGCTGCACCGACAAGAACCTTGCCAAGTACAGCGCCATCTACCACAAAAGGGTGAGTACTGCAGGCGGCGGACACAGCTTGCTGAGGCCCCGCGTGGGCTGCAGCGAAGATAGGAACAGGCCTGGAGGAAGATGCTGGGGTCATGGGTCTTTGGTAGGTTTATCCCCGTTTTGCTGCCAGCTCTGTGGCCTGGTCTGTCCCTTCAGCCCCCCGACCTGCTTCGCCTTCCTCCCTCCCCATGCCCCTCAGTGGACAGCTCAGCCCTGATGTGCTCCCAGGAGTGGAGTCGCCCAGGCCCCAAGTTTCTGTTGGCTGATACTGCCTATCTTGGCAGCAGGAACCCGGGCTGGTGTGTTGGGCATAACGTGTCGCAGTGTCAGGACCTTGGAGTTGGTGGTGCCAGTGGAGGGAAGTTGATGGATCAGGGAGCTTGTTAGGAGGTGGAATGGTAGGTTAGTGAGTACTTGGGTGTGGGCACAGGGATAGGGTGCGGTCCAGGGGAATGCCAGGGTTCTGGCTGCGACAGTCCCTGAGTAGAGGGCGGTGTTTTTTGAGACAAGGAGTCCTGAGGAGAAGCCTAGGTTCTGGTGGATGAGCTTCCCCAGGGAGTATGACGAGGGCAAGGGGAAGAGGGCCTCAGACCGCTGAGGAGCCCAGGGCTAGAGGAGGGGAAGACGGAGAAGGTCCTACGAGGAGAGGAGGGGGGCCAACGGGGGACAGGAAGACCCAGGGAAGTTTGGGAATCCCCATAGAGGGTGAGAGGAAGATGTTATGGAGGCAGAGGCACGGGGAGAGGGAGGGAGCAGAGCCGGGGAAGGCGGAGGCTGAGGAGGCAGGGCCAGTGGAGGGGGCGTCTGAGAAAGGAAGGAGCCTTTACCTGGTAGCTGGCAGGACAGGTGGGTTTGGAGAAAAATTTTTCTCAACTCCAAACTCCTACTGCTTTATTATTTAAAAGAAAATAAAACACCGTATCCTACCACCTAGTGATTACCTGTTTACACTTTAGTAGATAGCCTTTCAGCTTTTCTCTCTCTGTGTGTGTTTCTTTCCTTTAAATGAGATCTATACTATTTTACAGCCTGCTTTTTTTCAGATTTTGATCTCCACCTTCTCATGTTAATAAATTCTCATCTCATCTAGTTTCCAGCCTACATTCAGATTCTCTAGTAGTCCCCAAAGTGTCCTTTATAGCTGATTTGCCCAAATCAGAATCTAATTGAGGATCACCCATTGCATCTAATTCCTCAGTCTTCCTTTAAGTCTAGAACTTATTGAAGAGCCCGGGCTACCCAAGAATACATCTAGGGGTGTGTGATCCCCAATGCTGCTGGAAGGGAAGTACGAGGGGCCTGAAAGCCGGCATGCATTAGACAGTGGTCGGCAAAGTTTCAGTCGCACTGTATGTGCGTGCCCGCACGTGGTATTCTGTGGAAGAGCCACACTTCAAGGGGCCAAAGAGCCGCATGTGGCTTTCGAGCCGCAGTTTGCTGACCACGGGGTGAGACATTTGGCAGAAGATGACCTTCACAAGAGCAGTGCAGTTGTCATATTGGAGCCAGTGGAAGAGAAGCGGTGGAGAGGAGGGTGGCTGTCAGAATTTGTTTAGGAGCCGGAAGAAAAGGTGGGATAGAGTTAGAGGGGAACAGAACAAAGCAGAAGGATGGTTTTTTTTTTTTTTTTTTTTTAAAATGAGATTAGCCTGTGCAGGAATCTAGAGAGAGGAAGAGCCTGAAATGCAGGAGAGAGTGGTGAGGAGTGACAGAGCAGGGCCTTGTCCCGGGACTGAGCATGTGCAGAGATGGAAAGACAGTTGGCTTTGGGGGAGAGAGAAGAGACTGGGATCTGACATGCAGTGAGACCCAGGCCCTTGGTGCAGGGACTTCCGGGAGCATCTGACGGGGGAGGTGGCCGCAGAGAGCCAGGCGCCTGGGAACCTCCCAGTGAAGACCAGCCTGCGGGCGCGGGGAGGCCCGGTGTGTGTGTGTGTGTGTGTGTGTGTGGGCCCTTCACAGGGAGGCTCGGTGTGTGTGTGTGTGTGTGTGTGTGTGTGTGTGTGGGCCCTTCACAGGGAGGCTCGGGATTCCCAGGGCGAGCTCTGAGTGAATCACCGGGGATGTGGAGTTAGAGGGAACGCCATGTGTGCCCTCAGAGATGGTGTGCACAGGAATTGCTGAGGTTATGTCCAAACCAACAGGCAGTTCTGCACGTGAATGCTCCTGGGGAGGAGTGCGTGTGTGTGTGCGTTCGCTCCCTCAAGTTAGTGACGTGTAGTGCTTGTGGGTGTGTGTTGGCAGCTGTGCTTTTTCGTGCACTCCCAGGTGCTGCGGTGTGTACACCCTAGTGAGTGGTGGGCACCGTGGTTGTCTGCACCGTGGGGTGTGTGGTGGACGAGAGTCACGTGTGTGGTAGTGAGGTGGGATGTGCTCGCATTTGTGGGTGATGCTGTGTGTGGGTTGGGGTGGGTGGGAAGACATTTCACATCCTCCTGGGGAGTGAGAACAGACACTCTGTGAAATTTCCATAGCTAAGGGGCCAGGTGGCATCAGGACCCCCTCCGATGCCAGGGCCTTGGTAAGAGCAGTGCCAGGAGCAGTTGGGACAAATGTCAGATTGGAGGAAGTCAAGAGTTACCTCAGCTGACCATCCCTGTTTGGCGATGGGTCATTCAAGTAGTAGTCCCGCCATCATGAATTACTGCTACTGTTAGTCGAGAATTTACTTTGTACTAGATGTGTTTGGGGCACTTGAGATACATTTTTTCATTTAATTTTCACCATAACCCTAAGAGATGGATGGAAACACAGACTCAGGAAGATGAAGCCCAGACTGTTAATAAGTGGTGCCGGGAATTGAACCCAGCCCTGCCTGACCCTAGAGCCAGCCTAACTCTGAGGCCCTTAACAAAGGGCCCTTAGTCTCTAGAAGTAGTTAATGGGAGGGGATTAGGACTCAGGCCTGGAGACTTGGTCCACGTATTGAGGGGTACATCAACCTAGAGAGAACTTGGCTCGGATTTTAGAATTTGAGGAACAATAGTGCTTACTATACAGGGAATTTCAGGGCAAGTGGGAGGAATGATCACAGGCCTTGGAACCAGACAGATTTGATTGCCGGGCACCTGATGCCAGAAAGAATGGCCTGCTCTCAGGGCCCTGTAGGAAGGTAGCAGTGGCCAGAGATGGATCTGATGTGGGTCTGGCTCATGAGCGGCCTCTGGTGGTCAAGGCTGGGGCCTGCAGGCTGTGTCTCCAGTTGGGTCTTAGCAGGTACCTACCTCCTTGTGCCTGGGAGGTAGACACAGTGCAGAGGGAGGTACAGCAACAGGGTGTGGCCAGGCAGCAAGCTGAGTAGATGAGGGTGCAAGATCATGGGTGGGAGGGAGACAAAGTGGACCAGAGTGAGGAGACCTCCTTCTGCTCAGCCAGAATGTCTCCAAAGCATGCTCTGGGCTCCAGGCCTCACATACCATCCCGGGCTGAGGGGGCTTGGCCAATGTGAGGTGATTGTTCTTCAGCCTTCCACCCTGGAAGGCACTGTGTCTGTGAGCGCTGCTAGGCTTCTGCGCTGGTGGAAGTTGGAGCTGCTGGACGCCTCTGACCTTAGCTTGTCCCACCCCACCCTGTCCCTCCACAGGGCTGCATTGTGATCCGATACACAGCCCCGTGGCACATGGTCTTCTTCTCCGAGTCCCTGGGCATCCCTTCACTTCGTGTTTTGGCCCAGAAGCTACTTGAGCTCCTCTTTGATTACGAGATTGAGAAGGAGCCCCTACTCTTCCACGTCTTCAGCAACGCCGGGGTCATGTTGTACCGATACGTGCTGGAGCTCCTGCAGACCCATCGGCGCTTCTGCCACCTGCGTGTGGTGGGCACCATCTTTGACAGCGGTCCTGGTGATAGCAACGTGGTGGGGGCCCTGCGGGCCCTGGCAGCCGTCCTGGAGCACCGGCCTGCTGCGCTGCGCCTGCTGCTCCTGGTGGCCTTCGCCCTGGTGGTGGGCCTCTTCCACGTCCTGCTCGCCCCACTCACTGCCCTCTTCCATACCCACTTCTATGACAGGCTCCTCGATGCAGCCTCTCGCTGGCCCGAGCTCTACCTATACTCAAGGGCTGACGAAGTGGTCCTAGCCAGGGATGTGGAACGCATGGTGGAGGCACGCCTGGCACACCAGGTCCTGGTGCGCTCGGTGGACTTCGTGTCATCTGCACATGTCAGCCACCTCCGTGACTACCCTACTTACTACACGAGCCTCTGTGTCAGCTTCATGCGCAGCTGTGTCCACTGCTGAGGTCCTTGTCTCACCCACCTCACCTCTGCTCCAGAAATAAATGCCTGGCACTCCTCACAACCCGTATCCATGATGGGGCCCTCTTCTGGTTCAGCTCCTTTCAGCCCTTTGGGACTTCATGGCCCCCCAAGTAAAGAATTCCTTTGGGCCCTGCCCTGGAGATTGGTGGTCTGCTTACCCAGGATCCTAGGTAGGGTCAGTAGTGCCAGGGCATGTCTCTGCAGGAGCCCGACAGTGTTGTATTTGGAGAAGTGTAGCAGTCAGGCTGCTGATTCCTGTGGCGTTTCGGCTGTTAGGATTAACCAATTTGGGGGGGAGGGGGTGTTGATAATGAGCCCCAGGATTATTCTGATTCCTTGAATGGAAAGTGAGCGTGGTGAGGAGGTGCCATAGGGTAGGATCGGGCTGGGGCAGGGACTGTGATCTCTGTTCCAAGGCCCCAGAAAGGCAAAGTCCCACAGCGTGAAGCACCATTCGTCTGGATCTCACTTGGCAGTTCACGTAGACTTCTCTGCCCTCGCGGCCAGGGAGTCTGAGGGAGAAGCCAGAAGGAGAGGTGAGGATGCAGCGGTGGTGGGCCTGCCCAGGTCCACCACACTTTGCCAGGAAGCCACTGGCTCCAGGAAGCTGCAAAGTGTGTGTCCAATGGGCAGATGGAGTGGGGAGCAGAGTGAAGACAGCAGCGCCCTGTGGGAGCTGGGGCAGGTGGTCAGGAGCCCTGAAGACCGGACCCAGGGCAAGGGCCATTTGGCTGAAATAAACTCCCTCATCTGCTTGAGGGAGTCCCGCTTGGATCCTCTCTGGGCAGGAGTGGTGCCTTTAGTCTTATAGAGTTCTGTATCACCTTTCATTGTACAAGTCACTGCTGCACAATGCTGGTACATAGTAGGCATTCAATAAATATTTGTTGATTGAATGAGCTTACTGTGGTGATCAAGGGACTTGGGGGTAGTGATGAGATGTGAAAGTTTGACTGCAAGTGAAGATGGCTGGGAAAGCTCTGGGAGGGAGCTGAGCCCTGATATTCTCAGGCTGATGGGCTGAGGGACTCGGCGAGTTCTACTTGCATCATGTCAGTTCTCTGGACCTCTGAACTGCTGGCCGGGGAGCCCTCTGGGACCTCTGGAACTGCTGGCAGGGAGCCCTATGCTCTGTGGCTGCATTGCTAGCCATGGCCAACAGGTGGCAGTGCTGCCTGTGTCATGAGATGGAGCTCAAGAATCCTACAGCAGGGTGAGCTTCAGGCCCTTGCTCTGGGTTATTGTCCCCTATTAGAGGGCATATGGCCCCCAGGGTGGGAGTAATCAGCCCTCAAGGACCCCCTGAGTCCCAGGCAGGGGGAGGGGAGAGTTGAGACCTGAAAGGAGCCAGCCTGATGGAACTAGGCATTGCCCACTTGTCTTCCAAACCTTAACCATCACTGGCTGTTCCACCTGGACAGGCCATCCGTTCCCCTAGAATCTTGGCCTCAGGGTCCTTGTGTTAGGTACTTGGAGCCATCAAGTTGGGCCTGGGGCTTTGAAGAGCCTCCGCTGTCTCCAACCAGGGTGATTTGAGTGCAGGAGGCAGCTGCCCACTGGACCCGATTCTGTAGTATGCGCCGTGGGTACTCCCCAGACTGGTGTGCCCAAGGCAGCCCATTTGGGAAGATGAGGGGTAAACTGCATGTGAGGAGTTGTAAATAGGAGTCTGGAGTTAATGGAGATACACTGGGGTTTTAAATTTCAGAATCTTATTTTCTCAAAACAAGCTCTGTGGTGGGCAAGTGCTCATCTGCAGCTTTGAGCGCTGCTCTGACCAGACACCAAGCGAAATGCTGATCACTCCCGGGCAGGGGGTGGCCGTGGGGATGGCGTGACAAAGCAGCATCTCCAGTGCTAGCTGCCCGACCTCAGTTGTCTGCCTTGAGGGTCCATCTTGGGCAATAGGGGTTTCTACTGTTTCCATTTGAGGACCAGGCAGGGGCTGTACTGGGCTAGGCTGGAGAACAGAAAAAGCCACGATGGTGCTGATAGTGGTTCCATTTTGGTCCCTGGATGTCTCAGGAGACTGGAAAGGGACAGAGGCTTTTCACCCAAGCTTATAGCTGCCCCTTCCCGAGATTGGGGGCTAGAGCTTGCATCCCCTCTGTACCCCCAAGCTCTGACCTCTTCTGTGATTAATGAGCTGACGATTCCACATCGATAAGGAATTAACCTGGAGCCCCCACCCATCAATAGTCAGGAGCCTCGGTCCCCAGCCCCACCCCCTCAGATGGAGTGCTCCAGGGTCCCAGGGCAGACCAACCTTGTGCGGCTTTACACACCCACAGCCAAGTCCTTCCCGCACTGCTGCCAGGAATTAACCCCGTAACTGCCTGTCTACGCCCGTCACCCACCCCTCCCTGCGCACACACACACACACAAGCAGCAGCTGTTTATATTGGTTTAATCCATGTCAAACGTAGTTTACAAAGGGAAAGGACAAGTACCTTTGTATAGAATGTACAGACACAGCATCACACCGTGGGGCCACGGAGGGGCGGGGGGACGACACGCTTCCCTGGGAACAGCAGCTCGAGTCCCGGGGTGGTTCTTGGCAGAAGGCCGGGCGGCCAGGAGCACCCTCACCCAGCCCAGCCTCAGCCCCTGCTGTGGCTCGGTTCCCACCTCCGTGCCGCCTCCTTCCCCAACTCCTTATGAAGAGCCCCAGGAGCTAAGACTAAGGAGAGGATCATGTCCCCTGGGGCATGTGCCCCATGTCTGGGAGAAGAAATATACACCACTGAACACCGAGCACATGGGAGAGGGAAGGGACACCATGGGGGAGGGAGAGGCAGGCACCCCGAGAGGCGGATGGGCCGAGCCCCCAGCCAGCCCTGAAGGAGGCACTGCTTCCAGGTGTTCTTAAAAAAAGAAGAAAATCATACAACCAAAGGGGAGGCGGGTAAGGGCGGGCAGTTATCCCATTTATACACAACATTGTAAACATACACGTCTATATTACATGTGCTTCAGTCTGGTGTTTGCATGTCTGTCTGTCAGTCAGTCAGTCGATCGGTCGGTCGGTCTGGGGGCTGGAACTCGGGAGCCTCGCCCTGCTACCCACCCCACCTACACCTCCCTGGCCCCCCCTGGGAACAGAACCTGGAATCGGTATGGTCCCCAATCCTGGTGGGAGTGTGGCAGGGCCTGGGCCTCGGCATCCACTCTGGCTCCAGAGGCCTGTGTGTGTGTGCGTGAGTGTGTGCATGTATGTACATGGGGGACCTGTGTGCAAGTATGTACAAGGGGGAGGGTCACATCACAGAGGCGGCAGGCGGGGCTGCTTGAGACAGGCCTGCTGGGTGGCTAGCTCACAAGTAGATTCTCCGCAGGTCTCCGGGCGCTGTGATGGTGTTGCACTGAGGGCACAGCTTCTTGGCACCCTGCGGGGAGGACAGGGGGGGCTCTGGTGAGGCACACAGTGCTGCGCGCCTGCTCACGTGAGCACCGGGCTTGTGCCAGTTGTGTGCTGGCACCTTGGTCCTGCCGGCGAGGCCGGGCAGCCTGGGCAGCCTGTGAGCAGGCAGGCACGCTCCTGTGTTGGGGGGATGCCAGGATCAAACCGCCTGGCCAGCCCCGCAGCAGGAGCCCCAGTAATGAGAACAAGGCTGGGTCCAGCTGTGGCTGCCGAGGCCCTAACGAGATTACACACGGCCTTTGATCAGGACACAGAGCCCACGTCCGGGCCTTTTATTGCTGTCTCCGGGCGACATTTTAATGGCTGCTCCCGAGCGAAGCGCGGGGCAGGAGCAGAGGGAGCTTAGTAATGGGAGGGGGAGGGGCGAGGCCCGGTCCTGCTTACCCACACCCAGGCTCCTCCTGGGCCAGGATCTCACCAGGATGTATGGCACGGGGCCTTCCCTTCTGGGGGGCGAGGGCAGGGGGAAGGGAGCCAGCAGTGAACCCACAGAGGGGGGGAGGCGAGAACGTGGTGAGCTTGGGGAGGGGGCGGGGATCCTGGCTTCTGGCTGTGTTCTATGCTCCTGCTCCCCCTCGCCCCTCCTCATTCCTCTCAAAGCAGGCTCAAGCATAAGCAAGGACATCTGGGCAGTACCCCACAACAGCCACCCGCTCCCCAATCCCATGCCACCTCACCAGGGTCCGCAGCCAGCACTCCTCGCAGTGCACATGCCAACACTGGATGGACGTTAGGGGCATCGAGTAGGAGTCCTAGGGAGGAGGTGGGAGAGAAGGGATCATACTGAGGTTGGCCCACCCTCTAAAGAGGTCAGATCACAGTGCAGAGACCCTCTGCAAACCCTAGGGGGCACTGAAGCCTGACCAAGGGCCCCCGTAGGTTCCCTTCCTCTCACCATGCAGATGAGGCATTTGTAGCGGTCCCCCCGGGATAGCTGCCGTTCAAGTTCCCTGACCCGAGCCTTCAGGGCCTCAAACGTGGTCACAGCTGAATCTTCCGTTATTCTGCAAAGAAGACAGCATTCGTTGGGCAGACTGCAGGCTGGCATTTTAAATCTAAACCTTCCGTCCACATTCCAGAACCACATATACAAATACAAGTAGCTCCCAGATGCCCCTGCCCATATCCTATATCAGCAAACTCCACAATCCAGAAACGAACCCCTCACCCTCCTCGCTCCTCCATCTCCATCCTGCTGAATTTCTACACCAGATATCTGGGGACCATTCTCAAACGATTCCTTCCTAAACCATCCTTTTTACCTCTGACATTCACTTGATCTTAGCCAAAAGGCTGAGAAGGGATCCCGCTGACATCCAAAATTGGTCATCTAGTCCCTAAAACTCTGGCATTTCCTCACTTCTTCCTGCTTCTGCCATCACTCATCCAGGTTCTCAGTTTCTCCTATGGATTACTCTAACCTGAATGGCATGGCTTCTGTACCACCGGTCCCCTCATTCCATTCTGTTCTCCCAGCATCTAGAATTTTACAAATTTGACCATTTATACTTCCAACAGTTCAACGTCTCCCTCAGGATAAAGCTCTACCAAACTCCTCACAAGCTCACAAAGGCCTCCTTGGTCCATCCCCAGCCGGCCACATCCTTTAAGCTCTACCCACACAAAAATACCAAGTTTCCCCACACATGCCATTGTTTTTCATCCCCTTGGCTTCTTGACACTTTCTGCTTCTGGATCGTCCATCCCCACCTCCTAACCCACTAGGTTCCATCTCATGGTTCAGGCCTACTTAGTTCCCACCTCTTCCCAGAAGCTCATTGGTGCTGCCTCTTCTGTGCTCTCCCAGCCCCTGAGAAGAACAATATAACTTGACCGACCACCATTCCCCTGGACTCCGCCACAGCAACATAACTACAAATGTCTTCATCTCTGCTACACTCAGCTCCCGAGGGCAAGCTACTCACTCTACCAACATGACTGTGGACATAGCTCCACACTAGGCCCGTGAATATGAACAAACATTTGAGTATGAATAAACATTTGTCAAATAAAGAGCCAGTCCAAACCCCAGGGAGAGTGAGAGATGAGGGGACTGGATGAGTCCCACATAACACAGGTCTTAGGGGCACAGGTCTGGTCTGCTCAAGAGCTCGTGTTTCCGAGTCCTCGCCTGTTGTCCAAGCACTGCACAAGAAGGTCCCTGTAACCTCTTGAAGACTCTTTGGGCTGCAGTACTGGGAATAGTGGGACTATCTCAGGGAGTGATCCGTCCCTCCTCTTCTAAAATAAGTGAACAGAACACAGAGGAGCTCACAGAGGGAGAAGAATACCTCCTGGAGGAATAGAAGAGATGATACTGGAGAAGGGCTTTAGGGAATAATAATAATACAAATAAAAGAGCTAAAATTTATTAAGCACTTACTAAATGCCAGGGATGGTACTGAGGGATTGAAAATGACCTTATTTGCACCTTACAAAAACCCCATGAGGAGATTATAATACTCCCATTTTATACAGGAAGAAATTAAAGCAGAATTGAAACATTAAGTAGCCTGCCCAAGGTTCAGAATGGGGAAGATGGGATTTAAACTCTGTTAGACTGATTTTGTGGTCAACCAATAATTGTGAGTGACCACTATTCTACACCGACTAGACCCAGGAGACGGGCCTCCAGATCGAGGATCATAGGAACCAAGGCCAAGAAGCCTAAGAGCCCCATCTGGCGGGAAGGCTCGCCTGTGGGTAAGCAGAAGGTGATAGTGGGAAAGGAGGCTGTATCCAGGAAGACCTCAGATGCCACAATTGGAAGAAAGTAAAGCTTATCTTACAGGCAATAGGAACTTGTGGAGGATGTTGGAAGAGGCTATGACAGGATAGAAACTAAACCTTAACATAACAAACTTTGGTCTCTGACCTTTCTTAGGGTAGTACGAGCAACAACATGACATCCTAATGGCTGTATCCTCTATCAGGAATATTCTAGAGCAGGGGTGGGCAAACTTTTGACTCAAGGGCCACAATGGGTTCTTAAACTGGACCGGAGGGCCGGAACAAAAGCAGCCTGACCATGCTGGCACTCTCATCTTGGGCTGCTGGTGAAGGGGCGGAGGGGAGAGCAAGAGAACCCTCTGCTCTTTCGGCTCCACGGACCGGATAGAACAGCCGAATGGGCTGGATTCGGCCCTCAGGCCTTAGTTTGCCCACGGCTGTTCTAGAGCCATTGGTCCATGATTCTCTCTGCCCTGCCTCTCTCCAGGGAAGTTGACAAAGGCTCTGGCTGACTCCCTGAGAGCATTCACTCAACTTCCCAGCTCTGGAAGCCTTAACCACCCCCTCTCCTTATAAGCACCTGTGCAGCTGGCTCCTCCCTTGGCATTTTGCCCAATGCCAAATGTACCATCCCCTTCTGGACTGCTATTAACTCCTGACAATGAGACAAGTATGGGTAGCTATGCTCCCTGCCTTTCTAAGGACAAGACTGGGCATTTACCAGGTCCTATGTGGTTATTTCAGAGAAGGGGAAACTTCAGGCATGGAGCTGGGGGCAGCTTACCCCAGAGTAGAAAACTAACTCTCAAACCCCAAACAAGAGAATGAGCTAGAACTGGAAAGGCAAAAAGGATGGTGCCAGGAGAGAAGGAAGCCATTTCCCACTCCATCTCCCAAAGCTCCAAGGCCACTTCTAACTCTAGAGTCCAGCCGATCCTGGATTTGCTCAGCATACACCATGCCTCTACTCTCCGCTTCCAGCCCCGGCCCAGGTTGGTTGTGAGCTATTCCTGAGTCCCTCCAGGGCATAGGGTGCAGAATTTCCTAGAAGCAGCCATGGCATCCTGCTTTCCCCTTCCCTGGGTTATGAAACACATCTAGGGTGGGAAACCACATTGTGTACAAGGAAAGTCACGGGGACTAATGGGCCCCAACCCAGGCAGACCCAGATCCAAGGCCTGAGCCAGTCCCCAACCTGTTCCACAGCCCTGCCTGTGCTCACACAGGTGGGAGAGAAATCCCGATCTCCCCAGCTTTGGGTGGGTAGTACCTTCATGGATGGTCACTGGCTCTGGCCCCCACCTCCCCTCCGGGCGCCATCCCTGATTAATGATCTTGTCTTTCTGATTTATGAGCAGCCCCTTCAGACGAGGGTGGGCGCCCCTTATGGCCCCGCCCGCCCCGCTCAGCTGGAGTAGGAGAGAATTATTAAATAAACATCCATACGTCATTCCTCCCCCCTCCCCAAGCTGGTTGCGCCGAACCCGTGCGGCCCGCTCCGGCGCTGACACAGAGCAGCTGCAGTGATTCATGGGCAGCCGGGCCCTGCGCCGCGGCCCATACATCATGCCAGCAGCACTTGCGGCCCCGGCCGAGATAAACTGATCAACCACAACGGGCTGGAATGAATTTATGACAACACAAAATGGAGGGAAACAAATGGGAGGTGACCCTGGGCCACCGACCCGGCCCTGCACCGGCCTGCAATCCACTCTCCTGGCAGAAGGCAAGATGGAACACTGGTCCCGGAGTGAAGAGGCCGCCTTTTAACCCCGGCACCCCCGCCTCCGGCGGAGGGAGAGGACGGGAGCTAAGCAGTGGCCAAAGGCAGCAGCTCCAGACATCTCAAACTGGACAGTGCCTCCTCCTGAGGCTAGACATGGCCTCGCTTGGGTTTCCGGAAAGGCAACACAGTGTCCAGCTGACTTAGAGTCCTTGTGGCTCCCGGGGATCCAGGCTCCCTGGGTTAAGTGCTGAGAGAGTCCCCTTTCCCTCGCCAGGGAACCCGGGCCAAAAATTCCAACTAGAAGTGATGAGACCCAATGCTCCTGCCTAAAACCCACTGCAAGCGCCACCCGGGACAAGAAAAATGAAACCAATTTAGCTCCCGATTAAGAAACAGAAACTGGAGATGAATCAAGTGTGCCGGCTGGGCTGGGTGGCCATACATCACATCCCCGGGTGGAGGCCGCCGTGGCGGGCGTGCAGGCAGGCGGGCTGCTCCTCCCTCCAACGGGGCTCCCAGGGCCGTGGCCGTGATCAATTCAGAGTCATGCTCAGCACCAGCTGGGCCCCGCTGCGGGCTGTGTGCCAGGGCTGCGGGACCGAGGGGGCCTGGAACCTTGGTGGCCCCTCTCTTCCTACGGAACTGACGCCCCAAGGTTTCCCCTTCTGGCCACTCACTTCTCGATGTCACTGTTCTTGCAGGTCTTCTGCATGGCCTCCTGCTTGCTGCTCTCCCCGTTGCTGGTGGACGGCATCTCTGTTGGGATAGAGAGGCAACTCATACTATGGCCAGACTGGGCAGCATCGGTGAGGGGTTGGGCCTGAGTCCCACCACTACCCAAAGGATGTCTCCTTTTCCCTACTCCTCCTAACCTCAGTACTTACCATCACTGGCCCATTTGGAGAACTCAGGTGTGATGCGCGTGCTGGGAGGGCCGCCACTAGAGGAAAGTACGGAGAAAGAATCAAGTGAGCCCCGAAGGCAGGCAAGGACAACCCTGAGGGTGGGTATCAGGTTGACCCCTGCCTCAGGGCTTCCCACCCCCCTCTAGCCCACTCCAAGCCTGTGCCCCCACTTGCTTTAGGACTGCACCCCGGAGTGCCTCTCTCTCCTTGGCTTCACCAGGCTCCTCGCCTGTGCAGGGGATGACGTCAGCCTCCGTGTATCTGGCATGGTGGTCAAGGACAATGGTCCTAGTTTGCAGTAGGCCTGGAGGGTTGAATCCTGGCCAGAACTGAGACACTGACCCCAGGGAGTGGGGGTAAGTGCCAGAGGTGTTGGCTACTTTTCTTTCCCTTTGGCCTATCCCACAAGCCCCCCCCGTCCCACAGCGCCCCAAGGATACTGTGGCTTCCCATACTCCAGGGTGTCATCCCCATCCACATCCAAGTCAGCATCACTGTCCGGATTCTCTTTGCCGCTGCACATGACGAAGCCAGAGCCTGTGGGAAGCAGGATGTGAGGATCAGGGGGCCGACAAAACTAAGCAAAGGGTGTCTCTTCTGTTGCCTCTAAGTGGGGGTCAACTTTTGGGCCAGGTAAGGCCAAGACAGAAACGTGGGCCTGGAATATCGAGAGCCAGATACCTAGGTGCTCTGGCCTCTGCCATTTTAGCCCCCTTCGCTCTGCACAACTCATCCTTCTCAGCCGCTGCTTGCTGCTCCAAGTGGCTTCATAAACTAGCCCTTCAAACACTATCTCAGGTCTTCAGGAGATACCCAAGCCTGCGGTCCAGCTGAAGGAAGAGCAGGAAGAGAACAAATTCTGTTCTTACAAGATCACCCCATCCAAGACCTTGGCATTCCTTGTGTCCCATGGTCCAAAGAAGTCCACCAGAGGGGAGAGCAGGCTGGCTAAGGCCGGTCAGAGACATACAGCGGGACCCCACTCAACATCCTGATTTTGGCTGCCAGGACCTTGCCAGCAAAAACACCAGGCAGCTGTTCAAATATTTGGTGTCTGAAGCGACTGACATTAATTATTCATCTCCACCTCACTCAGCCCAGATTCCTGGACAAGTGCAGTTATAAAGGGATTAGGAAGGGACAGATGAGAGGAGAGGCATGCACACCTGCTTCTCAAAGCAGCCCATGAAGGCAACCAGGCTGGGCGGAGGCAGGCAGCTGACCCCATCAGGATGCAACTGGTCCGGCCACAGGCAGACTCTTGGCCAATTGGGCGGGAGCTGTGGAAGCCACATCAGGCCCACTCACTCATCACGTGGCCTATCTTCCAGGACTTCTCTTCCTGACAGCCCAGGACAGAGGCCACAAAGCTGCTCCTCCCTCCCCACCTGCCTTCCCTCCGAAGTGGTCTGATACTTTAGCCCCTTTCACTCTGCATAGCTCATCCTCTCAGCCACTGCTTGCTGCTCCAAGTGGTTTCATAAACTAGCCCCTAGTGGTCTCAGACCACTTCTCACTGGCCACAAAGCAGCCCCTCTAGGATAGAAAGAGATGAAAGCAATGGGATCTGTTAGGAGTGGAATCAGAAAGGAAATCCTTAAAGAGGTGAGGAAGAAGCTGGGAGTTCTGCCTGATGATCTCAGAAATTTCTTGTTCTTCCTTTCCACTCTCCTCGGGTAACAGTCTCGTAATGGGTCCTTGTCTGTTCCTTCATCCTGCTTCTCATATAGCTCTGACCCTTCTTTTCCTTGCTCCAAAACTGACTCTGGCTCCCCACTGCATGCACAATCCAGCCTGGCTCATCAGCCAGACCCATTAGGATCTTTTTTTCCTCACGTCACTCCACAAGCCCTATGCATATGGACAGACTACTTACTGCACCTTAAACATAATTCTGCATGTCCTGCTCTTAAGACTGCTCATGCTATTCACTCCATCTGGAATGTTCTCCATCTTTTTCAAGCCCATTCCAAAAACACTTTCTTTCCATCCCTTCCCCCTTCTGTGTCTGGCCTCTGGCCTGACAAAGGACCCACCCATCCCAGAGGTAGGCAGCAGCAGGGAAACAGAAAGGCTAGGCATGCCGAGGTTCCACCCCCTCTGACAGTCCTCATTTGACCTCCACACTCAAGGCATCAACAAACGCAGGCAGGTCAGCAGCAGGGCCATTAAGCTGAGAAAACACCAAGTTACAGCTCTGTCTCCTATTCACGGCCAGGTGTCCTGACAAGCAATTCCTGCCTTGTAGGTGAGTGGCACCTCTATAAACCCTCTGACAGTTTGGGAGACAAACTCCGCCATCAATCAGAATGTAGCTATCAGGTTCACTTACAGCGTGTACCCCCCAAGCCCTGCCAACCCCCCTCCCCCAAGTACACACAGCTCAGCAGTCAGCCTCACATCCTCAGCTCAGCCTGGCCCTACCCAGCCCTGCCTATCGGGCAAAAAGGAAATCAAAGAACCCACGGAAAAGCTGAGAAAACAGGCACCCCAACACTTAAAGCTGCCTGTGGCTGGAAGGCTTTCCTTCAGTCTTACTGCCGCCGGCCCGGGGCAGGACTGTATGTCCCAGCAGAGCAGTCACTGTGGTCTCCCAAACCCTACGTTTCCCCTCGCCCCATGCTGCACACCTCCTGTTACTCCTGCCTAGAGCCTTGGCCCTCCTGGTCCTCAGAACAAACGCCTGCTCACGCTGCCAAGTCTGGCCGGCTCAACCCTGCCTTCCACTGTTAAGTCCTGGTGTCTACACACAGTAGTTGCTCTACAAATACTTCTTGAATGAACTCCCACCTCAACAACATTCTCTCAACCTTTACTGGACTCATCCTCCGCCTGGCTTCACATTGAGGACCCCTACTTCTGGCCCACTTAGGGAACTCAGGTGTGATGTTCAAGATCTGATCCCTACCCTCAAGGTGCTGAGTATAGATGAGACTTCTCCAGATATTGCTTCTAGATGTGCTCTTTCTTTTGCAACTCCAAACTCATATTTATTGTCACTGTCCCTCACCAGATTGAAAGCCCCAGGATGACTCACTACCGTGATTCCAGCGTCATCCAGCAGAGCTAGCCAGGCCCACAGCAGGTACCATACCACACTCCGGAGCAATAATGGCTACTTGCTGCTCCAATAGGTCCTAGGAGCCTGCACTGAAGGCCAATCTTCCCTCTCAGGACACAATCTTCCCTGCCAGCCCCCGTCGGCCTTGTGTTCCTCTGACCAGCCAGGCAGGACAGAGCACGATGCATCCTGTTTCCCGAGGAAAAGGGCTCTGTCTCTGGTCTGAGCAGTTTACGCTGACCCTGACACCATCCCCTCCTGGGAACAGATGTTGGGAACCCCTCCCCACCCCCACAGGTGTTCGGAACAGGCTGCCGCCGCCAGTTTCACTCCCGTGCTGCCCCAGCATGCTCCAACCTCCTTCCCAGCACATTAAACTTTATTTTCTTAATGAAATGTCACTTGCTGACTTCTGGCAGAATCATAATAAAAAGAAACGGCCATAAAGCCGTTTTTATGCAGGCAGTGCCCCCTCCAGCTTACCGCCCCCCTCCCCGCTTTGAGGAAGGCTCCACAGTCGTTTTATGTTCTCAGCTGCTGGAACATCCCAAGCCAGTACTCAGATGCAAGATGGCACAGAGCTCCTTTCCAAGCCTCTGGCTCCCGTTCCATGTAGCTTTGGGGGATAACAGGCAAGCTGCCACTCCTGCTGCTGCTGCTGCTGCTATCCAGAGAAGGGACTCAGCCCCCAGGACCTCCAAGATGACCCAGGGTACCTTTTAGTCACTAAGGAGGTCCCTTGCCCACCTTTTTTAAAAAAATATTTTTTATTGATTTCAGAGAGGAAGGGAGAGAGAAGCATCAATGATGAGAATCATTGATTGTCTGCCTCCTGCACGTCCCCTATTGGTGGGGGAGAATTGAGCCGCAACCCAGGCATGTGCCCTTGGCCGGAACCGAACCTGGGACCCTTTAGTCTGCAGGCTGACACTCTATCCATTGAGCCAAACCGGCTAGGGCTGGCCCCACCTTAAAGTGGCGCAAAGGGCTGGGCTGCTGCCTCCAGGCAAACTGAGCCTGGTGCTCAGTGACGCTCAACACAGTGTGTCCCAGGCCTGGGAGGGCAGGTGATGCGAAAAATACCTTCCCCCAAGTGAACTCTTAGTGATAGCGAAGGAGAGGGTTAAGTGCAGAAATGACAAACAAGTCTACATTTTATAAAAATGACCCTCCTCCCATAAACTCATTTCTTCCTGGGTCATTGAGAAGGGGGAAAAAAAGAAAAAAAAAAAGATCAGTGTTAATTTAATCAATTGATCAAATAATCGATTGAGAAACTGGAGACGCCTGTTTACTGGGGACTGTAATGTCCTGGAACCTGAAACCCACAAAAATGGACCCATTGATTTCCTCACCTACTGCTCCCGGCAAAACCAGAACTTAGGGAGAAGGGAAAGTCTTGGTCCCTCCAGAGGTCTGTGCTCTCCAAAGGGGAGAGGGGGCAGGGGCAGCAGCTTCCGGAGAGTTTTACACTGGAATTAGTTACAGATGCAGTTACGGTGTCTTGTGTAAACGCCATCGATTGGGGAGCTGACAGTCTGGGGAGCTGCGATGCGGGACAATCAATCGGCCTGCAGTGTCACCTGCCACCTCGCTGAACAGTTGACAATGCAATTATCCAGTGTGGAGGCAGGGAGTTGGCGTGTGTCAAACGCACTTAGCCACTTTCCGGGCCTCCTCGATAACGCGTTTCACTGCCTCACGTCAGGGGAGACGCAGAGAGACAGACGCCGTTTAAAACCATTGATACACGCTCCTCCAGCCTGCACTCCCTCTGTCCCAGCTTAACAATTGTGTTCCAAAAGGCGATTAAATCCCGTTAGTCGTCACAGGGGACAGAAGGTGCCCTGCTCCTTGCCACCTCTCCACCCCCTCCCACCAGGCAACAGTGATAATTAAAGGACTTAGAAGGCAGCAGCCCTAACCCTCTCCATTCCAAGACTGCCTTCTCAGCAGCTGGCGATTCCAGCACCTGTCACTAACTGGACCGGGCAGGAGGGCTGCGCGGGGGGACATTTTTAGCACCCGGGCCTCCCATCTTTTAGAAACCAATGCGCCAAGGAGACTGCAGTGCGGGCGAGGCCTATTTTTCTGTGCCCTTGGACTCACAATACCTCTCACCCCTTTGAATTATAACCTGGCTCTGAAGTTTCATCAAGCCACACGCACTTAGAACAAACCTGAACCTAAGCTGCCCTGCCTATCTGCTCCATGACACCTCACCCAGGATACTTGGAACCAGCCTCAAGTTAAAGACAGGAGCTCAAGGAAGATGCAGCTCCTCTGCCAGGATGTGGACAGGGCAGAGGCCCGGCACAGCTGGTTCTCTTAGTACCCGCCCTTCCACCTGTTTGATCAGAGGAGCTCAGTGCTGGATTCTAGCAATGCATTTCCCTTCAGGTTCAAAGACACAGTGCAGCACCTTCATTTCCTATGCAGCCTGTCCATTCCTCTATCTTAATGCTCATGTGTCCCCACATCACTGTCACCTCATCCGAAACCAACCATTCCCATGTCCTCTCTAACCTGTCCATTTCTTTCTCTCCTCCCTCCCTCCCTCCTTTCCTTCCTTCCCTCCCATTTCTGATTATGATGAGCTCCAGGCTCTTCAAAACTGCGGAACTTTCACTGGCAACCAATACAGGGAAAGGATCAAATCTTACCACCTTAAAATCTCTTCTCCAGAACCCAGGAGCCAGACAGGAAATGAGGGGCGATGTATCTCACGGACTGCAGGGCGGAGCAGGCCTGCTCCAGGGCTGCTGGGATTAGGTTTTCCCTGTGGCCTGCTGCTCTAGCCAAGAGGCCCTTGCTCTGCCCAGGGCTGGCATGGTGCCCAGAAGAGCATCTTTTTCTCCTCACCACCGAGCTTTTAGGGGAACGCTGGTGAAGCACAGGCTCTGTGAGCCCGCATGCAATTATAACTGGTGGGAAGGAGCAGCAGTAGCAGGTTAGCAAACTTAAGGGTCTTAGAGGACAATCAACAGCGCAGGGCTTCTCATAGATCTGGGAAGGCCAGAGTGCTTCCTAGACACTGAAAGTTTCTTCAAAGTTGCTCTCTTGACATCTTTACCCATTTCCTTAGTCTCTTCAAGGTCTACTGTATTTCCAGCTGGTCCCATCTTGGTGCTTACCTGCGCTGTCTGGTCCTTCATTTTGCCCTAAAATACGGACTCCCAGCACTCCCGGGTCTGAGCTATCTGGGCCACACCCTCACTGACCACAGGTCCTATCTCCAAACCTGCTCCCCTCGGCCAGGTGTCTCCACCAAAACTCCCGCTTGCCCACTGGCTCCATAGCTGATTACATTCCAGGTAACCGATTTGCTCCATCAGACCAGCTCCCAGTGGGCCTGATGGGAAGCTTTACTGAGGATGATGAAGGGGCCCTGGTCTGGGAGGAGGGGTAGGGGACAATCAGATACAGGAACTTATCTGCAATTCTTCAATTCTTTCATATCTAACAAGGACAGCAATCTCTGTTCTGTCAGCACACACAGCACAGCTTAAATGGGCCTCGCTGCTTGCCTGCTCATCCTGCTTCTGTTCCCTTCTCTCTGAAGTCGGCCGGGCAGCTTCTTCAGCCGGCGTTATCACTCCCTCTAACCGGTCTTGGCAGGCAATCTAATTCCTCCTGAAAAGGTCACCGCCATTTTAACTGCCTTTCAATCACATTAAGCACGCGCTGCCCGGCTTGCGGCCCGGCCCGCCCGGCGGGCGATCAATGCGATGCACTGACACCAGCCCGCCTGGCGGGGCCACACCCAGCCCCCCAAGAGCTGGGGCCTAGTGGTCCTGGCCAGGGAGGGCAGGCTGACAGATGGCCAGCTCCTGCAGACAGGTCTGTGGGGCAGAGGCAGTGAGGATGAGCCAGGGCTTCCTTTGATAGTCCCCCAGCCCCCCTGCCCCACTGAAGAGCCTCCGCCGCCTCCGCTCCACTGCGCCCAGCGCTGCCTTGTAGCCCCCGCTGATCTCACTGTAAAACAGCCTTTCAAGTCTGCCTGTCTTTTGACTGCACTAAGCTGTTTAAGAGGCGGCAGCAGCTTCTATCAGGAAAGCTGGAGCAATTCTCTGCAGATAAAGGCACCTCTGGCCCCTGTTCCCTCTTCAAGTCTCACTCTCATTCTCCCTCTCCAAATCGCTCAAAGAAAAGCCCTCTTTGAACTCCCTTCAGGAATTCTTGAAAGGAACAACCTCACAGTGTAAACACTCAGGGAAAACTGACACCCGCCCAGGGCCTAGGAGTCCCTCATACCTGCTGTCAGTGCATCCCGGTGGAGGGGAAACACCATGTCAAATCATCAAGCCCTCTGCAGCTTTACCCCCTTAGGCCCTGTCTGGTGCCCAGAAGCCATCAGGTAGTTCTGTGCCAAGAAACCTTGACCAAGAAGTTGCCACAGCAATGGAGGATGTGACTGTTTGCAGCAGCCAACCAGGGAACCCAGAGCAGCATCGTGGAACAGACCTGCACGGGCTGCCACCTGTGTGCAACTCACAGGATGCTGGGCTTTGCTGCTCTTTCTCTAGGACAGGACCAGAGTGAAAATGACAAACATTGCTCAGCTCATCAGTTTGGTCTGACGAACCTTCCTGATTTACACTTTGGCTGTCCCCAAACACGTGGATAATGTGAGAAGCCCAGAGGCACAATAACCACCTGGGCTTGGAGCCCCTTCGTGTAGCCAGTTTGCACTGGGCAGCACCGTGAAGACCAGGCCTCAGCACCAGCCCCAATGAGACAGAGCCCCCCTTCCCAGCTGCTAGGAGATCCCCCAGAGACCACAGTATTCTCGAGGGTGATGCCCAGAGAACTGGAGGCAGATGGGAAGCAGACCGGCTCGCTTAATGACCACAAGCTGCAGTGCCAGCTGTGCTTGAGCACAGAGAGAGAAGAGCTGGAGGCCAGGAGGCAGATAGCTTCCTCTGCCCCTGCCCACGCAGGAGTCTGACAAAAGGACACTGACCCTGGGCACCAACCAGTATGCTCTCTGATCTGGTGCGAGTGGGGGACTCCCACTGGGCTACAGCATATCCCTCCACGGAGCTGGGAGGGCACTGAAGCCAGGCAGGGCCCCGCAGACTCTGCAGCCACTGGGGAGAACCAAGGGAGGCAGGGAGCAGCTGGGCGCAGGCCCCTCTGGCTTCAGGGCAGAGGGCCCATGTAGAAGGGATGGGAGCAGAGCTAAAATTAGATTCACCAATGAAGCTCATAGGAGGTCAAATTTTGCCATAACTCACTCTCTCCCCTGTAACTGATTTCTCTGACACGGGGCTGAAGAGGAGGAGGAGGAGGAGGAGGAGGAGGAGGAAAATCCAATGTGTTTGCCTGGAAGCCCTCAGGGCCCCCAGTGCTGGAGGTGTACATCAGGTTGCTGGATTCTCATTTATCAGCCTTAAGAGGGATAGAGTGATAAATGCATAACCGTCCCTTTAATATTTTATGCAGGTGCTAACGTGGCTTGGCTGTCACCTTCAATGTATCACCCGAGGCCGAGAGCCCCCGTCACTCCTAGCTTGCAGCCTCACAATTCCATTTCCCCACCCAAATACTTCCGTTTTAATATGCACATCACAGGCAGCAGCAGTCACAAAGGAGCCCTGCCGGCTGCAGTTCCCATGTGGTGGAGCGGATGACCGGCCACCAGCCCCGGCCTCTTGGCTCCCAGCACAGGCCTGGCCACCAGCGCCACTGCCCATGTGCCGGCTGCTTGTACCTCGGAAGCCACCTTCCAGCAGAGTGGTGGCCCGTATCCGCTTCTGCCCGCACCACTCATACTCCTCAAAGCGGGTGCTGTTCTCATGCTCGATGTCCACAGCATCCTCCTCCGCCATGCAGGAGCCTTCCCTCTGTGGAGAGCAGAGCAGGATCATGTGGGTCCCAGGCCATCCCCGTCTCCCCCCAGGGCCTGCAAGGAAGGCATAGCCCTGGCCCCCAGCTGGGGTCCACCACCCCAGCTCTAGGGCTCCTGAGGAGTAAATCAGCCTACAGGTCCAAGACCCGGGCCTCTTCCCAGTCATCTGCCACTGGTGCCAGGGGAGGAGTGGGAAAGTGAAAGCAAAGGGAGAGAGCCAACACAGAGAGAAGCAGCTGCGGAGACCACACGAAGACCCCACCGGCCCACAGATCTGGAGGCAGTCAGCGACTAGTCTCAGGGGGACGAGGGAAGGGGGGGAGGTAGGTGGTGATGGCCCCTCTACCTTAGAAAGGCAATGCTCCACATGCCTACTCATCTCCTGCTCCGATCCTGCCAGGGGGCGGCTGCACAGGGGACATACCTGCCCTTCATCTTGCTTCCTCCGTTTCATTTTCCCAATCCGAGCTGCATGGAGAAACCGAAAACAAAGCACAGAACAGGCAGACGGTCACTGTAGCTCCCCGGGCCCCAGTGCAGCTGATAGATACATCCTGACCTCCTGCCAGCCACTAGCCCCTCTGCTCAGTGCCTGACCTGGCCCTCATTATGCAGCACCTTCTTCTCCTTTGGGGACTGGCACTTGCCAAGAGCACCTGGGGGGGAGACGAGCTAGGGAAGCGAAATGCTACTCATCACAGCTGACACCAGCTCAACCCACCCATACCTCCGAACCGGCAGAATCAAGCAGTCCAATGAGCAAAGACACTCCACGTTGCTAGGTATCTCCCTAGAAGGCCAAAGACCACGGGTTCTTTTGGTGTCAAGAGATACAGCTTTAGAGAACTCTTGGTCAGAATCCGAAGTCCCTCCGGGGGCCTGATGGGGCCTGTTTTTCACTCATCAGATAAAATCCACTTTGTTCCTGGGCCAAGGGCCCTTAAGTATCTTATTTAGAAACATCCCAGGAAGGATTTCTCTCACGGCCACTGGTCCCATTTTACAGAAGAGGAGACCGAGGCCCAGTCATAAAGACACTGAGAGTGTGAGTCAGAAAGGCCACAGTACCTCGAGAGGGTAGCCCTTACTGTGCCTACCCAACCTGTTCCATCATTTCTAATCAGTGCAGAGGGGCTGGCAGGCCCCCGAGGCAGGGGCTGCCTGCCATGCTGTCCCGCAGGGGGCTCAATTCCAAAGTGCACACCGCGAGCCCACAGCACTGCTAATTAATGCTGAGAGATGCAATCATTTCTAATTAGCTCACTAATCCCTCTCTGCAGCCCTCCTGTCACTGAAGCAGGAAGGGGTCAAAACAAGGGACTCTTCCTTCCAGCACCTCACTGGATACAACGGCAGAAGCAGAGGTAGCCACTCAGAGATCAGATGGACAGATGGATTGGGCTTAGGGGGAGGGGGTTAGCCAAGGAAGGAAAAGCTCCCCACTGCAGGGCCAGGGAGAACTTTCTCAGGGACACTGATTTGGGGGGGGGGGGGGGGGGGAGAGAAAGAGAAGCTCATGAATGCAGTTTAGGGAGGGGGCACAGTTGAGAATTAATACATAATTAGAACTTCAATTGTGTGAGGCTCAGAGCCAAATACCTTACACAAGGTAGTTCACTTAATTCAGGTTGGATATCCATTTTTAACAGATCAAGAAACTCAAGGCTCAGAGAGATCAAGGTACTTTTTAAGTAGCGAAAAAGGGGCAAAGGCAGGATAGGAAACCATAAGCCTAAAGTGCTTTCCTGTCTTAAGAGTCCCCTTGAGCCGAAACTGGTTTGGCTCAGTGGATAGAGCCTCGGCCTGTGGACTGAAAGGTCCCAGGTTCAATTCCGGTCAAGGACATGTACCTTGGTTGCGGCCACATCCCCAGTAGGGGGTGTGCAGGAGGCAGCTGATCGATGATTCTCTCTCATCGATGTTTCTAACTATCCCTCTCTGTAAAAAATCAATAAGATATATTAAAAAAAAAAAGTCCCCTTGACTGATCAGCATCAACAAAGATTGATCCCGTGAGTGTGCTAGGGCAGTAAGAATATGCACTTGGGGTCCAGCTCCTACTTGTTGAAGGTCTGAGACAGGGAGCCATTCCAACTCCAAAACAGAGTAGTCTTAGAAAGACCTAACTCAATAGGGAAGTTACTATCCCAGCAGGACTGAGCATGGAGTTTGAGAAACCTTAGTCTGTGGCCTGGCTCCAATTTCCTGTGCTTTTGCTATAGATGTGATCATGTTGTGGTGCTTTACTTGATTTTGTGGATACAGATCTAAATTCCTTTGCCTTGACTGCCCTAACCCCTGAAATCTCAGGCTCACTCCACCTTGACACTCTAGAGCAGCAATTTTCAACCAGTGTGCCACAAGAATTTTTAAAACATGCAATACCTGACTATTTACTCTTTTCCCTTAGATTGTTAAATAAAAATATAACTAAAGAAGGTGGGGGTGGGAGGAGGACGGGAGATGGGTAGGAGGTAATCAACCAAAGACCTTATATGCATATATGCATAACTCATGGACAGACAATAGGGTGGTGAAGGCCTGGGGCAGGGGGGGGGAGGGGACATATGCAACACTTTCAATAAAGAATTATTTTAAAAAATATGGCTACATGCAACACAACAATAACCTTCCGGTGTGAATGAATCAAAATTATATCAATTTTTTTGTTTGCCACAGAATTTTAGTAGTTTACATGTGCCATCGGGTGAAAAATCACTGCTCTAGAGCCAGGGGTGGGCTGGAGAAGGGATGGTAGATATCAGAAAGGCATGGAGCAAAGGACCCCGAGAGTGCTAGAAGTCTGGATGAAGCAGTGTGAGAATTAAAAGGTCCTTTACCTATCATGCCTAGAGCCCAAAGGAGTGCTCCCCTTTTACGGGGACTATGATCAACACTGTGATGACTGAATAAAGAAATGATTCTCACAGAATCTCCACAGAGGGCACGATAGTTGTTATAAGAACTATCCCAGGCCACTCAGAACAGAAGACCCCTGGTAGTCTCAGGAAAGCACCCTGATGGATTACCATATTTTTCGGACCATAAGACGCACCTTTTCCTCACCAAATAGTGGGAGGAAAGGTGCCTGCGTCTTATGGTCCGAATAGAAGTAGTGTCTGCGTCTTATGGTCCGAGTTGCAGAGAGGCAGCGGGTCCCCCGGGACCTTCCATGTCCCTGGGGACTGCATATTTGGTGAAGAAAAAGTGCGTCTTATGGTCTGAAAAATACGGTAACCTTCACCTGGAAATTCCCTGATAAAAAAGGTAGGTTCGGTTATCTTCTCACCAAAATAACCAAACTTTCCTGGGTAGGGAAAGTTTCACTCCCTACTCAGAGGCAACCTGAGACAGCATGGCTTGGTTGGAGAAGCCCAGGCTTTGGAGGTAAACAAACTTCAGTTTAAATCAGTGTTTCCCAAACTTCTCTCATGATGAGAATCACCTGGTGGTGGTGTTAAAATACTAGTTAAGTATACAGTTTTACCTATTTGTTCCCAAAAATTCTAGTTTAGCACTTCTCAGTTGGGATTCAGGAATCTGTAGATTAACAACTCCACCAGGTGATTCTCGTCATGAGAGAAGTTTGGGAAACACCGGTTTAAACCATGGCTCAGTTCCATCTCAGCTGCGTGATTTTAAACAAACCCGTGTCACCTCTGCAAGCCTCAGTTTCCTTATCTGCAAAACGTGTGTTAACACCGTCCTCTTATTAAGTGTTATGATGATGCTCAACATGGTGTCAGCCCATAACGAATGCTTTCCCTTTCCCAGAACGAGGCTCAGCCTGGCGGCAGAAACCAAGTGGCAGGAGTTGGGAATCATTTACCAGCTGGCCCAGAGGCCCTGAGCCCCTTACAGCCAACCCCCAGACATACCACACCCTGCCAGCACAAAAAGCCAGGCTCATTCAATCCCGTTCAGCAAATAGGAATACTCCAGAGGTTTGAATGGGGGGGGGGGGGGGGGAGAAAAGGGGGGCCTGCGAGGTAGTGTATACACGGTGCGCTTTCAGACAGAGCTGCCGAGCCCACGCTGATCACCTTTGTGAAATGTGGGCCGACTGATAACTCAAAGAGCCCTGGGATGAGTTAGTTCCTGTTGCCGTGGGAACTCCAGATCTCATCGCATTGTCAAGTCTCAGCAGAGAAGCCGTATTCACACGACTGGGCACTGATTAAAAACTGGAAGAAAAACATTCTCAGCACCCTGCCGGCTTGTACAGTGAGGTCTCAGTAGTTTGCAAATTCAAAGCCGAGCTCCCGAGCGGAATTGTGTAGCTTGTTCCTCATTCTCTGGCACTTATTGCCTCCCCCCCCCCCCCCCCCCCCAGGGCTCTTCAAGGCCTTTGGAGAGGCGTGGGCAAAAAGTTGGGAACCATAACCTCCATTAGACATACGGGGAAACTGAGGGCGGCCCGACCTTGGTTGGCACACACACTCACGCACCGTGACTGCGAGGAAGCCAACGGGCCCCAAAGTCGGGGAGAGCCAGGCAAAGCGAGGAGCTGCAGGCGGCGAGGGAGGGAGGAGGCCGGGGGTGGGGCGGAGGGAGGGGCCGGCCGAGACTCACCATTCAGTCGGGTCTGCCGGTTGGCTCGCACTCGCAGGAAGGTCTGGGGGGGAAGAGCCCGGGCAGATGCAAAAAAAAAAAAAGAAAGAGAAGAGCGTAAGCGGCGGCCTGGAGTCCCGGCCCCCCCGCCTGCCTCAGCACCGACCCCGGCCCAGGCCAGTCCCGCCCCAAACAGCCCGTAAACAAACCTACTTCCTCCCTCCCGCCGGCCCCCCTGCTCCGCCGGCCGCTCCGGGCCCTCGGCATAGCCGCCGGGGGCCGCTCTCACGGGACCCCGGGGCCGCCGCGCGGCGCCGTCCCAGCCCCGGCTTCCGGCGCTCCGGGCCCCGCGGCCGCCCGGCCGGCGAGGGCGGCGATGCGGGCGGATTCCCCCCGGCTGCCCGGCGGCGGCGGCACTTCAGCTCCCAGCGGCGGCGGCGGCCATGTTGGCCCTGGTCATGTGACCGCCGCCGTCGCGCGCCGCGGGTGAAAGTTCAAGGTGGGGGTGCGGCGGGCCCGGGATCAGGAAACGGCGGCGGCACCCCGGTAGCGACCGGCTGGGCCCGCCCAGGGGTCCCTCCCACCCCCGGCCAGACCTACCGGGGCCCCGGAGCGGCGGTCGGGGCCTCCCGCCCCGCCCCACGCCCCTCCCAGCGCGCGGCCCCGCCCGCCAGCGCTGCCCCGGGGCGGCCAGGTGTGCGTTGCAGGTCCCGCCGCACGACCCCCGCCCTCCGGCCCCGCCCCCGCCCCTTCCCGTTCTGCGGTCCCGTTATTAGAGACGTCCCAGCACTTCGGCTGCCTGCCCGCCGGGCACCTCTCGGAGCTCCCACAGGCAGCGCCATCCGCGCGGCCTACCTGGGACGACCCCCCCACCCCCCTGCACAGGCGCCCTCTTCCCAGGGCCAGCTCGTTTGGGGTGCACGGTTCGCTCAGGTGTGCTCACTCGGGAACGGTTTGGAGCCTTCCTTCCTCGGAACACTCAGCCGGCTAGGTCTCAGAGTCTGCCTTTCAAGTTGTTACAACCACCAACAGAAAGACTCATCTCCGCCTCTGTGTATCTCCTACTCAGAGACCTCCTAGGTCTCTCCAAAAAACAGCCTTTCCTCTGGTTAGACCGCTTCCATCCCTACTTTCATGACAGCCCACTCACGTTTTGTCAGCCTTCTGACCAGGGTTAGGGCCGTGTGTGAGCCCTAGGTCCAAATGGGGGACCCAAGCCCAGCCCCTGCCACAGGCAGGACATCCCGAGGGCTTCTCCAATGGCCGTGCTTATCTGGATGTTACTGCGCCAGTTCCTAGTCTTACTCGAATTTTATGAATTTGCGGCTGTTTTCCATCTGGCCTTCTGTTTTCCAGTTTCTCTCCCTGTAGCCCACCCTCCACACTGCACACAGTTGTTGTTATCTTTGTATTCAACATTGACCCTGCCTCCCCGATTCTTTGAATCCGTCAGTGGCTCTCCACCTGTACACTCTGTGGGGTGGCACGCAGGCCTTTTCTGACCTGTCTGCTTCTCCAGGCTCTTATCCTAGCGCTCCTGCTCTCTCCCCGTGTCCCATACCCACTGCTCGGTTAACTGTTGTTCATCCTGCAGGACTCTGGAAAGCTTCACTTTCTTTTTCTTAAAACTTAAAATCTTTGCCGAAACCGGTTCGGCTCAGTGGATAGAGCGTCAGCCTGAGGACTGAAAGGTCCCGGGTTCGATTCCACTTAAGGGCATGTGCCTTGGTTGGGGGCACATCCCCAGTAGGGGGTGTGCAAGAGGCAGCTGGTCGATGTTTCTCTCTCATTGATGTTTCTAGCTCTCTATCCCTTTCCCTTCCTCTCTGTGGAAAATCAATAAAAAAATATATTAAAAAGACAAAAAAAGAAAGAAAAAACCCTTAAAATCTTTATTGTTGAAAGTATTACATATGGCTCTTTTTTTCTCATTGATCCTTCTGGCTGCCCCACCTCCTGCCCCAGGCCTTCACCAGCCTATCCTCTGTGTCCATACCGTAGGTTATGCATGTATGCATACAAGGTCATTGGTTGGTCCCAACCCCTACCCCAGCCTGGAAGGCTTCACTTTCTCTCAAGGTTGGGTTAGTTGCCTCCTCTGAGTTATCTTTTTCTTTTTCTAAATTTTTTTTATTGTGTATACTTTGGCCATTTCTAGTATTGATTCTTAATTTCACATTTTGCCTTAGGCTGCATTTATGCAATCAAACTAGCTTAATCATGTTTATTTATAGTTGTTCCTTTTATACTTCTGTGAGGTATCAGGTTAGTTTGTTTATTTGAGATCTTTTTTTAAAAAAATATTTTTTTATTGACTTCAGAGAGGAAGGGAGAGGGAGAGATAGGAACATCAATGATGAGAGAAAATCATTGACCTGCTGCCTCCTGCATGCCCCCTACTGGAGATCGGGTCTGCAACCCAGGCATGTGCCCTTGACAGGAATCAAACCCGGGACCTTCCAGTCTTCAGGCCGACACTCTATCGTCTATCCACTGAGCCAAACTGCCTAGGGCGCCTCCTCTAAGTTTTCATAATCCACTGGCTTCCCTCTGATCTTAAATATTTTGATTGGTTACACACCTGTCCCTTCTTCTTGGGGGGTCTATCTAGTCACGCAGAACAGGGTTTTAGCATGCAGGAAATCATGGTGGGAAGGGGACGAGGAAACATGAGGGAAGCTCCTGAGCCCAGTGCAGGGCTGAGAAACAATCTAGGATTCAGGGATGGACAGACTCAAATTCAAATTCTGACTCTGTTACTCTTAAGAATATATGTGTTCTTAGAAAAGTCACTTCCTTTTTTCTAGGCCTGTTTTCTTAGCAATAAATTGGAGGGCAATGAATCCTAGCTTGTACAGTTGCCTATGAGGGTAAGGTGATGTAATGGTTAAGAGGTTAGGTAACCCAGCAGGGGTTAAATAAACAGGACTCCAAACAAGAAACCAAAAATCCTGATTTTGAGGCTGAGTTTGATGTTTAAAAGAAAAGAAAAGAAAAGAAAAGAAAAGAAAAGAAAAGAAAAGAAAGAAAAATATGCCTGGTCGGTTTGGCTCAGTGGGGAGAGCGGCAGTCGGCCTGCAGACTGAAAGGTCCTAGGTTGGATTCCGGTCAAGGGCACATGCCTGGGTTGCGGGCTCGGTTCCTAGTAGGGAGCATGAAGGAGGCAGCAGATCAATGATTCATGCTCTCTCTCTCCCTTCCTCTCTGAAATAAAAAGTACATTTAAAAAAAGAAAAATCCAATACAATTGAGCAACTACTACATGTCGGGCATTGTTTAAAGATCAGGTGGTAGGGTACCCAGTTAGTCCCTAGGGCACTTTCCAGCTTCACCTCCTACCAGTGCTCCTTGTGTGTTACATTCTGACGAAACTGAACTGATAGCAGGTCCCTCAGATACATTGTTTGGGTTCCACTGTATGCCTTGCCTTCTGCATACAGTGTTGCCTTGGTCTAGAATACCCTTTATTCCTTGTTCACCAAAGTGAACTCCTGCTTTACCTCTGAAACCCTGCTCAGTCATTACCTCCTCTGTGAAGTGTGCTCTGACTGATTTTTTCCTCTGTCGCCTGTGCAATTCTAGACACTGATGCCCCTGCCACAGCACGTAAAACACTGGGCTCTAATTATCTACTTGCAAATGTAACCCCTTGAAGGCAAGGACACTGGGCTGAGCGCGAGTGAATACAGATAAATGTCTGCGTAAAGGAAGGGAGGCAAGAAGGATAAGACAAGGTCCTTGCCTTGGAAGGACTCCAAGTCTAGTGGAAGAATCGGGCTCACTGCGATAGATTAAACGTGGCCACTACTGTTTGCACCTGCTCCTGTTCAAGAGCTACCTCTCATCCCTTGATCGCGGGTTAGCTTTGTGACACTTTGCCAAGGGATGTGTGAATCCCAGAGTCTGGGTTTCAAGACACCTTGTAGCTTTGTCCTTTGCCCTCTTGGTGTGACACTGTCCTGACACTGCCACGTCAGGGAGCTAGTCTAGCCTCCTGGAGAAGGAGGGGCCGTGGGGAGGGGAACCAAGGCCCCCCCCCCCCAGTCTTCCAGATAGATGGTTAGGCCATTTGGGGCTTTCCAGCCCAGCCAGTACTCACTCCAGCTGAATGAGCTGCGGGAGTAAGGAAAGGCCTAGTGAACCCACAGAATTATGAGAAATAGTAAAGTGTGTTAAGCCACTACGTTTTGGGGTGGCTTATTATACATCAGTGGATAACCGAAATATACCCAAAGGGGGAACACAGCAAAAGTTGGTAAGGACAGTGATAGGGACATGTCAGGGTCAGGAGCAGAGGTAGCTCACTCAGAAAGGTTTCCTGGGGGTGATAGGACTTGGGCAGGTTGTTGAAGGGCAAATGAAAATGGGGTGGGGTGGTGAAAGAGTCCTGTGAGAAGCAGCAGCATGTGTATCAACATGGAGGCAAGAAGGGAATGGCATGGCCAGGGAGGAGTTGGCATTAATTCGGCGAGCACAGGGCAGTATGAGGAATGGGAAGCTGGGAACACAGGTTGAATGTAAATCATAGAAGCCTTAGCACGCCATGCCTGGGTCTGACCGCGGCTCTGGTCTGACTGGGTCAGCTGGGGAGGCTGAATGCTGTGTCTGAAGCTGAGAGGATGGGTCCCCGGCAGCAGGGCCCTGTCCACACCTTTGAGGGGGACTTTCTGGGACAGAGCCTCGTCTCCACGTCAGACCGGAATTCTCTAGGGTTGGGCCAATCCTTCATCTCTCACCAGGGTTGCCTGGGTGAGGGCCATGTCTCCCAGGCGCCAGACGGAGTGCCTTTCTCAAACCAGGGTTCCTGAGAGCAGGGATCCCTCCCCCCAGGGTGACACTCTGGGCTGTGCGTCTTGAGGCCCATACGAAGGCACCCAGTGGAGGGGATGCCAGTGGAAGCTGGCGTCCAGCAACCCCCTGGCACCCCACTCTCTAAGCTCTGCACCCTGACGCCAGGCTGTGTCCGCTGGAAGAAAAGGGTGCTCGGAGAGAACAACTCTAATTCCAGCGACGGTTCTACGGGTGCCAGCCGTGACGGGGGTTCCCTACCCCGGGTTAGGGGTCCCTGTTGCCTTGTTTTTCTGCATCCGATCAGGGCTTCTGAGTTAGGATTGTTTTCCCCTTTGCCCACCGGGGCTCCCGGGGAAGGCCTGTTGCCATCTAGACACGTGTTCCGTGGAGCAGGCCCTGTTTCCCTCCATCTGCCGGGGCGCTCCTAAAGGCCGGGCCCTGTCTTTCCCCAGAAGGAGAAGCTTCTGGGGGAAGTTCTTTCTCCTTCCTATCACAAAGGTCAAAGCAGAGCTAGGCTGTTACGCTTAGGCCTGCTCTGATGGGTTAGGATTGTGTGATTGTTTCCTTCCCTGTTTGCCCAAGGCACTCACAGGCAAGGTCTCCCTCTCCTCCCCTCGACCCTAACCACTCAACCTGCCCCCTCCCCCCAGTCTGGGCCTGATACCAAGGTTTGGCAGGATTGAATGGTCATTGGCTTGCTCAGGGAGCCATGGTTTTGAAGTGTGAAGTCTTCAGGTAGTTGGGGCTGTCTCTGGGTCCTTCATGACACCGAACCCCACAGGATACGTCCTGCTGGCTGGGATGATGCTTTAGAGGTGCTGGGCGCCCACCAGAGCCTGGCGACCTTGGCAATGTCTCCCTACGGTCCCTGACACCCGTGCCTTTTGGGTTCAGTTAGGGACACTAGGCACAGAGAGAACCAAAGAGTTCAGGCCTCTCTTCTTGCCTCCTGAGGGGGGAGGAGCTGGTACCAGGCACGCCCTCGAGCCCTCACCCCGCGGCCTTACTTCTCCCCGCTCCTCCTCACCTGGTATCTGTCCGAGTGGTGCAGGTCATCAGTGGCGGAGGAGTGCGGGGACGCTGTCGGGGACTCGCCTTCCCTCTTGATGGAAGCAGACAGCAGGAGGGACTGGAAGGAGAAAAAGGACACGCGGTCTCAGTGGAAGGAGACCCCTATAGTCAGGCCCCTCGTTTCTACTCCCGTGGTGCTCCGGGAGGGAGGCCGCGAGGAGGAGGGTGGCGGGAGAGAGGGACCACCGGGGATTCTGGAGGCATGTGGCCGGGTCCTGGGCCTGTGGCTGTGGGAAAGGATGGCTTGGCTCTCAGGGTGGGCAGAGACCCCCCCTGAGAGGGCCCAAATCTCCTGGATCTCAGCTCGTACCTACTCCGGTGGGGAAGACTCCCCGCCTACTCACAGAGCCGCTAACGCGCTGTGCTTTCTCTTAGTGAGCAGAGACTCCGGGACCCCCCCCCCCCCCTGAAGGGTTGGGGGTAAAGCCACCTCCGGGCCGCCCCGCCGGCCCCTAACCCAGGCGGATGGCGGCCCCGCTCTGGAGACAGTAAATGAAATAGTATGTATGAGTTTCCTGCGTGCGGCTGGGGATGCACGCCGGGCCCATTTATCCCCGCGCTGCCGCGATGACCCTAGCAAAAGCCCCCGGCAAAACTAATCCCCCCACGTCAATCCTGCGCGGCCTCTTCTACATACGCCTGCAGTTTAGATTAATAAACTGCCCGCTTTAAAATGTGTGCGGGCCTCACCATTCCAAATACCACATGGCACGCTCAGCCTGCTCCCGCTGGTCCTTGCCAAGGCCCGTTCAGCTGCAGGGCGGGGGCCTGGAGGCCTGAAAGCAATCCATACTTTCTCCCCCCCCCCCCCACCTTCTCCAGCCCGTGCAGCTCGGAGCCAGAAGCATACAATTCCCTAGGAGGCCTCCCCAGCCTAGAAAACCATGCCAAATCGCCAGTGACAGCCCAAAGAAAGCAATTTGGGAAAGATGGAGCAGCCATTTATCCTTCATCTCCGACTGAGCCGCAGGATGTGACCCGCATGCTGCGCACATCCTCGGGGAAGGGCCCGGGGAAGGGAGGGGGCAGCTGCTGGCTGGCGGGGCTCCCTGACGCGGCCTCATCCCAGAGCTGCAGGCGGGAGGCTGGGAAGGGCCCGGGGTGGGGTTCCCTGCTCTGGGAGCCCCTTCTCCACCCACCCCGGTCCAGGGGGGAGGCCTAGGAGGTCACCCGGCCCCCGAGCTCAGAAAAGAGGCGGGCTTTCGGCAATGCCCTTCCCCTTCTCTGTCCGGAAGAGGGTGCTGAGGAGGGGAAACAATGTACCCTTGCCGTCCACTGGAAGAAAGCACAGGCTCCTGTGTCCTCCCCCCCCCCCCTTTCTCTCTAGGTTAGAAGCCCTGAGAGGCCTCAGCATTACACCTGGGGCAAGTGGAATAAAAAAAGGTCACTGGCGCTTTTTAAACATGGACCAAAAAGCAGTAAAATGTGCTTTGGCAAAGAAAAAAAAAAAAACCCCGGCATTAAATCATGACTTTTTGCCTGGCTCTTCGCCTCATTAAAAGTGGCCTTTTGGAAGGTAAAATTATCATTGTAAGCGATAAGATCTTTAAGAAAATAATTCACGGCTTCTTCACCCTTTAATATGATAGCCGCCACCGGCTAATTTTTTTCTTAATGGCAACGAGGCCATCAATCTTGTCGAAGGCCCCCTCGCCCTCCCCTCCTCCTCCTCCTCCCTCCCTCCTTGCCCCTGTCTTCTCGGTCTCTTGCTTGAACCTTCTGCCTCGTGCCTCCTCCATCCATGACCTGCCTCCCTAAAGCCCCGGTCATGGCAGAGGACAGACCCTGAAATGTCAGCCCTGGGGGGGAGCACACGTCTGGGAGGGAGGGGCTGAGCATCGGCCCTTGCCATGGAGTGTGGGCAGCTGCAGGAATCTCCCCCTTCTGGCAGTGGATTCTGATCTGGGGTGTGTGTGTGTGTGTGTGTGTGTGTGTATGTGTGTGTGTGTGTGCATCGTGAGCATGGGGACCGGGTGTAAACATGGACCGTGTCTGTCCTTAGCACACCAGCCTTGCTGGGGTCCACGTCTCAGCCCCGCCAGCCACGCCCAGAGAGCAGGTGTCAGTGGTGGTTGTGATGGCTGAACCGGCAGCTTGTCCGTGACCAACCTGCCTCCGTAACCACGACTCCTGAAGGCTCCGAGCCGGGCCAGGCTCAGAGGGTGGCTCCCCACCTCCATCACCCACAGCTGCCTGTCACCCCGGCCTCTTCTCTGAGGGCCGTGAGGGCTCTGCTTCCTGGTTGCCGTGTGCTGGGTGTGCTGTGTGCAAAGTCCATTCCCACCCTTTTAAAGGCCTGCAGGGGATCTGGGACAACCCTGGGGTTAATATTGATCCTTTCCCCAAAACTGCCCTCTCAGAGGCGCCAGTGCCTTTAAGAAACCTAAAACACACAATCTCCTTCTCTAGCTTCTCTGACTGCTGACCACACCAGGGGTTTTGGAACTTTCCCCCCTTAGGATTCTGGGATACCATGTTCTTCTGTGTCCCTTCTAACTCGTGACTGTTCCTCTTCTTTCCTGTCTCTGGTACCTTATCTTTTTAAAAAATGTGTTTAAAAAAAAATTGATTTTAGAGAGAGGTTGGGAGAGAGAGAGAGAGAGAAAAACATTGATGTGAGAGAGAACTATCAATTGGTTGCCTCCAACACAGGATCGAACCCCCAACCTGGGCATGTACCCCCACTAGGAATCGAACCTGCCAGATTTTGGTGTCCAGGATGACAGTCCAACCCGCTAAGCCACACTGGCCAGGGCTGCTGTACCTTATCTTGACCCCCAATATAGGAGTCCCCAGATTCTCTTCTTGGCTTTTGCTCTAGTCTCTCCTTACCCTTCCTCACTGATTTCACCCATCCCCAAAGCTTTGGCCCTCACTCCTCACTCCCTATAAAAAGGACTGGGATTCCTGCCTTTCCTGTTACATGAGCATTTAAGAGAAAGGATGCTGAGGTGTGAGGGAGGGGACACTCACTGAGCGAGGGGTCAGTCTCCCTCCCCAGGTCCCCACTCCCCGAAAAGCATCCCCTTTGGGGAAGCAGTGCCATCTGTCTCTGCGGCCACCTACGGGGAGCTTTTGGTATAAGTCATGCCATTGTGCTGAGGCCTCTTTAGCCCCTCCTTTGAGCCACCTACTTGTCCTTCACCTTTTCTTCCTCCATCTGATGCTTTCAAAATTCTCTCCCATACTCCCATAGTGTCTGTTCAGAGGGGCAGACTGTCTCCCCAAATGAGCCCAGCATCCTCTCTGGCTTCCTGTTGTCCTCAGGACAAAGTTCTCTCTCTCTCTCTCTCTCTCTCTCTCTCTCTCTCTCTCTCCCTCCCTCCCTCCCTCCCCCCCCTCCCTCCCTCCCTCCCTCCCTTCCCTCTGGCTTCTAAGGCCCTGTGCCATCTGTCTTGGCCTGCCCTTCTATATGTCCCTTTCCTTCCTCCTCTGAGTCTCCCCTACTTACTTTAGAGTCTGGATCCCCCGAACCCCCAGGCCATTTTTGGCTTCAACCCCCGTCCTGCCTGGAAGAGGAGGAAGTCAGGTGAGCACACCCTGGCTCATGCTCAGAGGACACACACAGGCACTCGAGCGCACAGGGCAGCCCCAGGCCTCGGGCCGGTGCTGGACCCCTAGAGACAGTTGGGGTTCCAGGAAGAGCTCCTTTTATCCTCAGGAGGAGCCAGCTCTGGGTGGGCCTGGGTTGGGACGGGCAGGAAGAAAACACAACGGGCCACCTACCTTGGGAGTGCCTGGAGCCATGGCATCCTTCAGAAGGGAATTCTTGCTGCCAAGAGAGAAGAGAACAGGGTGACCATTCCACTTGCTGCCCAGGGCACTCGAGAGTAGAACAGCGAGAACCCCAAAAAGAGAAGGCACAGCCAGCCTAGCCCAGCCCGTTTTGGCCAAGCTCCACTCTGCCTAGCTCAGTGTCCGTCGGGCGAAGCGCCAGAGCTGGCTCCTGGGGAAGGGGGTGCAGACACTAGACATGGTGGGCTCCCCGGTGGGTCTGAGGAAAGAGGCTTCACCTGACTCCTGGTACCGGCCCTGAAGAGCCTGCCTGTCCCGGAGACCCCCTCTCCCCCACCCCCCACCCCTGTCCCCCGCCTGCTCTCCGCTCCTCTGGGATTGGGGTGATGGAGCTGACATGGCTCTTGTCAATTCTCCCTCCAACACGCTGCAAACTGCGTTAGGCCAGGAATGATCTCCCCCTGATTCAATTTGTCAGCCCCGGGCCCTCCGGCGGGCGGCGGGCGGGCGGGCGCGCTCGGGGCCCTGAAATATGGCGGGTGGCTTGGAGCAGGCGGGGCGGGGGCAGGAGGTGATAGATGGGCTGTGCGGGAGGCGAGGACTGTGTTTAATAACAGAATTGGTATGCAAGGCCACATCCCGCGCTAAGCATGAGTGATCCAGAGCCACAAAGTATTACAAATCCCCGCTAAACAGATGCTGACAATGGAACAAGACGTATCAAATCAGATCCACTTCAGAAACATTAATATCCCTGTTCCTGTCCCTCCCTCCCTGCTGCCCCCGCTACGCTCACCACATCTGTGCTCACACATTCATGCACGTGCACTCATTCGATCCCCCCCTCCCCTGCCACACACACACAAATACATGCACACAGAGGTGCTGGCTGATACACGCATGGAGGCAGACACAGCCCATTCACACAGGGTCCCTGCACAGACACGTGGACAAGCTGTCCAGGTAAAGCACCCCCACAGAGAGCCATAAAGCACAAAGGCACCCCCAGGCCAGAGCACACGGGGGCAGACACAGGCTCGCCGGGTGTATGCACGGGGAGCACTCTCAGGGTCAGACACGGACACACCCAACACGCAGGCAAAGGTATGGGCAGATGCGGAAAAACGCAGTCATTCTCAACGAGGGCCGTTTACCCCCAGGGGGCATCTGGCAGTGTCTGGAGACAGTTTTGATGGTTATCACATGGGGTGGGGAGTTTGCTATTGGCATATAGCGGGTCGACGATATTCGCCATCCTACAGTGCATTGGGTAGCCCCTCACAGTAAAGAATTATCCAGCCCAAGATGTCCAGAGGGCCGAGATGGAGACGCCCTGGTTTAAAGGCAGATATACTCATCTCCATTGTCTCTCTGTCAGGCTGTCAGCAGTCACGTAGATACGTGCGGTCACACCCGGGGCTCATACAAGCAAACAGATGCGTGGGCACAGAGTCCTCTTCCCGGAGACATGTCCATAACGGCACGTTCACCACAGTCGTCACCCTACCTGGATGGAGAACTTCTCCCAATCCATATCCACATCAACGCACACTCAGATCCAGAGCCGACACCCCCCGACACTCAGCCACCCACAGCGGCAGACACATGGGCACACACCTGCACAGACGTGTATGTGACAATGTAGACCCACCCCCCCCTTGGCAGCAGGGTGAGCCTAAGGGCTGAGTGTAAGGCAGCGCTGTCTGCCTGTCTGATCACACAGCGGGAGCGTCTCACTGCGGGAAGGACAGGCGGACAGGCCAGGTTCCATCCAATGACACTTTGCTCATAAATGGTCCTTGTATTCCTGCTCCACGCCTGGCCCTGATCTAGGTCGGGGGGATCCAGAGAAGAAACAGGGCTGCTCTTGAGGAGCAAGCAGCTCGTGCATTCCCGACTTTCATCATTCCTCCCTCTTCCGTTCCCTCAGTCCACAGGCACTGACATCTCCGTGCGCCGGGCACGGTGCTCGGCCCTGCAGATACAGACGTGAGGCATCCGAGGCACAGCGCTGTTCTCCCCGCACCCCTGACCGGAGCTCCGGGGATTACTACCCGAGCAGGAGCAGGGCTAAGAAATGAACAATTACGGTGCACCGCCACCTGCGGCAGGCCCGCGCTCGGTACGTCATATGAGTTATCTCACCCTTCACAGGGATTTTTACAAAGTTGACCAACGGGTTAAGTGACACTTCTCTGCTCACACAATCTGTGTGGGAGGAGAGAGAGCTTTTTCTCTCTGGGCTTCGGAGAGGGTCCGCTGACTCTGGGCGTTACTTTACTCTGTTGGTGAATAGAAGTGGGGACATCGAGGGTCAGAATGTCCAGGCTCCCTGGATCTTTTTCCTGGCGATTCTCTTCCCTTTCCCTCGTTGGGACTGGTACTACCCCAGATTCCTCCCTCTCTCTGAGCCTGCACCCCCTCCCTACCTTTCCTCTAACTACCTGATCGCCTCCAGATGTGCTTGGTCCCCTAGAGACAGGAGTCTGGCGAAGGGCCGCCCCGGAGAGGAGAGGTCTGGGCCCCAGAGCCGCGGGCAGCCCGCCCCCAGCCCAGCCCATCCACTCAGCTCTGCCTTCCTTCCCTCCCTGTTTCCACAGACCGCCCCCGACGATTTCCTCCCTTCCTCAGCCACTCGCTGCCTAGTGATCCATGGGTTTTAAATTATAACTGGGACCCAGGAAACGCGTTCCTAAGTACAATATTCATGGGCTGGGCTGACACTTTTAATTAAGGTGATTTACACTGAATTATCCTTGGAAATAAAGAAATGGTGCACTGCCCGGGAATAAACCATCATCACCGGCCGCCTTTGTAAGTTACACTTCGTTTTAATCTATTTGGGGAATTGTTTATCTAGTTCATTACCCAACCAAACACCGAGGCCGCCCTTAAATAAGGCTTAAGTGGGGGTGGGGGCACTGCCACCTCCACGGTCCCCAGCCTCCCTCCGGGCCCTTCCGGCCCTTTTAAAGCGCCGACCAGGGAGCCAGCATCTCAGTCGGGAAGCCTCCCAGAAGAGATGTCTGAGCTCAGGCCCGGCCAAGCCAAGCCTCCCTTTCAGCTTCGTGCAACCTCTGCATGCCCAACGCCTTTTCCTCTGGTGGAAACTCCTGCCTGAGGGCCACGGAGGAGGCTGGGGCAACCCTTCCTCCCCTGCCCCTTCCATCTCCAGCTCCCGTCTGTGTGCCTGCCGGCCTATCGGGACACACCCAGTCTCCACCACCACAGCTTGCCAGAGCCTTGCCCACCATCCCCTTCCCTCTGACACCTGCTTCTCTGCCACCCTTACCCTTCCTGCCACCCAAGACACAAAGCTCTTCCCCGTGAGTACCCACTAAGTCATCGGCCACGTCCTCTCACTTCTCCCTCCACCACTCTCTCATCATTCCCTCTCCCCGCTGTCATTGCGCTAGGCCTGCCTCATCGTCTGTCCCCCGGACCAGCCCAACCTCCTCGCTTGCCTCCCTGCTTCTCCTGCAGCTCTCACCCACACTGGCCTGGCCTCAGAGTGACTCTCCTCCAGCTCGGCTCCCTCGCCAGCGGCTCCCGGCTCACCCACGTTCTAGCTCCCCGTGACCCCCAGGACAGGCCTCCACCAAATGTCCTCGATCGGACTCCGCCTTCCTCGTTCTAACGAGCCCATCCTGGGGTCTAATGGAACCCCGGGCAGGAGTGGGAGGGGAAAGAGAGAGGATGGGGTGAGGGAGGGTGTGTGGACATTGCCTCTGAGCTGGAATGCAAAAGGACTTGGAAAAGTGTGTAAGCCTTTGCCACTGGAGTCCTGACTTTCCTCCCTGTAGGTGTCTACCTGCCCTGCCCACACACCCTGCCTGTGGGGTGTGGTTCTCTCGGGGAGTGCGAGCACATCGTGGCTGTGCATGAATGGGGGTGCGCGTGTGCCTGCAATCATGTATACGTTTGAGTCTGTGGAAAGCAGCCCGCCCTAGTTTGGGAGCTGGAAGGTGGGCCGTGGGGGTATCTGGGTGGGCCCTGGCGGGGGGGGGGGGGGCGGTAACTGAAATAGCAGCTGCTGGCGGTGGGGGGGGGGCACAGGGAAGGAGAGGGCACAACACCAACCCCCCCTGAAGGGCTCCCTGGGGGACAGTCCCACCTGGGTGAGGCAGAGTGGGCTGAGGGAGGAGAGGGAGGGCGGAGGAGGCAAAGGCAGGGTGAGAGAGGAAAGGGAAGGGTTGGAGAGAAGAGGACAGAAGGGAGGGGAGCAGGCGGAGAGGGAATCAGGGAGCAGAGGAGAAAGTGCAGGGGCGGAAGTGCTCTCGAGGAGCAAGAAACCTCCAGCCGTGCGCCATGGATGGGGGAATGCCCTCATGCGGGCTCTCCCCGCCCGCAGGACTGACTCAGTTTCCCCATCTGCGAAATGGCTGGTAGCGGGCCAGCTGAGGGCCGCCGGGGGAGGAGCGGGGACCAGGCGCCCCATCTTTCCCCGGCCTCCCCAGCTCTCCCCCTGCCCCCCCCCCCCAGCAGGCAGGGGCGGGCCCTCCCCGCCAGCCCGCGGGGAGCTGACACGCTCCTAGGGAATTTATCACGCACCCAATTACAATGTTAATTGGCAAGTTCCTGAAATCAATTAATTCGCAAATTTTTTCCAATTAAAAATCCAGATAAATCACGAGGGCGGCGGCGGTCCAGCCGCAGCCGGGTGGGTGGGCGGCGGCCGGGCGCGGGCGCGGGCGGGGAGGGCGCGGCGCGGCTGCCCTTGAACGCCTTTGCCGGCCGGGCCGCTGTCAGCGCGCCGGGCGGGCTCGGCGGGGCCGAGACAGATAAAACCATCGACCCGTCGCCGCCGGCGCTTCGGCTTTATCGATCCGACGGGAATTTCACTTGCTGTGCAGATCCCGCTGTCCGGCTGTCAGACATGGGGGCGGGGGGGGGGCGTGCCAGAGGTTAGGGGGTGCCGGGCCGGGCCTGGGCGCGAGGGCGCAGGCAGAGGTGGGGGAGGCGGCCGAGACGTGGGGGGCGGCGCGGAGGCGGGAGCGGGGGTGGGACGTGGACGTGGGGTGAGGGTGTGAGGGTGTGAGGGTAGGGGATGGGGGGGGGATGTGGGTGCGGAGGGGCAGGTGCAGGGTCCTGGCGGGGGTGGAGCAGGGGTGGGGCCCTGGGGACAAGGCTGTAAGTGTGGCCCCCACCGAGGAGGCAGGAAGAAAAGCTTGGACCCCCATTCCCCAGACCCTCTTAGGGGGGCACTGCTCCTACAAGGCTCTGCAGGTGCCTCCCTCTCTGCCTCTGTTCCCTGTGTCTGTTGAGGGGAAGTCTCTCCCATTGGGGGCCCGTTACCCAGAAGCCCTCCTGCACAGGCGAGGGGTGGACCTCAGCTGCAGCAGGATGCTACTTTCCCTCTCGGCCCCTTCCAGGACAGTCCCAGGGTGTGTGTGTGTGTGTGTGTGTGTGTGTGTGTGTGTGTGTGTGTGTGTGTTTCGGGTGAAGAGCATGGGCATGAGTTGGATTGCTTGCTTGAGTGTAAATCTTATCTTTACCATCTTATTAGCTGTGCCACCTTGGAGAAGTCACTTAACCCCTCGGTACCTCAGTTTCCTCACCTGTAAAATGGAGTTAAAATTGTTACTTACCCCAGAGAGTTGTTATTAAGATTAAATAAATTAATGCAATGCAATCCCACTATATGCTGTGGCACATGGTGTGTTCAGCAGGATAATAATTATTCTTTTAAAAAATATATTTTATTGATTTTTTTACAGAGAGGAAGGGAGAGAGATAGAGAGCTAGAAACGTCAATGAGAGAGAACCATCGACCAGCCGCCTCATGCACACCCCAAACCGGGGATGTATCCACAACCAATGTACATGCCCCCGACCAGAATCGAACCTGGGACCCCTCATTCTGCAGAGCAACGCTATATCCACTGAGCCAAACCGGTTTCGACAGGATAATAATTATTCTTATCCGTATAGTCTTTTGTGGTAGTTTAAGTATTCCTACAAATTCGTTGATACCATCCCCTTCAAGAGGTAGAGCTTATAGGTTTACCCTCCTCTCTTGAGTGTGGGCTGGGCTTGGTGACTTGCATCTAATGAGTAGAGGAGACTATATTGGGAGAAGTAGAGACTAGATCATAAAAGGCATTGTGGCTTCCTTCCGAGTCTCTCTCCTGGATCACTCCCTCTGTGGACAGGGACCTGCGGAGACCCCCGCTGTGCAGGGCCGAGGCCTCCCGCCCCCCGCCATGAGAATGAGCCCTCCTGGGAACGGACCCTGCAGGCCCGCCCGCCGTCAGAGGACTGCAGCCTCGGGGGACTCTGAGCCGGAGCCGCAGCTCCCTGCAGTGCCCCAGCGAAGCCGTCCCTGAACGGACCCATAGGAACCGAGATAATAAATGTTGTTTCAAACTGTTCAATGTGGGGATAACAGCAATAGAGAAATAATTAATCTCCCTTCAGAATCCAGCTTGGGCCTGACCCCCCTCGGGAGGCCTTCTCTGCTCTGTGCCTGGGTGGGTGCCTCCCGGAGGTCCCCACAGCTCCAGTCCTTCCCACGGAGCCGCCCCCCCCTCAGGGTGTCCACCGCCTGGTTCTACTCACTCCCACATATTGAGCTTCACCATTCCCGATTCACCCTGGGGTCCTCCGCACTCTGAGAGGGCGGCAGGGAGGAGGATTAGCCCGGTCTGATGAGGATTAGGCAGACCGTATTTCCCCAAAGATGGCTGCAGCCACACCTCCCAGCACCCGTGCTTTTCCAGGAGCTTGCCTTGCTCCCATCACACGGCGGCTGCGTGGCCCTTCCCTCTGGACCTGGCCAGGCGAATACTGCCTTGACCAATAGAGGACAGCGGGGGTGACATTACGTGATTTCTGAGGTGACCCAGCTTCCATATCTTGTGTGAGAGCTCCACGCCACCCTATGAGAAGGTCAACAGTCGCAAAGCTGCCAGGCTAGGAGAGAGCCCGGGCCACACGGAGAAGCCATGGGCAAGTGCTCTGGGCACAGCCCCCAGCTGAAGTCCCAGGTGGCAGCCAACATCGGCCACCACACACGGGAGTGACAGAGCCTCCAGGAGCCCAGCCCCCAGCTATCGAGTCTCCCCAGACCTTAGACGTCACGCCCTCCGTGCTGTGAGAGTTCCCGGCGCCGCGGATTCCATGAACGTAATGAGATGCTTGCTTTAAACCGCTAGGATTTGGGGTAATTTGTTACACTCCTCCCTGCTCTGTTTGCTAACCTGGCTCCTCCACAAGCCTGTCCAGGAGGCTCCGCCCAGCTCTTTAAAAAAAAAATATTTTATTGATATTTTACAGAGAGGAAGGGAGAGAGATAGAGAGCTAGAAACGTTGATGAGAGAGAAACATCGACCAGCTGCCTCTTGCACACCCCCTACTGGGGATGTGCCCGCAACCAATGTACATGCCCTTGACCGGAATCGAACCAGGGACCTTTCAGTCCGCAGACCGACGCTCTACCACTGAGCCAAACCGGTTTCGGCTCCGCCCAGCTCTTGAGGCAGGGACGGGGGAATGGGGTAAGGCAGTGGGAACACGCCTGAACACAGACAGTCTCCGGATGGTCACCTTTCAGACCGGACAGAGCTTCCTGGAGGAGGCAGGGTTTACTCCCCTGAGGGCAGCCCCGGCCTGCACTTCCGGTGGGGCTACCGGGCCTGCGGCTCTTGCCCTGCCCCGAGGTCCACATGGCCGTGCGGGGACAGGGGCAGTGGCTAACCGCTTCCTAGCTCCTGAAGAGGGGTCACTCTCTTCCCATCTCCAAAAACAGAGCAGGAAGAGAGAGGCAGCACTAGGCCGCTGGAGGACTGAGAGCAGAGTGGGCGACGGCAGCAGGGCTTTGCCTTCTGACTAGAGCAGCCGTGGGCAAACTACGGCCCGTTCGGCTGTTCTATCCGGCCCTCGGAGCCGAAAGAGCGGAGGGTTCTCTTGCTCTCCCCTCCGCTCCTTCACCAGCAGCCCAAGAGGAGAGTGCCAGCATGGTCAGGTTGCTTTTGTTCCGGCCCTCCGGTCCAGTTTAAGAACCCATTGTGGCCCTCGAGTCAAAAAGTTTGCCCACCCCTGGCCTAGAGGCTGGGGGGCGGGCCAGCGGCGTTCCTGGTTCCTGGGACGTGGCAGCTAGAACCCTGACGGGGATCCCGCTGGCAGGCGGCTCACCTGGTGGGCAGCTGGGCCAGCTGCTCCAGTTCCTGCTCCATATGCTCCTGCAGCTCGCTGGGCCTCAGCAGGACCTGGCAGATGGGGCAGATAGGAGCCTGGCTGTCAAACAACGCCGCCGCCTTTTTCTTACCTGGCGAGGGAAGAAGAACAGACAGAAATATAAGCGGGGCTGGTCTGTGGAGGGAAGCCCAGCGTCCTAATCCTCGGACCCAGACCTGCCGGTGCCTCCCAGGGCTTCCTGGCTTTGAGAAAGGCGAGCCCGAGGGTCTCAGAGCTCAGGAGCATCACCTCTCTTTGCGGCTGCAGAGGCGGTGGCTGTGAGCGCACCTCTGCCGCCAGCCGCCCCTCTCAGAAATCTACGGGGACGCAGATGATGCCCTAGGCCAGCGATTTTCAACCGGTGTGCTCGAGAATTTTTAAAACATGCAGCATCGGATTATTTAGTCAGGGGCCACTGACTTATCTGCTCTCAGGTTGTCAAATAAAAAAAAAAAATGACAACACAACATAAACTGACGAACAAAAATAGAACCAGAGACAAAGAAGCATGGAACAGACTGTCCAACCTATGAGGGAAGGCAGGGAGGGAGGGGGTAAGAGATCAACCAAAGGACTTGCATGCGTGCATATGAGCATCACCAATGGACACAGACCGGAGGGGGATGAGGGCATGTGCTGGGGTGGGGGGGAGAGGCCGGGGGGAGGTCAACGGGGGAAGAAAGGAGACTCACATAATACTTTAAACAATAAAGAAATTAAAATAATAATAATGATAATAATAATAATGATAAAGATGACAACAGCCAAGACAATAGCTTCCTGGTGTGAATGAATAAAAATGATATCTATATTTTTTTTGTCAGACAGGCAAAAAGTATATTTTTTTGGTGTGCCACAGAATTTCAGTCATTAGTTTATGGGTGCCACGAGATGAAAAAGGGTGAAAATCGCTGCTCTAGGCAATCAAACCTTGATCACTTCATTTCACACAGGTTAGCGAAGGTCTCGGTTTAATCATACCATCACACAGAATGCCAGGTCTCTCCTTTCCCCTCACTGCTTCCACACTCCCGAAATCTGGAGAAGGAAGAAAAGAGGGAGAAAGGGGATCCGTTCCTGCAGTCATTCAACAAACACGGCCCGCTGTCTGCCCTCGGCAGGGGGACGCGGACCGGCGACAGATCCAGCCCTCTCCCCAGTTGAGGGGAGAAGCTGGAAAGGACCGGGGGTGGGGGGTGGGGAGGTGGGGGGCATGCCATCTTTCGGGGTGGCTTCCTCTCCCACTTCCTCACTCTTCCCAGGGCCCCGCCTCTCCACAGCCCCTTCTTTCCTCGTCCTGCATGCTGGACGGCCTTGGTCCTTCCTCCGGCCCCAATGCCCACCTGGCCCTCCAGGATCTGTACCCCAGGTCCCTCCATGCTCTGCAGAGCCCTGTACCCAAAGACCTTCTGGACACCAATGCCTGGATATTCCCAGAGGATCTGGAACTCAACAGTCCTAAAGGAGTGTTTCCTCTTTTGCACCCCCCCACCCGCCGCCCAGACCTGCTCCCCTTCAGCAGTGCCCGTCTCAGTTAGTGACACTTGCGTTCACCTAGTCGTCCGAGCCAGTAACACGTGCCTCGACCCCCAAGTCCTGTCCGTTTTCACCTTCGATATTCCTGGAATCTATGTTCTCCCGGTTCAGATTGTACCACCTCCCACCTGGATAACCTCCCTGGCCCCTGTGAGTTTCACAGATTCTGGGCTCCCCCCCCCAAAATACCCTTCACATTGTGTGCTCCCGATGCACAAGTGCACATGCATACAGTGCTGGCTAGGCTGGCTTGGGGGCTGGCTGGGAGCCTAAACTCTGTCCCTACTGTGTCCCTGGCAGCCACCAGAGCACACCATGCTGGGAAGGAACCTCAAGGCTGCCTAGTACCTCCCCTTGGGACACCCACCCCCCCTCCCTGCCACTTCCCCCACCCTGGGCTCCGCTAGCCTCTGCTAGCAGGTGTAGGGTTGAGGAGCCCCATTCGTCCAGAAACATCCCTGCCTGTCCACGTGAGCTTTGACTGAAGAAAGGACTTCTTTAGCCTCAGCCTGGACTTTTCTCTCTGCCTCTTCGGCCCACGGGGTCCCAGAGAAGGCCAGAATCAGTTTGAGGAAGAAGAAGCCGTGCCAGTGACGATCAAGATGGTTGCCTGAGAGGGTGGCCAGTTTGAAAATGTAAGATGCCTAGTTAAATTTGAATTTCAGATGAGGAATGAATACTTTTTAGTGTAAGTTTGTCCCAAATGCTGCATGGGACTAACAGTTATTCACTGTTTTTCTAAAATTCAAATGTACCTGGATGACCTGTATTTTTATGTGCTAAATCTAGCCATGCTATGCCCAAGGGAGTTCCCAGGTCTGGCCAGCACAAGAACCCCCCTCCCTTTGACATAGCCACGGCTCTGTCAAATGAGGATGACCACGGCTCTCCTGGATGCCTGACAGTCATCTGAGAGCTCAGAGGGAGGAGTAATTCATTCTGGTTATGTGTCTTGAGGAGTGGGAAAAAAAAGGCTAACTAAAAAAATGAAATTTAAGTTGTGACTTAGAAGTGTTCCAGGCAGAGAATGGGAGCAAATGAATAAATGAATGAATGAACGAGTGAATGAGTTTTGAGTTCCTTGTGGGCAGGGACCATCTCTTATCCATCTTTATATCTATAGACAGTTGAAAACAGACCTGACACAGACTAGATGCTCAAAGATGAAGCAAGGGAGAGGAGAAGAGGAAGGGAGGGAGGTGAGGGAGGAAGAGCAGGCTGTGCTGGAAGCCAGATGACCTTGCAGAGCTGGGGTGTCAGCTGTGGAGGCTCTGTTCGTGTCAGGATGGGGAGGGGAAGGTTCTATCTAGTCTGTGTGGCTAGGTCTGTGAGGCGGGCAAGGGGCCCCATTGATCCTGTGCCGTGGCTGTGCCGCAGGCGCTCAGGGGACAGCCGGCAGGCAGCGCTGAGTAAGAGAAGCAGGTGTAGCGCTGGTCTGGAGGGAGGAGATGAGGGTTTGAGTCTTAGCTCTGCCTCTCACTTCACTCAGCCAGAGAGTCTCAGGGTGAGTGAGACCCGGCCTAGATAGTCTCCAGGCCATTATCTGTATTTTACAGATGGGGAAACTGAAGCTCAGAACTGGAAGGGACCCCTATGCTTAGTTATTTTTTTTAATGTTTTTTAAAAAATATATTTTACTGATTTTTTACAGAGAGGAAGAGAGAGCTAGAAACATCGATGAGAGAGAACCATTGATCAGCCGACTCCTGCACACCGCCCCCCACCCCGGGGGGGGGGGTAATGTGCCCACAACCAAGGTACATGCCTTTGACCAGAATCGAACCTGGGACCTTTCAATCCGCAGGCCGACGCTCTATCCACTGAGCCAAACCGGTTTCGGCTGTGCTTAGTTCTTGACCTCATTGCCTCATTTATTTATAAGCTCAGCAAATATTTCTTAAACAATCATTCCAGGAGAAACTAGAATTCAGAGATAAATAAAACACACACTGAGCCTCAAGGAGATCACAAACTAGTGGAAGCCAAAAGGAAAAGTAGTGATTGCAGCCGGTGCAGCCCTGGTCAGGGCCGAGGGGGGCGCGACTGGGTGCTCTGGGTGGGGCAGGAGGGGCCGGAGGATGGCTGCTGGGGGAAGACAAATAAGAGAGTTGACAAGGCTGTTGAAGCAGAGCACTGAGGCTAGTCTTGGGGCTTAGGGGGGAAATGGTAGGAGAAGAGACTGGAGAAAGAGGGGGATCCAAGGCATGGGGTCTGCCTGAGGTGGAAACATGAGGCTTTATAAGCCCCCTTTGGCTTGGAATGCCAACTCTGGCTCTTAGGACTCCTAGAGCCCAGATTCCTCCCTCCACGCCTGGCACCGGGCCTCAGCATCCCCATATACCCGCTCTCAGTTCACCTAACTTGCTGCCACAGAGGTCTACTTTCCTGACACTGAAGCCCGGCCTCAGTTTCCCCTTTGGGACAACGGGCCCTCTTCCTGGCTCCCGGCGTCAGGAGCAGCGTTGGCAGGCATCCGCGGAGGAACCCCGCAGCCTACGTTCCCCACGCCACCCCCGTTTGCTCAGGGGTCGGCGTGGCAGGTGTCGGCGTGGCCAGGGGCCTCCCGCTCCCCTCCCCCGCCGTGTTCCCTATAATTTTATATTGAGACCTGTGGTCATGACGTGGGTTTTACTGCACTAACGACATGGCCTGCCCAGGTTTAATGACAAAATCCATACTCTGGCCCTGGGCCTGCTCCTCGTTTGCATAATTCCCAGAATACAGCTCCCTGAAGCTTTTGACCTGGGCCATTACAGTGGCCATAAAATGGGCCATAAAACCGCTGGGGATGGCCCAGAGGAGGGGGCCGTGGTCTTGCGGGGGTGGGAACGAAGCCCTCGGCCCCCTACTCTTCCTCGGCCTCTTCCTCTGGCTCTCCCCTGCCGCAGTTCCCAGGCTGGAGAGGCCTCCAGAAACCCTTAGCCCAGCCACCCGTCAGGTGCAGGAATCACAGGTAGGCGGTCGGAGCCCGCCAGCGGCAGGCTGTCTAAAAGCATCGTCTCCTTGGGCATCCCTTCCTCCTGCCCTCGCCTCCCACCCCACTGCTGGCCAGGCCCTGGGCCACAGGTGGGCCTAGGTCGTCTGGGCCCATGCTCTGTCTTGTCCCCCTTTGCGAGGCCTCGTTCCGCAGGGAGGTCGGGAGCCAGGCCGAGCAGCACGGTGGGGAGACGCGGGAGATGCGAGGGGACGGGGACAGGGACGGGGACGGGCTGTCAGTGCTAAAGATGATGAATGGAGGAGGTGAGGCAGGAGGCCCGGTGTTATCGGCAGTCGTCGGCGGCGGGTGCGGGCGCTCGCCGCTCCCGCTAATCCCCGGGCGCTGCCTCGGCCCTTGCACTGATAACGAGGAAATGGGACTGACAACAATTTTTAGCTGAGAGATTCTTCACCAAAATGCCAGGCGGCCGGAGGTCTGACAGCGCCTGATTGAGTGTGTGAGGGTGTTGGGGGGAACGCCCGCAGCCTCCTCCCCTCCCATGCAAAGATGGATCGCTCATTCCGCCTCCCGTCCACATTCATTACCGCACCGCCCTCCCCCGGCCCCCTGTTCCCACGGCACCTGCCGCCTCCGCTTCTCCGCTTCTCCGCCTGCCGCAGGTATCCCTGGGAGGAAGCGCGGGGAGAGCGGGGAGCCGAGGGGACCCTGACCCTACCCTCAGCTCCAAGGGGACTGCGGAGTCAGGGCTGAGAGTCAGGCCCTGCCTGGAGGCCCCTGGCCGTGTGACCTCCGGAGGGTCTCTTTCCCTTCCTGAGCTGCTGGGATGCCTTCCCCACCAGAGAACAAGAGGTTTCAACAGGAAGGGACTGGCTGTGGCTTGTGAGGGGGGTACGGGCAGGCTGAGGGCAGAGGGTAGGTCAAGCCCAGTCGCTGTTCCTTGCCCGGGCCAGACTCTGACGGGCCAGCCCTCAAGCTTTGGAACAAGGCCTTGGGCAACCTGGGGTCCCAATCCAGCCCTCTGCTGCCCCCCTCTGTTGGGAGCTTTGGACCACTGGGAGCAGGCAACTCCGGGGCTGGCACAGCCGCTCCTAGGACATCTTCCACGTGAGGCCTGTGCAGAACTGGACGCTGGGGGATGAGGGTCTCGTTCAAAGGGGAAGTCCTCCCTTCCTAGGTCACTCACCCACCTTGGGCTCTGCGACTCCCCACCGTGCGATGGCCCTCTGGCTTGGCTTGTTTGGCTTTGTCCCAGCTCCGGTGCCAGTGCTTCCACTCTGACCTCCCTGCCTGGTACAGGCCCTAGAAGGCAGGGCTTGACTGCCTGGTGTCTGACTTAGGAGGACGGTTAAAATGAGGGCGAGGGTTAACCCTAAAGGCAAATGGCAATGGAGGCTGGGACTTCTAAGAGTAAGCACATGTGTCTATGCATGTGTTTGCATGTATACACGTGTGTGTGTGCGTCCTCTCCCTGCATCCCCGGTAGAAGCGCCTCCATTTCCTAGTGACCAAGACACAGGAACCTTCAAGCAACATCCAGTGGAGTTACTTCTTAGTGGCTGTGAGGCCTGGAGCAAATCACTGAACACTTCTGAGTGTGTTTCTTTTTGTGTGAAACCGGGATAATAATGACTAACGCCTAGGACCTTTGTGAGTATCCAGTTAAATGTAGGCTGTGGACAGGTGACAGGTCTTTATTATCTCCAGGAGGACACTAGCTCAGCTTGTGATTTGTGCCTGTGTTTGCCCCATCCCGACACCAGCCTGGCTTTGCCCTGTACCTGGCCCTCTTCCCTGCCATGACCAAGGTGGTAGGTAGGTACCTGGTCCTTTGGCCTCCACGGAGTTCCTTCTTCTTATCCATCCATGCCCACATGCCCATTTGTTGGTTTGTATGTCAATATATCCATTCCTCTATCCATGATAACAATAACTGTTTATTGACTGCTATTATACGTTAGGCTGTAGAGTTAGTGCTGTATACATTTCATCTCATTTAATCCTCACACTGGTCCTGTGAGGTTAGGTTTATTATCACTACCACGCTGATGAGGAAAAGGGAGAGCTGAACAATGAAGTGACAGAGCTAGAAGGTTCAGAGCAGGGATTTAAATCCAGGTATTTCTGTCTCCTACACCGGTGCTGAGAGAGCGAGGGGCAGAGGGTTGAGATATGATGATGGAGAGGCCAGGTCCTGGAGGACGCTAAAAACTACATTAATGATTTGTTTTTGTTTTTTTTTACACATACAAGCGAGAAGCCATTGCAGAGTTGTAAGCAGGGAAGCGATGCATCAGACTTGCATTTTAAAAAGATCTTTCTAACGGCAAGAGGCTGCTGAGGAGGTTATGTCACTAGCTTAGATGAGGCATAATGGTGGCTGGTATCAGCACGATGATGATGATGATGACGATGGCTAACAGAAGCAGGAGGATTGCACATGGGGATAAAGGACAGAAAGGTGACAAGGATGACGCCAAGGTTCCTGGCTTGTGCAACTGCTAGAAGAGAGAGCATTTGCTGACGTGAGGGGCAGGAGGATGAGCAGCAGTCTTGGCAAGGAAGCAGTTGAGCTCTGTGTTGGATGCACTCAGTTTGAGAAAGACATGTTGACATCCATGTGAAAATACTGAGGAGGCACTATATGTAAGCCCGGGCTAGAATTTGGAACGGGAGACATGGACAGATAGATAAGAATTGAAGTTCACTGCTGCATCCTCTGTGACTAGGACAATGTCTGGCATATGGTAACTTTTCAACACATCCTTATTGAATGAATGAATGAATAAAAGAATAATGTTAAGAGTAGGTGAGATTGCCAAAACTGGTTTGGCTCAGTGGATAGAGCGTCGGCCTGGGGACTGAAAGGTCCCGGGTTTGATTCTGGTCAAGGGCATGTACATTGGTTGCGGGCACATCCCCAGTGGGGGGTGTGCAGGAAGCAGCTGATCGATGTTTCTCTCTCATCGATGTTTCTAGCTCTCTATTCCTTTCCCTTCCTCTCTTTAAAAAACTCAATAAAACATATTAAAAAAAAAAGAGTAGGTGAGATCACTGGAGGAGAGAGTGTACAGTAAGAAGAGGCTGGAACAGAACCCCAAGGGTAACTACAACAGGTAGAAGAAGTTTAAGTCAACAAAGACTCAGAGGGAACAGCCAAGGGGAAGATGAAAACAAGCGCGATGCTATTGAAGTCAAGAAGGGAAGGATTTCAGGGAACGGGGGGAATGTTACAGATAGGGTCACATGCTGCAGAGAGGTCAAGAACCTAAGGTATAAACAGGGTCCCGTCCACCCATCACAGCCACAGTACAATTACCCTCCACTTCATCTATTCTTCATCAATCCAAACCACCTAATTACTCATCCATTCTCCCCTCTCACTCACCCCCTTCCTCCTTCTCTCCTCTCCAGAAAACCATGATTGGCACCTCTGCTTGAGCGTGGGACGGGAAGAGTTAACATGCTGACAGACGGCATTTTTTACCTTCAGTCAATATGAACAAGGCCCCAAGACTATGATTCCAAACATCTGGATTTCATCAATATGTGATCTGTCATCGTATATTGGCATTCCCCAGTCTCTGCGCCGGAGCAATGCGGCTGGTTTTATTAATACGTCAAATACATTATCCGTGTAATACACTTGTCTGGCCGGGCCTCCCGCTGGGGCGGGGCGGCGGATTTGAATGTATGATGAATCAGTTTGCATTACATGTTCGTAAGTCATCATTTGTCAGGATTAATAGGCATCTCTGGTCGAGGCGGTGGGGGCGGGGCGGGCAGAGAAGAGATGTGTGTTTAGCTGTGGCCCGGGCTTATCTGCCAGTGCCCAGAGATGCCCTGAGAACAGCTGGGCACCCTCCTGCCCGGGCGTCATGGCAGTGGCTGGTACTCGAGGGGTAGAGGTGACATTTCTAGCAGTTCCAGAATCACTTGGAACCAAAATGGGCCTATTTGTCTCTGCTTTGGGCTTGCCAAGCATCCAAAAGGGATATGGCAGGGACCAGTTGCACAAGCTGGCTAACTCCTACTCATCCTTTAAGACTCAGAATTCCTTTTTTCTAGGGAGCTCTCTCTGGCTTCCCCAGACCGCACTCGGTACCTCTGTGTGCCTCTGTGCTACCTCTAGCCACACCATGTTGTTAATTTTTTTAATTTTTAAATATATTTTATTGATATCTTACAGAGAGGAAGGGAGAGAGATAGAGAGCTAGAAACGTCAACGAGAGAGAAACATCGACCAGCTGCCTCTTGCACACCCCTTACCGGGGATGTGCTCGAAACCAAGGTACATGCCCTTGACCGGAATCGAACCCGGGACCTTTCAGTCCGCAGACCGACGCTCTACCACTGAGCCAAACCAGTTTCGGCCACACCATGTTTTAATGGCCTAATCCGTGTCTATATCTCCCTCTCCACACCATACATTTCTCAAGGGCAAGGAGCAGGCCCAGCATCTAGCAGGAGGCATAGCCCAAAGTAAGAGAATAGTATTGTAGTAGTAAAAGCAGAAATCAAGAAATATCCCTTGAATGAATGAGTAATGATCACCAATCTTGTTAATCCCCCAAAGATGCAGATGTTAGCTGGCAGATGTGGGGTTTTCTCGAATTCCCTGTCCCCACCCTGACCCTGGTCTGGTCATCTCTGTCCCTGTATATGCCTTTCTTCACGTGCTCCTCTTCCTTCCATAAAACATGTGCAGACCTCCTCACACGGCACCAGGTTTCTCCCATGTGATGTATGCACTCAGGTATAATGCACAGGGGTGACAGGCTCATGCCCACGGGCGTTGCCATCTTCCAGCCTCCCTCCCCTCTGCCCACTCCACACGGCCTCCTGCTCCTGGTGCCCTCGCCCCTATTGTGATGGACGCTATTTACTGTCTCTAGCAACAGAGGGGGCCTAGCCTGAGTCAGATGCGGCTCCTGGGTGGCCAGCGGCAAACATCTGCCAGACGGGCAGGTGGAGGCCAGTCTGTGTGGACAGGTTTAGGCTCAGGCTTGGGCTGGAGCTGGAGCCAAGGGCTCTGGGCCAAGGCACAGGCATGGGCATGAGTCTTGGGCACGGAGCCTGAACCCTTGGCCCCGTGAGCTCCAGGCAGGTGTGCCAACTAACCTGTTTAGAGGTTGTGTGGCCGTAGGGGGCCACAGCTACTTCACATGGCTGACCTTGGCCGTCCCAAACACAACTGTAGCCTCCCTCCTCTCCTAAAGCTACAATTCAGTTCCCCTCCCCTCTCAGCTAATAACTTCCAGACAGCGCCCTGGGCTGGGCCAGGCCAGTGGTGGGTGGGGCAGGTGGGCCTCCCAGAATTCCCTTGGAGTAGGCTTTCTAAACTTCAGAAGAGGGCCCGACTCAGAAGAAAAATATCCGCAGATGGACACGCACCAAGTACATCTCACATGTCCACGTCTATGCACGTGTGGAATAGGTGTACACAGGTGCTTAGACAACCGTGGGTATATCTTCACCTCTAACCAAATACACCCGAGCACCTATGCGAACACGCAAACACGCAAACACAGACTGGACCTGTACCCGCCTGCCGGGGAGCCCACACACTTCCCTCTCCCCCCAGTGCCTTCCTTGCCATGGAGCCCAAATGCTAGGACTGCACCGTTTAAAGTAAATCCAAGTGTGCTTTACCCCCTGCTGGCTCCGACTATGGGCTTATAAAAATGAAGTGGGAACCTCCACAGCTGTGGGCAATAAATCCTGAACCGCTAAGGAGGGCAGCGTTACCTGCTTTCCAAGCTGGCGGGTGGAACCCGGGGCACTGCTTAAAAGCGCCTGCCTGCGGGGCTGGGTGGCAGCGGGCCAGCTGCCCGGCCTCAGGCACTGCCTGCTGGCCCGGCCCCGCCCAGCTGCCTCCAACAGACCCGGGGGTCAGCAGGCCAGGGCCCTAAGGGGTAGCCAGGACCAAGAGAGAGAGAGAGAGAAGCAGAGAGAAGTCGAGGAAGAGAAGGGCTGGGGTGGGCAGCGAGCAAAAACCAGCCACGTGCTGCCGAGGCTGAGGGGAGCCCTCGCATCTGGAGATCAATTAGCATCAATTACCGACTTCATTTAATTGTCGTCCAAGATGAATTTGTCATTTTTAGCTGGGAATTAATGGGAGACCTTCACCTCTCCCTGGCAGCAGCTGCGGAGCCCACAGCGGTCACCTCAGCCCGCGAGGAGCCCCGAGTCCCGCTTGGGGCGGGGGCAGGCAGCTCGGGGGCCTCTGCCCCCTGGGCGCGCCCGGCCTGCCCCCGGCCTGGCCGGCCCGGCCCGCTGGGGCCCGGGGCCGAGGTGGGGGCCGCGGGTCCCCGGGAGCAGGCCTCTTGCAGCCTCTGGCTTCAGCCAGAAATTAATTTGCTGGGCTGAGCGTGTTTACCTTTTCCCAGCAAAGGCGAGACAGTAAACAGCGGGCCGGCGGGCTGAAATTGAATTGATAACTGCATCAACGTGCCAGATAACGCCTAAAATAATACGCCGATAAGGAAATTCGATTTGATTTGCTGCTGCGCATCAGATTGGCCCCATCTGTAGCTGCCTGTAATCATTTTCAATTGCGTTGGGAAACCTTATTTGTCCTTAAATATTTCTGTCATTTTTCATTGCTGGCGACAGATCCTTGGGCAGGTGGCAGGGGTGCGCTGCCTCCTGGGCGCAGGGTGGTGGCCGAGGAGGAGGAGGAGGAGGAGGAGGAGGAGGAGGAGGAGGAGGAGGGGTGGTATGGACTGGAAGGGAAGGAGGCAGGGAGCAGGCAGCCGGGCGGTGACAGCTGTTCCTCCAATCAATCACGCTGTCGACAGGGAGGGACGACTGGCTGGCAGAAATTGAGTTTGCCTCACAGGGGACGATTGAGCAAATTAATAGCCCATTAGCCAAGCAGTGACCTGAGAAATGAAGGTGCAGGGGTTCCTGCTCGCTCAGGCCGGCTGGGGTGGGGCAGGGCAGGAGGAGGGTCTGGGGAGGGAAGGGCCGGGAGGCGGGTTCCAGGAGGAGGGAGGGATGTGCTGCGTGGGGTGGGGAGCACGGGTGGACGTGGATGATGCAAGAGCAGAGATGCGAAGCCGGGGGAGGCGGGGGGAGATGCAGAGTTTCGGGGAGATGCTGGGGAAGGAGGCGGGCAGAGGGGGCTCCCCTGATGTCTCCTTGCTCTCTTCCCATCATGCCCTTCGGGACTGAGCACCATGCCAAACGCCTCTCCATCTGAGGCGCTACTCCCTCTCCTTACTCTTCGTGGCCTTTCCCCAAACCTGCGTGTCCCCGGAGACGCCACTCCCTGCGGACTCTCCAGTGCAGGCTGCTTGCTCTCCCGGCCCAGGCTCCTAGGCCCGGAGGCAGGGTCAGTGCCTCCCTTGGTGCTCACTGCCACCTCCAGCCACTGCTTCTCCGTCTGTGGGCCTGAGGTCACGTGCCACCCTGCATCCCCATCGCTGGTATCCCCCTCCCTCCACATTCATGGAGGACTTGGACACGCACCTGTCTACCCCAAACCCCATCACTACCCTGGCCCCCTCACTCCTGTGATTTCCCCCTGCACTCCCCCCTCCCCCCCGGAGGACGCTGTGATGGAGGTCTCTCTCCCCGGCCCTCCCATGGCCTGTGTGCTTGCTCCTCACGTTATTCCCCCATCTCCCCTAACGCAGTAGTTCTGGCCTGCACCCCAGGGAGCATCGCTGCATCGCTCTCTCGCCAACACACTCAACCTTGTTACTGCCTTTGTGTTTCCCACTATCCCCCTCTTCTCGTTTTTTCGTCCCAGACGCGTAAGCAGCTAACCACAACTGGAGAAAAATCACAAAGCCACGAAGATATGTGCCAATAAAAAATCATGGTGCCCAATTCCAGCACGGCTAAGCAATCCTTTTACACGCCCTCCGCCAGCCCCGGCTCCCCTTCCCCACAGAGAAAATCCAATAATATTTTACTGTCTTGAGTTCCCTCCTCATCTTCTGTCCCCCTCTCTCTTCCGAGGTGGACTTGCTTCCGACTTCACAGAAATCTGAGGTTCTTAGGCATCCGTTCCCTCAGCTCCCAGGTCTACACTCACGCCCTTTTTTCTTCAGATTTTGGTGGAGAGGGGCCCGCCCTCTCCCGTTTTAGCTCAATCCCTGCCGCTGTCCGTAGAACCCTGTTCCTGACCACGCTCCTTGTGAAAGCTGTGGGGGTCCCGCCTCTCTCCGGCACCCCCCTTTTTCCTCCTCATGCTTCACTCTCTCAGCACATACAAGCAAGAGTCTCCCCATCACACAACTTCAGCAACTCATCCCACGTGGCACCTGGAAGGTCATGCCCTTTCCTCCTCCTTCCTTTTCCACCTCAGATGCTGCAGGGAGTCTTCCTTGCTATCCATGCCTCTCTCTCTCTCTTTTAAAAAAATATATTTTGTTGATTTTTTACAGAGAGGAAGAGAGAAGGATAGAGAGTTAGAAACATCGATGAGAGAGAAACATCGACCAGATGCTTCCTGCACACCCTCCACTGGAGATGTGCCCGCAACCAAGGCACATGCCCTTGACCGGAATCGAACCCGGGACCTTTCAGTCTGCAGGCCGACGCTCTATCCACTGAGCCAAACCGGTTTCGGCTGTCCATGCCTCTTTATCTCCTAAACACTCCTTCACTCATTGCAACCTGACTTTCACCCCCCACCGCTCTGCGCTCATTCAAACTACTCTCAACAGATCCCTAATGGTCATCGTTTGCCAAATATAATGGCGACTCCCGCTATATTCATTCACTTGCTAATTCAATAAATATTTATTGTCTTCCATGTATCAGGCACTACACCAAGATCTAAGGATACAATGACATTTATTTCTTTATGGAGCTTACAAAAGAGTGAGGCCATAAAACAATTATTTAAAAATGGTGAAATTGCAGTTGTGCCAAAGGGAGGGGAACAGTGCTACGGGCGCCGGTCAGGTGGAGGTTTGCCTGCCCAGAGGGATCCGGAAAGGCTTCCCTGAGGGTGAGACAGGCTAAGACTGATGGGTAATAAGTAGGAGTGGGTTGATGAAGAAGGGAAGCGATAACACCCATCCCATGCTTACTCTGTGCCAAGCATTGTACTCCTCAATCCCCATCTTACTAGTGTAAGTAAGGAAACAGAGGAAACAGAGGCACACAGGATTCTGTAACGTACCCATGGCAACCTGGTGAGTGGTGGTGCTGGACTTTTAACCAGCGCCCATGCTCTTAACTACTCCACTAGCTAACCTCTGATGTGAGCCGTCAACCTCATAGCCATCGCTCCTCTCTCTGCGCACTCCACGCGTGATCTCTACGCTGCTCTCATCCCCCCAATTCCTACCTCCAGCCCTGACCCACCTGAGTCACTGTGTTCTAGGCTCTCTACTCGGAGGTCCCACGGGCTCTTCAAGTTAAACTTGCCTGAAAGGGGACTTATCTATCTCTAGACCTGCCCTTTTGCCTTTTCTATTTCAATGAATGGCACCACCACCCACAGACCTCCCTACACTGGCCACCTGGACTCTTGGTCTTTACTCAGCCCCTCCATCCAGTAAATCAGTATCTTTGTTGTTTTTACCTTCTGTTCATCCTCAGAACCAACCTCTTTTCTCCATGCCCTGGCTCAGGCACCATCATCTCCAGTCTTTACTATTAAGTCTCCTTAGACATCTCTCTCCCCTCTACTCCAGTGTTTCCCAAAGTGTGGTGTGCGTACCCCCAAGGGTACGGGAAGAGTTTGGTGGGGGTATGCACTGCACCGTGCTTAGCTGCACCTAATTCTACGTCCTCATGAGTCAAGACAGTCTTGTGAGGCGTGAGATGGTCCAGTGTGCAAATTAATGTTATTTATAATATAATTTTTATTTATATTTTATTATGAATAATTTTATTTTTCGTTTATTATTATTTTGTGTATGTACCAAAAAAATAAAAAAATTGATTGTTATTAAAATACATCCATTTCTTTTTGATGAGGAGTACTCAGCGTTATGAAAATTATAGAAGGGGTACACATATGTCAAAAGTTTGGGAAACACTGCTCTAGTCCATTTCTATCTCCACGTCCAGAAGAATCTTCCTAAAACACAAATCGATCCTTCATTCAGCCAATGCAGACGTTCCTCGGCTCCCAAAGCCCATGGCACAAATCCCGAACTCCTTATCATACCAGCCCTCTCCAGCCTCATATCCGCTGCAGCAGCCCTGTGTGCCATGCTGGTACAAGACACTTGCCCCCCTTCACTGAATAGTCTTGCTGCCAGTAACGGCCACTGCATCCATCTCCCATGGCCAGCTGGCAACTCCCAAGGCCATACCACACAACAGTTCCTCCTTGAAGTCTTCCCTGATAGCTAATTGCTCTCTTTTCCATGCCATGCTTCTTATATGCCTATGCCTCTATTATCGCACACATCATACAACCCTGCAATTAGTTGTTTGTCCATCTGTCTCCCCTCTCGGACTCTGAGCTCCTAAGGGCAGGGAGGTTTCTGACCCATTCTGGTACACCAGGTCTGGCACAGAGCGGGCAGTAGGGACTGTTGAGTAATTCAGTGGCCAAGTTAACGGGAGGAGGACTGGAAGGGACAGCAGGAAAATGTCCAGAAAGAGGTGCGTGGTAGAGGTGGGGGTGACAGAGGTGGGACTAGGGGAAGGCATCCAATGAGGCAATGCTGAAAATTCCTTTTGCTTAAATGAAACCTGGCTTCACAGTCAGTGAGAGGCAGAGAAGCCAAGGGTCCATGCCTCCGCCCCCCTTACCTCCTCTCTCTTGCTATCCCTCAAAGGGTAGAAGCTCCATAGCTGCTGTTCAGAAAAACCCCAAGTGTGCACAGACCTGGTGAGAAGAGGGCGGCCACCCACCACCACGCCAACACAGCCGGCCAGTAAATCACATGCCTAGAAACACTGACCCAGAGATACCCACCAGGACACCCCCAGGCTCAGAGCGGGTCCCCAGGCGCCTCCTCCAGCACAGAGCCCTCTGCAAGTGCCTAGGCCAGCCCGCCACCCCACCCAGAACCCCCAGGCTGCTCTCTCACTCCCCCCCCACCGCAGCAATTTCCCTACCCAAGAAAGCTCTAAGGGTTTCAATTACCGGCGCATGGGATTTAGTGCCCTGGGCTTCTCTGACTGGAGGAGATTTATTTGAAGGTTTAGTGTCGTGGAGAATTCACGTCTTCACTCCCAGGAGCCCAGCTTCCGTCCTGAGCCCCTAAATCAGGAACCAAGATGGGCTATTGTCACTTACCGCATTAGCCTCGTTAGCGAACCAGGAGGGGTGATTAATAGCACTGCACACACACAGCCATCCTGCTCTGCCTCTGCGGGTGACCTGGGAGGGCGGGAGGGGCCGAGCCTGGGCTAAAGCCGGCACCATGGCCAGGCAGGGAAATCCCTGGGCCCTTCCAGATCCGGGGACAGTTCAAAGATGAGCAAGCCGAGGTGAAGAGAGGCCAGCCGAGGCCTCTGCGGCCTGACTCCTGAAGGGGACAGGACAGCAGGAGAGTACCAGGCTGGCTCTAGGATAGGCCCAGAGTGTACGCCTGTGTGTGTGTGTGAGAGAGATGTGTGTGGTGCGGCATGGAGTGTGGAGGGAGGAAATGTTGTGCGTGTGTGTGTGTGTGTGTGTGTGTGTAGCATGCAGAAAAGTGTGGGCATGTTTATCTCATTCCCCAAACACCCTTTGAGTGCTTCCTACAGGCCAAGGGGTATTCTAAGAGCTGGAGATACAACAGTGAAGAAGAAAGACAAGGGCCCTGAAAGAGAGGCGGCGTGTGTGAGAGAAAGAGACACGAGTGAGAACGGGAGAAGGAGAGAGAAGTGTGTGAAAGAGAAATAAAACATCGAGGTTGAGAGAGATGTGTGACTGAGTGAGTGAGAGAGAGAGGCTGCCGGCCTGGGAGACAAGAGCGAGGTCCGTCTCTGTGAGCAGGAGAGGGGAGAGGTAGGTGGAAGGGAGCCGCTTGAGAGATAGCTGGTGTGAACCAGGGTGTGTGTGAGAGAGAGGTGTGTAGGGGACTGAGAGGAAGGAGGGCATGATGGAGATGTGGTGTGAGTGAGGAGAGGGGGAGGTGTGGATAGGAGGGAAGGGCACACGGGGTGGAGGGGAGGGAAGTATGGGGGAGCAAGGGGTATATGCTGGAGGTTTCTCTGTGTGTGAGTGACAAGGGAGGGAGGAGGGAGGGAAGGGGAAAGAGAGAGAGAGAGAGAGAGAAAGAGAGAGAGAGAGAGAGAGAAGGAGAGAGGTGTATATCTATGGTGAGAGGGTGTGTGTGTTATGTGACAGAGAGAGAATGGAGGATGTGTGTGGGAGGGTGTGTATATAAGAGAGAGATGGTGAGAACAGGAGAGTGAATGTGTGTTTTCTCTCTTTTTTGTCTCTGTAAATTCTCCCCTTCAGAACCCCTTTGCCCACCCAAATTTTTAGAGTCAGGCTAACCTAGGACTGAATTTCAGTTTTGAGAGCTCCATTCATTTATGTATCGATCCGTTCACCAAACTGTACTGCGCATCTGCTAGCTTTTACCGTCCTGGGCACCATTTTTCTTACCCATAAAACAGAGACTGATAGGGTGGTTATGACAACTCAGTGATGCAATGTGCTAAAATGTCTTGCGAGCACCTAGAATTAGGAGCTAGATACACGTTGGCACGGCACCTGGCGCGTGGGTCAAGGAGTGGGAGCCACTGAGCTAGGTCTTCTGCCAACCCTGCCTCCTGTCTCTCTTCTTTCTCCACCCCCCTTACCTCCTCTCTCTCTCGCTCTCTCTCAATCACAGCTGAGCCATAGTATTAATTATTAGAACCAATTGACTGTTTAGACTCTGATGTTTTAACTAATCACCACTAATGGCAATCACAATCATTCAGTTCTCAGGCAAACCCTCTCCTAGCTGAGAGCGGACTAGAGCCGGGATGGGGTGGGGGAAGGAAGGCGGGGCCCAGCAATAACTGGGATCTGGGAATGACGGGAGAGGGGACTGCCATTGCCAGAGAGGGGCGTTGGGATGGGAAGGTGCACCCCGTCCTCCCCATCCCATCTGGCTGGAGGCGAAAGTGGAGAGGGCAGGAACACTGGTGTGTGTTGCTGAGCGTGGAGAGAACGCCAGGCTAGGGATGTGACACGGGAGGACACTTGCTTCCTTGTCCTGCCTTCTTCACTTTGGGGCCTCAGAGGCCAGCCTGCACCCCGCCCTGCCCCACCCCGAGGCCCTGCCCTTCCTACACCTGCTTCAGCCTAACTGGGGAAGCCAGATCCCCAGAACGCAGGAAAGCCTGCTTCAGGGTGGGGTCCAGACAGAGAGGGGGGGACCATACAGAGTCCAGATGTCCTGGAGGGAGTGGCCTGGGTGCCCATGGTCAGTAGGTGTCGCTGTGGCTCCAGCACTGGGAGGGGGTGTCAGGCAGGAGGCCCTGGAGCCGCTCAGGTGCAGCGTGCCCCTTGGCCTCCCGGCCCCGCCCCCTTCAGGCTCCCGGCCAAGACAACTTCCCCAGAGCTGCTCAAACTTCAAGTGTAACACTTAGGGGTTTGTGTCAAAACGTAGATTCTGACTGGGTAGCTCTGGAGCAGGTCCGGATTTTGCATTTCTATGGAGCTCCTGGGAGCTGCTGCTGCTGGTCTGTGGGACACCCCGTGAGAAGCAGGGGCCCAACCGCCAGCTGGCTGCCTAGCGGGGGACACTGCCTCTGTCCCTCCCAACGCCAGTCCTCACAGCGCTCCTATTTCCTCCATAAAGGCCCGGACCAGGGGCCTGGGCTCCCTGTTGGGGATCCTTCTAGACCAGCACAAAGCAGGCAGCTTCCAGGGAAGCTCTGGAGCAAAACTAACCCCAGTCCTCGGAGCCAACCCAGCCCTTCCAATATGAACCCGAATTCTGTTCTAATCCCCCAGTAACCCCAGGTCCCACCTTCGGAGCTACATCCTGATACTCACCTCAGTCCAACCTCTGTGCCCCCTCAAGTCCAACATTTGGGCTTTTCCTTGTTTTAGTCTTATCCCAGGACTGAATGCCCCCTTAGCCTCTCTGATAGCTTTCCTGGTCCTCTGCCACACTTCCTTCTTGATGCCAGTCCGACCGAGCCAGGACGGTGGGCAGGAGGGGAGCGGACATATGCCTCCCCAAGCTCATCCTGGCCTCAGCGATGGAGCTCAGGCATCTGCCCCAGGCAGGGGGAGAAGCAACTTGGCTGTCTAGGTGTGACTAGGTATTCCCACACTCCCCCTGGAAGGCCATTTCTGTGTGTGTGTGTGTGTGTGTGTGTGTGTGTGTGTGTGTGTGTGTAGGGGGGGACAGGGGGGGGATAAGGGTGTCTTTGCTCCATGTTCTCCTCCATCTTCAGGGCTCCCTTTCCTGAGATGTGGGAAAGGCAGAAAGGAAGCATGTGCATCAGTTCAGCCCTGATTGCAGGTGAAAGGGATTGTGTGTGTGAGTGTGTGTGTGTGTGTGTGTGTGTGTGTGTCTGGTGTGGGACAGGCAAAGCACCATTCAGGGCTTTACTTTCTAAGTCAAGTTTCCTCTGAGGGACCCTCCTCTTTCCCAGCCCTGCCCGCTGTCTGGCCCTCCTGGGCACCACTACCTCTGCATTCATAAAGCACTTCAACCTCCACAAATAGCTCTATGATTTTATTTCTTAAAAAAAAAGAGAAAAAAAATATATATTCAGAAAGGAAGGGAGAGGGAGAAAGAGAAACATGAATGATGAGAGAGAATCATTGACTGCTTTATGCACGCCCCACACTGAGCATGTGTGCTGACTGGGAACTGAACCATGACCTCCTAGTTCATAGGCCGACACTCAACCACTGAGCCACCCTGCCAGGCTAGCCCTATGGTTTTAGAAACCACTTTCTCATTCACCACTTAAATAAAAAGGACCCTTTTGAATATCTTGGGAAAAGTTACTTAAACTTCTTTGTGCCTCAATTTTCCTGTCGGATAAATGTAAACAATAAAATACCTACTTCATAGGGTTATGCGTGAGGTCTTTTAAATAGCACCTAGCACATGTAAGCACTGTATGTCAAGTGTTTGCTATTATTGTTATTAATAACCTGGGCTATTTAATACAGTAGATAGGAAAGGTTGTCCAAAGTTGTCTCTCGTGAGCTTAACCATGAAACGTTTGGCCCCTGTAGTCCAGTGTTCTGTCCACTACACTAAGAACATCTGGCCAGAGTACCCACCTCAGGAGCAGAGCCCAGCTGAGCGGGATGTGAGGTCTGCTGGCCCCTGATCCTCTGCTGGGTCTAGGGCAGGGGTGGGCAAACTTTTTGACTCGAGGGCCACAATGGGTTCTGAAACTGGACCGGAGAGCCGGAACAAAAGCAACCCGACCATGCTGGCACTCTCATCTTGGGCTGCTGGTGAAGGAGCGGAGGGGAGAGCAAGAGAACCCTCCGTTCTTTCAGCTCCAAGGGCCGGATAGAACAGCCGAACGGGCCGGATGCGGCCCGCGGGCTGTAGTTTGCCCACGGCTGGCCTAGGGCATGGGAGGGACCAGGGAAGGAGGCCTCCCTCCTCGTGTTGAGTCCTGGGAACAGACTGGGTGGGGTGGTGGCGTGCACGGAGGGAGGAGACAGGGCAGGCTCTGCTCCTGGTCTGTTCTGCAGCCACCCACTGCAGAACCTGGGGAGTCGGTGAGGGAAGACACCACAGCAGCCCTGGACCCAATCTCCCCACCAGAAACACTGCCCTCTCTCTCCCCTCCAGCTTGAGAACTCCTTGTTTCTTTCCACAGTGGCGTCCCCTCCACCCTCACTGCCTACGTTCTGTCCTGGTGGCTCAGGCACAGGCGGAATCCCGGGCCAGGGCTGGGCTGAGGTGGGGAGAGGTGTTAGCAGGGAGCCAGGGCGGGTGGAACACGAGTTGCAGAGTCTTGTAACCCAGTTTAGCCTTACCTATGTGTCCTCTGGGCAAGTGCCTGAATCTACCCAAATCTTCATTTCCGCAAACCTAGAGACGGGGACAGTAACTGGCCGCCAGGTTGCGTTAACGAACGAATGAGATGTGTGCGCAGGGTTTGCCTCCTCACGTCTCCCTGCCCTGCTGGGGAAACTGGGGGGCAGCCGTGGGTCTGGGAGTGCGGGGGGGGGGGCAGGCTGTCAGGGAGCCTTAGGAGGCTCTGTCCACAGGCTCTGGAGTCCCTTCTTCCACCAGGCCTGGCCCCCCCCCCCCCAGGCGCAGGGGACAATGGGCATCAGGACAACCGGCCAGTGTCCCCGGAGGGCAGCTGCGAGGGGGCTGGGCTGGAGGCTGTGTGTAAAGAGGCTCTGAGACGGGGCAGCTGGGCGGCCTGGCCAGGCACGGCTTGTCACCAGCTGCGCCAGGGGCTCGAAGCCCTGTGGCCACCAGCACCCCCAGCTAACAGCCCTCGGCCCGGGCTCCACGGCCCGGCTCTCCGTTTGAATGGCAGAGTGGGGCTGAGGGAAGGAGCCTGGGTGCAGCCTGCCAGGCTCGGGTTGGGTCTGCTGAAGGGAGAGCCTGGCCTGTGCATCTTCCCCATCGTCCAGGCGTCTGTCTGTCCTTCCTTCCCTGCTCTTTCCTTTCTTCTTCTTCTTTTTTTTTTTTTTTTTAAATATATTTTTTATTGATATTTTACAGAGAGGAAGGGAGAGAGATAGAGAGCTAGAAACGTCGATGAGAGAGAAACATCGACCAGCTGCCTCTTGCACACCCCCTACTGGGGATGTGCCCGCAACCAATGTACATGCCCTTGGCCGGAATCGAACCCGGGACCTTTCAGTCCGCAGACCGACGCTCTACCGCTGAGCTAAACCGGCTTCGGCTTTTTTTTTTTTTTTATCATGAGTTGTTCCAAACCTAATCCCAGAGCACCCTCAAAGTTTTGGGGCCAGTGCTCTGGGGGTGGAATACCCTCAAAGCGTGGGGGCCAGTGCTCCGGAGAGCGGAAGAGGTATGGCCAGGCTCAGAGCTCCCCGGCTGGGCACAGCAGGCCCTGCTATGAGGCCGGAGCGGGAAGGAGGATGACGTCAGGGCTCAGAGGAGGGAGGGCTCCCCGGAGGAGGGAGCACCGGAGCCCGGAGTGCAGGGCGGCAAGAGAAGGAAGTGGGGAGCAATGACTAAGGCAAAGGCAGAGGTGGCCCAGCGGGGCTGAGGAGCGTGACTGAATAGAAGGATTGGAGGGGGTCTCAGGCTCTGGGTGGAACATGTGGTGGGGGCTCGCCTGAGCCTTTGTTCTGTGGGCATTAGAAGCCAGAGGTGTGTTGTGAGCTGGGGAGTAACGTGGCCTTGGCATTTCAGAGCTCAGTGTAAGTGACCCCACCTCTGACCAATCGTTATTATTTAAATATATTTTTTTATTGATTTCAGAGAGAGGAAAGGAGAGGGAGAGAAAGACGGAAACATCAATGATGAGAGGGAACAGCTGATTGGCTGACCCAAAGGCTGGCTCTTCTAACGCGCTGAGTGGATGAGCTGGGACGTCGCATCCCATCCCCGTGAAGCCGGCACCAGGGGCCCACCCTCAGCTCGGGGCTCACCACGGACACTGCCTTCCCTGAGGACCAGGCCTGGGTCAGCACCCACAGAGCCACTCAGCAGCCCCAGTGCGCCCCGTCCCTCCCTGGCCGCTTCTCCGTCCTCACATCTGGCTTTGCCGGGGGCTCAGGGCTGCCACTCCTTTCTCCGACGGCACCAGGGCCCCCGGCCTGCACACCTCTCCCTGCCACCTTCATTAAACCGGCCGAGTGTGTGAACCCCCTTCCCTGCACTGCACCCCCTCCTCCCAGGAGCTCCCGGGATCCGGGCCCTGGTCTTAGAATCATCTTGTTCTCTGTAGTTCCCAGCGTAGGTGTTGCTTATGTAAATGAGTTAAATTAAACTACCGGGAGAGGCAGAGAAGTATAGGACACGCCCAGGTGAGGGTTTGCCTTTTGTAGGCCTGGTTTGTAACAGGCAGGTAAAAAGGAGACAGTAAGATGGACATGACTTCACCTTCAGGAGGTGGATATTCTTTTTTTTATTTTAATAAAATATATTTTATTGATATTTTACAGAGAGGAAGGGAGAGAGCTAGAAACGTCGATGAGAGAGAAACATGGACCAGCCGCCTCCTGCACATCCCACAGCGGGGATGTGCTCGCAACCAATGTACATGCCCTTGACTGGAATCGAACCCGGGACCTTTCAGCGCGCAGACCGACGCTCTACCACTGAGCCAAACTGGTTTCGGCAGGAGGTGGATATTCTTGCTATCTCCATTTCACGGATAAGCATGTGGGCTCAGAGAGGCTTGGTGACCACCTTCCCCCAGCAGGGAAACGGAGGGCTAGGATTCAAACGAATGTCCCCCCAGCTACACCACCCTTCAGCTTCCCGGGGGGACGCGAGGTTTCGTTGGGAGGAGGGAGGAGGGAGGAGGGAGGAGGGAGGAATAATCAGGTAAGGCTTCTTATCTGACCCGCTGGGCTTCGACTTCAACCTGAAGCACACCGCTGGGCAGGGTGAGTCAGAGAGGAGAAAGAGCGGGAAGAAGCTTCCTGAAGTCAGGGGCTCCTCAGGGAGAAGACATGGCCTGGTCCTCGGGAAGCCTGAGGAATTCCAGGAGCTGCCGGGCCTCAGGCACCCGCAAGGCAGCGCGCAGGCTGGTGGAGAGGCGCGTGGTGGGAAGGGAGGCCTGCGTCGAAGGGACTGAGGTGGGAGGGCCACTGCCGATGAGGGGCAGGAGAGGGTCCACCCGGGCCAGGCAGGGGCAGGGATTGGCCACCTGCCACCCCCTCACACCTGGGCTGCAGCCCCGCCCACAGGCCGCCTTGGCTCCCGCTACCTCTGCGCCCCCTGGCCCGGCGGCAGGCCCAGCTGGCTCACCTTCTCAATCAATACTGCGCTCTTAATGGGCCCAGCCACCAGCACCAACCAGGGGCATTAAATGTTAATTATATCTATTTGGATTTGAAAAATTTTATGACTCGACTTAATTATGGCTGGAGTCATAAAAAGGTTTCAGAGTGAAAGGGCTGCCTTATTGGGGCCACTTTCCCCAAGACAGATTGGAAAGGAAAAGAAGACATAAAAGCATCTGGCTCCGAGGGCCGGGCGCTCCACACCCACCAGGGCTCGGGGCCTACATCCTCCAAGGCCCGGGGTGTAGCTCGCCCACCGGCAGCGCCAGCGCCCAGAATGGAAGAGAGGCCCGTCCCACAAGGGCACGGGCAAGGCTCACAGCCCCAGGGTGCGTGGTGCTGCCAGCGGAGAAGGGCCCCCTGCCAGGGGAGGCTTCCGGGAAACTGCAACCCTGCTAACAGCCGGGCTCCCAGAGATCTGGGATTGCAGGAGATGCCAGGGCTCCTTGCCAAGCGGTCCCAACCACTGGGAGCTCCTCCGGCTCGGCTCCCCACCCTCGCCTGGCCCCACCCAGCCCGCCTGATTGCTTCCTGCCAGCCCCACTTATGATTCATGGGCCTGACCTTGGGCTATAAAGTGTTCACTCTAGCGGGCATAGAGGCAGGATTTACAGCCCGAGGGTCAGCTGTAGGCAATGACACACACACACTAGCTGACTCACAAGGGTGCCCCATTCCCAGCCCACACATAACTCTCTCTCTTGCACACACAGGTGGGTACGCACACATCCTGACAGAGACACAAATGAGCATTCGCGCCCAGGAGCTATCTGACTCGCGCATCCAAGTAATGGAGTTCCATGTGTGGAGCAAGTGCTTCGTGCAAGATGCTTCACAAGCATTTGTCTAGCCTTTAATGCGGGCCCAGTCCCGAGGAAGTCAGAGTTACTCATTTATGGGAGAGGAAGTGAACGAAGGCTCAGGCAGGTTAAGTTATTTGAGCAGGAAAGCAGAAACTCCACCAAGAGCCCGCGCAGCAGCTGGTGGGTAAGGGGTGCCGTCCCACCCCCTCTCCCTCTGCCCCACCAGAGGGACTGGAGGAGGGGTCAGAGGGGAGGGGGAGCAAAAGCCAGGAGAGGGGAGCCTTAAACCAGGTATGAGATTGGACGTTCAAACCGCATAAACTTTTAAAAATCTGAAGTAATTGGGAATTAGGGAGGGATTTGCCCATGTTGTCAAGGGATCAACTACTCATCCAAGGAAGAATATTGGACAAAGTATAGCTGGTAAAGGCTGGATGGGGAAAAATTTCATGTTACTTCCCAAGTTGAATTACGCAAAGCACTGTCTTTATTATCATTACTGTCATCATTATTATTCTGTTAACTGAGAAGACCCTGTGACAGGAGTTTATCATGCCTCTCTCTTCAGCTCAAACACACCTGCCTCGACTGGCTCCTCCCCTCTGACCAGCTCTCAGACTTCCTGCCTTTCCTCCAAAACCAGTGCCTGGGGTCCTTCTGAGCCGACGCCTCAGTCCTCAGCAGAGACCTCACCCTCTTGCTCTTGTTTTGGGCCCCTAGCTTAGTCCTTTCTCTTCTGTTTGCAAACTTGTGTGTAACTCCTGAACTCTTACAATGGTCAGCCCTTACCTTGACCTTGCTACTTCCTATGCCCCGCTTCCGAATTTTCCTGTCTTCTAATTTGCCTCCTGAAATCAGGGGCTTTCGCCCTTTGGGATGGAGCTTCTGTGGCCGATGTTGTCACCATCAGGTTCATCCTAAGCTGTTCCCTGGAGCCCCAGGAAGCCGTGGCCCTGAGGTCCCCGTGGCCTCCTCCTCAGGATGTCCCCGTGGCCTCCTCCTCAGGATGTCCCCGTGGCCTCCTCCTCAGGATGTCCCCGTGGCCTCCTCCTCAGGATGTCTGGGCTTCTCCTCGGGGCTCCTGCTCTGCCATCTCACAGCGCTGTCCATGCTCTCCCCGTCCCTCCTTCCTCTTCAACTGGCTGACGCTAGTACCTTGTCATCTCTTCCCAGTTTCTTTGACCAAGGCCCACTCCTGCGCTCTTTGCTGCTCTCAGAGAATTTACCTTCTTATTCTCCAGGACTTCAACTTTCCTCTCTCTGCTTGACTCCCAAACCTGCCTTCAATTTGCTGTCTCCCTGAACGCCAATTGTGAACTGTCAACAGCCCAAAGGACATATCCATTGAAACGCTCTCTTCTCACCTCTAATGAAACATGTTGAAATTGGAAATAATTATCTTCTCTTCACAACGGCTCTTTCCTCCACCTCATTTCTATTCATTAAATAACTATTGTTTCTGGTCGCCCAGTCTTCCCAAACACAGAGCCACTGATTAAATTAATATACTGAGCAAATATTTTCCAGGTAACTATCATGTACAAAGTCCAAATAGCCCAGCGTGGTGCGTAGGGGTGGATGTGGGAAATGGAAGGAACAGGGAGGTAGGGAGTATGATGTCACCAAGAGCGAAGACTCTGGGATCAGGGAGATTTGGGTCCAAAGCCTGGCTGACCACTTGCCAGCTGTGGGATATGAGGTGAGTGAACGTGGACAAAGCACTTGCTATGCACCACACACTGACCTCAAGGCCCCACCTTTACAATTCGCTTCATCCTCACAACCATCGTCTCAACAATACTACGATTATTCCATTTTAGAGATTGGCAAACCAGACCCAGAGAGGTAAGGAACTGGCCCACGGTCACAGAGCTTAGTAGGTGGAGAGCCAAGGGAGGAACCCAGGCAGGTTTGAAGTCTGTACTTAGGACCACTTGACTGTGTTTAACCTCTCAGGGTCTCCCATTTATTCTGTTTCTGTTTACTGTTGTCCACCATCACCTAGGAGCCCATTAAATATCTTTTGAGCCGGTCGGTGTGGCTCAGTGGTTGAGCATCAACCTATGAACCGGGAGGTCACAGATCAATTCCCGGTCAGGGCACATGCCTGGGTTGCAGGCTCGATCCCCAGTGTGGGGCTTACAGGAGGCAGCCAACCAATGATTCTCTCTCATCATTGATCGGCTACCTCTCTGTCCTTCTCTCCCTCTCCCTTCTTCTCTGAAATCAGTATTAAAATATTTAAAAAATATATTAAAATATTTAAAAGGCATTTAAAAATATCTGTTCAGTAAAAGAGTACAGATAAGTGACCAAAATGCACCTACTGGACTTGATAGTTCGAGTAGTTGCTGAGCATTAGGGTGAGGGAGCATTAGGGACGCAGTGAGGCTGCAGTGGGTTAAGGACAAATGGAGGGAAGGGGATAGATAGGTGTCAGGTGTGCACAATCCACTCAGGAATTTGAAGGGAGGAGCCGCAGGGGCACAGGGTCTGGTGGATGACTACTGTGTGTTCCCTTTAGTGTATGTAAGAGGGATGGAGCTCCAGGAGAGAGAGTCATTGCTTGAGCCAGGTCTCCGAGATGACCTGAGAAAATGGATCCCAAGCACCAGGAGGGGGAACAATTCCTGCTCAAGAAGGACACTAATTGGTTGGAGGGAGATGGGTTCCAGGGCTGGGCAAACTATGGCCCGCGGGCTGGATCCGGTGAATAAAACTATTGAATTAAAAAACCCCAAAAAGCGGAAACCGTTTTGGCTCAGTGGTAGAGCATCAGTCTGCGGACCGAAAGGTCCTGGTTTTGATTCCGGTCAAGGGCATATGTACATTGGTTGCAGGCACATCCCCAGTAGGGGGTGTGCAAGAGGCAGCTGGTCGATGTTTCTCTCTCTTCGGCATTTTTAGCTCTCTATCTCTCTCCCTTCCTCTCTGTAAAATATCAATAAAAATATTTTTAATAAAAAACCCAAAAGACCGTACCCTTTTATGTAATGATGTTTACTTTGAATTTATATTCACACAAACACTCCATCCATGCTTTTGTTCTGGCCCTCTGGTCCAGTTTAAGAACCCATTGTGGCCCTCAAGTCAAAAAGTTTGCCCCACCCCTGGGTTAAACAGACAATGACAGCCTTACTAGAGAAAAGTTGAGATAGGGGAAATCCCCAGGGGCTTGGAGCCAGGAAAAGGGTTGTGCTATTTAAAAAATATATATTCTTGCCGAAACCGGTTTGGCTCAGTGGTAGAGCGTCGGTCTGCGGACTGAAAGGTCCCGGGTTCGATTCCGGTCAAGGGCATGTACATTGGCTGCGGGCACATCCCCGGTAGGGGGCGTGCAAGAGGCGGCTGGTCGATGTTTCTCTCTCATCGATGTTTCTAGCTCTCTATCTCTCTCCCTTCCTCTCTGTGAAATATCAATAAAATATATTTTAAAAAAAATATATATTCTTTTAATTTTTTACAGAGAGGAAGAGAGAGGGATAGAGAGTTATAAACATTGATGAGAGAGAATCATGGATCAGCTGCCTCTTGCACACCCCCTACTGGGGATGTGCCCGCAAACAAAGTACACATGCCCTTGACCGGAATGGAACCTGGGGCCTTTCAGTCCACAGGCTGACGCTCTATCCAATGAGCCAAACCGGTTTTGGCGAGTTATGCTATCTTAATACCATCTTTGCTGGGAGAGCCAGGTGACATGGAGGCTAAGTGTTGGAGCTTTCTTTTTCTGCTTTTCCCCTGGTTGCCTAGTGACAGCACCGAAGAGATGGGCTCAGGTGGATGGATTAGAAATGGCTACTTCTGGCTGTGCCAAGACAAGCCAGGAGCAGTGGGAGGTGCCAGCTCTACATATACTTAATCCCAGCCTGGTACCAGCATCCACCTACCAAGGAGCAGCCAGCGAGGATGTCCTCAGCATCCCACACGTCGCCGGGGGAGCCAACACCTGTATCCAGAGCTGGAGCCAGCGAGGCTTTCCTCCAGTGAAGCAATAAAAGGGGAAAATCAACATCCCAATGATCTTGTTTATGGTGCTAAGTAAGCTGTACAGGTTAATCTGTTCGAGGTTAATGAATTTACGATTTGCTTTGGAATTTGACAGGGGCTGTAAAAGGGAGTGAAAGCTCCGAGAAGCTTCTTTCCTAGCAGCTGCTTAGGATTACACTGGCCTGGCCGTGCCTGCCGTGGTGAAGGAGGGGAGAAGATTTAAGTGGTGGGTTCATGGCCAATTGTCTCGACTCTGAACTGAGTAGACTAAAGGAGAGCCAATCCAAGGGCTGAAGGACCTTTTCTGTACCCCGCTGGTAGGGGGAGTGAGTTGTGTGCTGCAGGTCCTCAGGACCTATGCATCTTGGGTAAATCACTTAACCTCTCTGAGCCTCATCTGTAAGAGGGATCGTACTATCTACCTCATAGTGTAGCTGGGAACACATGTAAACAAATTAGCATTAGTCCTCAATAAATGTTAGTGACGGTAATTATCATTTCATTCTGTCTTACATCGCCATTTGCTGTTTACTTGTCCATTCCCCTCACCATTTATCTATTCATTCAGGAGTCCAATAAATCTCTACTGAGAAGTTACACTGTGCACCAGGCTCTCTGCAGACACAGTGTGGGGTGAAAGACACGCACCTTAAAACACATGAAAAATAAAGGGAGGCCCGTGCTGGGAAGGAGGGATGTTCAAGTTACTCTGAGAGCACAAAGAAGGGTGTGGCGAGGCTTGCATCTCAAGTCTCAGCCAGTTTGAATATTACCTTGTATCGATATCGTACTTGGCAGGCCACGGAATATTTTCATGTGATTAGTTGTTTTGATTCTCACAACAATCCCATAATGTCCTCATTTCCAAATAAAAAATCAGAACCTAGTGTGACCACCTAGTATGACAATAGGTCAAAATGTTTGGAATTGGACAGTTTAGAAAGTCTGGGGACATGCTGAGTTCCACAAGTAGAGAGGACAAGAATTTCTAGCATTTAGTTAGGAAAATGAAGCCAAAATAGTCAGTGGGTGAACTGAGGCTTTATCTCATCCATTCTCCAATTACTTTGTGAGGCTACCCAAGTCAAGGGCTGTGCTGCTTACTTCTGGGGAGATAGTGCCTAGCAGAGAGCCTCACAGAGATTAGGGCCCTGATAAGTGTTTCTCAAATGAATAAACACACCTTTGTATAAGTGTATATATCTATTCCAGGTGGCAAAATAAATGTATATATCTATAAATGTATATATCTATTCCCGGAAGACATCCTCAAAAGAGATGTCTTCACTCATCATTTTCTCTTCCTTCTCCCCCACCCTCTCTTGAAAGGGCTCTTTCCAGGGTTGCCAATGATGCCCCCTTTGCTGTGGTTAAATCTCAGTAATCCTCATCTGTCCCACCGGCAGCAGCTTTAGCACAATAGATCCCTCCCTCCTTCAACACGTATTTTACTTGGCTTCTGGCACAACACACTCTCCTATGTTTTTCTTGCCTCACAGAAATGCCTTCTTAGTCTGTTGGCAGCCCCTCCTCTAAATGCCGGAGTGCAGGAAGAGATCTATAAGAAGGGGGACATGCGTGTGCGAGTGAACCGACACTGCAGTTCAGGGTCCAGGGCCCCCTCTGCTTATGCTCAGGTGCTGGGTTCTCAGGCTTTCCTTCTGGGAGTATCTCATTCCTGCTCCCCTCTTCTTAGCTCACTGGCCCCCCAGTTCTAGTGCTTTCAAAGTTGTCTCTTCTACTCTGTCCTCATTCTTCTAATCTCCTTGGTAGGCCTTCTGCACCAGACCATTTGGTGATTTCCTCTGCGTTCCATTGGTAACTCCCAACAAAACAAGAGCCAGGACCAGGCAGCTCCCACTTAGCTGTAAGGGGGTCACCTCCCAAGGTGAGTGGTGGGTGTCTCACGCAGACCCAGCACTGCCACACACAGGAAATAGAGGAGGCTCGGGTGCTGGTGCTTGCTGGCTCATCCTTTGGCCCCACCAATGCCAGTGCTGACAAATGCTGCCTGTTCACATGGACCTGGCTAGTGTCCACACTACTTTACACCTAAAGAGGAAATCCAAGAACATAAAGAACACAAGAGTAAAATCAGAAGACCAGGCTTGGGCCCTAGCTCTGCCCAAGAGGAATGAATAAAATACTAGGCGATCCCAGGTTCTATCCAGGTCCTCAAAGGAAGGCTCAGATCCTGTCCACTGTGGTCTCTCAGGCCTCTGTCTTGCCTTACATTCTTTACCTCATCCTGGCATCTACTCTGCTCTCTCTCCAGTCTCTGTCAAATCTCCTTCCCTCCGCCCCGAGATGAGACTCATAGGAAAACACTGAGGCTTTGGTTCTGTCTTTCCTTTCCAGACCCAAAAGCCATGGTTGCCTGGCCAGCGGCTTCGTTTTCTCTGGGTACCACCCCTCCCTACTTCTCAGGTATGCGTGGAAAAGAGCTGGGGCACAGCGAGGATTCCTGGCTAGCACCCTGGGGAGTCCTTTTGCTCTCCAGGGAGGGTCCCTGTGGGCTCCACCTGTCCAGCTTGCCCCACTGCAGGGGACAGGCAGCTGGGACCTGTGCTGCAGGCGTAGAGGCTGAAACAGGCTAATGAATCCTGATGGGAGAAGTGACCTTTTCCAAATGCCACATGTCATTGGATTTTATATCACACAAGGACAATGTGCCATGGGTATTAAAATCGTTTTTCCAATAGTTATATATGTGTGTGAGTGCGGAGCAGGATCTGTATGACGAGAGGAAAATCCTAATGAAGATGTCATCAAATGACTTCCCTCCTCACTCCAGACAGGCAGTCCTAGGACACTCCTGTTCTCAGTCAGGGTTTGGGCATAGACCTAGGCTCTTGAGCACAGATACGCATTTCTGGCATGGAGTTCACCAGGTCTGGGCCTGGCCTTGGCTCCACTTGGGGGTCTAAGAAGGTCTACCTAACATCAGAGGAAAAGCAACACCTGGAGGAGGCAGTCACCCAGCAAGTTGGGCCCTAGGCCTGTTAGTCTCCTCCTCTCAATCGCCCGGAGAACTGGAGGACACTTTAGGAAGGAAGATACTCCACCGGAGAGAGCAGGCCAGTGGCAAGTGTGGTGCTCTGAGGCTTCCAGAGAGTTCTGGCGGCCAACAGCACTGGCCTCGGAGCCAAGAACCCCAGGCTACTCTGTTTCACGCCTTGAAGTTCTCATGGTCCAGCCTATCTCTACAGTATTCCTAAGCACCTCCTTAACATGGCCTGCCTAAGCACCTCCAAGGTCAGGAGACGCCACACATCCCAAGGCAGCATTGCTCTCTGGAGAGCTTTCGCTGTTTAGAAAGTTCACACAGTTTAGTTTGGGCTAACAATCTATTTCCCTGGAAGTTCTGACCATGAGCGTGTTTAACCTCTTGGGCCCAGACAGAAGAGGTTTGATCTCTGTCTCACACAATAGCCTTTTGTGAATTTGAAAACACTAATAAATGTCCCCTGGAATATTCTTTCATTTAGGACAAGCATTTCTAGTCCATTTGATGATTTCCAATACGGTGACCCCACTGCAAGTATCACGACGCACAGGCACTCCAGTTCTGTTCCACTGAGAGTGTTATGCCCATTTGCTATTGTCCTGGTGAGAAAAGGAAGTCTGTGCGATAAAGGGGAAAAAGCAAGCATTCAGAGTCAGACACAGTCAGTTCCAAATCCCAGCCTCATTATTTCATGGCAGTGTGAATCTGAGTGAAGCTCGTCTCCTTTTGGAGATGCAGTTTCTTTATCATAACATTAGATGAAGGGACAACTTCCTCCCTAGAACAACTTCTTCAGGATGTGGTCCAAGGACAGTGCAGCACCTCAGTGGAGACTGTCTCAATCAGAGATCATAGAGGTCATAGGATGAGGAGAGAGGCAGAAAGAGTAAACAATATGCACAAATAGCTGCTTGTCCCAGACAAATGCCCCAAACTAACTGCCCCCAAATCCTAGTGAGTACCTATACTCATGCAGTTTGTTCCTATTCTTGCCCTTCATGCTCAAACAAGCAAGTCAACGTGCAAGAGTCTGCTTGTCTCAGTGATGTAGACAAGCATCCCTTGGTAGGCCTATTGCACCAGAACTCAAGTGTTTAGATTCAGACAGGGGCTCCCCAACTCTAGGGAGAGATTAAGGTCCCCTGGAAGCAACTAGTGATGGTGATTCCCATAAAGCCTCAGATCTTTGGTTTGCTCAGACTCAACAGTATCTGAGTTTGAATCTTGGGCCAACCATTCACTGTGTCACCTTGGCCCAGTTACTTAACACTCTGTGCTAGCTTCTTCATTTGAAATATACAGTCAATTTTTCTATCTTAGGGTTGTTACAAAGATTATGTGATTTTATATGTATAGAACACTTAGAATAAAGAATGTTGGGCACATGGTAAGCACTCACTAGATATTAGTTATTGCTATCATTTCACTCCCAGAAATGTTGTGAAGGTCATGGGTGCTAAATACTAGAAAGGTGTTCCTGACAAACTACCAAGCTCTGTGTTCTGTGGGGGCAGAGCTATTGATCAGCACCTGTTCTCACACATTAGACATAGGCCTCCAGGTGGTCTGACCAGTGCAGAGGGTGCAGAACTGTCTCCTCAACTGTTCTGGATCCGAATGATACCGGATGCTTGGGGGTAGCCATAGCACCTGCTGGATTCTGCTGAATTACCACCTAACATTCCCCAGAGTTTCTCTAGCTTTGTCTTCCTTCCCTGTGCTTATACTCAAATTCAATTTATCCCGGTTGTATTTCATCTGACTGGAAGAGTCTACACATTATTTGATCCAATCAAGACCATTGGCTACTGTGATTCAGTCATTTCTCTTTCTGGAATGGGTGTCTCCTGCAGGTCCATCAACATGGTTCTAGGTCCTTTGTGAAATTCCCTAGTTCAGAACTAGCAGAGAGAAAACATCCCCTCTGTTTGGCAGCCAGCGGACTCATACCTTCCTCTTCCACCTGGTAAATTCATTCCCCCTCTTTAAGCCATAACTCCAATGTCAACCTTCCTGGAGAATCCCTGGGTTAATATTTAGTTTAAAAAACATTTGTCAGAACACTTTACACACCGCAGGAAGCTATAATAAAAAGACAATAACAAGTGATGGTGAGGATGTAAACTGGAGCCCTCATTATTTTCTGGTGGGAATGTAGAATGGTACAGTTGCTTTAGAAAATAGTTTTTCAGTTCCTAAAAATATTAAATATAGAATTACCATATGATTTATCAATTCCACTCATAGGTGTGTGTGTGTGTGTGTGTGTGTGTGTGTGTGTGTGTATGCATAAAACACGCTTCCACACAAAAATGTGTATGTGAATGTTTATGGCAGCCTTATTCTTCATAGCCCAAAAGTGGAAATAACCCAAATGACTTTCAGCTGATGAAAGGATAAGTTGTGGTATATCCATTCAATGGAATATTTGGAATGAAGTACTGACATATGCTCAAGCATGAATAAATCTTGAAAACATACTAAATAGAAGAAGCCAGTAATACACACAAACACCCCTGTTGTAGATTCTATTAATGTGAATAGACATACATTGAGATAATAGGCTAGTGGTTATTTAGGGCTGGAGAAGGGGGTTTGACTGCTAATGGGGTTTCATTTAGGAGGGACAAAAATGTTATAAATTAGATTGCGGTGATGGTTGCGCAGCCTGCGAATATACTAATAAAAAATATTAAATTGTACGCTTTAAATTATATAGTATGTGGCTTACATCTTAACGATGCTGTTTAAAAAAAAGCTCTGAGGTATCTACTGCATGCTGTAGACATTGGTAGCAGTAGGGCTGGGGGGCTGGGAGAGAGATTGGGGAAGGTTGGTAAGAGAATGTTCCCTGGAGTGAATGACTCCTGAGCTCAATCTTTATGGATGAGAAGAAATTATACAGGCAGTCCTCAGAAATAGAGCAAAGGTTGGTCTTAGCTGAGAAACAGTAAAGCAAAGAGCATAAGCTCTATGGACAAATTGCTAAGGTTTGAATCCTAACTACCATGCACTGTGTTTTTGTAGGGAAATACAACAGAGTATTCTGTAGCTAATGGCTGCAGACTGTCCAAATGTCTCAGGACCACACGAATAGAATCCGCTCCTCCTCCGGTTCACACCGCCCCCTCCCCCTGGGTCCCACTGCTTCCCCGGGGCACACGGCTCTCCCGGTGTACACGGCTCCCCGGGTCCCCCTGTCCCCCTTCGGCACATGGCTTGCTTGGGGCACAAGGCTCTCCCGGGGCACATGGTTCCCCCAGGGCACATGGCCCCCCTGGGGCACACGGCTCTCCCGGGGCACACGGCCCCCTGGGGAACTCACCACATTTTTAACATTATCCTGCTGTTTGTTTCCTTAGTAGTACTCATCACTCATCAATATGTATAATTGATCCCAGAAAGGGAGAGGGAGAGAGAGACAGAAACATCAATTATGAGAGAGAATCATTGGTTGGCTGCCTCTTGCACGCACCTTACTGGGGATTGAGTCCACAGCCCTGAGCATGTGCCCTTGACTGGAATCGAACCTGGGATCCTTCAGGCTGCAGACCGACACTTATCCACTGAGCCAAACTGGCTAGGGCTCATCACTTTCTTATATATTTTTTCATTGTCTGTTTCCTTTCTCTAAAACAAAAGCTCTCTGATAACAGAGTTTTTTTCACCACTCCATCTCCAATGTTGAGAAGACAAAATAGGTGCTTAAAAAGTATGTGTTAAATAAATGAATGATATCGGGCCAGGAATGGAGAAATGAAGACCATAGACTTGAGGGTACTGGATGGCCCATCATTCCATGGGCCCCAAATCCCTAAGATGAGAGAGTGAGATGGAGTAGAGAAGATTGACACAGGTCCATATGTTAGGGAACAACAGAGAAGCCAGGAGGTGACCAAGATAGCAAGTAACAAATGGTCTAGCCAAATGCCAAGAGCTTGAAGGAGAAAGGGATTTTCTTTCTATATGAGGGTAGACTGGAGACAGCCCAGAAGTGGGGCCCAGAGGAGAATAAAGCTGGGATCTCCGGAGAATGAGTGGCCTCTGCTGAAGCGAGCTAGAGTGGGTGTGTGTGAGACAATGTTGTTCAAGCTGTCTTAGCTTCTTGGATCTCTGCTTTATGTTCTCATAGCGTCTTAAATACACCTCCATGTCTACACAGACACTTGGCAAGTGCCCAGTTTCTCACTGTCCCATCATCTTCTGGAGCCTGTCCTCACGTGTGTGCAGTCCCTATCTTTGTCCCCTTCCCCAGAAGTGAGCCTAGAGTAGAGAAGGCAAAGGGAGTTGAGGTAAGGGGAAAAGAGAAGAGATGTGGTAAAGAATATTACTGAGATTTCAGTTGGGTCCAGTTCAACTAAGCTAGTCCGGCCCAGGCCAACCAAGCCCACAGTCAGCATAGCAACTGTCCGGCTGAAATAACAAGTCAGAGACTGAAAAACTGGCCAGCCCTCTTTGTTTACTCAGCCTTTTCCCCCCCTTTTCTTTGGACAATGTCCTGCTGAGCTGGGGCTGTCCTGCTGGGTTGTTACTGGGGCTCCCCCACCAAGATGGAGCCCAGCTGCTCTGCTGTTTACAAGGCGAATCCGGTTTACACTGGGGCCCATCCTGTCCTGGCTGGGCCTGGAGCTCCAGTCAGAGCCCAGATAGTGACCTCTCCTTGCCCAGAGCTCCTCAATTTCAGATTGGGGAGCAACAGGGTTGGGAGGATCAATCCTACATGCCCAAGGGCGAGGGGACGCACTGGCCTCCAGCTGGAGTAAAATGGCATAAGACCTGGCCCCATCTCCAACCTTCTGCCCTTAGGAGCTCCCGAGAAAGGAGAACTGCTGGAATTCATGGCCATCATCCCTGTTCTTTCAAGTGGTGAACTTGTGACAACAAAGATGGCAGCCCCCCTCCCCTGTTCTTCCCGGTAGCTAAAGTCTGGGAACTAATATTTGCCTTATCTACCCCCATTCTCTCTCAAAGCTGCTATGAGGATCAAAGGACTTTATGTGTATCAAAGACTTGAAAAACATTTGTTACTATGATGAAATGATCTATGGTAATTCGTTGAAGTGAAACAGCTGATCTCCAGGGATGAGAATTGAGCCCTCAGATTGGCAGGAATTAGGCCAATGATTCCTGATGTTGTATCATGGAACATGACACAGTGGGGGCACAATTATCTCATTTATTAAACAAATATTTCTCAAGAAGCTCTCAGACAAGTGGGAGAGAATGGTAATAAAAACACCATGGGAGCAATGGAGACCAGGGAAGGCTTCTCTGGGGCAACAACAGTTAAGATACAACAACAGTTAATACAATTAAATGAAGGAAAAATGAACTTGCAGCATCCCTTGTGGCAGTGCAGGAACAAGCTCACCTGGGTGATCTCTCTTATTCCCTTGTCTTCCCAAAACAATGCTGAAGGGCCAGGACTTAGGCTGTTCCACACTAGAGGCCAGTGTACTGACTGAGTCTGGCTTCTCTAAGCAAATTTATTAAGGAATCATGGGAGGCCTTGGGAAGCTTTTGTCTATGCTACTCAATCTTCTTACCTTGGAGCATGAAGGGTGGTGAGATGATATACTTATGGGCTACGGGAAGCATAGGGTAAGCACATGTTCTCCTAGACTAAGAACATCAACCTTTCAAAGGCAAGCAATTTAAAGGTTGATTTTGAAACATGATCTCAAGGACAGTAGGAGGTAGTCAGGTAAAAAGGGAAGTGGGAGAGGGGAGAGCCCAGGAAATGGCCTGCAGGTGAAAGTTCAAAGCCCAACTGGGGAAATCCAAGACTTACAGTATGGCCTGAGGGGACACTGAGGGATGAGTCCCTAGAGGTAAGTAAGGGATTGATGATGAAGGGCCTAGTAAGCCCAGTTCTTTGTCCAGAATGAGGATACATTTCATTGGAATCAATTGCCATCTATATACACTGTTGATTCTACAATTTTATCTCTACCCTGGAGCTCTCTTGGGAATATTAGACTCTTATGTTCAATTGTCAGTGGATGTAAACTCCTTAACCTCCAACTATTCTAAAGAACTCCATCTGATCTCCTTTCAAACTTGCTCCTGATCCTAGCTCAGGCCTCTGTCCTGGTTCAGGTCTGCCATCCACGATGCCCACCTTTAACTTCCTTCCATGGATTCTGGTCCCTTTTCTTCTCTCTGGCCTGATGGCTCTAGGAACTGATAGCTCAATAACGATTCCATGGTTTTCCCGATCCTGACATCTCTTTTCTCTTTGTAGCATTCCATAAATCTGACCATGCAACTCCTACTCCTTCGAAGTCTTCAATGGATCCCCAGGCCCTCAAGATAAATAATATGGTGGTCAAACTTTTTAGTAAGTAACTCACAGAGTTCTAGTCAAGGGTAAAGGAGACAATGTATATAAAACACCTGCGACATTTTAGGCATTCAATTAATAATAGCTGTTATTATCATTATATTATAAACTCTTCCCAATCCCTGTCCTGGTGCCTCTCATTCTCTTCAGTCTCCTTTCATGCCATTCTCCTATATGCTTTTTTCCTCTGAGGTCCTAGAGAACGCCTCTTTTGAGCCTCCATGCCCTTGTTCATTTCATTTAATGGGATTTCCACCTGGAGGACACTTCCCTTCATTGTAAACTCCCCACTGTCCTTCCTCATGAGTATCTCTCCCTCAGCAGAGTTGACAGCAAAATTCTACATTTCTCTTAGGCAGCATTGGTTACTTGGTATTGCAGAGAAGAGGGATGAGAATGACGCCAATCCGTAGGGGCAGTAGCTGATGGTAGAGATCAAAAGCCACTATGGAGGCAATGAGTCACAGACACTAAGAGAGCTGAGAAGTGGCTCAGCCCGGCAGAATGGCTGGCCTTGCTGCTGTGGAGGCTGGCTGGGCAGGGGTGGAAGGAAGAACCAGTAAATAGGATGCATCAGGAAGACATTCAGTCTGTTGTTAGTGAACAAACATTACTGAGCACCCACTTTGTGTGGACACTTTAGCTGTGAAACAGGGGCTCTTCCTTTAGTGAGGAATCAGAGAAGTCAACAGAAATTACAGTACAATATAACAAATATTATAATCGCAGTGGTGAGATGCCATTGACGTGTGGATTTCCCTAAAGAATTTCTGGGTGATGATCACCTGGAATAAAGTTTCACGAACACCCACTCTGTGCCAGGCACTGTGCTGGTGTGGGGGACACAGAGGATACAAAGATGAATGAAATGATCTCTGCCACCTAGTGGGAGGAGACAGCCAAGTTAAAAAATGCCACAAAGGCAGTCAAATGTCACATGTCCCCAGACTGCCTCCTCTTCCATTTAATGTGATAGGAGTCATTATCATCTAATTCCTCAAGCTAGAAGCCTGGACATTATCTCTGGCTCCAAGATTTATGTTTTAGACAAAACATAAAACATCCTGTAGAGGATGGATTAGAGGGAAAGGCGACTGGAGGCAGGGAGACCAGCTGGAGGCTGAGGCAGCAATTCAGGGGAGAGATGATGGCAGTGGCCTGACTTGGATAGGAGCCTTGGAGATCTGAGAGCTATTTAAGCGTAGGGTTAACAGAATTTGGAGACAAAATGGATGTATAGGTGAGAAAGAAGGAGGAGTAAAAATGATCCCAGGCTTGTGGATTGGACATCTAAGATTGTGTTCCCATCTAATGAAATGGGAACTAAAGGAAGGAGAAAAATGGTATGTTCGATTTTGGATGTATCATGAATTATTATTTTTTATTGAATTTATTGGGGTGACATTAGTAAAATTATATAGGTTTCAGGTGTACTTTTCTCTGATACATTATCTGTATATTAAATTGTGGGTTCACAACTGGACATATTGTGCTTTAGTTATCTTTATGTGGAGATGTCCAGTAGGTGGTTGGAAATAGAGTTGGAAGCTCAGGAATTTGATATGAAGTTTAGATTTGGAAACCATTGGCATATTGCATGGGAATGGATGAGATCATCCAGATAGAGTGCGTGAAGAGAAAAACCGAACAAAAATTCATTTATTCATTCTATAAATTTATTGAGCACTTACCATGTTCCAGGTGCTGGAAATATAACAGTGAACATGGAACTTACCTTCTACTAATGGTAGACATCCACCAAATACACAACAGGGGGTCAGAAAGGGACAAGTGCAATGAAGGAAAAGAAAGCAGGGTAAGAAGATGCTGACTTGGTGGGCAGGAAAGGACTCTCTGAAGTGGTGACATTTGAGCAAATGTCTGAATTAAATGAGCAAGAAAACCAGAGGAATCTGTGGGAAGAGTGTTTCAGGCAAAGGGGACAAGTTCAAAGGTCCTGACGGGGATTGTACTTGGTATAGTAAGCAGCAGCAAGGCTGATGTGGCTGGTGTGGAGAGAGCATGTGGGAGAGGGGCAGGAAATGAGGGTGGAGAAAAAGCCAGGGTCAGACCATATGGTCCTGTAGGCCAGGATAAGGACACCGGATTTTATTCTATGTCTGATAGGAAGGCCTGAGAAAGTTTGAGTAAGGGATTAACATGACCTGCCTTATGCTTTAAAGGATTACTTTGGCTATTGCATGAATAGATAGTAGGAGGACAAGAAAGGAAGTAGGAAGATTATTGCAGTAGTACAGGTGAGAAATGCTGGTGGCTTGTATTATGATATAAGCGATGAACATAGTGAGCATGAACGTCGGAACATCTTGGCACATTAAGAGGTGCCAAGAACTCTAGGTGAATTAGAAAGGAGGAGACTTCAGTTTTAGACTCTGCTTGGATATAGCTATGTGGTCTTGGGTATATCATCCGACCTTTGCATACGTCACTCCATTAACCCAACAAATATGCATGGAGTACCTGTGTGTGCAGGCCCTGTCCTAGGTGCTGGGTATTCAACGTTGAATGGGACTGATGGAGAGCTCAGATTTTGGCAGGGGAGAAAACAATTTTAAGAAGTGATAGATGTTACAAAAATAACCAACCAGGGTACTATCACAGGAAGGGACAGAGGACGGGGGAATCTGTAAGAAAAGCTCCTGTGGAGGCAACATCTGAACTGAGCTGGGAGCAGATCTGCACCCTCGCTGGGTCTGCCTCGCAGCTTTGCAGGGTGTTCAATGGAGGAAAAGGCACACTGACTAAAGCAGCTACAAATGACTGTCTTAATTTGGCTCAGATCTCCTCCCCATTACCCAAAATAAACACCCATCATTTCTGTTAAGACCTGAAATCTTAACACACACACACACACACACACACACACACACACACACACACACCCCTCCTTTCTTTGTGCTGGGATGACCCTTAGAGGCACCACCTTCTCCCACACCTGCCTCTAGGTCTTTCATAGGATTGTCTTAAGGCTGCCAGATCTTCCAGGAGCTCTTGGCGTCTACAACCACCACCAAGTGTCATCCCACAAACCATAGAGGTCTGAAAAAATGACTACTGAAGGAATGGTCTGGAAAGGAATGCCCTTCTGTCTCCTTTTCTCCTCCCCTCTCCTCTCCCCATGGCCTGCCTTCTCCCTTTTTCGTGTTCCCTATTACACCTCCCACCAGTCCTGGGCAGCCACTGACTGGAGGCAGTGCAAAGATCCGGGCCTCTGCCGGGGTGGGGTGTGGCCAGCCAGTGCCTAAGTCAGCAGCCTTTGCCTATAGCCCACCCTGACAGGCGGTGCCTCTGGCAGCAAAGTCATGGCCCTGATTCCTCTGTCTCCACATTTAAGAACATCTCTAACTGCTCCTTGGATAGCTCAATTAGTAAAGTGAATATATTATATAAAGTCTAAAAGATTAAACTATCATCGTCAGCCCATAATTTCATGAAGAAGTCAGGGGACCGTATCCCTCTTATTAACTCTATAACAAATGTGATGAAAATGTTCAAATAGAATGTTAATGCAATGTTACGTGTAATTTTCCCAGGCGATTTTCTGCTGAAATATTTCTTTATTAATAGTAATTGAGGGTATAAATTATGAATGAGGCGATTTTCTCCTTTCAGGAGGAAAGACGTACTAATGGCAATAATTCTTTATAATAATTTTTTGGGAGAGTGGGGCGGGAGAGAGGCTAGTCTAAAAACAGACAAAGCCCCTTCCCTAAGTCTCCCTTGGGGAGTTTCCACAGCCTCCTCTCTTTAGCTCCACACACACCAGACCACCTGCAAGTGAAGTCTTTGTTCTTCATCAATTTTCCAAAACTCTCAAGGTCTGTGTGGAGGGCAGGAAGTTTTTGCTTCTAGTTCTGAAATAGACCAAGTCCTGATGCCAAACTTTCCCACCTAGAAACAGTTCTGCCAACGAGACCAAAGCCATGATTCTCTGCTGAGCTTCCAGGCCCGTCAGTCTGGGCCCAAACTGTTTCTGCAGCAACCTAGAATGTTCACCATGGAACAGCCCTCAGAAATATTTCCCTATAACCCCTCTCATCCCATTCCATAAATGAGGGAAGGAAAGGACAGAGAGGAGGAGGGTCTCAGCCCAAGTGACCTTCTGCACACTTCTGCAGGGGGACAACCTCCAAGACTCTCTTCTCCCACCTCTACGACTCCATTCTCCATCCTCACTGGTCCCCATCCTGGGCATTCTCACCCAACAAGACCCAGCCCATAGAAATGGGTGTAGGGAAGGTAGACGAGGGTATGGGGAGATAAATGGTGACAGAAGGAGACTTGACTTGGGGTGGTGAACATACAATACAATATACGGATATATTATAGCATTGTACTCCTGAAAATTATATAATTTTATTAACCAACTAGAGGCCCAATGCACGAAATTCGTGCAAGGGGCTCAGCCCTCGCAGCTGCAGCGGCGGCTTCTTCCGGAAGGTCGTTCGGCTGTCCAGTCTAATTAGCATATTAAGCTTTTATTATTATAGAGGTCACACCAATAAATTCAATAAAAAAGCAAACAAAACCTAGCTCGTAATGCTGGAGGACCTATGAGCAGTGGGCACACTGCTAATCAGTCTGTCACATGGCTTCTGTCTGTCTGGGATTGTCATAGGTCTGGACGGTGCTCTAGGAGGGCAAGGGCTATACAGAAACACATTGCAAATTCTGCAGAGGGGTTAGACCGGTGCACTTCTCCAGGGTCTTTCTTTATTCAGGGATATCCTACTTGGCATTTGCCCCTTCATTTACTCAGTAGACATTAAACAAACATCTACCATATGCCAAGGCACGGCGCCAGGCACCGGAGTTACAACGATGAATTCATCCAATAAATGCAGTGTTCTCAAGATCACAGGTGGGAGAGACAAGAACAGGTGCACAAATACCTATGTGAAATAATACATCCTTGTCTCATCGCAAGGGTTTACCATTATTATTGGATGTTTGAGGAACTGCCAGGCAGGCAGCCAGGCAGCTGGAGATAAGTGAGTGGGGAGGCAGATCCTGCAGGACCTTGTGGCCCCAGAGAGGATGTTATCCTGAGTGAGAGGAGTGACACGGGAGGGTTCTCAGCAGAGGGTTGGCATGGTGTCACCTACATTAATAGGGGCACTCTGATGGATTACTAGCTGGATGTGGAGGTTGAGAGTGAAGAGGGAATCTAGGATGAGCCAGAATTTTGTCAATTCATTGTGGTGCCTTTCACTGAGTTAGGGACACCATAGGGGGAACAGACTTGTGGCAAGGTGACAAGTTCAGTTTTGGACAAGTTGAATCTGAGGAGTGTGAGGGTCAAACAAATGGGACTGTCCAGGAGTCCAGGTGGAGCTGTGGGGCGAGGTTGTGCTCTCCAGGTTGGTTTGAACCAGGGACCTCTGGGCTCTCAGAGCCAGAACACACTGGACTTCACCATCTGTGTTTACAAGTCTGTTCTCCCTACTATACTTGAGCTCCATGGGGGCAAAAATGGGGCCTGGTTAATTTCCCCACCTTCAATCATTAGAGAAAGTTAGGTTACACAGTTGATGACAGTGAGAGTGCCCTGAATGAATGAATGAATGAATGGAGGGAGGTATGGCAATGTTTATGCTCTGTGAGGTTCCCCCAGGGTCTTTGGAACCACCTCAGAATATCCCTAGATTGCTCCCAAACAAAGGCTATTCCCCTCACTCCCAATCTGGAAAGGGTAGGCTCTCTCCAACTCTGTTTTTTTAAAAAAAATATATTTTATTGATATTTTACAGAGAGGAAGGGAGAAAGATAGAGAGCTAGAAACGTCGATGAGAGAGAAACATCGACCAGCCGCCTCCTGCACACTCCCTACCGGGATGTGCCCGCAACCAATGTACATGCCCTTGACTGGAATCGAACCTGGGACCCTTCAGTCCGCAGACCGACGCTCTACCACTGAGCCAAACCGGCTTCGGCTCTCCAACTCTTCTTAAAGATCACGTGAGAAGTGCTATTCATGACCTTAACAAGAGTCATGATATTGTACATTCTTGATGGCAACCATAGGGCTCAGTCTGTCACTGCTATGGGTGCTTGGCCCTTCCCTAAAGCAGGATAAAAGATATCCTTCAGGTCCAAGACTCTGGCTGGGGGCTATATGGCTGACTTGTGTCCCTGCCTCAGAATCCCACACACCTGCGGATCTCACCACATGCCCTTCCCTTCACCTTCTTGCTAAGTCTTTATCCCCACCTGCGGTCAGAGGTAGGGGTCACTGTAATATGCAAATCTTGTTTTGTTCAAAATAACACGGCTCCAGTCCTTCTGTTTGGACTCTTCCTGGTTCCCTAACCAGAGTCCTAGAAGGAATGCCCCGCCTCCTGATAAGGAACATTGACCAGTCCACTTGATCCCTTTCCAAGAACCCAGGTTTCCGGAGGGAAACATGACCAGTGCCTATAGACAAATTCCAGGATAACCCTCCACCAGTTCTTCCCTGCCCTTCACCATCTCTGGCTTTTCCTCCTTTTTTAGGCACAATAACCTTAGTAAGAATAATTTAGGTTGCCGAAACCGGTTTGGCTCAGCGGATAGAGCGTCGGCCTGCAGACTGAAAGGTCCCAGATTTGATTCCGGTCAAGGGCATGTACCTTGGTTGTGGGCACATCCCCAGTAGGGATTGTGCAAGAGGCAGCTGATCAGTGTTTCTCAATGATGTTTCTAACTCTCTATCCCTCTCTCTTCCTCTCTGTAAAAACTCAATAAGATATATATATATATAAAGAGAGAGAATAACTTAGGTGTCCTTGGCAGGGGGCAAGGGCCTGGGCCTATACAGCCAAGTTGGCTCAGCTTTCTGCCTTCTGAAAACAATAGGATGGGATGGGAAATAGAGCTATGTTAGCGATGGTCTCTGAGTGGCCACAGTGACTGACCTCTTGACCAGAGGCCACTGGGGTGATCTCCAAGGCCATCTCTATGTCTCCCCAAGCAGGGCCCTGGAGCCAGGAGGCCCAGCAGAGCTCCAGAGGTCTTTTCTCCCTTCCTGAGGGAAATCCATCCATTAGCAGTTGGCCTCCAAATTAGGGTAATGTGCTGCACAGACCCCCTACCGACTAACAGCCAGCCCGAGGCCTCCCCAGCTTCTGTGTCAGATCCATATGATTAGTCTGGAGAGACCCCATCCCCTATTCAATACGAGGTCATTTCTAGACAAAGCTCCAGGCTGGCCCCAAGCAGCCTTGATGGGGGGGAGGGGGGAGGGGGAGACACATCTGACACTCGGGATGGAGATCCCCAATTCCAGAGCCTATCTTCCGGTCCCTTCCATGACCCATAGTCTGGGGCCTGGGAAACAGCCAGGCTTAGTCAACAGGGGCTGGGACCCCCCCCACACACACACACTTAGTCTGGTCTCCCCTGGGTACCTCCTCCCACCTCGGGCCCTCTTCCTTGTTGAGCCAACAGCTCGATCTTGATCTCTTGAACGGGAAGGTTGACTCCAGAGAGGCCTTCTCTGAAAGCCAATGCTAATCCGGTTAGAGGCCAGGCTGGGCGCTGCACTCCCTCTGTAGGACCAAGTGCAAGTGAAAAAATGCCAATTACCAGATGACAAAAAGGGTCCCTGCCCCTGGGGAAGGGCAAGCTGGGGGGACGGCCGGGAGGGGCCCAGTAACTGAACACCTTGCCGGAAATAGCTCCTATCAGTCCACTTAGGGAGCCATCAGCCCCGGCAGATTTATGGGCAGCGCGTGCCCCTCTGATAGATCGGACTATTTAAAGGCAGCTGAAGCCTCCATTTATATCAATGTGGAACAGGGAGGGGGGCGAGAGGCTGGAGGTGGGAGTGAGGAGCAGCAACGGGGGCCAGCCCTGAGGTGGCATACTGGTTCCAGAGGAGAGGGGAGGCTGCCGGCCCGGAGGACTGGGTCACGCCTTGGGGACACGAGTCCCAGTGGCGGTCAGGGAGGGCAAGGAATGGGGGGGCTTCACGGACCTGTCTCCCAGCAGCATCTCTGTCTTAGTCCGAACCCAGACTCCCTGCTAGCCCCTCCAGCTAAAATGGGCAGTTCAGGCTAATACTGAGGTAGAACTGCTGATTGGATTTCTAGCCGTGCCCCCCACCCTCCCCAGCTGCGGGGCATGCTTGCCCTCCATACAACCTCCCCCTTGCCTGGGCCGAGGGAGAGGGAAGGGGTAATTGTGTTAGGCAGGGGGCATTAGCTGCTGAGGAATGGCCTGCTGCCTTCTGCCTGCTTGTCCCCAGCCTGCACTTCCTGGGGGCAGATTAAGCTGCTCCCATCGCTCTCGCTGGCCCTGCCTGGGCCTTCCTCCCTAACTCCATTACTCCCTGGCTAAGGTGCTTGCCCGACCCGTGGCGGTCCCTCTGATAATTCACCTCTCAGGAAACTCTGCCTTTCTGACCTCTCATTGCCTCTTCCCTCTCGCCCGCCCTCCCTCCCTGCCCAGCTTCCAGATCGGGACCCAACTGGCTAGTTCTCTTGGCTCAGTGGTGAACTGCTCTAATCACCAACATGCTCCTAGGAATAGTACCAGCAGCTCTCTGTCGGTTTGTTGGGTACTGACTCATCAGTTCATTCACTCATTCACTCATTCACCGAATGCTGACTGAGCACTCTCTACCGAGGGCCCTGCTGGGGCCACAGAGCGGATGCAGGGGTGGTCTCTGCTCCGGAGGGACGTAAAGTCTAGGGAGTGACAGGACCAGACTTGCACACTATCAGGATTACCCTGGTCACATACGGGTGGAGAGCAGGTTGGTGAGGATGAGGACAGAAGCAGGAAAGCAGAATAGTGGGTTTTAACGTTGGCTGTCAATAGAATTAGCTGGGGGGAGTGTTCAAAATGCTGATGCCCAGGCCACATAAAGATCAATTCAATCTGAATCTCTGGGGAGATATCCAGGCATTGGATTTTATTTTTAAAATATGTTTTTTATTGATTTCAGAGAGAAAGGGATATATATATATATATATATATATATATATATATATATATATGATGAGAGAGAATCATTGATTGGCTTCCACCTGCATTCCCCACACTGGGGATCGAGCCCCAGGCATGTGCCCTGACTGGGAATCGAACTGTGCCTGGTCCCCCCTACACCCTATATTCCACGACTCTGAGCAGATGAGCATGCTTACAACTTCTGTCACTGAGGTCATTGGGTAAAAGTCTGTGGGATGCTAAGTCCCAGCTCTGAATCCACGGGGGCCAGAGGAGTCCTCACAGGTTGGTTAGCTGATACATGTCTAATTAAATGGAATCTAGTGGGCACCCAGGCATGTGAGTCTCCAATTCATTCAGGAGGGAGATATGAAGAAATACCAGGTCCGGGGACATCAGCCGGGACGCGGAGGGCCGGTGGGAGGGAAGGAGAACAGAGGCTGAAGAGACAGAGAGGCACGGAAGGGGGAAGGGCGGTGTTGGGGAAACCCCAAGTGTCAGCATCGTCCTGGCTGCCTAACAGTTATCACCTCATTTGAACTTCATGACTCCCTTCTGAAGGAGGGGCTCTATCTCTACTTTACAAGTGGAGATACCTGTTCTGGGAGGGTAACTTGCCTTGGGTATAATAAAAAAAAGTCAAATTCCAGAGCTAAGATTGGAAACTGTCTGTCCAATCGAAGGCATCTTTGCACTAAAATCTGATACAGAACAGTAGAGTCAGAGACCCCACTGACGGGAGTTTCAAGGACAGGGGAGGAGTTATAGTGTCAAATGCAGCAGCTTCCCCGCTTCTCTGTGCCCCGGGGAGGAGCCCCTGTCTCCAGTTACTGAGCCACCTCAGCCTCCTCCTGCAGCAGGGGCCCAGTGGCCCAGGTGGCCCCGTTCAGCCTCAGCTCAGCCCCGCTAGAGCGTGCTCAGCTCTGGTGAGCCCGGCCCGGCTTTTCCCCTGCGGACCCAGGATCTTGCCAGGAAGAAAGGGGCCGCCTCCCTCGGCCCCAGCTCACAAACCCTTCATACTCAGCAAGGCCCAGGCCCGTGAACCCTCCTGGTGAGATATTCCCTAGCCATTCTCCACTCTCCTGGCCTCGTGAGGTGCTTGTTCTCTGGGCTCCCACCCCAGCGCTTCTCGGTGCCTCTGAGAACCTGGTCGCAGTGCATTTTGGTTAGTCGGTAGGTGTCTGCTATTCCCAGCCCCAGCATCAGGTCACCAGCTCCCCAAGGGCAAGGGAGCAGGTATGATTCCTGACTGGACCCTGGCACCCCTTCTGGGGTGGCACTGGATAAATGCATATTTGATGGAATGCATCGAGACAGTGAAACCAGGACAAAGCTGAAAGCAGAGGTGTGAGGTGGGAGAGGGGAAGGTAGGAGGAATGAGGCCCCTTTGACTTACAATGACCTATAATGACAGTGGAAGTGATCCTAGGCTTTCCAGCGACAATTTCTTTTTTCTTTTTTTAAAATATATTTTATTGATATTTCACAGAGAGGAAGGGAGAGAGATAGAGAGCTAGAAACGAACGACGATGAGAGAGAAACATCGACCAGCTGCCTCCTGCACACCCCCTACTGGGGATGTGTGCGCAACCAATGTACATGCCCTTGACCGGAATCGAACCCGGGACCCCTCAGTCCGCAGACCGACGCTCTACCCCTGAGCCAAACCGGTTTCGGCTAGCGACAATTTCTTTAGGAAAAACCCGGGGGGCAGAAAGGGAGCTTGTGCCTGCTTCCTCCGGCTGAGGGCTTTGCGTTCTCCTCCACCCAACCTGCCGCGGCCTCTGCAGTGTCTGGGGCCTGCTGGGGCGGAGGCAGAGGCTGAAACAGTAGCAGCGGCGGCTGGCTAGGAGAGGCCGAAGGCGCTCCTATATCTTTGCTCAGGAAATGGCCTCATAAAAGTGACAGGGAGACGCACCTATGGATGCTTGTTAAAGTTTTATTACTAATCACCTCCAAAGTCAGCGAGGCAGAGGGAGGGGGCTGGGAAATGGAGTCATCAAGGCCTGGGAGCAGGTGTCAGCTGCCTCCGCCTCAGCCTCAGCGGCGGGGACGCCATGTGGGTTGAAACAGCCACAGCTCCCTGCAGCACCTTTACCTCCCCGTGTGCTCTGGGTCCACCTGGTCAGGGCACTGCCCCTTTGCTCTCCCTGCCTTGTGACCTGGAAACCACCTCTTTCGTTCCCTGTGTCTGCAGGTCTCTGAGCCGCCTGGCCCTTTCCTGCCCTCTCAGTACCACCGCCCTCGTCAGCGGGCACCGCCTCTCAGTTAGCCCAGCGAGACAGCCCCGAACGGGCCCTGCACCTGCTTGGCCCCTGTCGACCACCTCTTCCACCGCCGCCGAGGTTCTCTTTCCTCTTCAGTGCCCTCCTCCTGCCTTCAGAATGGGTCTAACTCAGGGGTGGGCAAACCTTTTGACTCGAGGGCCACAATGGGTTCTTAAACTGGACCGGAGGGGCCGGAACAAAAGCAACCTGACCATGCTGGCACTCTCATCTTGGGCTGCTGGTGAAGGAGCGGAGGGGAGAGCAAGAGAACCCTCCGCTCTTTCGGCTCCGTGGGGCCGGAGAGAACAGCCGAACGGGCCGGTTCCGGCCCGCAGCTGCTCTAGTCAGAAGGTAAGGCCCTGCTGCCGTCCCCCACTCTGCTCTCAGTCCTCCAGCAGGCCGTAATTTGCCCACGGCTGGTCTAACTCCTTAAATACCTTGGACACAGACATTCTTTTGGGATTCGGGCCCTGTCTCCCCCTTTAACACCATTTCCCACTATTTTCCTCCACGGCCGGACTATTTGGGTTCTTGTCAAATCCATACTCTGTCTGTAGAGACACTTCTTCTCTCTGGATGGCTGGTAAACGTGCTCTTTTTAAAGGACTGAGCTTAGGCCTCCTCAGGAAGGCTTCTTCTCATTGCCTCTTCCACCCTGTTTGATAACTGTCTGTCTCCTTGAACATACGCTTCACAGACTGTACACTTCTCGAGGGCAGGATTTGTGCCCGATTCACCTCTCCATCCCCAGGAGTCTGACTTGGCATCACTGTTTGCCGGACAAAAGAATTAATGCAGAGTGGTTATGGCAGCTGCGCTCCGCAAGCTCCATCCCACACAAGGGCGGAGACAGTGAGGGCCTCACTCGTGGCAGTGACCTAGCGCTTGGGCTGTGCCTGGCCGGCAACAGAAAATTCAACAACTATCTGTTGGACAAGTGAATGAGGATTAATTGCAATCCTCTGTGTGGGGAAAATACCCCGAAACTCTAAAGATACTATTTGTACTGTTCTGTTCCCATATGTTTCCTGCCAGGGTCCTTTCTCTTATCGATTTGGTCACCATCACTTCTGTTCTCCAGGAGCCAAACTGATGAAGGCAAGAAAGAAATCTGCAGGTAGTGGAAAGTCTTGGGGCCATTTTTCTTGTTTGGAAACAGTGCCTGCTCCGACAGCCACATCATGATTTCCCCCCCTTTCAATATCTGACAGATTTTTCACTCAGTCAGCCACCAACTCCACTTTACATAGAGAAGCCTTCTGCCCCGCCGGTGTGGCTCGGAGGCTGAGCATGAACCTATGAACCAGGAGGTCATGGTTTGATTTCAGGAAGCGTGTCGGAGGCAGCCGGTGATTCTCTCTCATCGTTGATGTTTCTATCTCTTTCTTCCTCTACCTTCTTCCTCTATGAAATCAATTAAAAAAATATATATTTATGAAGCCTTTTTTGGGGGGCAGGTTCTGGTGTAGTGCTGGGGACAGAGGAAGATCAGACACATTCCTGCTCACCACAAGTTGTCCCCATGTCCAAGGAGGTGGTACAGTCAGCAAGGGGTTGTATCTTTTTAAGGCCACCCCGCTCTGGAGCTCTGAGTTCTGTGGGGCATCCTGGACGGACACCGAGAGAGCCAGGAGACAGGACTCTGCCTGGGCGCAGGGGTCCAGCAGGCCTCAGCTCCCACCCCAGGGACCGCCCTTCCTGGAGGGAGCTTGGGGCCGATGGAGCGGTAGGCAGGGGAGTGGGGCTCTGCCGGAGAGAAGGCTCCCTCAGAGGGGGCAGGATGGGAGCGTCACCATGCTTCTCTGTACGGGCCCCTTCTTTCTGACAAAGCACAGGCCGCTCTGCCTTTCACAGTAGACACAGAACAGGGTCAGAGTTTTTCAGGAGTTACATGCCTAGACAGGAGAGCAACACCTGTGCAAAGAAGTAGGCATTCCCGAAAATGGACTAAGATGCCTGACCCCCTTGGGCCAAGTCCCCTCCACCCACTGCCCCATGGAGACAGCAGCGCCAGCTGGCCTAGCTCCCTCCTCCTGTCTCCTTCCCAGGAGTCGGAGCTGTGCCCTCTTCCTCGAGGTGGGTGGGCAGGTGCCACATCACCCACCTGTGCCAGCCCCCACGCCTTCTCCTTCTGGGCTAGACCAAGGTCTCCCTGAGCGGCCCCCTGCCTCCTCTGCTCCCGTGGTGCTGCCCACCCTCCCTCCCTCCCTCCGTCTCGTCTCTATATATCTGTCTAATGAACATTTCAATAAGCCGAGCACAGCTTTTTCCACTTAATAAGCAGAGTGCTGACTTCATTGCGGGTTTGCTCTTCACTTATCTGTTCAGGGCCCTAAATCACTCCCAGGAAAAAGCTTAGCAAAGGGAAACCTTGTATCTTGGCTATTGGCTGCTCCTGTCAGCACCCTGCCCCGCTGGGCTGAGGGGTGCCCTGCTCGCGCAGGACAGCGCGGAATGTAACACGAACTCCCGTGTGGCCAAGAGACGGCCCAAGACCGAGGCTGGGGATGTTGGCGCCAGCACCACTGAAGAAAGTTCTAGAGGCGAGGTAGAGCTGGCAGAGGAGGGCGGCCCGGGGCGTCCTGCTCCAAGATGGGGAGGAGGAAGGGGTTGGAAAGCCAATGAAGCTCCGTGAGGGAGACTTTCTGAGAAAGGTAAGTTTAATGAACATCTACTATCTGCCAGGCACCGTGCCAGCTACTAGGGACAGAACGGTGACAAAGCTGCTTTCTGGTAGGAATGAGAGATATTAAACCAACAATTGTCTCTATACAGCTGAGAGGGACAAGGACAGGCATTAGGGGAATACATGATGAGGGCTGGGGAAAGCTTCCCTTAGGAATTGAGGTTTAAGCTAAGATCTGAAAAGATTAGCTTGGGATAGGTGACAGGCAACCTGGAAGAGACCAGAAAAGTCCAATAACGAATCCTTTTTGGCAGGACTTCTGCATGCTGTGCGATTGTCAAGGGCTGAGACGGTGAAATGTAATGGTCAGGGACACGGGGATTGGAGTAAGACACACCTGGGTCTGAATTTTAGCTCTGTGAACATACTAGCTGTGTGATCCTGGGGAAGTTGTTTAACCTCTCTGTGCCTTGGTGTCTCCATCTTGAAAAATGGGGTTAAAATACATTGCATGGATGTTGTGGGGATTAAACTTGATACTCAAAATAAAGAATGTATATAAAGTACCTGGCATGTAGGACAAGCTCAAAAAGTAGTAGATGCTACTATTAATAGTACCGTACTACCATATGTGCCTATTTTTATCCCCAAAGCCTACTTACTATTAGGTCCTCGAAGGCTTGTTTTGTGTCTGCTTAGACAGACAGAGAGAGAAGAAGAGAGGGCTCTCTCACAGGGTGTAGGACTCTCCCAGAAGCAAGCCCAGGCATCCAGCCAAAGAAAGGTATGACCCTTGGTGTGTATCTATATTTATGGTGGGGGAGGGGCCATGGGATGTTTTCCTGGATCCTTTTCATGCCAGTTTGGCAGGAAGACTTCAGGGCAAAAGGGTACAGACTCAATTAAATGCGGGCAAGTGCAAGGCAGTGCCTTTTGTGATAAACACATCAAAACCCCCTCTCCAGCGCTCAACTCTGCATGGTCAGCCACAGTTCTGGCAGAGAACCTGGAAATCCTTCTTCATTTAGACAGTTCCCCGAGGCTGTTGGCCAAATGACTAAGAGAGCCGTGAGGAAGATATTTAAAGAGGAGAAGCCACTCCTCGAGGTGTCCAGCTGAAGCGGTCCCACCTGCAGGCTCCACTGTGTCGTGTGTCCTGCCTTGAAGAAGATCCGGGCGTGCAGAACCTCCTTGGTGGGAAAGGCTAAGTGACTTACTCACTGGTCTGCAGACGTGAAGGCTGCTAGGGGACGTGCCGGAAATCACAAATGGTGTGGAGACGGTGACTAGAGACTTAACTCACAAAATCCTGAAACTCTGGGCAAAGTGGGTTTGCTTGCAAACTTGAGCATCTTGGGGCTGAACAAAGAAGATTGATATTTCGCACAGTGGCCAGTACACTTAAGACATTCATTATCTCAAGTGATGGGTTGAGCAGAAAAATCAATGAATTAAAAAGTATTTGGACAAAGTTATGAAAGACGGAGTCATATATGTCCCTTAATCAGGGTTTGTTTGGTGAATGAACGAATGAATATGGATGATCCCAGCTTTTGAGGTGTTTCAACTCAATGCAATACATATTTATGGAGTACCTACGATGACAACGCATTGTGCAGGATGTACACCTGACCAGTTTCTATGCAGAAGCTTACACTTTTATAAGAGGATTAGGAAGCACACTGTCAACACGGGGCAGACACCGAGGGCGTAAGGAAAATGCAGGAGACCACGGGCATTCAGAGAAGGGAGAGATTCCATAAGGTTTGGAATAGGGATCAAAAAAGACTTTATGGAGAAGGTGATATTTGAAATGGGTATCGAAGAACAAGGCAGTTTTTAGTAAGTGGAAAAGGGAATGAAAGTGTTCCAGAAAGAGGGAATGATAAGTCACAAGATTTGGGGATGGAAAAATTAAGAACATGTTTAGGTATAGGTAATAGAAGGTAGGAGAGGGGAGAGGAAGAAGGAGAAGAGAAGGGGGGAAGGAGGGAGAAAGAGATGGAGAGAAGGAGAGGGAGGGAGAGAGGGAGGGAGGGAGGGAGGGAGAGGGAGAGAGAGAGAAAATATGAATACTTGGAGGAGAACAGAGGCAGGTAGAACAGCAAAGGAAAATCTGGGCTACCCTATGGAGAATAAAAGCAGGGTGAGAACTCCTAAGACCCTCAAAATCCTGTGACAATCTTGCCCGGAGATGAAAAGGGGCAGAAAGGGATTCTAGAAGCTTTTACATTTAAGACTCAAAATAACCGGTAGATTTCAGAGTTAAGCAGAAAGAAGCTCCGCAGCTCAGCCCCTAGACAGATGCAGAAGGAGGCCTCAATGGCATAGGGATTGTCATTTCCTGCCTCCTGGGGCTCTCCGTGGGCAAGGACTTTCCGCTCAGCCACGCTGTGAGCTCCCTGGGTAGACCTTCCCTTTCCGGAAACATTGGTATAGATGTGAACTTTGGTTAAAAATGAATACTAGGAGCAATCCAGGAAGAGACGAGAGAGGAAAGGCGATATCCAGCCCATCTGGGGGAGTGGCTTTAGAAAGAAGACGGGTTTATCTCGGGACTGCAGCCTAGCCTGGAGACAGAAAAGGCAATCATCTGTATATTCAGGTCGTATTTAACTGGCTAGTTATGGAGCATGCTCTATGTGCCAGGCTCTGTGCTGCATCCAAGGAAACACAGTATCTGTCTTTAAGAAGCTCACAGTCTGGTAGAGAAGAAAAACACGTGGACACATAATTGGAAAATGGTGTGGTGGCAGAAATAAGTTCTGGGTAAGGCACAAAGGAAGGAATGATCAGCAATACCAAGGAAGGCTTTAAGAAGGATGTGTCCCAACCCTAACCCCATCCCAAACCTTAACCCCAACGCTAAGCCTAACCTTAACCCTAACCCTAACCCTAACCCTAACCCTAACCCTAACCCTAACCCTAACCCTTACCCTTACCCTTACCCTAACCCCAACCCTAATCCTAACCCTAACCCTAAACCAACCAAATCTCTAACCCTAACCCTAACCCTAAACCTAACCCTAACCCTAAACACAACCCTAACAAAACAAAACAAAACAAAACAAAACAAAACAAAAAAACAAAAAAAAAAAAAAGAAAAAGAAAAAGAAAAAAAGAAGGATGTGTCCCTTGAGCTGGATCTTAGACGATGAATATGAGTTCAATGGTGGGTGAATGAACAGAAGGCATTCTAGGCAGAGGGAAGGGTATGTGCAGAGTCATGGAGGTAAGAATAAATTGGTACTTTCACAGGAAGTACTTCCAGGATAGCTGGAATTTAGGGCTTGCCTAGAGGTGCCATAGAGGCTGAGACTGAGGAAGTAGGTAGGTCAGATAATAAAGGGCTTTGTACACCACACCAAAGAGTCTGGACTTGATTCTATAGGCAAAAAGGAGCTATTGAAGGGAGTTAAGAAAGAGATAAGACATGATTGAATTTGTGGTTTAGAAATATTACTCCCGAAATAGTGTGGAGGAAGAATTAAGGAATCAGAATTATTGGCAAGGAGCCTAGCTAAGAAGCTAATTGCAGAAATCTAGGAGAAAAGATGAGGACGGGTCTGAGCTAGGACAATGGGAGCAGTGAGGAGAAAGAGGGAGAGACCAAAACCGATGGAGGGATAGGTGGGGAAGGTGAGCTGGGAAGGCCATTGCCTTCTGCCTGCTTGCTGTAAGTTCCAGCGGGGTCCTGGACTGGCTTCCTACCTGGCTGCAGCAGGAACTGATCTGTTACGGAACATTGGGTCTTCTGGACCCACAGGTACGTTAGATGATTTCTAGGCGAAAGTTAGATCTTGCTGTGTCCTCAGTGTCTTCTTAACTGATTCTCAGCCCCAGACCAATGACCCCACCACATTGGGGCATTAGAACCAATGTCTTTGGGTCTGATATTGCAGTTCTTTGTTCTAACATACACACTGGCTGGTTCTCAACTCTTCATGACAGAGTGCTTTGTTGAGTATGAACAGATGAGGGAGTGTAATCTTGAGATCTGTGCCAGGATTCCTTTTCTGTCTTAGTTTCGGGGCCTCGTACTATGCTAGGGGAGTGAGATAGCAGAGGAGTAAGGCAGGTGAGAAGGATACTCTCCACACAGTGATATAAGAGTTCCTCAATTTTTGGCCTAAGTTTCACCAGGCTGCCACACCTAAAATTCTGGGCGTGGCCTCTTTAGAGGCTCTTGTTCTTTGTTCTGGGTAAAACTTGAGTGGGTAAGGAGACCCAGCCCTCCTTATCTCCATCCTGCCTCAGTTCTCAGGGGCAGGAGTAGCCTGAATGTCTGTTTGCAACTCCAGCTCTACACACCGCCCTTCTCCCCATGCCCTGAGCCCTGGTAGCTAATTTCTATTGACTGCCTCAACCAAGTTCCCTTGCCTTCAGTGTTCCTATTTGGTTTAACACATGGAGGACATCAGAGGACAGGAGAGAAGTGTTGGGATAAATATCATCCTGGTTCCTTATTCCTCTAATGAAGATCACATCTCCTAAGCACAATCATAGTCATAGCCAGGCCTCTTTTTGGAATTTGGGGTGGTAATGGCTCCCCTGCTGCACTTCACCTTCTTTTTTTATTTTTATTTTTTAGAAAGAGATGGAGGGATGGAGAGATGGAAGGAAGGAGGTTAGAAGGGAGAGAGAGAGAGAGATAGAGAGAGAGAGAGAGAGAGAGAGAGAGAGAGAGAGAGAGAAACATCAATGTGAGAGACACATCCATCTGCTGACTCTCACATGCCCTGACTGGGGTGGGGATCCTGCAAATGAGGTGCATGCCCTTGACCAGGAATAGAACCCAATATTCCTTAGTCTAAGGGCTGACACTCTAACCATGGCCGGGGCCACCTTCTTTTTTGTAAATAGTCCCTTCATTAAACTTTCCTCAGTTATTCCATTTGTGGACCTCTGTTTCCTGCCAGAACCCTGAGTAGTAGTACATCAGGCATCCTCACAAATATGACACGAGCTGGACATGAACTTGTTCTAGAAAGTCTCTTTGGTCCCATCCTACTTTGTCTACCAAGGGTCTTTCAGTATTGCATTAATGAGTGCAATGCAATAATAAGTATAACAATCCCTGCTGGATTGATGTGCAGACTGTGGAGAAACCAAACAGGAATTTAATCCCATGCATCTGGCCTGGGCAGCATCTCACAGCTCTATTTAGATGCTCATTCCTAAGCTATGCAGAGAGTACTTAAGCTAAAAAGGAGTTAAATTGAGACTCAGGATGTCATGACTGGGTAGCTGAATAGCTCGTATCATTCATTCATGTATTGGCATATTCAGCTAATATTTGTGGAGCATTTACCATGCTCTAGATACTAAGCTAGGCATCATGGTTATGCAAGATGGTGACATGCAAGGTAAATGGGAGGTAGGAAGATCAGTGGATCAATGGGGAGATTGTTAAAATAATGCAGAAAGTAGCTTTTTTTTCTTTTGCTAATTGAATTAGTGAAGATTTAAAAATGGATAATGTGGATGATGGTTTAAGAAACTGGGTTGGCCCTGGTCAAGTAGTTCAGTTGGTTAGAGTATCATCCCTATGCACTAAGATTGGGGTTTGATCCCCAGCCAGGGCACATACAAGAAGCAACAAATGAATGTCTAAATAAGTGGAACAACAATCTCTCTCTCTCTCTCCTTCCCCCTCCTCTCCTTTCCTTCTTCTCTCTCTCTGTTCTCTTTTCTCTGAAATCAATCAATAAATTTTTAAAAATGGGTTTATCATTTACTGCTGATGAGATTGTGAACTAGTGTAACCTTCTGGAAAGCCGTCTATCAGTATGTATCAGCAATTTTCAAAAAGTTCATAAATTTTGACCAAATAATTTATTTTATAGGATTCTAATATAATTATCAGGAATTCTCAAAAATATATTTATATGCCCTAACCAGTTAGGCTCAGCAGAGAATTAGCCTGTGGACTGAAAGGTCACAGGTTCTATTCTGGTCAAGGGCATGTTCCTTGGTTGTGGGCACATCCCCAGTAGGAGATGTGGAGGAGGCAGCTGATCAATGTTTCTAACTCTCTATCCCTCTCCCCTCCGCTCTGTAAAAAATCAATAAAATATGTTAAAAAATGTTCATCAGTGTATCCAATCTAATAAAGAGAGATTATGCTAATTGACCCTCACAACACCACGAAGATGGTGATACTCACAGCCAATAAGGAGAGAATATGCTAATTGACTACCCTGCCCTCAAAGATGGTGGTGTCCACAACCACAAGATGGCAACACCCAGTCCCTCAGCTGCACACCTGCCTCATGGAGTGGCAGCAGCAGCAGAGGTTTGATGTGGTGTTGCCTTCCCCTGATTGCAGGGTCATCTCCCGCCCTGAGAGCTCCTGGACTGTGAGAGGGGGCAGGCCAGGCTGAAGGACCCCACTCCAGTGCATAAATTTTCATGCACTGGGCCTCTAGTTATTACTAATAGCAAAAAATAAAATAAAAGACACCATTTAAATACTCATCAAAGGGAGAATGGTTAAATATATTTCATGCACTAAACAATGAAATACTTAACATCATTAGAAAAAGGGTTTTGGAAGCATATCTAATGGAATTAGAAAATGCTTATAATATAATGATAAGTGAAAAAACCATGATACAAATGGAATGTAGTATACTGGATTAATCCCTGGAACAGAGGAAGGACATCAGTAGAAAAATCTGGGGAAATCTAAATACAGCATGTAATTTAGTTAATGGAGGATTCATAGTTTAAATAATAACACTGTACCAATGTTAATTTCTCAGTTTTTTTATAAATGTCCTACAATGATATAAGATGTTAACATTTGGGAAAGCTGGGTGAGAGGTCTACAGGAATTGTATACTATCTTTGTAAGTTCTCTGTAAATCTGTAGCTAACATTTCTTGAGCATTAATTACTACATGGCAGGCACTATGTTAAACATGTTCCTTGCAGTATTTCATTTAATCCTTTCTACTATCCTATAAAGTCGATATTATTATAGCCCACTTTACAGATGAAGAAACAGAGGCTCAAAGTCATATAGTTTTTAAGTGGTAGAATCAGAATTCAAATTCAAATATTCCTGATTCTAAGGTCTGTGCTTTTTTCCATCTTTTATTGAAAAGAGACAGTTAATAGTGGTTATCTCTGGGAGGTGGGATCATATTTTTCTTCCCCCACCCCTCAGGGGTGGATGCAGGAAGGGAAAAGATGAGGGCGGGGGAATGGATAGGACTTGCTGTCTATTAGGTATGGGTGACAAACAAAGTCAAGAATTGAAGATGACAGTAAACTTGGGTGTGACTCTCAGAAGCATGGAGGAAAGGAGAGGGGCCTATTTTGGTGGGGGTTAAGGGAAGACAGTGACTTCAGCTTCTGTGCTGTGAGACAGAGGTACAAGGGGGTATCCAATGTTCAATGAACAGCCTGGGTAATGGGTCTGGGCCTGCTCAGAGTCCCCGTGGTTCCGGGAACCAATGCTCAACTATGCCATGGCACTAGGAGAAAGCACACATTCGGGGGTGGGGGAGGGTGGGTGAACAGGAGTGAGGGGAAGCATCATAGGGAATAGTACAGGCCCTAGAACTCCCTGACTTCTCCACTGAATTGCAGCTGGCCACTCGCAGGCTCAGGGTTGGACAGAACGTTCATGCACAGCCTGGCTATATTATACTTCGGAACACCTCCCGCAGCCTAACTATGGGGCTCGGACCAGGTGGAGAATGAATCTTGGCCAAGACCTGAGTAGGCATGATTTTGCTCTCTGGAGAGGTTCCTACACCTAAAGGTGGGAAAGCAAGCTTTCTACTTTAGAATCTTGGACTTTCCTGATTCCCCATTTCTTCTTCCTCCCATTAGCTCCTGATTGATGATAAGCCCTCAGATTCTCCCCAGGCACCCAGGGAAGGAGCTCTGCCTTGTTGTCCTCAAGGTTGGGCCACTGAATGTTGCCAGAATGCTGTGAAGCCAAGGGCAATTGCCTGGTACTCAGTGGCCTTTCCAGGGATGTTTTCCTGACCCCAGATATCTCCACTCTACAGCTGCCTCCTTCAGCTGCAGTGGGAGAGGTTAGAACTGAGCCGTCTGGGCTTGCTCTCCGGAGCAGACTTGAGCCATCTCTCCAATGCCGCCCAGACCTCTTGGCCTTGCCAAGAGGAGTGTTGAGGGTCATCGTCAGCAGTCAGGAGGACTCGGGCTTGACTTATACCCTCTTCTTGATCTATTTGCTCTCTTTATATCTCTCTGGGCAATTGGGCCTTAGTGCCTGAAGCCTTCCAAGGTCTTCACCCTACAGGGGAAAAAACTCCAAAATTCTCAGCTTAACACCAGGTCCCTGCAGAGCTGCAGGCTGAGGACAGGGCTCCTATGGTGGCTTGGAGCCTTTGCTGCTTCTCTCTTTGGAGGTTGGACAGATGGAGCCCAGGCATAGGATAAATAAACCAATCAAATCTGAGAAAACAATGCCCTGCTACTTCTCGACACAGTCATTGCCTACCCCCAACTCAGGGCAAGGGTGGGTCTGTCTGCAAGCTAAGAGGCTGGTGCGGGGACTCTTCATGGCTGGAGACCCACTCCTCCAGGCTGGCCCCTGCAGCTTGGCATGTTTTCCTAACGTGGCGAACACATGCTCTCTCTGGAGGACCGTTGTTTGCCCTCTAAGGTCCTTCACTCACCCTGGAGTGGAGGAGTAGGAGAGAGAGACTAGGAGTCTCCCAGCAAAGAGCCAGAGAGAGGAAGGGGAAGGGGTCGCTAGACTGGGGAGGCAGGCCTGGGAGGGATGACAGATCAAGCTGGTGAAGGCTGGGGGAGAGAGTGGGAGTTATAAAACAGGAACCGGGCGCTGGTGAATAGCTCATACCACTGCCACAGGGGTATCGATCTAGGAACGATGTGATGCAAGAGAGAAATGACCATCTTGGAATCTGCCCCTTTTGAGAACCATAGGAACGGTGGAGTGAGAAGAAAAATCCCTCATGGTGGGTGTGCTGTGCCTCCTTTACCTAAATTTGACCTGTGTTTAGCAACCATTCATAGAGAGCCTTCTAGATGCAAGGCATTGTGCTAGGCGCTGAGGCCAGTGAAATGAGTAAGATACTGCCTACTGGAGGCAGATGGCCATGGACACTAAACATGACACGGCTACATCATGCCTCTTCTGATAGTGGCACGAACAAAGTGCTTAGCTGTAAGGAGGGCTCATATATACCCAGAGAGGTCGGGGGAGGCTTCCAAAGGAGAGGACCTTTGAGCTGAGCCTTCAAGAATGATCCAGGGTGTAACAAACAGAGGCTGAATGAAGGCGTGCAGGGAGCTTGTGTGGAGAAGAGCTTGCTAGGTAAAGGGAACAGCATGAGCAAATGCTTGGAGGCATTAGAGAGCTTCGGTGTTATCCCGGGAGCAACAGGGAGCTGTTGGAGGATCTGGGGCCGTTATGAGAGCAGCATTTTAGCAGGATCCTGCTAGCAGCAGGGTGAAGGATAGGTGGTGGAGAGAAAGACTGGATGGTGAATACCAGTTGGAAGGATTTAAGCTAATATAAGTGAGACATATGGAGGGCCTGAACTAAGTCACTAGCAGGGGCTGGAGAAGAGAGGACATATATAAGGGATGATAAAGAATCTATTAGATTTAGTGACTGGTGGGTCACGGGGGATCTGAGGCCAAGGTAAAAGAGAGTGAGGACACCTAGGCTTCTGCCTTAGGCGCCTGGGAGGAGTGTGGTGCTGTTCTGGCTGGGACGGAAATAAAGGACAATGCGAATGGAGGTGTGATGACGGCAGTGATAAGATGGAGGTTTGGCCCAGGTGGAGATCTATTCGATATTCAGTGGATATGTGGGTCGGGTCTAGAGCATCTATAGCAAAGATCACTTCAAGATTTAATGACTGGGTAATTGAAAGGATGATAATGTCATCAACAGAAATAAGGACCGCTGAAGGAGAATTATGATGGGGGGGTGGGGTGGGGGCTGGAAGATGGATTCACTTTTGTGCTGTCTACGGACGGAGCCCTGGAGATATTCACCAGGCAGCTGGGTAAATGGGATCAGAGCAGCCAGGGGTCAGGTTTGGGGCCTTGTATTTAGGAGTCCTCTAAACAGAGATGAGAGCCGCAGCCGCAGGGACGGATGAGATCATCAGATTAGAGTGTGCAGCGAGAGAAGAGGGTCAAAGAACACCGAGAAACACCTACTTTTATTTAGGGTGGGAGGAGGGCGAAGAGGCAGGGGAGGAGCTGTCGTGCAAGGAGAACAAGGAGCATGCTATCGGAGAGAGAAGATGGTCTCCAGGGAAGAAATAGGTGGCCAGCAGGTCAGCTGAAGAGATGCTGAGAAGGGCGAGGACTCGGACTGGGGGATTTTGGATGAATGACCTTAAAGAGAGCAGATTCAATAAGGAGGTAGGACGGTGCAACGTAGAGGTGGTTAAACAGAAATAGACTCTTGAGCAGAGAGGCCGTGAAGGGAACAGAAACTCAAGGAGTTTTATGTGATTTTTAAAACAGGGAGAACTTGGCCCAGGTGTATTTTTGTGACGCACACAGGGACACATCTCCGCTGCGCCTGTCCCACAGGGGTCGGCAATGCCCTTCCCTGTCCTGGGGCTTCTCATGTTCAGAAATCCCCAGGGCCAGTGACCCGGGAGGGTGGATACCCTCCAACCTGTGACACTCGTGAACACCTTGATTCTTTCTTGCCTTATTTTAGCCCCAACTCCTTCTCTTCCCTCCCCAAACAAACATGTATTGGACACTTATTCTGTGTCGCCTGCAGCAGGTGGCGTAACGGAGGGGGAGACCGGCCGGGCTGCGGTAGCAGTGCCATGGGTGAACTCCTAGGCAGTAGCAGGTGGGATGGAGAAGGAGGGTGGATTGGAGAGATCTGTTTGAGACAGAGACCCCAGGGCTCTGAGACCGACTGGAAGTGGGCTGAGGGGGCGGAAGGGGCAGAAGCTGCCCCGGAAGTCCCAGCTTTGGGGCTCCCGGGAAGGGCTGGGAGAGAGCTCCGAGGCCCGTCTTGCCTGCCGGTAGCTGGAGCTGGGTGTGTCAATGACTCTGAAGCAAGCACTCCATCTCGGGGTAACATGATCCTGTAACGCAGGGCTCCTCTGATGTGGGCTGCTTGCCTTTTACAGCATTAGGGGAGCAACATTTCATGGAAAATTCAATAAATCCCCCTGTACAGCCAGACGTCTGTAAACAATGGCTTCCAAATTCAATCAGGCTGGGGACCCGCAGCAGCATTTATGAGCTCTAACGTGGAATATTATATAGGGGAGTGAGTAGCAGGGGGTTGGGGGGAAGGGACTTCCTGGAAGATGAAAGCTCCTGTGTAGATCCTGCTCTCTGATCCTTAACAGTCCAAGTGATTCTCCAGGTAGAAGTCCTGGCCATGGGGCCACTGAGCCAAGGCTCTGGGCCTTTGGTACTGGCTGTGACGAGGCTGAATGGTCAGAACAACCAAGGCCGAGAAGTGAGCGCCCCAGTTCCTCCCACAACCCGCAGGAGATGCCCATCTGGTCATGCACAGGAGCCGCCGTGGCGTGCTTACTGTCTTTGTCCTCTCTGAAGGTCCTACAGCTTTCAGACCTCCTTTCTACAAACCTTCCACCCCTCCGGTTCTGTGGTCCGGCAAAGAGCTTCGGGGAGCCAGTCCCTGTCTCTCTCGGGTTCAGAGGGTTCCTCACCTCGTACGGAACAATTGCAGTGAGGTGGGGGCAAGGACGCGGACTGCAAATGTGAATGGTTTTCTTTTTAAATATATATATTTTATTGATATTTTACAGAGAGGAAGAGAGTGGGATAGAGAGCTAGAAACATCAATGAGAGAGAATCATCGATCAGCTGCCTCTTGCACACCCCCCAGTGGGGATGTGCCCGCAACCAAGGTACATGCCCTTGACCGGAATCGAACCCGGGACCTTTCAGTCCTCAGGCCGACGCTCTATCCACTGAGCCAAACCGGTTTTGGCTGTGAATGGTTTTCTGATGAGGTTGCACATGCTCTTTTATGGAGGTTCCAGGTTTCGCCCCCTCTTCCTCCCTCCCTAGATGTCTCTCTCCTTTGCCCTTTTAACACCTCACAGTCCAACCAGCTCTGCCAGCCTCTCCCTCCTCCACGGCTGTTGCCTTTGAGGCCTCTGGGAGGCTTCCTCCAGCAAACCACTATGGAGCATGGTGGGCAGAGGAAAGAACAGAGACTCTGGGTTCGAGTCCAATCCTCTTCACTTGCAAGCTAAAGGTCTTGGATAAGTCACACACACTCCTCTGAATCTCGGTGTCCTTATGTGTCTGACGAGAATAAAGCGAATTGCCTTGCTGAGTGTCTGTGAGGATGACACTGGGCGATGTGTGAAGTGCCCAGTGTTCTGGCGTGGAATTAGTACGCTACACAGGGTAGCTTCCTTCTCCACGTTTCTCCTCCTCCTCCTCTTTCTCCTCTTCCTCCTCTCAAGCCTCCCTTTAATGAAGCTTCTGTTGTCCACCAGAAACTGCTCTCCTCCAACCAATGGTACCAAATGTTCCCTCAGCTCTTCTCTCGAGTCCTGCACCCTCCCAGCCCCTTTGTGACTGGCCTTCCCGGGCAGGCCTGATGTGAATCCCGCAGGAAGAGCATCAGGGATCACAGGAGGCCGTGGCCACGCAGGCCCGGGGGGGGGGAGCAGCTCTGAGGTGTCCCCTCCGAGGTGCCTTTCTTAGACCTGACCGAGAGGCTTTGCCGAGGGTAGGTATTTTTTTTTTGCCTGCTTTGTTTAGGGGTCTATCCCCCATATCTAGAGCAGTGCTTGACACTTGGTGAGTGTTCAATAAGTACTCCTTGAAAGATTTAATTACTCCAGCTTCTGTCACTCTTTTCCTGTGGTTTTTCTCTGGTCCCAGGGGGAGAATGTAGAGTATGCCTTCCAGAAAAACCAACCACAAATTCTCCAGAAAGACAGGAATCTTCTCTCCCCTCCAAATATCCTCGGAACTTTGGCCAGGCTCCCCCATGCAGTGGGTAAGGAGCAGAATCACTGCCAGTGAAGGCTTTCCCTTCAACCCACCAGGAACACGAGTTTTGTAAGGGAGAGGGGAAAGAGTGGTTTTTGCAGGCAAGGTTGTATAAAGGCTCTAGAACAGCTGTGGGCAAACTACGGCCCTCGGGCTGGATCCGGTCCGTTCGGCTGTTCTATCCGGCCCGCGGAGCGGAAAGAGCAGAGGGTTCTCTTGCTCTCCCCTCCGCTCCTTCACCAGCAGCCCAAGATGAGAGTGCCAGCATGGTCAGGTTGCTTTTGTTCCGGCCCTCCGGTCCAGTTTAAGAACCCATTGTGGCCCTCGAGTCAAAAAGTTTGCCCACCCCTGCTCTAGACTATCTGCTTAGCGTTTGGAGCTAGTGGAGATCTAATTCTGTGCATGTGAACTGAGTATGCGCTTCCTCCCTCTCCAGGGACAGTTCCATAGGATCTCTGCCTGGTCAATCTTAAAACACAGGGCCACACTAAGTAGCATTCATTAAGGATTTATCATGTGTCAGACTCTCCGCTCAGCACTTCACGCATTAACTCGTTTAAACCTCGCATTGGCCCATGTGGGAGTTGCTGAATTATCCCATTTTATCTGTAAGAATACTGAGGCTTTGAGAGGTTAAATAGCATGTCAAGATCACAGGGCCAAGAAGAGGAGAAATAGGATGGGTCACACTCTGCTGCCTCAGAAAAAGGGTGAGGGAGAGTGGCCCTTGGCTTGAATGGTTCCCAGGCCTGGCCATTCTCCATGTGCTTCTGCTCTGTCCTGGGCCCCTCCTCACCTCTAATTTATTGGGGGGCGGGGGCAACTGAAATTGTTTGAGAGAGGTTGCCTCCTCTGGGCCTCCAGACCTCTTGCTGGACATGCCCGGGGGAAGAGAAAGAAGGTGGGTGGGGCACTGCCTGCTCCCTGACCCCAGCTACAGACACAAGTGGGACCCTGAGCTGCCCAGCTGGAACCAGTTCCAGCCTACTGGGAAAGGCCTCAGGCTTGAGATATGCTGCCGGCTCTCTCCTTGCAGCTGCCCAGTAATCCCACCCATCTGGAGGGAGGAGAACCTTTAGGACCAGAGCCAATGTTGACCTTTTGGTTTTCCATTTGGCAGGGGCCGCTGGGAGGGGGCCAAGGAGACAGATCCCGGGGGTACCTACCGCCACAGCCAGACACCCAGCTTCTGGGGCTCTGGAATTTACTCCTGAGGCAGGCACGCAAAATCTACCCCCCTCACCCCACAACTATCCAAAATGTGATGCCATGCCCCCTTTCTACCCCAGTCACGTACCCATGTCCACGCACACGCTGCGTCCACTTCGGTGACTAGCTTGGTCTGTGCTCCAGCTTGCTTTTTCTTTCTCTCTCAACTCCCCCCCCCCTCCCTCCCTCATTCTCCCTGCTAGCTGCTGTAAGGATCAGTCCCCAAAGAAAAATGCCCAATTTGTCATGTCATGTCCAGCTGTTAACCTCCCGTGGGTAAGCCATGGGGAAGACTTACTTTCTCCTATTTATTTATTTGCCACTTGGACAATAGAAGGCCCCAGGCCTGCTGGGTTCTCCATAATAAAGCCACCAACGATCTCCCCCATCACCCCTCCCCTCCCCCCACCCCCATGTCAACAACACTAGGCAACCTGCAGGTGTCACTGGGCATTAACCCCGGGCTTAACTCTGGCTCTGCTGAACCAGAGGGAAGGGGGAGGGGGTGGCGAGCAAAGGTGGGGGGTCTGACGGGGAGGTCTCTGCACAAAGAGGGAGGCCTGGGGATGGGCTGGCTTGTAACCATCCCTCCGGAAAGCTCACTGTGCTGAGGCTGGGAGGGAGGGAGGCCGGGGGGAGGGGGCGGGGGGAGGGAGAGAGGCAGGGATCAACCAAATAATGCAGCCCCTTCTTCCTGGCCTCCCCGCTGGTCTCCAGGCAGAGCCTTGGCCAGCCGGTGGCAGGCGCCCGGCTCACCGCACCTAGCAACACTGCCGAGAGACGGGGCCTCCAGGAATGAGGCCCAGTGTGGCCGACCGGCCTAGCTAGCGCAGGCCCGGGAGGGGCTGGGGTAGGGTGAGAGGCTCAGACCCTTTCACCTCCAGGCACTTCAGGGTGCCCCAGCTTTCTCTGGCTTGACTTGGTCCAATTTGCCAAAGGAGAGCCAGTGCTCAGGAGAAACTGCTAGCGATGCCCCAGGCTCCCTGTCCTCCTGGGGATTAAATGGGGGGTGGGGGACGGGGGTAAAGGTTGGGCCGCTCTTTAGTCATTGCTCTTCCTTCTGTTCAGCCGTCAGAGTGAGAGGAGGAACACACTGCAGTGTAGCCCCCATGGCCTTTCATCTGGGGCTCTGGCTCTGTGAGGCCGATAGCCCCGCCCTCTCTCTGCCCCCGGGCCTGACTGAGGAAGGGAGAGCACAGATTAGGATTAGCAGGCAATGGGCCCTGAGGCCATTTCTGCAGGAGTCCCCCACTTCCTCCTGTTCCACGGGGTGACCTGAGTCCAGAGGCATCAGCAGGGCGTTTTCCAAGGCTAGTCCCTCAAGGCTCAGTTTGTCACCCGCCACTGACACTGTCCTCAGAGGCCACGACCTCAGACCAGGGGCACCCAGATACAGGTGAAGGACCTGGTCAGCACCCGCCCACCGAGATTTCTTATGCATCTTTGTTAGCCGTCTGCTCCACTGTAGGAGCGCACTGTTTGCTGAATCAGAATGGAAATGCTGGAACTACACACACAAAAAAAAAAAAAAAGAAAAAAAAAAAGATAGTTCCTGTAACATTGCTTGAAGGTTCACCGGGGTCTGCATTGGCACCAACTGTGCTCTTGGCTCAGTGCTGCCATCATTTGTATGCCGAGCAGCTGCTAGAGGGACTCTAGGGCCTTGAGGACAAGAGTGCAGAGGCAGAGGTCAAAGGTCACGGAGACCAGGCAGAACTGGTGACCGGGGTTAGTTAGATCAATCGGGACTTTCTTGTAGCACGGGTCCTAGTTGCCTCAGCGAGGGAAGTAAGGACCACACTCGGGTCAGGGACTTCGCCGGCTAAAACTTTTCTCTAGAGGAATTTTCTCAAGATTTTATTTGTAAGATGACCTATATCCAAGAGACCTATAGTACGAGGGATGCCGAGAGTTGCAATGTTCCCACGTGAGATGACCAGGATGGGAAAGCACCTGACCAAACTGGAAATGCTCGCATCACTGTTCAGAGTGAGAAGCACGTGGGACGGACAGAAAAGGGGGGAACATCTACGGGGGGGGGGGAATGCGCACAGAAGATGGGACTATGAAATAGAACTCTGAGGAACCTTCCAAACAGAGCTCAGAAGTTGCAGTTCTAGAGACATCCTGATTCGATCCAGGAGACAAGGCACGGAGGGAGAAACACAGGCGTGGCCCGAGATGCGCCTGGATTTTCATCCCGGCTCCGTCAGTTCCCAGCTGTGTGGCTTTGGGTCCGTTACTTAATGTTCTCCTTCCGTAACGAGCAGTTGTTAGGAAAACGAAGGGAAATAATCCAAGTGTGAGCACCTGGAATAACCCCCGACACAGAGCAAATGCCGATTACCGTCTCCCTTCCTGGTCCAAAGCTTACGCGGTCCGGTCTCTGCCTCGATAGGAAACCTGATTCTTTGGACCCAGTGGCCACCGCACAAGGGGGGAGCTGGGTTAAGCGCCCCCTTTTCACGGCACAGGGCTTGAGGTCTCAGGGAGGGTGGTCTTTCTCTCTCCGCACTTCCACATCACCCCCGGTTCCGGACAGAGACACGGCGGGGACTCGTCTGTGCGGGAGGCATACACACATTTCTCCTCTGGCCTGAAAAAGCAGGCATTAAAATGCATTTTGGTTCACCCAGGACAATAAAGAAAAAAAAGGAAGCTTTAAGTCACTAATAAAAATCAAATGTAGGCAGTTTGCAGGAGTGATCAGCTCAGAGCTTTGCTGTTCTCTTGTTAAGGGTCTGGGGCCATAAATAACTCCCCCCTAAGAAGGCGCAGGCGAGGGGGAGCGAGTGAGAGGGAAGGCAGCAACACAAAATTTTTCATTTTTCTCCATAAATCATTTCAGCGTGCGATAATATTTGTTTTTTCTAATGAGTCTCTTGTGATCCATTCCAGGAGCTAACATCAGGGCCTGTCAGGGGGTGATGTGTGGTACAGTTCAACGCTTTACAAAAACTGCCTGCTACACAGATTTTTTTCTCCTCCTCTCTTCCTTATGCTAAGTATTCATGGAGCCCATTATTCTGTGCGCGTGCTTTACGGATTCCTCCTTTCTGATCTTCCTCTTTGGGGCAACGACTTGCCCTGCTCCTTCCTCTGTCTGCCCACACTTCGGGGCTTTGCTGCAGCCTGGGAGAGCCACGCGGGCAGCGGGGTAGGAAGGTGGCTCAGAGGACTCCCCCAGAGGCCATCAGGTGGAGACTTTGGGAGCCTGGGTGGGGAGGGGGAGCCTTCTTCACAGCTGACCTGACGTCAGGGCGGGAGAACGTCTTCAACAGGCTGAGTTTCTCATGACCAACTGAGCCGGACTCTAGCCTAGGGGGCAGGATCACCTGCCAAGCGAAAGGTTCCCCCAAGGAGTGGGCAGGCCCAATCATGGCCAGACTCATCAGAAAGACTGTGCATACCACACTGCAGAGCTTGGAGTTTATCCTACAGCAAAGCAAGCCAGTCAAGCCTTTTACAAAGAGTCAGATTTGCATTTTGGACTCATCTGCACTGTCGGTGTGGAGGATAGGTTGAGGAGGGGTGCAGGTTAGAGGGGACAAGGAATGAGATGGGAATCAGAGAATTTTGGAACTGTGTTGCGGTGATGTAGTGATGCACATGGTAAGGTGATGGGTTCAGAAACGAGGGTTTTTTTTTAGGAGAGCTTTATAAAGCACTACTCATCCTTTAATACTGATTTTCAGGTTACTCTTTCTTTGACATCATTTCCACCCACTCCAGGTTGGCTCATGCATTCCTCTTGGCTCCTAGAATACCTTTTCCTATTTCTCCTCTCTTCAAGCACTCATCGCATGCATCACTCTTAGCCTGAGCTCCTCGAGGGCCCCTTGAGGGCAGGGACCGGGCTATGTGAATGGCTGCATCTTACCATCCAATATGGAACACGGCACATAGAATTGCTCAGAGGTACTTGTTTTAAATAAGTGTACAAATGAACAAATAAAAAGAAGCGAGAAGACAGAACTGTAGGTAGAAAGCTGAGGGATTTGGGGGCAGGTGAAAGAACAGGAGCACCCACGGAGACGGAGAAGGAACGTTCAGAGCTAGGAAAGATCCGGGAGAGCCACGTGATGGGCCCATGGCAGGCGATGGGGAGAGAACTTTTTAAGAAGAAGGCAGTGATTTTTGATGCTAAACGCAAAAGTGAAATTAAATAAGGCGAAGACAGAAAGGTGTCCATAGGATTTGGCAATTCAGAGGCTGTTACTGATCTCTGTGAAAGCAGTTTAATTGGAGTTGGTGAGGGCAGAAGCCAGACCAGCCAGTTCACTTTTCTGGGTGTAAGTGAGAAAGTATAGACTGGTCTTTTAAAAAATGTAGCCAAAAAGAAAAATAGGGGCAGCTTCAGAGGAAAATACAGGGGGTCAAGAGAAGATATTTTCAGGAAAGAAAGTGGTTTACAAAATGTTTACAAGCCCGGCCGGTGTGGCTCAGTGGTTGAGCACTGACCTATAAACCAGGAAGTCAGAGTTTAATTCCTGATCAAGGCACTTGCCTGGGTTTCGGGCTCCATACCCATGGTAAGCATGCAGGAGGCACCCGATCAATGATTCTCTCTCATCATTGATGTTTCTATATATATATCTCTCTCCCTTCCTCTCTGAAAGCAATAAAAATTACATTTTAAAAAAAACAACCCACGAAAAAAAAATGTTTACAAGGCAAACCAGCCAGAAAAGAGAGGGTGAAAGAGAGGACATAGGAAAGAGAAAAAGGTAGCTCCAGAGCTGGCTGGATAATCATACCCAAAGATTATTGATCAGTGCTTGGAAAAGAGGTCTCCAGTGACACATGACAGGGTTTTGTCCTTTACCCTGTTCAGCATTTTTATCAACAACTTGAAGCCATAAACATTATGGCTAACAAATTTACAGTGAGACCAGACTAGGGACAGCCAACAAGATGGAATACAGAATCAGGATTCAAAAAGCACTTCCACAGGTTGGAATGCAGGTGAAATTTCACAGGAAAAAGTATTCTACATGGTGGCTAAAAAAAATGTGAATTCTGAAAGGAGGGGCTGCAGGAGTTATGCCTTGAGAAGAATCCACGGGAAGACACCCGGGTGTTCGGCAGGAATATACATTGGCCAAAAGACTTCCGAAGACCTTCGCCACATCTGCAGAGTACAGCGTGGAACAAAGGAGGGCTGGTCGCGCTATAAGCACAGAGGGGAACATTCTGCTTTGACCTGGGCTTCAGACTGTTTGGGCAACATTGACAACTAGGACAGATTTGATCAGAATAGAAAGATGTCCTGAAATTGTAATGTGTGATCACTTATTGGGGAAGCTGAGGAAAGCATCATTTGAAATGTGATAGGAATTCTTAAATACTTGCCAGTTTATCATACAGCAAAGAGAAAAAAATTTCCTCTGAAGCGATTCAAAGGGCAGAGCTTTAATCCCAGGGTGAACATTAAATAGCCCTAGCTGGTTTGGCTCAGGGGATAGAGCATCGGCCAGCGGACTGACGAGTTCCGGGTTCAATTCCGGTCAAGGACACATGTCCCATTTCGGCTCCATCCTCAGTAGGGGGCGTGCAGGAAGCAGCCAATCAATGATTCTCATCACTGATGTTTCTTTCTCTCTTTCCCTCTCCCTTCCTCGGTACATCAATAAAAAATATATTTTTTTAAAAAAAGAAAGAAAATTAAATAAAGGCAACCTTTGATTCAATATGAGGCAAAAAGTCTATGGATTCCCCGTCCCTACATGGGTTTTAGGATTCCTAAAACTAAATAGGAATGTTGTATATATGTGAATATGTATGGGGCTCACGACTTTCAACAAATTGTTAAGGAGCCTATCACACACACACACACACACACACACACACACACACACACCCAAACAACCACAGAAAAAGGAATGTTTTTCTCAATGATGGCAACTGGAATGGAGCTTTAGGGCCAGGAGGAGCAGGTTCCCTATTACTGAATCCATTCCAACGAAGGCAGAAAGACCCAGTTAAGCTTCTATTAAGTTTGAAGGTCTGATTCAGGAAGAGGTTGGTGTTAGACCAAGCAAAGGACGGTGTGTGTGTGTGTGTCTGTGTGTGTGTGTCTGTGTGTGTGTGTGTGTGTCTATGCAGAGGGGGAGAGAAAGGGAGATAGATAAAGGAGAAGGCAAGACAGAGGTAGTGAGATAAACACTGTCATGGGCCGTTTCCATCATGTACTCACAAGAGCATAATAAAGCCCTTGTAATATACTAGAACTTGTGTGGTCCCAGGGCCTAATTTGCATACTAATTACTGAGTGCAAATGGGACTGAGGGGTAGGGAGGAAGGGTGGGGGAGGCTTGCAGGAGGGAGCGAGGGGCCTGGACTGTTTGCTCTGCCATTTCATATCATGCTAACAAGCTAATCCGGCGTGCAGTTAGCTCCTGATATATAACTGCTCATTAGTATTATAATAAAGTACATGAAACAACCATAAAACGTTATATACTGCACAAGTGTTGTTTTCTTGCCAATTATCTGCAGGCGGATTTATCACCACAGTTGTTTCGAATTCCCCTTGGTGAGGTTTGGGTGGAATAAAGAAAGGTGTTGGTGGCGGCGGCAGCAGAGGGGGGCCTTTTCGAGGGGCAGACCATGTGTTTTCTTAAGTAGCACTTACTGATGCGCCATTTCATGAGAATGAAGCAGCGAGACCCCATCCTTCCCCATCTCAGCAGCTCAGGAGGAAAGCAAGGAGGGTGAGAGCTGGGGAAGCTTGCAGGCCTACCGTTCTGGGACCCGAAGACACGGGGCCCACGGTCCTTTGGACAGCTCACAACCTCAAAGCGCAGAGGCCTGTATCAACCCCACGGCTCCTTTTAGTGAGATCTTGTAAATCTGCAGCACTTGCTCTCCAAACTTCTCAAGTAGCCACTCAAGCTACCCAGTTCAAAGCAATGCTCTACCCCCCACTGCCTTATCCTCAAAGTGCTTCTTGAATGAGTTCTGGGAAGATGTTCTGGAGATCAGTGGTTCTGCAAAGAGTGCCTTTCTGTCTTTGTGCCCTCAGGGCATTCTCACAACCCAGCCCTCCCACTCAGTACCCTGGGAGAAGCTAAGAGGGAGGGATGCTCTGATTTTTCCAGCCAGTCTATTGGGCCTAAGCGACACCTCTTAAGGTCACCCTACTCCATCATCACCAGCAAACACAGGATGGTGCTGGGATTGGGAAACAGAATGCCTCCTGCTTAGTTTTTCGAGGTTAGATTTTCAGAGCCTCCTTACTTAGCAATGAAGTAGGAGAAGCTTCAGGGCCCTCTCACACTTCTTCACGTCTTCTCAGTCCTCCCGAGGCTGAAGGAGGATCTGTCGAGTTCTAACTAAATTCTCCTAGCAAGGTCTCTTGAACTTCCTATACCAACAGCACGCGGCCCACTGGCTACAGCCTCACTGTTAGGAATGAGCCACAGGGTCAAAGAAGCTGATTCTTTTTAAAAATATATTTTGTTGATATTTTTACAGAGAGAAAGATGGACAGAGAGTTAGAAACATCAACAAGAGAGAAACATCGATCAGTTGCCTCCTGCACACTCCCTACTGGGTATGTGCCCACAACCGAGGTACATGCTCTTGACTGGAATCGAATCTGGGACCCTTCAGTTTGTAGGCCGACGCTCTATCCACTGAGCCAAACCGATTAGGGCAAAGAAGCTGATTCTTAAAAGGCAACTCTCTGACCAGAAGCCTGAACTAGCCCTCACAGGTCCTCCCAGATCTGTTAGGAAACATCACCTTCCACAGTTTCCCAGGACCTGTGGCAGGACAGTGAGTCAATCCTGCCTTGCTCTGTGCTGAACCAAAGGATGCACGTGGAAATGGTGTTAACTTCAAAGGCTGGGGATGTGCCCCAAACAACTACATTCCCTTTAGTGATGCACAGTGGACCTACTAATTCACAAATTAAGTCCAAACTTTGAATACATCTGTCCTGGACTCTGGTCTCCTCCCAAAGAACCCTAATGGCAAACAAGGCAAGGCAACACAACTAGGAATTCCACAAATTTCTCAGGGGGCTCCAAAGGGAGACTATCTCGGAAGCCCCCTCCCACCTGGAAGAAAGGATACGTAGTGAAGGTGCTGCCTCTATGCCACCCACCCCGGAAGCCAGCTCCACTCTCCCACTGAGAGGAGAGGCTGCAACTGCCCCACGCCGGGTACAATCCGGACAACTCAATAGTTTACCTTCCCCCCTCTGGAAAACATCTCCACCTGAAGAGCTTAACAATATGTCAACAACTTTCTGCTCTACATATATTCTTTGTCGTCTTAATTCTCTATACCCTTTACATGTCTGACTGAGTCAGACTACAAACGGCCAGAGAAGTGACCACTGAACTGTTTTCTGCCAGCAGCACGCTGTGATGCAGGTTTGATGAAATGGAGGATCACGTCGTCTCCCAGATGCAATTCCAAGTTTTATTATTTGGTTATTATGACAACAGCCATGGTGATGAGGATGATGGCTATGATGAGGAATGACCACCTTACTGTGATACTTGATTATCCCCAAATCTAAGGGCAGAATGTTGGGCCAAAGGGTGATTCCTATCTCTAAACTAGACTAATTACCAGTTCTGCGGAGTCAACAGTGACTAACTGAAATGAATTTGACATTTACATGCAGTTGTTATGTGAACTGACTGAAGCACTGATCGGCAAACTGTGGCTCGTGAGCCACGTGCAGCTCGCGAGCCGCGGTTTGCCGTTCGGACGACTAAGGAGTTTGCTGACCACTGGGCTAAAGAATCAAGTCCAAGCTCTTCGGCAGAGGCTACAAAGCCTCCTGTGAACTGGAGCCCACTTCCCCCTCGAGCCTTACCTTCTGCACTTTGTCCTCACCCAAAGCCCTTGCAATATTGGGTCTGATCCCCCTAACAGAGAATGCTTTCTTGATCCTCTCTGCTTTTGCTCACTCTGTTCCCCTGCCTGGAATGCCCAGGCACTTTTCCCCACTGCTGACTCCTTATGATGTGGGCCAGTCATTATCTCCCACAGAACCCTTTTCTGACACTCTACCCTAGTGTGGTCTAGTGACCCTTAGTGTGCCTGTGCTTATCTCTATCGCAGTGCCGGTCAATAGCTTTTGAACCTCTTCAGAGGAGGTGTTTTATTCAGCACCTGATACAGAGCCTGGCCTAGACCAAGCACTTAATACGTGTTTTTATTTATTGCAGTCTGAGAGAATCAACTTGGACTACTCCTTTAAACTCACACTAATACACCAAACCAGAGCCTTCAGCAAACTTTCGGTTACTCTCCGGGCAACAACCACGAATTTAGCATGTGTTAGAGACCAGGCGTGGGCAAACTACGGCCCATAGGCCGGATCCGGCCCGTTTGGCTGTTCTATCAGGCCCTCGCGGAGTCGAAAGAGCGGGCCGTACCCTTTTATGTAATGATGTTTACTTTGAATTTATATTAGTTCACACAAATACTCCATCCATGCTTTTGTTCCGGCCCTCCGGTCCAGTTTAAGAACTCGTTGTGGCCCTTAAGTCAAAAAGTTTGCCCACCCCTGTGTTAGACACTCAGAGCCAGGCAGCCCCTTCCAAAACCAGAGACAAGGGCAACCCCCCAGTTCTGAGATATTGATATTCTACTTTATTGTCATCTACTTTCTCCTTCCTTTGACTCTAGTAATTAAAAGTGCAGATCCAGGGACAGCTCCTCCATGGCTTAGTCCTGTCAAGCCCTGCAGGACACCACTCCCACCCCCACCCCCCACCCCGGGACTTTGGAGCTCTCCTCTTCCTCTCACACTGTGGTGGTTGGGTCTTCAGGGGTTGTTCCACAGAAAGCCCCAGGAGCCCCCTCTGCTTTGGGCTGTTCTCATTAGCAGGAAATTTAGGTGGATGGCAACTAGGCTACTGATGTCTTTCCTAGGATTGTTGTGGGGATTAACTAAGATAATTGTTTCAGTGATCCTAACACCGAGTCAGTCACAAAACAAACACTCAAGTCATACTGTCCTATTCCTTCTGCCCCATTGAAAGGCACATTGTTATAATTAAAAACAAAGCATGGGCTTTGAAGTCAGCAAAATTCTGCCTCTAATAAACTATGCAATCTTGGGAAAATTGCTTACCTTTCGGAGCGTTGGATTTTCCACCTGTTAAATAGGAATAATAATGCCCACCCATAATGTTAATAAGCAATAAAATATTTGATAAAAGATATCAATATATGCATATCTGAAATGCATGTCCTGGTATATAGTAGGGACTCAATACATAGTAGCAGATAATAATAATGACAACAAATGTAAAGGTCTGAATTTGGACCTAAAATTCCAACAGCATAAGAGCAGGATGAAAGAGACATAACTCAGTAGTGAAAAGAATTGGGGGTCTTAGTTGGTAACAAACTCAATATGAGTCAGCAGCTAATGTGACATTCAGCTGCATTCACAAAGCAGTGGCAGGCTCATCCTGCTCAGCCCTGGTTCAGTCCCCTTGGGCAGGACTGGGCACCACCCTTTGAGAGTCCAATCTACCTAATAAAAGAACAACTTGCTAATTGACCGTACCTTTGCTACGTCCACCAGCCAATCAGGAGTGAGTATGTAAATTAACCCAACAAAGCTGGCAGGTTAATTTGCATATGCAGGTGCCCAGTGGCAGGGGACGGGTGGGATGCAGGTGTTCCGCAGCACCCCGGCTGCTCTGGGCCTCTGGGCAGAGTGGGAAGGCAGAAAGCCAGCTCTGGGCCGGAGCAGAAAGGCTGCTCCAACCAGAGCAAAGGCGGTGCCGGCAAGCCAGGGGAATGAAAGCCCATTCTTGCACGAATCTTCATTGGTGCATCGTGCATCGGGCCACTAGTATAACAACATATGTGAAGACCTACTGTAAACTGTAGAGATTTTATACATGTAAAGCATGATTATGAATCAGCATCAGCATAATAATAACTGAGATAGAGTTCATCTATACTGACTTCAGAAGGGAATAAACAACTGCCAGGGAGGGTGGAGACTCAACACCAGACAAAGAAAAGGCACCACCAGTTTGTAAAAAGGAGGCTTATAAAGGGCCGATACAGGCAGAGGAGCCGAGTCCTGTGTGTTCCCCAGGAGGAAAACCAAGAGCTGTGGGCGAAAGTTAAAGTTAATTTAGGCTAATTATAAGATTGGAGCTCATTTTTAAGGAAAGTATTTTCTAACAAGCAAAGATTTCCAAACAATAAGCTCCTCCCATAAGAGGTACCACTATAAGGTCTGGTAACGTGCTTTGGGCACGTATCAGTGAGCATAAGTGCTTGAAACAGGGAGGGTCCTGGAGCTCAGTTTTTAAGAAATACTCTTACTGGATGGAAAAGGGAAGTAGGAGTGCAACAGGTAGAGGGGACAAGACATGCAAAGCCATGGCATCGTACAAAGGCAGGGTATGTTTAGGGAAAGATGAGGCATATGGGAAAGGGAATTGAGGATATAGGTTGAGGTTGAAGTTGGCTTGAGAAGCACTTAGTGAAATTTATTGAGGACACTGAATTTACCTTGAGGATTTCAGGAAGCCTGGGAGGAATCTAAGAAGAGCGACTCCTATGTTTTTAAAAGATCACTGGTAGAGGTTATAAGAAAGGATTGAAGTAGAAGGAGGCCATAGGAAGTAGTACAAGCATTGGAGAATAATTGGTGACTATATGACCAGAATGTTTAAACAGTAATATTTTTTTGGGTTGTAAAAGTATATATATCTCTTGTAGATAATTTAGAAAATGAAGAAAACTCTAAAGTAGAAAACTAAGTGACATACAATCCCACCACCCATTATGTTGGCCTAACGCCTTGTATTTTTTTCCCTATGGTAGTTTTTATTTAACATTATTTTAGGATCTCTGTTGAAATATTCTTCAAAAAAACATGATTTTTGATGACTACACAATAGACCACAATATGGTTGTACTATAATATATGCAACCATTTCCTTGTTGTTGAACATCTAGGTTGTTTTGCAGATTTTCCCTGCTGTAAGTAATACTGAAATGTTTAACTTTATGTATAAATCTTTGACCGTGTTGCCAATTATTTCCTAGAACAGATTCCAAAAAGGGAATTACTAAAATAAAGAATGTAAATATCTTAAAGCCTTTGCTATGTATTACAAAATTGATTCCAAAAAGTTTATACAAATATATGTTTTTATTAATCTATAATGCAGGTGTAATATGCTAGTTAGACCGGACGTCCTTCTGGCCCTCCTTCTGGATGACCTTCCAGATGAACTGGCTGCAAGGGCTGAGCCCCTCGCAAGAATTTTGTGCATCGGGCTCTAGTAGTATGTAAGAATGCCTGTCTAAGGGCGCCCTCCTTAGCACTGAAGTTTATAATTTTAAAAGTTGCCAGTTTGTATGGGCAAAATGTTATCTCATTTATTTGGCTTACTAGAGGCCTGGTGCATAAAATTCGTGTATGGGTGGTGGGGTCCCTTCAGTCCAGCCTGCATCCTCTCCAATCCAGGACCCCTTGGGGGAGGTCCAACTGCCAGTTTAGGCCTGATCCTGGGGATTGGACCTAAACTGGCAGTCAGACATCCCTCTCACAATCCTGGACCACTGGCTCCTAACTGCTCACCTGCCTGCCTGCTTGGTCACTCCCTAACTGCTCCCCTCCCCCCTGCTGGCCTGGTTGCCCCCAACTGCCCCCCCCAGCTGGCCTGGTGGCCCCTAACTGTCCCCCCACCAGCCTGGTCACCTCTTACTACCCCCCTGCCTGCCTGGTTGCCTCAAGCAGCCTGTTTGGTCATCCGTTTGGTTATGATGGTTGTTTAGGCTTTTATATATATATATAGATATTAGCTATAATAAGTTAAAGATTTTCATATTTCTTTTTTGAACTTGTTCATACTTTAATTCATTTTATATTGAATTATTAGGGCTTTTTGTTGATTTGTAAGAGCTCTTTATATATTAAAGATATCAAAAGTTTACTGCAAATTTTTGTTTCTCAGGTGGTATTTTGGCATGTGCCCTTTATTTTTGCTATGGTGGCCTTTTGTTGTATAGAAATTTAAACTTTTTGGTGACTTCTTCTACTGTGTTTATGCCAGCTGTGGGCAAACTACGGCCCGCCGGCCGGATCCAGCCTGTTCAGCTGTTCTATCCGGCCCGTGGAGCCGAAAGAGCGGAGGGTTCTCTTGCTCTCCCCTCTGCTCCTTCACCAGCAGCCCAAGATGAAAGTGCCAGCATGGTCAGGTTGCTTTTGTTCTGGCCCTCTGGTCCAGTTTAAGAACCCATTGTGGCCGAAACTGGTTTGGCTCAGTGGTAGAGCGTCGGTCTGTGGACTGAAAGGTCCCGGGTTCGATTCCAGTCAAGGGCATGTACATTGGTTGTGGGCACATCCCTGGTAGGGGGTGTGCAAGAGGCAGCTGGTCGATGTTTCTCTCTCATTGACGTTTCTAGCTCTCTATCTCTCTCTCTTCCTCTCTGTAAAATATCAATAAAATATATTAAAAAAAAAAAAGAACCCATTGTGGCTCTCAAGTAAAAAAGTTTGCCCACTCCTGGTTTATGCTAAGAAGGTCCTTTCCTAACCTGATACATATAGGAGTCCCTCCTTATCAGCAGTTTAGTTTTTTAGTTTTTTTTGTTTATTTGTTTTTTTGTAGTTTTAGTTACCTGTGGTCAATCACGGTCCAAAAATATTAAATGAGAAATTCCAGAAATAAACAATGCATGAGTTTTGAATTGTGTGCCATTCTAAGTAGTATGATGAAATCTCACGCCATCCTGCTCTGTCCCTCCTAAGATACGAATCATCCCTTTATCCAGCATATCTACGCTGCACATGCTACCCGCCTGTTGGTCACTTCCTAGCCGTCTTGGTTATCAGGTCGACTGTTGTGGCACCACAGTCCTGGTGTTCTAGTAACCCTTATTTTTATTTAATAATGGCTTCAAATCACAAGAGTAGTGATGCTGACAATTCAGATATGCCAACAAGAAACAGTTAAGTGTTTCCTTTAAGTGAAAAGATGACACTTCTCGACCTAAGACAAAAGAATCATACCTGAAGGCTGCTAAGATCTACAGTAACAACAAACCTCCTGTCATAAAATTGTGAAAAAGGAATTCATGCTAGCTTTGTTTTCGAACCTCAAACTGCAAAAGTTATGGTCACAGTGTGTGACAGAGGCTTAGAGAGGGAAAGGGTTAAAACGACTGCTTTAGTTAAGATGGAGAAGCATGAAGTTTGTGGGTGGAAGACATGAATAGAAAAACAAGTTCCAGTTGAAGCCAAAACCGGTTTGGCTCAGTGGATAGAGCATCGGCTTGTGGACTGAAAGGTCCCAGGTTCGATTCCGGTCAAGGGCATGTACCTTGGTTGCGGGCACATCCCCAGTAGGGGGTGTGCAAGAGGCAGCTGATTGATGATTCTCTCTCATCGATGTTTCTAGCTCTCTATCCCTCTCTCCCTTTCTCTCTGTAAAAAATCAATAAAATATATTAAAAAACAAAACAAAACACCCCCCGCCAAGTTCCAGTTGATGATAACATGCTGCACCAGAAAGCACTGAGCCTACATGACGACGTTAGCAAGAGAGCCCTTGAGAAGAGTGACACCCCGCCATTTATTGCCAGTAAGAAAGAGTTTGACAGATTCAGGAATATATTTGGGCTGAAGATGATAAAGATTACTGGAGAGACAGGACCACATTCACATAACTTCTATTATAATAAATTGTTATAATTGTTTTGTTATTGTTAATGTCTTACTGTTCCTAATTTATAAATTAAACTTTATCATAGGTTTGTATGTGTAGGAATAAGCATAGTATATATATGGTTTGGTGTTATCTGTGGTTTCAGGCATCTACTGGAACATATACTCTGTGGATAAGGAGGGACTAATGTATTCATATCTGATACAGATCTACGTAGCTATGGCTCTATCCTTTGCATTTCACTTTTAAATTCATTTTGAATTAATTTTGATATGCAGTACAAGGCAAGAAACTTACTCCCCTCTCACTCCTCGGTCACCCCCCCTCCCCGCCCAGTTTATTTTCTCTTTAGGACAGAGAAGATGAGAGAAAGCAGGTGGGGGGGGGTGGCGTAGAATCTATGTTGAATTAGGTTTCTGCATCTGTGTTTAGCTGGATAGTGCTTAAGGATCGCTTAAGCTGCAGGCTTGAAAAAAATATGATGATGTCAGTTTTGAGCATATTGAACCCAAGGTGCTCTGGACGATTCAAGGGGAGATATGAGTTGGCAGTTGAATGTGGGCCTGAGGCTCAGAAGAGAGGCCGAGCCCCAAGTTGTGGGTGTGGGGATCATCAGTGTTTAGATGGCCGTGGCACCACAGGCATGGATGTATAACGTGAGAAGAGAGGAGGTGAAGCAACCACGTTGAAAGGAGGAGAAACGAGGGAATGGAAATGAAGAGTAGATAAGATCCCGAGAGATGTGAAGCTAAGGAAAAAGAGAATCTGAAGAAGGAAGAGGTGATTAAAATATCGGTACAGTAAAGACAGAACACAGCCTACAAAGGGCGGAGTGAATTGGAGATGGGGAAGTGGAGATGACAGGAGCGAAGCTGCTTTTGAACTAGGTTATCAGTAAAGAGAAAGAGGAAGACGGGGCCGTAGCTGGCGCACTTGGAAGATAACATTAAAAGAAGGTTTAAAGGGGGGAGATTTGAGGGTGTTTGAAGGCGGAGGGAAAGGATCTGGTAGGAAGAGCGACATTTAAAATACAAGAGAAGAGATGGCGGTGCCAGGTCTGGAGGGGCAGGAGTGATGAGCCCGAGAGGTGAAGGATTAGTACCGAGTGAGGATGTAAGGCGGTGAGGATGACAGCCAGGGTCAAGGGGAAGGTTAGGAGGGGGGGAAAGTTGGATCTGTTGGCCTCTATTTTCTCTGTAGAGCAGAAAATGAAGTAATTAATGAAGAAGGAGGTAAAGAGAGGCAAGGAAGAATGGACATTTTTTTTTTTTTTGAGAGAAAGGCTTAAACAACTGCTGTGGGAAATGCAAAAAGAGAACTGATTATGGGACAAGCCAAAGGACTGGTCAGACATTCTGCCTGGTTGAAGTTGATGCCAAGCAGAATGGTTATGTGATTTTTCTCCATCAAGCATGGCAGGCCAGACGTAGAAAAGGAAGCAGATGCTTCCTTGTGTTGCGATCTGAGATAGGCAGCTAGGTGGGACAGAAAGGCAAAGGTGTAAGGAAACAACCAAGACATTCTTTTTTTAAATTTTTTTATTTATTTCAGAGAGTAAGGGAGAGGGAGAGAGAGATGGAATCATCAATGATGAGAGAGAATCATTGACTGGCTGCCTCCTGCTCGCCTCCTACTGGGGGATCAAGCCCCTAACCTGGGTATGTGCCCTTGATCGGAATGGAACCCAGGACCCTTCAGTCCACGGTCCGGCGCTCTATCCACTGAGCCAAACCAAGCTAGGGCCCAAGACGTTCTTTAGAGAGATTGATCAAAGGACCGAGGTTGGGTAAGAAGTAAGTGTAGCTAGGAGGGAATGATGGGCTTGTTAAATTAGAAATGGGCCAGTAAAGTCACAAAACAGATTCAGTGGAAGTGAGGCAGTAGAACACCCTTTAGTAGAATGCCCTTAGATATAAGGAAAGAAGATCTGGTTAGAAAGTGGGATTTCTGGCCCTACCCGGTTTGGCTCAGTGGATAAAGCATCGGTCTGCGGACAGCACATACCCAATAGGGAGTGTGCAGGAGGCAGCTGATCGATGTTTCTCTCTCAACAATGTTTCTAACTTTCTATCCCTCTCCCTTTTTCTCTGTAAAAAACAACAACACACCAATTTAAAAAAATAAAAAATATATATATATATATATATATATATATACATATATATATATATATGTACACACACACACACACACACACACACACACATATATATATATATATGTATATATATATTTTAAAAAAAGGAAAGTGGGATTTCTGAGTTCATGATTTCTGAGGTACAGAAATTCTAGATGATCAGATGCAGGGGGCATGTTCCTAAGGACTTCCGCTGTAGGAGACTGGAGTACAGAATCCCAGAATCTGGATGGTCCATGTGGGTGCGGAAATGCCCCGGATGGTGGCAGACATAGGGGTGAGCCGGGAGATACTGAGCCGAGGGACAAAGTCCACACTGAACAGAGGATACCATCAGCAGATGACAGCTTCAAGAAGGTAGAGAGGATGGCACGGCCTCAGAGCAGGGATGCCCCTGGGAGGGTGAAAGAACACGTGCGTGGACACAGGTGTCGCTGCTTCCAACACGAGGGGGCCAGCGAGTGCGGGCACAGGTAGGCCAGCCCACGTGAAGCGGTAGCTCCAGGCTCCATTTATTTTGTTTGCGGGTTCGTTCAATCATCGTTCATCCAAAAAGGATCTGATGGGTGTCTGGTGAGCCCCGAGGCCTGGCTCCGTGTGGCACGGAGGCTGCCTCTTTCAGCGGAATGCGCCGGCGCCAGCAGCCCTTTCCCCTTTTTGCCAAAGGTGCCCCCCCCCCTCTCAGCAAGCCCCCCACACCAAAGTCCTGCCACCAAAGCCAGGCAGGCCCTGACATGGCTGATGGCTGGTAGGGGATCTTCTTGTTATAGCTTTCCCCCCAGAGATAAATAGGCCACAGTAAAAAAGATTGCTACATCCTTTCAATAAAGATTTTTTTTTCTCTCTCCTTTTTCCAGACAGCTTGAGAAATGTTTTAAAAGCGTCTCACATTTCCAGTGGAACCCACAGAGAAGAAGTTTGCTTGTTATCAGCCCTGAAAGCCTCTGATAGACGGGTGACATTTTTTTTTTTCTTGTTCTTTTTCTCTTTTCCTTTTTTTTTCCCCCACCAGCTGAAGAGAGAGTCACAGTGTGTTTTATAACTGGCTCTCTGCATTTCAAAAGCTCAACGAGAGCTCTCTGCTAACCCCGATAAGCCTTGGGCTCTTAGCGTCTTAAATACCTCTGACAAGCTATACATTACAGCGCTAATAATTTGCCAAATTTGCGCCCATAATATGATATCTGTAAAACGTCAAGGGCAGTAATGCGATTAGCGGTCTCAAATGAAATATCGAACATTCAGCGTTTAGGTCCTGAATAGGGGGAGAAAGGAAAGGAAATCAATTTCAAAAGCAGGAGGGAAAAAGGCGATAAGCATGCAATAAAAATAGAGAGAGACAGAGGAGAGGTGCAGAGGAAGAGAGACAGGCCAGAGCAAGATACACTTGTCTCCTACTCATTTTTTTTTAGGCAGGTAAGGGATGTAAAAAAAAAAAAAACTTTTACAAATTAGTTGGAATAGGAAGCTGAGAAATAACATTTGGTCACCACAGCAACGGGGTTTGGGCAGAGGAGGGGGCTGGGGGCTGGGAGCTGAGCAGAGGGTTGGCCAAGCCTAGGGAGGGCCTTTCACTCTCTGCCCCCAACAGCCTGCTTCCATAAAACACAGGAAGTTGAATTACAAGGAGTCTGAGGGTGGGCTCTCACCCTGCCCCCACCCACCCGAGGTGGGAGAGTCGTAATGGACTAATTATCTGGCAGCAGAGGCGGTGGCGGCGGCGGCAGTCGGCAGTCAGTCGCAGGAGAGAGGGCCCGGGCTGTCACATACCAGGCTCTAGACTAAATAACAACATCTCACACCTGCAGCTTTACGAGCCCTTGCCGAGCGAGAGGAGCGCAGCCCTCCCCTTTCCTCTGTCCGCTGCCTTTTCCCGGGCACTTGTGGGCCCCCGCTTGAGCCAGGCTGCTGCGGGGGACACCAAAGTGAGCGGGGGTCTCACTCTGGCTGAGGCCATGTCCATTACCCAAGCCTTGCAACCTGCAGGCGTGTCTATACTTGATGCTCCTTCTCTCGGGGTCCTCCGGGTCATTCTCCGGGGCTGTCAGCAAGGCGAGGGGACCATGCCGTTCAAATGCCCTTCCCCGGAGGTGGCTGGTGAGCAGGTTTCTCTGCACCTGCATCTCTGCCGCAGGCGGAGGGCCGGGGCCGGGGATGGGGGCTGCACTGGAGCATGTGGGCCGAAACGACCAGTGGTCCTCTTTGAGCTTGGGGGACCGCAGAGGCGGGAGCCCTCAGAGTCCCCCTAAGCACGTCTCTCTGCTTTGCCCCTTTCACGGTCCTCCCTAAAACCATGTAACAGGGAGAAGCGGTTCTTTCGAAATGTGCGGTGCCTGCCCTTTCTGCACCACTTGGTCTTGGAAGGGACCCCGTAACCCTGAACCTCCCTCTTTTTTTCAAATATATGAGACAGAGCTGCATCAAAAGAAGAAAGAAAACCATGATGGACATAGGACTAGAGCAGCCGTGGGCAAACTATGGCCCGCGGGCCGGATCCGGCCTGTTTGGCTGTTCTATCCAGCCCGCAGAGCTGAAAGAGAGGAGGGTTCTCTTGCTCTCCCCTCCGCTCCTTCACCAGCAGCCCAAGAGGAGAGTGCCAGCATGGTCAGGTTGCTTTTGTTCCGGCCCTCCGGTCCAGTTTAAGAACCCATTGTGGCCCTCGAGTCAAAAAGTTTGCCCACCCCTGGACTAGAGCCTTATCAAGGGGATGGGAGTTGGGAAGAGTGGGACCAAGGCCGTTCCCCTCTCTGAATGTCCTCTGGTCCTCTTGGAGAGTCACCCCACAGGCAGTCCGAGGCTCCCAACCAGGGTGCAGGCCAGCTCACCTAGGTAGGCAAAGATGACTGGGAGACAGCGGATGGCCGGGGCTGGGAGAACAGCAAACAGGCTGCCCCGCACCCTTCTCCGGGACAGCCTGGAATGGCCATTACAGGGCCACTTCTTGCGGCACCACGAGCCATTAAAACAGGAGAGCTCGGGGAGCCATCAGCCCGGCACAGATGACTTCCCCAGATGTGGCAGCGGGGCAGGATGTGGAAGCCCCCGACCCCAACTCTACAGACAAAACATTCCCGCACTAACCATCCTCGGAAACCCCACAGCCCAGAGCCCCTCTTGCAGATGCTTTCTAGACCATTTAGCAGGAGGCAGTGTTTGTTTTTGAACATATGGTCTTTCCCATCTCTCGCCTCCCTTGTCCCTCACTAGCCCTTCCATACCCCAAACTATGCTCTGGACGGGGTGTTGCTGGTTGTTACCAACGCCAGTGTGGGGAGCATGATTTGTTTTGTCTTTCTGGCATGTTTTAGCGTATGCACATGGATAAACAACACACACACACACACACACACACACACACACACACACACCCTTTGCTCACATCTCCATCAGTGGAGGGCATGTATCGCACAAGCTCAGAGTGCAGGCTCTTAGAGATTGCTTAAATTGGCTAATCCTGAACCAGGCTATAGGGTCCCTACTTCCCAAAATGGGTACGTACCCTAGGCAGAGTTGATTCCTGGGCATTACATTCCTGTTGGGAAAGTGAGACGAGGGACAGAAGGTCCCTGCCCAGGATGAAAATGATTGGCCTGGAGCTTGGACTGGGCTCTGCTTGATTTTCTGTCCATGCACAGAGCCCAGCACAGTGCTATGCTCAGTTATAGCCCTCAGGTAGGATCTGACTCTTTTCTTCAGTATAATACCCCGTTTCCCTGAAAATAAGACAGTGTCTTATATTAATTTTTGCTCCCAAAGATGCGCTAGGTCTTATTTTCAGGGGATGTATTATGTTTCCATGAAGTAGGTCTTATTTTCGGAGGATGTCTTATTTTCGGGGAAACACGGTAGTATTGACCAGATCAAATTGTGCCCCATTCAAAGAGCCTTCCTTAACTCCAATAGTCCAGAGTTCTTGTACTTCTAATACAGGGGTGGGCAAACTTTTTGACTCGAGGGCCACAATGGGTTCTTAAACTGGACCGCAGGGCCGGAACAAAAGCAACTTGACCATGCTGGCACTCTCATCTTGGGCTGCTGGTGAAGGAGCGGAGGGGAGAGCAAGAGAACCCTCACTCTTTCAGCTCCGCGGGCCGGAGAGAACAGCCGAACGGGCTGGATTCGGCCCATGGGCCGTAGTTTGCCCACAGTTGTTCTAATAGATGTGGGGGCTCACATTGACTGGGTGCCTATTGTGTGCCAGGCACCACGTTAGGCGTTTTACATGCTATTTTATTTAGCTTTCAGAACTCTGGATATTATTATTTCTATTTTATAGACAGGAAAACAGGCTGTGAGAAGTGAAGTGATTCGTCCAATTAAGCTAGCGAGTGGCAGAGCTGGAATTCAAACTCAGGTCTGAGTCAGAAACCCCACGTTCTTTCCATTATGTGATGGAGCTTCCCGCATGGAAATGTTTTGCAAATATTTGTCACGGTCCTTTCTAAAGTGCGGCCCCCGGGAGAGAAAAGAACACCTACGTGTAGGCTGGCCATGGCAGAGCGGAGCTTTCCCTTAAGGAAACCGAAGTTTGCAGCCCTCTGACTTTGCTGTTTCCCGTGCAGCTGACAGTCAGCCAAACCCTCAGATGTTCTCAGACTCTTGGTCTCCCCCTCACTATGTTCTCAGACACATCGGTCTTTGGTGCTTGCTCCTTTCTGCCTGGAATGCCCACTTTCTCCTTCATTCACTCGCTAATCCATTCATTTATTCTTTCATTCATTTAGTAAACATCAACTGAGAGCCCATATATCCCAGGTATTGGCATTCACCAAGTAATGAGAGAAATAAACTGGAATCTGCAACAGAGATACGTTCTGCAAAAGCGACCCCTATTGCTATAGGACAGTGGTCGGCAAACTGCGGCTCTGTTGACGAATGACTTTGCCGACCACTGCTATGGGATATGTGAACTTGTCAGGAAAATCTTACCTAAGGAAGTAATAAGAGGGCTGAGATCTGCAGAGGACCACATCTCCCACCCCAACCCCTACCTACCCCACCATCCTTTCACTTTGCCCAGAAAGCTCTGGCAGTCTTTCAGGCCAACTTATATATCACTTTCCCAGGGAGTTTTCCTTGAGCCTTCATACTACTTTAGGTGTTCATTGCTCTCTATATTCTTCTATATAGCATTTAACTTCATTTATTACTTGTTTACACTCTGTCATCCTAGAAGACTGTAAACTGCAAGAGGGCAAATAATGTGTCTCTCGCCCTCCCGGGTTTGGTTCAGTGGATAGAGCCTCAGCCTGTGGACTGAAGGGTTCCGGGTTCAATTCCGGTCAAGGGCACACGCCCAAGTTTCGGGGCTCGATATCCTGCGGGGGCGTGCAGGAGGCAGCCAACAAATGATTCTTTTTCATCATTGATGTTCCTAAGTCTCACTCCCTCTCCCCTCCTCTCTGAAATCAATAAAAACATATCTAAAAAAAATAACGTGTCTCTCTGGCTGCCTGCTTTATGCCAATTATTTAATCTTGCTTTCCCATCCTGTGCTGGTGCAGCTGAAGTTTTGGACCCAAGTGCAGGAATTCACATTGAATAAATTTCACATGATTAGATCATCCAAGTTTATTAGTTTTACTATAAATTTCAACCCATCAATATTTATTGAGTACCTACTGTTTGCCATAAACCACACTCAACTGATGATGTTGGGGGATACAAAGAAATTTGAACAGTCTTGGTCCTTAAGGAGCTTTTGGTCCCGTTTGGGAGACAGATGAGAAAGAGCGTTGTTAAGTTCAGAGTGATAGGGTAGCCCGGAGAACGGAACTGTTGAATCTGCTGAGGGAAGAAGGGTAGGGAAGGCTTGAACTTAACTTTGAGTTTTATTGAAAGATGGACAAGAGGCAGGGAGAACCTTTCGAGAAGAGGGGGCACAAATGTGCCTGGGCACAGAGGCAAATATAGGACATGGGGCAAATCACAAGTAGTTCAGTAGGCTCATGAAGGTCAGAATCTGAATTCATGTAGGTAGTTTTTAAAAAATATATATATTTTATTGATTTTTTTTTTTTTTTACAGAGAGGAAGAAAGAAGGAGAGAGAGTTAGAAACTGATGAGAGAGAAACATTGATGAGAGAGGAACATCAATCAGGTGCCTCCTGCACACCCCCTACTAGAGATGTGCCTGCAACCAAAGGTACACGCCCTTGACCGGAATTGAACCTGGGACCCTTGAGTCTGCGGGCCGACACTCTATGCACTGAGCCAAACTAGTTAGGGCTCATGTAGATAGTTTTTTATTACCCCCCCCACACACACACACACAATCTTGGACTTCAGTATTTTTTACCATTCTATTTTTTTCAATCTGAAGAATGTCTTCTTGATAGAAAATTGTGGTAATTTCTGGTCATGTCCCCACTGGCCATGAGTTATCCTTCTAATATATGTGTCTGATCATATCACTGTTGCCACAATTCCCAATTAGTAGTTTTCAATGGTTACCATTTTCTCCTAGAAGTCACACTCTTTACTATGGTAAACAAAGCTCTTACCAATTTGGTCCAAGGTTATGATTCCCATCCCGTTTTCAATCTCCTCACTTTCCCTTCACACACATCACTGTGAGTCATGTGACTTACTAAGAACTGCACTTGTCTTTCAGCTCTATCTATTCTCTCCAAATGGAGAGATAGCGAGGTGGATGGTTAGAAGGTCCAGAACTTGTGTCTCTTACTATTTTCCATGGAGCACCCTGCTACGAACACCAGGATTCCCACCTACAGAACTAATAGTTCCCGGAATGCATTTTTCTTTTACTCTAGGCTTTTTGTACATACCACTTCCTCTGCTTGGAACACCCTTTCTCTGGCTTTTAGATAGGCTGACACCTACTTCCTTTATTCTGCATGATGTGGTTGAGATGTTACTTTCTCCCAGAAGTCTTTCTGCCTCCACTGCTGAAGTCCCACAGAACTATGTGCTTACTTTTATAGGGTCGCTAAAAATATCTGTTTGAATATCTGTTTTCTTATCCACTTCCTTCATTTGACTTTTTCTGATTTACTGTCATATGTTCAGCACCTACCAGAGTGCTTGATGTACACTAAGTGTTTGATGGATGTTTGTTGATTAAAGGAATGATTAAGTGAATAAATGGCTGAATGAATAAACTTCTCATTGTTCCTGAAACACATGCTTATTGATGACGGTGCCTTTCTCTGCATGTCATTCCAAAACTAAACTCTTTCTTTCTCTCCGTCCCTCCCCACCTGCTAATAAATCTCTCCTTTCCCCTCTCCACCTCAGTAGGTGGTACCGCTGCCTATTGGCTCATATTAAACACCTGAGGGTTCCTCATGGTTCATTTGTTCATTCATTCATCATTTATTGAGCACCTACCCTGTGTCAAGCACTTTGCTGAACAGTGAGGACACAGCCCCTCGCTTCACCAATCACTGTCTAGTCAGGATTAAGTTTCTGACGACTCTCCATCATGCCTGTAAAATAAACTCTTAGGAAGACCCACGCCACCTCTGCCCGTGCTGGACTCGCCCGCAGGAAGGCAGTACGATGGCCAGGAAAGCGCATGGGCTTTGGTGTCAGGAAGAGGTGGGTTTACAACCAAGCTCTTCTGTATCCCAAAGCAGTTTCATTTCACATTCTTTTTGAACAAAAAACAGAATATTTTAAAATATAGCACACTGAATGCCTCCTCTATGCCTGGTGCTGTGCAAAGTGTTGATGATTCAGTGGTGAACGAAACAGAGATAGTGTGACCCTCGTAGAACTGCTGCTGAGTGGAGGAGATAGATATTATACAAAAAACACGCAAATAAGGTATCACTACAATTTGTCATGAACACTTAAAGGCAACAATAATAAATGGGAAAATAGGGGAAATCTTTGCTAGACTGGGAAGAGTTTTCTGAGGAAACGGCATTTAAGCGAAGATCTGAAGGATGAGAAGGACCCAGCCATGTGAAGAGGTGGGTGAAATGCAAAAAGCCCAAGGGGAGGGGATGGTCAGAGAACAAATCTTGATTCTAGGGCCATGCGTCTTAAAAGATTCTTGGGTTGCCAGGTGGAGAAGCTGGATTGGGAGGTGGCAGAATTCATTCATTTCTAGGAATCATATTTTCTTGATTTATAAAAGGGAACCATAACATGATCTGAGACAATGTAAAACCACATGGCTCATAATAGGCACTCAATAACCATTGGTTTCCTTTCCTTTCTCTTTCTCCTTCCTTCTGTTTTATTCCCATCTTCAGTTTTGTCTGTGGTTCTTCAAGCCCTTCCCCTTTATCACTATCCCTATACACAGCACACAACTGTCACAAAAAACAAGGAGTCAGCTTCTTAGAAATTGTTAAGCAGAAACTGCTAAGGAACTAAGAGCCAGGATTCGTTGACTTAGAAGTCATGTTTTCAACAATTATGCTCAGCCTTCTGCTTGGGACACCATTCCCTTTGCCCTTCCGCTGCTTAGCAAACTTCTGTGCTTCCCTAAAGAATCATTTTAAGCTTTGCGAACTTTGTGAAGCTTCCCCGGAGGTCGCTAGCTGAGTCAAGTGCTTATTTCTTCCAGGTGGTACTACAACTCGCTCATAACATCCATCTCCGCTCCGACCGGAGTATATTGAAATGATCTCTTTGGCAGGCTGTCTCCTCAGTGGACTATGAATTCCTTAAAGCAGGAACTCTTTTTAAATCTCTGTATCTCCAGTATTTAGCTTAGACTAGGCAGTCTGTTAAAAAATGTGTTTTATGACTTCCAAGGCCCTGAGATTCCATAATTTCAAGTAAAAAGTTTAGGTGACTGGAAAGCGAACACTACTCAGAGCTTCTCTGCTATCCTTTTAGGAGGGTGAGGGTAATAGCTATGATCACATCCAAGGGAATCAGACTAGAAGGTTTTTAGCTTCTCATCTTTAGATCAACACACGCATTGACTGGCAGCCACGTCGTTATTCTAGATCCCAATGAAAGGACTGTGTTTTAGGAAATGCATGCAATTGACAACTTTAATGTTCCCACACAGAGGTAATGTAGGAGGACAAGGTTGCCATCTCTGTGCTAAATGCTGAGGGGAGAAAATTCTGTAACCTCTGCAGCTGTCTTTCTAGACTCTTGGAAAATCTACAGAGCTTGGAGAACCCTGAGGTTGCTAGGAGAGCCTTCTCATATTCTGTGATTTTTCTAAATGGAATGCCAGCCATTTTTTTTCTTTATTACAATCTCGATGCAGCATGTAAAGAGGAAATAATGGGGAAGTGGCTCAAATTAGATAGCGGGTCTGAAGGGCGTGGACCAAACATGATGATGCCTGGATGAGAGTAGGCATACCATAAATGCTGGTACAAGTAAATGGTCCTAAAACCTCAAAAGCCTGTTTTTTTTCCTTAGGAACCTGTATTCTGACCATAAGGGATCACTTTGTCCTCTCTACTCCTAGAGCACGCCAGTCCTAGGAATCCTTTACAACATCACCTGCTATTGCTGTCCCTAACTCAGTACTGCGCACGTAGACCACACCCCATGCTATTAAAAAACTGCCCACTGCCTTACCTGGTTTGGCTCAGTGGATAGAGCATCGGTCTGGAGACTGAAGAGCTCCAAGTTCAATTCCAGTCAAGGGCATATGCTTGGGTTGTGGGCTCAATCCCCAGTAGGGGGCATGCAGAAGGCAGCTGATCAAAGATTCTCTCTCATCATTGATTATTCTCTCTCTCCCCCCTTCCTTTCTGAAAAAAAAAATTTCTTCAAAGAAAAAAATTGCCCACTGGAAATATGGACGTGCCACCAGTTGTCTCAGTGACTTGTAGAGCTCTAGGAGCACCCTTCCCATTTGATTCTAGACCAGCTGTGGGCAAACTACGGCCCGCGGGCCGGATCTGGCCCGTTCCGCTGTTCTATCCGGCCCGTGGAGCCCAAAGAACGGAGGGTTCTCTTGCTCTCCCCTCCGCTCCTTCGCCAGCAGCCCAAGATGAGAGTGCCAGCATGGTCAGGTTGCTTTTGTTCCGGCCCTGCGGTCCAGTTTAAGAACCCATTGTGGCCCTCGAGTCAAAAAGTTTGCCCACCCCTGTTCTAGACACTGCCTTCTCCCAGCCCCAGAAACATCCACCCACTGTTCAGGATTCTCCTAGTGGTCTTGAAACCTCCTGGTGTTCCTGGCCTGAAATTTTCTTTAAACACTGAAAACACGGAGGTACCCTGGGAAGGACAGAGAATGTTGCCTGGTCTCTGTTGCTGGCACTGATACATCCCCATTCTACCAACCTCCTGGACTCCCACCTTCACAGCAACTGCCTGCCACAGGCCTTGCCAGGTCTTCCCTCTCCGACTCTGCTTATTTCCCACAACTGACCCCTTCCCAGGGGCAAGCATTTGCCCACCCCAGTTCCTAGCCCTTCCAGCTCTTGACATTTGCCAGACATGCCAATCTCTAACTGGAGCATGAGAGCTGATTGTAGAGGTTACGCATGCAACTGGCACAAGATGCACTTTAGAATCTCTAAGCCAAGCCCCAACCTGAGATTCTGTGATTCTGGTATTTTACCATGAGCTCACATGAATAAAACATTCCATTCCGTTTCATTTATGTGTCATTTACTATGTTAGTCAAAGGGTATGTGTTCTTTAAAAGTCTACAAAGCGGATGGATAGCTGACTAGTTCTCAGCTCACCCCGTACATTATGCCGCTGTCCCAGGTAAAACAGGCGCTGCGGCACATTTTGCAAGCCCGGGGGATCAGCCTTTGCTGGGATAGTCATTAGCATCAGAGTTGATCCGGGGGTAGAGCTTCCAGTACAGTTCATGATGGAGAAAGTCTTAACTGCTCTGACCAAGTCTTAACCGCGATGGCCGAAGTCTTCCTAGCAGGCCACAATTCCAGCAAGCAATTACCTGAATATTCTAATACCCAAGACAAAAGTCTGACTTACCAGCATTTTCTACTCAGGAAGGTATGGCGCTGTCTCAGCATAGTTCTGTTATTCTGGCCACCCAGCTAGCACGTACTGACAGCCTGCCATGTTCTGGGCCCGGTGCTGGCTGCTGGGCTGGTGGCACTGGGCTAGACAAACAGAGCCCCGCTCTCAAAGGTGCTAGAGTGGGAGTTAGACTAAGCAAATAGAGCCACCCCATCTGTTACTCGGTCATATGTAGGACTAAGTGCTGCAACGATAAATACAAACCGCTAACTTGGTCACATATGGAGTCCAAACTCACTGGTGAGCACTGCTATTGTGAGATTACGAAGGGTGGCCTGCTATACAGTACTACCCAGATGGTTCGCTTTTTCTTTCTTCTTTTAGGCTCTTCCTCCTCCTCCTTCTTCTTTTTTAAATATATTTTATTGATTTTTTATAGAGAGGAAGAGAGAGGGATAGAGAGTTAGAAACATCGATGAGAGAGAATCATCGATCAGCTGCCCCCCACACACTCCCCACCAGGGATATGCCCGCAACCAAGGTACATGCCCTTGACCGGAATCGAACCTGGGACCTCCCAGTCCACAGGCCGACACTCTATCCACTGAGCCAAACCGGTTTCGGCTCTTCCTACTTCTGAAGGAGAGATTTCCAAAGCTAACCAATACTTCCACATAAGTAAAGGAGAAAATAGAGGCATCGGTATAAAGTGCACATATACCTGGAGTTACAGACACAAGGCCATGTGTTCAGATACATGTACACACACACACACACACACCCACACCCACACACACACACACACACACACACACACCAAGCAGAGGAAGATCCATGAAATATGCCCTAGGGGGAAGAAGAAGGAAAAAAAAAATGAAACCCAAACAGTCGTTTTCACCCCGAAAACATATAATTTTGTGTAAATTTTTACTTTAAACATCTCTCTTTTCCTGTGCTGTGATATGGGCCCTGTCAAAGCCAGGGCCAATTACTGCCATTAGGTTCCCATCATGTCACCGCTTCTCCCCCCGTCAGGAAGGCCCTCGCCTCACAGGCCTATAATCTGTCCTCACTTTCACTCCATCACTTTCAGAAGGAACAAAATTGTTTTGTGTGTGTGTGTTTTTTTTAAAAGGGCCTTTATTTGGCCCCTGTCAACTCTGAAAAGAAAAGAGAGGAAGAAATAGGGGGAGAGAGAAAAGAGAAGAAAGAAAGATTGTTTAAGTGTTTAACTGTGAGATAGCCAACAGAAAGCATGACAAGAGGCAGCCAGCTCTCCCCGAAGTCCCGCCCGGGGACCCCTGGGACTCCAGATCCTGGCCTTGCCACTTGCCCCCTTTTTGGAGAAGTTATTTCTGTTTTCACAGAGCTCTCCTCACAGATTCTGACCTCGCAGCTCTGGAAGACTAGCTGAAGGCACCAAAGAATAGCATGGCTTGGCATCACCAAACCAGCTACTAAAAACATCACACAGCCAAAAATGGGATAACCTTTTGAACTGCAAACTCCTCAAGGCACTGGCTGTGGTGGGACCTTGGGCCAGAGAGGAGCCACAGGAAGGCAGAGGGTGCTGCTAACAGAAGGCAAAGTGAAAGCTGGTCCGTGGGGAGGGTGCCTGCTAAGAAGGTGGGGTTGGCTTGGTCCCTCCCTTAGCTCACCAGGAAGTTCCCAACTCTATACTCTCCACCCCTCCTTCTCTTCCTCCTCCTCCTCCTCTTCCTCCTCTTGTTCCTCCTCCTCTCCCTCCTCCTAACTCTGCACTCTTCTTCTCCACCTCTCTCTTCCTTCTCCTCTTCTTCCTCCACCCTCCTCCTCCTCTTCCTCCCAACTCTGCAATCTCCTCCTCCCTCCTCTTTTTCTTTCTCCTCCCAACTCTGCACCCTCCTCCCTTCTCCTTCTCCTCTTCCTCCTCCTCTTCCTCCTCCTCCTCTTCCTCCCAACTCTGCAATCTCCTCCTCCCTCCTCCTCCTCCTCCTAACTCTGCACTCTCCTCCGTTCTCCTCCTCCTCTTTCTCCTCTTCCTCCTTCTCCTCCTCCTCCTCCTCCTCCTCTTCTCAACTGCTGCGGAGCTCCAACTCAAACGCTCTCCCTTCGTTTCCTCCCACCAGTGGCACCACCTGAGACAGCGCTCCGCCGCCCGCCCGCGCTGGAGTTACACCTCTCTGAAATCTGCAGACAGTTATCACACCCCAGCCCGGCCAGGCGGGCCCAGCATGCCTCTCCACTCCCGCCGCCTCCGTCGTCACTTAGCCAAGCTAAACAGATTTAGCTCCTTTAATCTTTCCTCATTAGCTGGCAATCTGGAAAGGAAACAAATGCTCACCCCATACAGGTTCAAGCTGTTGCTTTAACCTTGTAAAAGTGTGCAGGGCGCTGAGGCTGCGGAGTCCGTTAGGATCATTACCATGAGAGGCCACTCCCTCTGAGCTAGCCCCCTTAGGGGGCTTCCCTGCTCTCTTTGAAACCACTCCAGGGTGTCACCTCCCTTCTAGGCTCAAGAACTCCGTACCCAAATCTTGTGCACACAGCCCTCAAGGCAAGGCAGCTTCCAGAGCCTTCCCATGGCTCTCTTGGAAGAGCAGGGGGAATTTCTCCCCAAAACAGACTCATTTGTTCCAACCTGGCCCCCCTCCCGCCCCACACACATAATCAGGTGCTCACACCGATGACTTCTTCAGATTTCTGTCTTACTCCCCGGCCACACCTACCTACCGGCTTCTTCAGTCACACCCAGCATCCTCCCCGTCCCAAATGAGACCTCATTCCACAGGCTCAGCTCCTCCGAGCCCTGGGAGGGAGTCCCTCTCCCCGAATGGGTTCCCCGGCATTGATTTTCCCCTTCTGTACAGTTTCCATTTACATACCTACACCACGGGCGAAAACCTGAACCTGTTTAACAACAGCCACTTGTGGCACACCCATTACAACACATCTGTTTTTCTGTTTCCAATTTGATCACTTAGTGCTATTCTGTTTGGTGTGGTTTGGCCCTTAGGCGCGCGTGCACACACATACACACACACACACACACACGCACAGCTCTCAATTCTATTTTCCTCCAGAAGATGACAGATTCCCCTCCTTTCATTGTCTCTAGCTCCGAACGGACTGGACAGTTTTTAGGACGGTGGCACCATTTTTTTTTTTTAGAAGACAGGAGGCACATCTGTTTCACTCCCCCAGGCTCCTGATTGCCCCTTTTACTTTCTATGATTTTCCAGACATAATTATAAGTGGTTCAATCAGCTCCCTGCTTAGCATGTTCCCAGAACACTAGCCTTAATACCTTGTGATGGATGTCATCCTGGCTTGCTGATTTGTGAAACCTTTACATTTACTGAGTATTCTCCTACCTGCTTTCTATCAGGGACGGTTTTTGCACAGTCTGCATTTACTTCCTAATTACCCAAATTCCTTTTTGTCATTTTTCTTCTTAAAGACGGATCTAAAAAATGAGCTGAGTATCTCTGCCCCGTAGGAGGTAAGATGAATCTCCAGTTCTTTTCATTTATTAGCGGTCTATAATATAGGCTCCCTGGTCTTCCCCCCACCGCTCCCTTCACCTCACCCTCAATATATTGCTACACATGTTTATTCCCTTTAACCCTTCCCTCGTTCAAGTTTCTCTCCACTTCCTCTGGTTCCCCCTCTTGCACACAGGCCCCAGGATCTATCCTCTGCTGCCTCCTGAAGACAATCCCTTTATTTCGCAGAAAACCGGGGTGAGCTCATCGAAAGCTACGCTAGCAGGCAAAGCCTTTTCTTTTCTCTTATTCTTCATCGGGATTGGCGGCAGTTCTTAGCGTTCTTCCTCCAGCCATCTCCTCCTCAGGGCCCCACAATGCACTGGTGTCTTTGAAATATAGGGGAAAACGGCAGTTGGGTTGCCCATTTTCCCTGCCTCACCTAAAAAAAAAATCTCAACGACCATCCCAGTTCTCCCCCTCCCCTCCACCATCCTAAAAGTGTTCTTTGCACACTTCGGGGCCTACTGGCTTCCATTTGGGTTCTAAAGAAATTGTCTAGATCTCAGAGTAATAGTCCGTCCTCATCTTTACCTCTGGGGAAACTTGGGTTTTTATTTTTGCTTATTTTTCTCTGAGTTGTTACCTTTCCCCTTTCTCCTTTCATTCACTCATTCAACCCGTATTAAGCCCTACGGCGCCTACCCCAAGGCCTGGGAATAGAATAGTGCACAAAGTGTCAGGATACCAGTGTGTATGGTCTAGTGGAGGAGAGACATTAAACACTCTCCAACTCAATGTATAACTACAAACCACAATATTGTATCAAGGGAGTACAGAGTGCCATGAGAAGACATAACTGGAGAACAAAATGTACATCGGACGCATGGGAACAGCTTCCTTGAGCAGCGAAATTCAGCGATGCAGGAAAGATGGGTAAGAGTTGGGTGAAGTATGCACTCAGAGGCCCCAAATGGGAGCTTGTGCATGTGATGAACCAAAGGAAAAGCAGTTTTATCAAACAAAGGCAGAGCAGGGGAGAGTGTGGAGAGCAGTGTCCTTAACTGAGCAGGAAATACAAGCCCAGGGACAGGCTTGGAAAGGAAGAGTTTTGAGAGTTTTGAAATCTCATGTAAGAATGGGCAATGTGAACGAGGCCCCTAGGTGATGCCAGTGTGCCATCCAAGGGATGCCCATTGTCATGAGGTCTCATTTTTTTTTTAAATCACAAAAAAGGAATTAATACTTCCCATCTATCCTCACAGATTAAGAGAAGACTCACATGAATCCTTTGAAAAGTACAGAGGTTTTTCAGGTATTAACGGTGATTACGGTGAGGAGTCTTCACCATGGGGGGGGGGTGCCCCGGAAGGGGTGAAGACCCTGTAGTTGCTACGTGGCCTGAAGTGAGGAAGAGGCCGGCGGAGCCTCTGGAAGATCTGCCCCCAGATGCCAGGGAAGATGGAGAAGGCCACGGGATGCTGCTTTGATGGTGTGAGAAGAGTCCAACCTGGACTCGGATTCTGATTTCTGGCCAAATTATATTCTAGCTATATTATTTTTATTGATTGACTTTCAGAGAGAGAGGAAGGAAGAAAGAAACACCCATTTTATTGTTCCATCTATTTATGCATTCATTGGTTGATTCTTGTATGCGTCCTGACCAGGGATCGAACCCACAATCTTGATGCATCAGGACAATGCTCCAACCAATTGAATTCTGTGGCCTGGACTTCAAGTTATAATCTACATTGCCAATGGGACAGGGTTAGGTTTAGGGTTAAACATGACCTGAAGCAGATCCCTTACAGGTGTTCTGTGTTTTGGGGCACCCATCCTAAGAGATAAAACTGAAGGCAAGACTTCTTGAGGCAGAGAAGGAAGATGCGTAGAGATATAGGGGAAATTAAGAAATAATTTGGGGGTAAAAAGGGTTTTTACTGCTTCGTAGTGAGTCTTCATTCCACCTGCTGACCCCATGCAGCTGGCCCCATTTCTCCTTAGGGTGTGCTCTATGGGGATTCCTGCACAAACCCGATTTCCCCGGGGGGGGGGCAGGGGGACCTGCATGGAGGACACCAAGAGCTTCTCTGAAAATTCACCAGGGGAGAGGGTCCCCTGCCTGGCCTGAGGAAACAGTCCCACCCTCCCCATCCCCACCCACCCCTGCCTCAGGAAGAAAGGTCATTCCCTCCTCCTTGTCTCCACAGCAGCTTTTCAAAGGTTAAATTCAACCAGCCTGCTCTGCCACCCCCCTCACGCCCACCCCCAAACAAGGGAGGAAAAAGTTAATTGAAAATGCTGTTTAATTTTTCAGCTCCAGTGGATCCTACCCCAGCACAGATGGCTCCCCCAGGACTGTCTGTCCTGAGCCCATCTCCACCACTCTACCGCCAGCCCCCCCCCCCCCCAAGCATGGGGGCCGAGGCACAGCCAGCAGCGGCTCAAAGGGAGAAAAGAGAAGGGGGAGGGGGTGTGGGGGGGGCCCCACCTCCACACAAAAGAGCATTCTGAGCCCTTGGTTCCCTGGCCCGGAGAACAATGCTCCCGACTTGATCCTTTCATAAAGAGGGTTTCTGGTGTCAGGAGACAGCCGCCCAGCGCCCAAGCCGCCCACCCCGGCCACTTCACTGCCCGCCGCCAACGGCTGTGCTGGCCGGGCTTCATTCCGTGCCCCCCTCTGCGTCCAGCTGGAAGTGAGTGCGGCACCGACCCCCACCCCACGCCGAGCCTGCCCGCTACTTGTTGCCCCTTAAAGGCTCTGACAGGGCCCCAGAGAGGCCAGCCAGCTGAGATGAAAGGCTAGGACTCTAACTGGATTACCCCAACCAGCCCCGGGACTAAAGAGGCCAAGGAGCCCTAATTAAAGCCATCCCCCTGCCCCCTTCCCCTCCACCCCAATCACCACGGTATTTCTCCTTTCATCCCAGGTTCTCCACTTTGTTCAAATTTCCGCTATTGATGAGTTACTAGGCTCTGGAGAGGTGGGGTAAGTGGAGACAAGTACAAATCCCCTCCACCTCCTGCAGCTGAGAGCCGCTGGCTGCCAAGGTGCTGGGACTCTGTGGTCCCCTCCGCCGTAGGCAGGAGGGAGAAATCCTAGAGGAGGAAGAAGAAGAGTGGGGGGCAAGAGCTCAAGGAGAAGGGACAGGGGCTGGAGGATGAGAGGAGACCCCGACTGTAGGTGACTGGTGTTCCGCTTGGTGGCTAGGTGGGGGCACAGCCTGTGGTCGCCCTGATGACCACTAGCAAATGGAGAAGAGCAACAGTGATTCCTTCCTTCTCCAGGGAGGAGCTCTGCCTCTGGAACCACCCCAGCTCTCCCCCTCCCACCTCCTTCTCTCCTTCCCCAGAGTTAACCACGTTGGCTAGAGAGCACGAGGGGACATCGAGCCTTCCCGAGAAACCTCCCACGCTTGGTTGTGGAGTGTGTATTCGCCCATCATCTCCCTCTGATCTTCATAACCATCCCACAAGGGCAGGTATTTTTGCCATCACCATACAGACGAAACCCAGACCAAGAGATTCCAGGGAACTTCTGTTTCTCTAAGTTGGCTACCACTTGGCGAGTCGGTGGGAAAACGAAGACAAGAGCCCGGGCCTCCTGCCTTCCACGTCAGGGTTCTCCCCTCTGCCAAGCTCCCTGAACGCCAGCGAGGCCCTCAGCAAGCAGGCGTGCCCTTTCTGGGCCATTCTGGGCTGTTCCAGGCCTGCTCTCCGTGGTTTTAATTTTCTTGGGACCATCCCAGTCAGAGGCTGGGAGGCGACACACGGGGCAAACAGATGAAGCACACACCCCTGGGAAAACAAAAGCCTGGCCCTAAGGGCCCCCCACACTCTGTCCCCCGGCCCGTGGTGACAGCCTTCCTCCACAGACCAGGGAGACGTGGGGAGGACACGCGGGAGGCAGTGCCAGCGGGCTTCCCGCCTTGGTGTGAGGGCACACAGAGAGGAGGGGTCTTCATTCCATGCTGACCCCATGCGGCCAGCCCCTCTCTCCTTAGGGTGCGCACTGTGGGGATGCATACGCAACCCCAATTTGCACAGCGGGGACCTGTGGCCCCTGGAGACCATTTCCCTGTCCCACTGCCCGGAGGCTGCTGGTAGACCAGTCCTCCCACAGGCCCCTCTGGCGCTGCAGTGCGGGGTGGGACTGTCAAGTTAGAGAGATGGGCCTGAGGAGGACAGATAGGCCCTGTCCTGGCTGATGCCAAGAATTACATAAAGTGGAGGGACATCTCTTGGTTGAGACGCCTGGACGTTGCTCGGCACTGGGTCCAGGCAAAGGCAGGCTCCTTGTTTGTGTTTATCATTTATTTTTTTTGTCTTGTTTACTGTCCAGAGAAGAGGTAAGGAATAGGAGTGCTCTATTAATCTGTTTTTCAAAATGAGGGAGGCAGAGGGGATACCTTGCTGAGGTGTCAAGGGTGGGGAGAGTGATTCTGCCCACCAGGGCAGGGCGGAGCCTGGGCAGGGCGTGGGGGGAGGGAAGCGGAGAGGATTGGAGGGAGGTCAAGGGAGGAACGAAGAAAAGAGGAAAAAAGAAAAACCCAGCAGTGCGCCATGTCGCATTGTTCATGCTCAGCCCTTCAATTTGCTCTCCGCATTCTCCTGCCGTGGGGAGAATGTTACGCTGGCTTAAGGGACAAATCAGACACAAAATAAAGACCAACACTCAGCAGTAAAGCAATTATCGCAACATTTTATGCCAGGACTGTTCCTTTTGAAGGCAGCCTGGTGCTACCCGCATGTACCTTAACCCGTTCCTAATAACCATAAAGTTACCATTATTTACGGTACAAGACATTAAATAAATAATGCAAACTCAGGCAGGCGAGCAGGCTGTGCAGTCTAGGCAAGAGGGCTGCCCTGCGGTGGGCCGGCCGCGGGGGTTGACACTGGGGGGAAGGCGTCCTCACGGAGCCGGTCTGGGCTTCACTGCGCCCTCCTCCCCGGGGAGCCGCGCAGAGCCAAGAGGGCACACAGCCCATCTGGCCGGGAGAGGGGAGGAGAGAAAGTAGGTGAGACCTGAGCCTGAGCCTAACCAAGTGGGAATCCTGCCAGAACCGACACAGCCCGTGGACTTGGCCAGAGTCCGGTTTCCTTGGCGTTGCCTGGGAGGGAGCCAGGACCGGGGGTAACTCTCCGGAGGAGAAGGAGTGGTAAAGTGCACTCTGAAATCAGTTAGGTCTGGATTCGAGTCCTGCTGTTACTTAAAGGCTATGTGACACCACACACGTGGCAAACTCTCCAAATTCCAATGTCCTTATGGATAAAATGGGGGGTCAATAATATATAGTCAAGGGGTGTCTATGAGGAGAAACGAAATGAATTATGTAAAGCTGGGGGCACAATGCTTGGCACCTAATGTCTTCTTAATGCTGATTTTGCCTTTTGAAAGGAATGGTCAGCCTCACTTATATAGGTCAAAACTAGTCCTCTGATTACAGCAATCTGAAATGGTTCTGAGCTCCACACCAAATGTTCCTAGCTCAAAGGGGCAAGGGAAAACGGAGAGGGGGCAGAGAGATAAACTTGAGAGAATAGAGGCCAACTTCCTAAGACAGAAATGGCCACATGATTTTGGCCAAAAGGTTTTCCCCTAAAGAAACTGTCCATTTATGCCAAGAAAGGTACTGATACAAAGGAGACACAGGTGCTGGGCTCTCTTGAGGTATCACATGCTATCAAACATGGAAGAGGGACTTCGCTCTCTCCCTTCTTCCCCCTCCCAATTCTAACCAATCCTTCATAATCCATGCCCATCCAGACCCCCAGAGATTCAAACTGTGTTATTATCAGCTGGGTTCCTGAAAGAACTCTCAAAGGGACCAGACATACTGGATTGTCACTTTGCACTTCCACCAGCCTCTTCCTCTGCCAGGTAGGTCCTGTTCTCTGAGCACAGGTCAGTGGAATCAGAAGGGTCTGGGCCCCCGGGGTCCAGGATAATGTGGTCCATGAAGCTTCTGCGTGCCAGCCATTCATATCCACACCCTTGGGCAGATGAGCCCAAGAACTAACAGGTGCTGGGCTGGATCAGCTCAATGGCTTGGCTTCTATCCAGAACAAGTAATTTTTGAGGAGCATCAGGATTATCTCACCAAGAGCAGTAATGTGATCAGCACGCCTAGACCTTTAGGGAGCATCGGAATCAGCCGGAGAGCTTGTTAAACACACGTTGCTGGGTCCATGCCCGGGGTTGCTGGTTTAGTTGGTCTGGGGTGAGGCCTGAGGATTTGCATTTCTAAATTCCCAAGTGCTGCTGCTGCTCCTGGTCCAGGGGCCAGGCTTTGAGAACACTGGCTAACTTCTCTAGTGCCCTCTCTTCACCTGGATCTGGCCCTGATAGATGATGAACTGAAAGATCTCCTGGTGGAGGTGGTGGTGGAGTTAAGGGGGCGGAGTCTGGGATTATTTTTGGTGGCAAACCGGAAGGAGAACAAAAATTTAAAAAATGTTTTCAGTGTGGTACTGGATGAAGGAGAGCACAGTTACAGACATCTTGCATGTTCATTCGTGTTCAGGCAAAAATGGACACACTTCCCTCCATCCCCCGCCATTGGCCTGGATTTGGAGTTCAAGCCTTTTCTTACTTGCTGAGGTAAGTTTTCACTCCAGCAATGCTTTTCCAAATGCATTAAAATGAAAGACAAAAATGTGAACCAGCTGATTCCTGACCAACTGGCTGGGTAGCTCAACTGGTTGGAGCATCATACTGTACACCAAAAGGTTGTGGGTCCAATCCCCAGTGGAGACACATGCAGGAGGCAACCAGTCTCTCTCACATCAATGTTTCTCTCTCTCAAATCAATAAACATATCCTTAAGTGAGGATTAAAAAAAAAGTGAATGTACCGGGTGTACCAGTTAATAATGTGGATTTTGTAATCAAAGAAAACACAATAATTTCAAGAGAAACATCAAAAGTGCTTTATTCAAAATAATGTCCATTGCTAGCTACACATTTCCCCATCTTTAGGTAATTTGTGGATACTGTCCCATTAGAACTTTTCTTGTTTTGAGGCAAACCATTCAGAGACCCAATTTTCCACTTCTTTGTACATTTGGAAGTGCTGCTCAGAAAGTGTGTGTGCCATGGATCAGAACAACTGGTAATCTGAAGGAGCAAGGTCTGGTGAATACAGTGGGTGGGTTAATACCTCCCAGGAAAGATCTTTTAGCGTATCTTTAACTGGTTTTGGAGTGTGTGATGGTGCGTTATCATGAAGCAAAATCATTTTGCCGTGTCTTCTTTTTAAAATGTCTTTCATTTTAATGTATTTAATGTCTTCTGGAACATTCTGACTCCCAAGTGCTGCTGCTGCTCCTGGTCCAGGGGCCAGGCTTTGAGAACACTGGCCTAGAGATCTTCCTCTGGTTAACTTCTCCAGTGCCCTCTCTTCACCTGGATCTGGCCCTGACAGATGAACTGAAAGATCTCCTAGTGGAGGTGATGGTGGAGTTTCATGATCACAGCATGGTTCAAATTATTATTTGTTGTCAGTAGAAATCAGTATTAATGGTTTCGCCTGGTTTTAGAAGCTCATAATACACTACACCTTCCTGGTCCCACCAAACGCAGAGCATTGTCTTCTTTCCAAAGTGATTTGGCCTTGTAGTTGATGTTGATAGTTGATTCGGATCAACCCATGATATAGTGCATTTGGGATTCTCAAAATAAATCCATTTTTCATCGCCAGTCACAATTCAATGCAAAAAAGACTTTCGTGCCGTTGAAGTAACATTTTACTGATGACTTTTTGGTTTTCCATTTGGTCTTTATTTCAGTTGGTCTTTTGTTCAGTTGATGTGGCACCCATTTTCCTTCCTTTAAAATCTTTCCAATTTCTTGTAAATGATTGGAAATTGTTTGCTGAGCAACGTTTAATCTTTGTGCAAGTTGTTTTTGAGTTTGACATGCATTTTCATCCAATAATGCTTATAATTGTTGGTCTTCAAACTTTTTTGGTTGACCTGAATGTTGTCTTTCACATCGAAATCATCACTTTTAAAGCATTTAAACCAGCGTTCACAAGTATCTATGATGAAACATATTCACCATAAGCTTCCTGAAGTATTCAGCAGCACTTTTCTTCAAAATAAAGTAATGAATTAAAACTTCCCGCCAATGCTCTTTTTTGGCATGAAATTTGACTTTAAGTGCAAAAATACCTATAATGTTAACACCTACAGAAAATTTGGCATATGAAGTTTTGAAGCTTGTTTCCAATACAACAAAGTAGCATACATATCAAATCGAATATATATCAACATATGTGTAACTCCATCTATTGAAAAAAATCTCCATTATCAACCCGTACACCTGGTAATCTTAAAAAATAATTCACACATTTTCCCATATTATTCTCTAGTCCAAGTAAGTTAGATGTGATTTATGTTACAGTATATTGTGTGGCATGGTGACATTAGTATCTCGTTGGATTATAATTATTTGTGCAAATTTTTTCCCTATTCTAGACTGTGAGGTTCTTGAGAGCAGAGACAGTTCTTATTCCCTCTGTGTCTCTGAGGGCCCGGCACACTGTCTAACACCCTTGTTATGCTTAACAAGTATTTGATGAACTAATATGGCTCCATGAGGATGAGGCCTAACCTTGTGTGCAGATGTTTATCAAATGTAAAGTAAGCATAACCCCACTTCACAATTCTCTTTCATTCTTATTCAGACCCTTTCCCTTTCAAGTATGTCCAGGCTGGAGTTTAGAGATCAGTCTGTGGTATCCTTGGCAGGTCTGTATCCCTTGGTGCTAAGAACACTAGAAATTCTACCTGGAAAACTGACTACTTCAGAAGTATCCACGAGGACTCCCAGAACACTGGGTCATGCTTCAGCCTGAGCCTTATAAAGTGTGTGTAGGGTGTATGTGTCGGTCACAAATCCTGGGATGAGAAAGAGCAGAGGATCTGGGATATCTGCGATAGCAGTGGGAATGGCAGTGGCACTGAGTTGGGGAATGCTGGGTCCCCACACCCTGACTTGGAATTGCTGATCTTTCTTGGCTTCCTGGCTTTAGCTCCCTCATCCTTTCTCTTTTTCTCCTGTTCCAAAGATGACAATAATAGCTCCACCTTTTTATGGTTTATTGTTGGAGGAATTAGGGTGCAAGGGAGGGTCAACAGAGGCAAGAGCAGAGAAATCAGCTGATTCCAGACCACCTGGAGGTCTTAAGCTACTCTTTCCTCCCCTCCCCTCCAAACCTAAGTCTGAAAAGTCAGTCCTGGCAAATTCCATACTGTAGTGACTGGATGGGGTGGGAGGGAAGAGGGAGAGGGAGAGTACTTCATTCTTTACTGGCTTAAAAAGTCAAAGGCTCTGTAAGGCTGGCCAAAGGAAGAAAGATGTTGCCTTGTGGGGTCTGCAGCGCTCCCCTTCCCCACCAGGTTTTTCTGCTCAGTCCCAACAACCCTGATGCTTCCTTCCTTCTCTGACCTTGTCCCAGCAAAGGGGGATAGGACCCCTGCTCCCTCTCTGCTCCCCCATCCCAGCCTTTATGCCAGCCTGGGTGTCCCCGGAGCTGGCTGGACTGCAAACAGGACTGTATCTTCAGAATCTACCCCCTCCCCCTCAACTTTAGCATTAACCTTTCTCTCTCTTTCAACAAAAGCCAAACTCTTTCAAAGCCAATCTGATTGAAATTCAAAAACTTTCCTGGGCCTCTGCATTACTCTCTACTCCTCCCCGTATTGACAGCCGCTCACCCCCCCACCCTCAGCCTTCCAACCCCTTACCCCCCACCCCCCGCCCCCCCAGCAATGCATAAAATAGAGAGACAAAGGGCTCTCCCACATCCCTTCCCCCAAGCACAAGACTCTCCCTTTGTATCATTGTATCACTTCAGGCTGGTGGAAAAGGAGCTGGCTCTGGGCTCTCCATTGTTTCCCAGCCACCCCCACCCCCACTGCCTTCTGCAGCTTGGAGGCCTGATGCAGAGCCCAGCATAGTTGGTCAAACCAAGAGAAGTTGGGGTCTCTTTTGAGGTTCAAGGGCCACCCTTTGACAGGAAAGGAGAAGAGCCAAAAGCAAGTCTAGGCCTTAAGAGCGCCTGGCCCCATGGCTCCCTAGCCCCACATAGAGGACTTGAGGGTGGACCAGGAACAACTGACCCAAACTTGCTCCCTTATTTTCCTGGACACCAGATGGAGCTCCTCCCACCTCCTGTCTCTGAGGCAGGAGCAATTAGAATGGTCTGGCAGGCTCCCGGGAGGGGCGGGGCCCTGGTGATGGCGGGGCGGGCTGTTACAGAATGGAGGCTGGCAGCTTGGGGACACCTCCCCTGAACAAGGCTGCAATCACTGGGGAGGAAAGTCCTAGACAATTTTCAATTGATTAATGCAATAAGTATTTATTGAGCATCTACCATATGCTGATTGGGAAAACAGCAGTGAGCATCATAAATTCCTTCCTCACAGAGCTTACATGCTAGTGGACAAGATGATCAACAAATTGATGAGTCAATACATATTTCAAGGATAAATCGATATAGAAAAATAAAGCAAGGAAAGGGACTAGAGAGCACCAGATGGGTTATGCTATTAGCGAGTGATGATGGGCGTGTTGTGAAGGCCTCCTGATACAGTCAACATTTAGGCAGAGACCTAAAGTGAGGGAATGCCAGGGAAAAGAGAATTCCAGCCTGAGGGAACAAGAGCAAAGCCCCCAGTTGTTGATTAAGGAACAGAAAGGCTGAAGGGGAGAGCTTGAAGGGGAGACCATAGAGCATGAGATCAGAGAGGAGCAGGGAGGCCAGACAACGGGAGGTCTCTTAAGCCTTGATAACTAAGAGGTTTGGGTTTACTCGGAATGACTGGGAAGCCAGAGGAGTCATAGAATGTGATTTTTTAATAAAAGGTCCCAGAGATATAGGGAAGATATAGGGAGACCTCAGATATAGAAAAGATATAGAAAAGGGAAGATATAGGGAGACCTCAGGAGACTGTTGAGATTATGTGGGTGAGAGATGATGCTGGCTTGGACCAGGGTAATGTGGTAGAGATGGAGAGAAGTGGCCAGGTTTTGTATATATCCAATGGTAGAGCCAACAGGATTAGGTGAGAGTTTGTACAGGTGTGAAAGAAGGAATCAAGGGTGACTTCAAGGTTAGGGCCTGATCTAAATGGAAGACTGAAGTAAATAGCCATTTACTGATATGGCAGAGACAAGGGGGAGAATTATTTGAACTTGTGCAGGTAGAAGACTCAGGAGTTCAGCTCTGGTTTATAAATTGGAGCTGCCTATTAGACATTCAACGGAAGATGTCCAGTAAGCATTTGGGTCCATGAGTTTGAAGTTCAGGGCAGAGATCTGGGCTGGAGATATAAATCTTGGAGCCACCAGCATGCAGCTGGTATTAAAGCCACGAGAATGGACAGATGAGATAATCTAGAAAAAGAGAAATTGCTGGACCAAGTCCAAGGATATTCCAAAGTTTAGAGGTCAGAGAGAGGAATAGGAACCAGCAAAAGAGGAGCAAGAGAACCAAGAGAGAGTGCTGTCCTAGAAGCTGAGTGAAGAAAGTCTAGGTGGAAGGAATGATATATCAAGTATAATGTGGGCCAAAGATTGGCACTGAACCTGGCAATAGGGAAGTTACTAGATGTCTTGGCAAATGCCATTTCAGAGGAAGCATGGGGAAAAATTTGACTAGAGAGGGTTCACGTGAGGATAAAAAGAGAAGAGGGTGACAACAAGTATAGATATAAGGGGAAATGAAGAAATGGAGACATAGTTTTAGGGACCAATGGAATATATATATTTTTTTTCTTTAAAAGATGGTAAATATCATGTTTGTATGCTAACAGGAATGATGCATTAGAGAGAAAAAACTTGATGAGATGAGGATGAAGGGGATAGACTTACTGAGACAATGTCCTTCAAGAAGTGAGAAGGACTTGGATCCAGAGCATAGGGGGATGGGATTCTTCTAGAAGGGAAGCATGAGATGCCACCCATAGTAACAGGAGAGAAAGCTCATAGTACAAATGGCTTGATACATTAGATGGCAGGAACAATTAGAAGTTACCTTCTAATTGTTCCATTTTTTAAATTATATGAGAAGCCAGAATCAAGCAGAGAGAAGGCAAGAGATGGACTTAACTAAGGTTGAAGTTTTGCTAGGAGAGTATAATGAAAGAAAGAGGGGTAAGGAAATTGGTTGAGGGTATATGCAAGGGAACGTAATAGTGGGCCATGGAATCTCAAGTTGGTTTAGGAGAGAAGTTAGGAATGAGGGACAGTGAAAAGCTGGTAGGATCAGTGGAGTATAGTCCCCTAAGTTTGGAATTGGTGCACTTACAAGGACTAAATTGGTGGCTGGAGGACAGATGATTAAAATAGATATACAAAGGGGTACAGTTATATTGGTAATGACAAGATTTGGGGGATGAGCCTGATTGAGATAGAGAGGAAGACAAGATCACCGTAAGAGAGGAGGTCAAAGAACCAATGGAGCAGAATATTAAAAATGATTCTCAAAGTGGGGTTGGACTAGCAATATTGGCAACTTGTTAGAAATGCAACTTTTAGACTATTTTCCAGACCTACAGACTGGGAAACTCTAGGAATAGGGCCTAGCAATCTGGGTTTTAACAAGCTATCTTGGATGATTTGATGGTGTTAAAGTTGAAAATTATTGGTACAGGGGACTTTGATGGATTGCGGGAGTTGAGCAGGGCTGAGAGTGGGTCAGGTTAGGGCAGTGATTCTCAACCAAGGCCGCACAACATTAGCATCACCAGGAGAGCTTTAAAAATCCCAGTGCTGAGGCTGTACTCAAGAATCAATGAAATCATAATCTGGCAGGGAGAGTTTGCCTGATGATTCCAATATGCAGGCAAGGTTGAAAACCGCTAAATTATGGGATATACAGAGCCGTAAGGAATGACAGTCCAGGTGATGGAGGCTTCCTGGGAATTGGATGCTTTTGTGGTAAATAAAACAGAGAACTTGATGGCCTCGGTCTTGGTAGACTGTGGGGCAGAATTTGGTAGGGAGGCTGTGTATGCTAGAACTGAAGGTGTGACACTATTATCGGAAGCATGTGGATCTCTGGGGTTGCCACTTCACACGTGCCAATGGGTCTTTCTCTTCTGGGAACCCAGAAGAAATGAAGTTTGGGAGGACAGATCTATATAGGGATGTTCATTGCCCATCAAATACTCTCCACACTATAAATGTTGGCTTCCTTCTGATATGACTTGGTTTAGGGGAGCAACCACTGTTAGAGCCAAGTTAGGGCCTGGCCACTGCTGATCCACTGCTCCCAGTCAGTGAGCTACTTGGCTAGGCCAGGCCTTTCCCCAGCTGGTTTCTATTTCATGGAAGCACAAGTAGCTTTCCATGCATCCAGCATCTTGGCCTGTAGGTCCAGTCCAGATGCCTTGAGAGTTCAGAAAAGAGAAGGAACATCATTAGCTTTGAAGAAAAATTTATCCTAAGAATTTAGGAGGCCACTTCTAGCAGAAAGAGAGGACACACGAGAAAGGAGTTCTTGGGAGCAGTACATTATGTGCTCAATAAATGCAAATAGTAAATGAACCCAGAATGAGGGGAACTGTTGAACTTGGGGAAATGGGGTAATTATTACGGGAGTCGGGGTGATCATATATTTATGAACTTTGGCCTTTATGCAAAAAGACTCAATTGAGGCAGATTAACTCATAGAATTAAACAAAGAGAAGGGTTATCACATGGTGGCATTGGGGCCATAAGGGATTATCACATACAGGGGGATGAGAAGAGTCCGTTCACATTCTGATGAGAAGTATCATTCACTCAAGATTGTAGGCGATAATCCCAAACAGGTGGATAAGTGCCTAAGGGCATAAAAGGCAGATGATTTTATATAGGAGGGGCTTGGTTTCTAAGTACACAGTGGAATAGAGGTGTGTGTGTGTGTGTGTGTGTGTGTGTGTGTGTGTGTGTGGCGGGAGGGAGGGGAGGGAATTGAAATTAACATATACATCTATGCCAAGAGCCAACAAAGATCCTTAAAGGATCTGGACTGTGGATAAGGTAGGCACAATAGGAAAGGATGAGACAGATACATCAAATATGTCTGTTGTGACAGCATTGTTTCAAAGGAACCTCCAGAGATGCCTCAGGGATTCTGGGCTCCAAGACCCAGAATTTATTTGAATGGTGACACTAGTGCAACTCCTTTTGCATCCTGGGAAAGGGAAGAACTGGCAGAAGAAAAACTGGAGGCGGTCCTGCCTCCATCCTTAGGCCAGTGTCATGGAGGAGATGTGATGGCCGGTACTCTTCACCTTTGAAGCAACGGACAGGTGGGCAGGAGGCAGGCACCCCCACTTCTCTGTCCATCAAGAGTTTTGGAGAGGGACCAAAAGAAAATGGAGGCACTCCTTATAGTTCTCACGCTGTAATTGTATGACCCAGCAGTTTCCTGTTCTCTGGGGGCAGCCTGCAAAATTATTCAGCATCCCCAAGTGAGCATGCTTGATTAAGTTTAATTTGATCAAGTTGCTAGGTGAACAGGGGTGACTGTTTCACTGTTGGGGGGAAGGGAAGAGCTAGAAAAGGAGCTGTGCTCTGGACCATTGGCCCGCATCACACAAATTTATTACACAGCAGCACCACGCTGGACTAGAAAGCCATGCTACCAGGGAGGTGGCAAAGGGCAGGGGTGAAAACTAGGAACTGCTGATGTGGCAAGTCACCCTTGCCTACTCCGGGGCACATCGCTTTCTCCGCTGACACCCAGCTCCTGGCATGGGGTTGGGAGGGAGCACTGGTTCATTAATTTAAACCTTCCCTTCTTTCTATAGCAATCCCAATCCTGTAGGTTTCTACCCAAATCTATTCAGAGCAGCTTTTGCATGTCACTCATTAATTCACTCATTACTCATCACTCATTACTACAGATTTAGTTATCATGTTCATACTGGTGACTCTAACTCTATCCCAGTCCAGATTCCTCTTCTGAGCTCCACCCTGATAAAACTGCCTGTATCCCCAGCTTCACCAGAATTTCCCACAGGGACTTAAAATTCAATAAGTCAAAAGTGGAACTCATTCTCCTTCCCTTTCACACTGATTTGTGCTTCCATCTCAGTGGATGGTCCTCTGTTCACCCTGTCACCCAATCTATCTCAGAGTTACTCTTTATTGTCCACTCTACAGCCATACTGCTCTTCCTAAAATACAAATTTCTCATATTTCTACTTCACTTACAACTCTTGAATGGCTTCCCGTCATCTTTAGGATACAGCCCAAGCTCTTTGATCAGGCTTATGAGAGCCCCACACGGCCAGCCCTTGCCTACCCCAGTGTCACCTCTTGCCACTGTTGAATTTATTCATTCATTCAGTGATCATGAATTGAGTGTGTGCTCCGTGCTAGACACCATTACAAATGGGCTACAGCAGTGAACAAAATGGGTCTCTCCTTTCCTGGAGTTCGAGCTATCCTGATCTATCCTCTGTTCTCCTTCACCTCTGGACCAATATGTATAAAGTGTATTCTGCTTAGAAAGCTCATTGTCCTCATATCAAAATCTCTCCCTCTTCCAGTACTCCCTTGCCTAGCTAACTTCTATTCATCATTTAGGTCTTCCTTGTCCTCCAGACTAGGTTAGGTTCCCCTATGGACTACAGGTCTCTAAAGCAACTTATATCAGCCCCATCAAAACACTCACCACACTTGATGTAATTACTTTTAAAATTGTCTGTATTCCCATTAGTCTATACATCCTTTGAAAGCAATCTTTGACATCATCTTGTTGTAACCGTAGTGCCTAGCCCCATTGAATTACGAGTAAGTAGATGTTTAATTATCACCTGCTCTGTGCCACGCACTGTGGAAGTCTAAAAACAACTATCTTGCCACCCAACTTTCTATTTCCTGTTTCTGTTAATGGTGTCACCCATTACTGCCAGTTATTAACTTAGAAATTTTATCATGAATTGACTTCTTCTCACTTGCCTCTATATAAAAATTTAAACTAAGTCCAGTAGATTCTCTAGCTCTTGTTTAATCCCCTCTTTTCCATCTTCACTATTACTGCTCCTGCTCAAGTACTTATGATTTCTTTTCTTTTTTAAAGGCATCTTTAAAAAATATATATTTTAGTGATTTTTTACAGAGAGGAAGAGAGAGGGACAGAGAGTTAGAAACATTGATGAGAGAGTGGATGATCTTCTCTTGATCCTGATCTTAAGGGGAAAGCATCCAGTCTTTCACCATTGAGGAAGTTCCATTCTATTCCTAGCTTGTTGACTATTTTTTTGTGTTTGTTTTATTTCATTTTTTTTTTTATCATGAAGGGCTGTTGAATTTTGTCAAGTGTTTTTTATATTTTTGCATCTACTGAGGTGATCATGGGGCCTTGTCTTATGTTCTATTGATATGGCATATTTATTGATTTCATATGTTAAATTAACTTTGCATCCTTGGGGTAAATCCCATTTGGTCATGGTGTATATTCCCTTTTAAATGTTGCTGAATTAGGTTTCCCAGAATTTTACTGGGGAGTTTGAACATATGTTCATAAAGGATCTGTAGTCTTATTTTCTTCTGATGTAGTCGCCTGGTTTTGGTATCTGAGTAATGTTAGCCTCACAGAACGATCTGGGAAGGGTTCTCTCCCCTTCTCTATTTGGAAGCATTTGTGCAGGATTGGTTTTATTCCATTAAAAGTTTGGTGGAATTCACCAGTGAAGCCATCTCGGCTTCAGCTTTTCTTTGTGGGAAGTTTTAAAATTATTAAATCAATTTTTGTTTTTTACTTGTCACAGGTCTATTCAGTTTTTCTTCTTTTTCTTTTTTAACCTGAGGATATTTTTCCATTTATTTTCAGAGAGATTTTTTTTGAGTCACTTTTGGTAGTTTGAATTTTTCTAAAAATCTGTCTATTTCCTCTAAGCTATCTATATACTTTTTTTTGCAGACAGTTATTTATAGTATTCTCTTACAATACTTTTTGATTTTTATATGGCTGGTAGTGATGTTTCCTCTTCCATTCCTGTTTTTGGTAATTTGCATATTCTCTTTCTTTTTCCACTTGTTCAGTCTAGCTAAATGTTTGTCCATTTGTTGATCTTTCAAAGGAACCAACTTTTGGTTTTGCAGATTTTGTCCTTTGTTTTTAAATTTTGTATGCCATTTATTTATTTTCTAATCTTTTGCTTGATTTTCTCTTCTTTTACTAGCTTCTTAAGTTGGGAGTTTATGTTATTGATTTGAAATATGTCTTCTTTTTTAAATGAAGGTGTTTATATCTATAAATTTCTCTCTGAGGGCTGCTTTAGCTGCGTACTTTAAGTTTTGGTATATTGTATTATCATTCACCTCATTTTTCATTTTCATTCTGAGATGAATGAAAACTGAGATGTTTCTCATTCCCCTTTTGATTTCTTATTTGAACCCTCATTATTTATGTTTAACTGTTTCTAAGAAACAAACATATCCAGTATTTCTCTTTCTAGCTGAGATTATATTTTGCTGCAACTAGATAAATAAAGAACAGTTTAGTTTAATGAACATTTGTTGAGTACCTATTATGCTCAAGCTGAGTGTTGGAATAGAAAAATGTTTAAGAGTTCTTGCACTGAAGTAATTCATAGTATAGTAGAGAGATGATCTTGAAACAGACAATTATAATATTGGTTGATAAATTCAATGACAGATTTATGTATAAAGACAAAAGAATGTAGAAAAGAAAGTAATTAGTTCTATCTAGCAGAGAAGATTTCAAAATGGAGATAATTACTGAGCAGGGTTTCAAAGGACTAATAATAACTCATTAGTTAGGCAAAATGATGAAAGACAATTGTCCAGGCAGAGGAAACAGTACATATAAAGATTTAGTCTGGCCAGCATGACTCAGTGGTTGAGCATCAACCTAGGAACCAGGAGGTTACGGTTCAATTCCAGGTCAGGGCACATGCCCAGGTTGTGGGCCTGATCTCCATTGTGGGACATGCAGAAGGTAGCCAATCAATGAATTCTCTCATTATTGATATTTCTATCTCTCTCCCCCTCTCCCTTCCTCTCTGAATCAATAAAAAGAAATTTTACACACACACACACACACACACACACACACACACACACACACACATTAATAAAAGCCTATGTGGCCCTTGTGCTCTCGCACCCTTATACAATGCTCTCACATCATTACAAGATGGCCGCCCCATGTCATCACAAGATGGCCACCACAAGATGGTTGGCAGGGGAGGGCAGTTGTAGGTGATTAGGCTGCCAGAGGAGAGCAGTTGGTGGCAATCAGGCCAGCAGGGGAGGGCAATTGGGGGCAAAAGGGCTGGCAGGGGAGCAATTATAGGGTGATCAGGCAGGCAGGCAGGTGAGTGGTTAAGAGCCAGCAGTCCCAGATTGTGAGAGGGATGTCTGGCTGCTGGGATCAGGCCCAAACCGGCAGTTGGACATCCTCTGAGGGCTCCCAGATTGGAGAGGGTGCAAGCTAGGCTGAGGGACACCCCCAGTGCATGAATTTTGTGCACCATGCCTCTAGTGCACTATATATATATATATATATATATATATATATATATATATATATATATATAAAAGATTTAGAGTTGCAAAACAAAAATGGGATATTCAAGATCACCTTTTACCCCATCCTCAGTCTATGAGATTCTGGTGAAGAAGATTCTACCCCTCACTCTTGGGTAATAGATGTGACCCATCATGAATGGGCACAAATCAAAACCAAAAGGAAGCACTGGGAGTTTAAATGGCATTTTTGAGAAACAAGATATTTGCTTTTTCATGCCAGAAAATGCTTAATAGGCAGCTGAAAATCCAAGTCATCCTCCTGTAGTTGAAACCAGAGAGATGGATGAGAGCCAAGGGAGAGTGCCTGGCACATAGTGGAAACTCAATATATATTCACTGAATAAATGAATGAATGAATAATGTCTAGAACAAAATCCTGAGGAATATCAGGAAATGCCTGTTGAAAGCCATCTCATCTTCCTCCGGATTCCCATAACAACTTCTTAGAATTGTCCTTATGGTGTTTACCGTCTTCTATTTTACAGTATGGCATTCTATAAATCTATATTATCTCTTCCTTTAAGATCTAATGCTTTTCTGATCCTACTTACTTGTATTATAGATAAGATTTTATATTATCTGGCCCCTTGCCTACCTCTTCAGCATCAGTTTTATTACTCCAGCAGTATTTAAAACCTTGCTCTAACCTGAACACTTGTCTCTTTTTTTTTTCTTTCATATTCTACCCTCTCCTTTAGAATACTTCAATTCAATTCAATAAGCACTTATTAAGAACTCACCAAGTGCCCATCACTTCCAAAGTAAGATCCATTGGTAGAGGGTAATATCAACTTAAGAATAATGGTAAGCACTTTTTAATGAAATACAATAAAACAGAGTAAAATAGAAAATGGCAGAGTACAGCTCATAAAATACTGTTTTTTGTGAAACTTTTGCTTTAGTTGGGAGTGGTGTACTGAGTCCCACTGGAAAACACAGCCTGAGTGGCCAGACTATTATGACCACCCCATCAGTACTTCGTTGGGCCACCTTTTGCCTTCAATACTGCAGTGATTCTTCTTGGCACTGACTCCATGAGATGTTGAAAGGTGATGCAATGAATCTGACACCATGCCTGATGAATAGCACTGTCCAGTTCAATTAGATTTGATGTTTGTGGAACCAGCTGCCTGATGGCTCTTTTAACTTTGTCCCACAAATGCTCAATTGGATTGGGATCTGGTGATTGTGGGGGCCACCTAAGCAAGGTAAAGTCTCCCCATATTCTTAAAACTACTCCTATACAATAAGAGCACTGTGGCATGATGCATTGTCTTATTGGAAGAAGCCATCTCCATTAGGATATGCCATCAACATGATAGGATGAACTTGATCAGCAACGATACTTAGGTATGTTGTGCTATTCAGACGTTGTTCCACATGAATTAAAGGGCCCAAATCATGCCAGGAAAACGTGCCCCAAACCATAACACTGCCCCCACCAGCTTCAAGGCTTGTACTCCTGCATGTGGGGTGCATGCTTTCATGCTGTTTCCGTGAAATTCTCACTCGGCCATCTGCATGATGCAACTGGAAACTTGATTCATCAGACCACATGACTTTTTTCCAATGCTTAACTGTCCAATCCTTGTGTTCCTGTGCGAATTGGAGATATTTTATCTTGGTGACTGCAGACAGCAAAGGTGTTCAAACAGGCCTTCGGCTTCCATATCCCCATACGATGCAGTGTACGGCTAATTTGCCTACAAACATCAGGTGGTCATAATAACCTGGCCACTCAGTATATATCTTACTGTAGATCACAGTGGGAAAAAGTATGAAGGCTATACTCTAAGTCACCCTGTTACCAAGGTGAGCAGGTCTTTCATTTATAACTCAAACAACTAAGAATCCCCATGGGCTTCCCTCCCTGTATATGTCCAACCTAAAATTCGAGACTTTGTTCCCAAGCTCAAACTCTAAAGATGGGCCACAAATTAGGTTATGGTCTTCATTTTTGTTGCAACCACCACAAATTTTTAAACTGTCTTTTCAAGTCTAACACACTGCCTGGCTCATAGCAGTTTGCTGATGTTAACTTATTCTTATAATAATGGCACTTATTGAGCACGTGTTTGCTAGGCATTGTTCTAAGCTCTTTATATGGATTATCTCATGTTTTCCTTATATCAACCTTACTATTACATTACTAGAGGCCCAGTGCACAAAACTCATGTGTGTGTGGGGGTGTCCCCTCAGTCCAGCCTGCACCCTCTCCAATCCAGGACCCCTTGGGGGATGTCTAACTGGCAGTCAGACATCCCTCTCACAATCTTGGATTGCTGGCTCCTAATTGCTCAACTACCTGCCAGCCTGATTGCCCCTCACTGCCTCTGTGTGCTGGCCTGATCATCCTTAAATGCCACCAGCCTCCTCTCCCCCACCGGCCTAGTTGTCCCTAACTGTCCCCCGCTGCCAGAGAGTTTGCCCCCAACTGTCCCTTCCCTACCATCCTGGTCACTCCTAACTGCCTCCCCTGCCACCTGGTCACCCCTTACTGCCCCCCCCCAACATAGTTGCCCCCAAATGCCCCCCTCTGCCAGCCTGGTTACTCCTAACTGCCCCCCCCCCGCTGGCCTGGTTGCCCCTCATGGCAACACTCCCCCCCCCCCACCGCCCGCCTGGTTGCTTCACACAGCCTGCTGTTCAGTCATTTGGTCATCCCTCATTAACCCCACTGCCGGACTGGTCGTAGGCAGCCATCTTGTGAGGGCATGATGGTTAATTTGTATATTACCTCTTTATTATATAGGATTGCCAATTTCATTTTGTAGATTGGGGAGATTGGGGCATGGAGATATTGACTCAACTTTCCTAAGGCCACACAGTTAGGAGATGGTAGAGCTAAGTTGGAACCCATGCAATCTAGTTTCCTAGCTGATGCTCTTGACCACTAAGATCTATGGCTTCCCAAGCTGGCATTACTGTTGAACAGACAGATGTACATTTCATGGAACAGCTCTTCTATAATGGCCGTGAGTAGCTACTGTCTGAAGAATGTTGTCTATACTGTGGCTCTTTTCTTTCCTAAACATCCTTTTTTAAAAAATGCTTTTTTACTGATTTTTAGAGAGATAGAGAGAGAGAAATATCAATTGAGAGAGAAACATCATCAATCAGCCACTTCCTGCATACCTCCTGGGGATCAAGACTACAACCCCTGGCATGTTCCTTGATTGGGAACTGAACCGATTTTCCTCTTGGTTCATGGATCAACACTCAACCACTGAGCTATGCTGGCCAGGTTCCTGACCATCCATTTTGATACAGAACAGCCTAATTTATTTGGCCGGGGGGGTCTGCAGTTCAACCTTAAACGGCAGGTTGGTTTAAACTCTCACTAGCTCCTTGGAGAAAGAGAAAGACGGAGTAAAATGAGGCCAACATTCATTTCGACTTTTAAAGTTATTTTTAAAAACAAGATGACGGGGGAAGGCAGCATATGTCTGTCTCTTAAAAGGAATGCGCCTCTGTCTCTCGCCCATGATTTCCTCTGACTTTGAAGCTCTGCGCCCCGCTGGAGCCTCTGAACTCTGTCAGCTCGGGGCACTCTGTCGGCCCATGTGCTCCTGTTGAAGGTGAAGAGGACAAAATTGGGACAGGTTGTCAAAAAGACCCTTGTTCCTTTGTTCTGGGTGAATGCTCTCTCTCTCTCTGAAAAATTTCAGCTTTATCTAAGAAGGGGAAAGGGCAGAGTCTATTTCATAAAAAAGAAAGGAAGAGGACCTGGGAATCTGTTCCTTCCCCCTCAAGACTTCAGTGAGTTGCTGAATAACAGGGAGAAAGGAGTCAGGGAAAGGACAAAAAAATAAAGTAAATAATAAATAAATAAAATGACACAGCACAGCTCTGAGCCCCTCTCCCGTCAGGTTTTACTGGGGGGCCATAGATTTTCTTCACTGCCGGCCCTGACTTATCGCAGCCTTGTTTTTAATGAGGTATAATAAGGGGAACATTTTGTAACAACACGGTTCCCCTATTTTATCCCGCAAACAGCTGTGTCATGCTTGTGGCTGGAGGAATGAATCATATCTCTGCCTGCATATGCTAACTCCCATGTCATTACCCCGGCGTCTTAAATAAGGCAGGTCCTAAACCTGTCGCTCACGTTCCAAGCACACGGCGCAGACCTCGTAACTGGGGCCTCTATCGTTACAATTAATTTATCACGGAGGCAACTGAGATTAGAGGCTGGAATTAAAACCCAGAGCATGGAGCGTCGCTGCGGTGTCACTGGAGAGGCGGCTGGCCCGGCAGCTGCCGGACTGATGCCTTTCCTGGGGAAGAAGAGCAGCCTTCCTCGGATTTTTGTCTTCTTTACATTTCCCCCACTCAAAAGATTTTACTGAAGTGATTCCACTGCCGCTCTGGATTCAGAACGACGTCGGGAACATTCTGCCTGATACTTCACCAGCACTCGGCGCAGGAGTCACCATTGTCTCATTCCTAACCGGCCACTGTCCCTCCATGTGAACGATCCCCCGAGACCTCCCATTTGTTTTTGTTATTAGCAAGGAATGTCTCATGACATCAGTTTGTTTCCTTTGAGGGGGCGGGAGGTTGGGGGAGGGGGAGAGAATCCAGAGTATTTCCCTCGAATATAACAAATGCTGTTTGCATCAGGCAGTGTTTCTCAACCAGGGTCCCTCGACTGAACCACAGAAACAGAAAAATTACTTAAGTAACTATTATTATTTTTTTTGGGGGGGGGGTGGTTAACTATTTTCTTAGTTCTCCCAAGGATGGTACAACTAGCTCGTGTAGATAGTTCCTTCTAGATGCCCAGAAGGGAAGCGAATCCTTTACCCTGAAGGGGTGCCAGAGGGACTCATGTTTACCCTGGTTGGAAAAGGCAGGAGAGGGACAGACTGCCTCAGTCACAGCATTATTCACCAGGAGACCCTCTTCCAGACCGCGGTCAGGTCCCATCCTATGGAAAGCAGTCCTCACTCATTCTCCCCGACCCGGGCTCCTTTTAGAATATGCTGGGTCTCCAGACATGGCATTTGGGGGAGACTGTTGCTGTTTTCATCGTCATCATCACCAGAGCTCAGTAGTCTACTCTTTCTATTCGTTCTCCACACCCAGAGTCCACGGTGTGCCCACAGAAACCTGCTTCTTCCTCTTCCCCGTCACACAGCCCGGCTACCTTTCCCAGCTTCCTTTGCAGGTGGATATGACTGAATTCTGGTCGTTGGACTGAAGGTGGAAGTAAAGTATGCCGTTTCCTCTGGGCCAATAAAAATCGCCTACTTTGCCGAAACCGGTTTGGCTCAGTGGATAGAGCGTCGGCCTGCGGACTGAAAGGTCCCAGGTTCGATTCCGGTCAAGGGCATGAGGGCATGTACCTTGGTTGCGGGCACATCCCCAGTAGCGGGTGTGCAAGAGGCAGCTGATTGATGTTTCTCTCATTGATCTTTCTAATTCTCTGTCCCTCTCTCTTCCTCTCTGTAAAGAATCAATAATATATATATTTTTAAAATGGACACACTTAAAAAAAATAAAAATTGCCTGCTTGATCCTTCATGCGGTCTTTCTTTTGCCACATGCCAGCTAGAACACCAGCAGAGAATTCTGTGTCTTAGGTGTTGATGAAACTGGATTCCAAAATCACCACCATGAAGCTGCCTTCTAAACAGGGTTTTGTTTGATGGAGTAATTACCTACCCTGACTATAAAACCCGAAAATGGGATGACCAACTTCTTCCTCTGGAGGCGCTACAGCTTATGAAGAGTAGAGAAGGGAGGAGAACCTGGAGTCTAAGGCTGTGGAAGCAGACTTTGGAGATATTTCAGTGCTTGGATTGGATAAGGGGGTCAGGCCAGCTATGGGCCCAGACTCATGACCCGGGAAAGGGAGCTCACAGCGTTGGGGGTTCCTTGGTCCCTCACATACTTGACAAGCCTCATTCTGATAGCCCTTGGAAGTCTCAGGGACGAAAAGGTAATAAGGAAAAAGTCTATGAAAATCCTATTCAAATAGAATAACAAACATGTATATGAGAGCAAACTATAAATCATATTCTCTCTAATCCAGTGTTTCCCAATCTTTTGACATATGTGTACCCCTTCTATAATTTTCGTAACGCTGAGTACTCCTCGTCAAAAAAAAGGATGTATTTTAATAACAATCAAAATATATTTATTTTTTCTTTTTTTGGTACATACACAAAATAATAATAAACTGAAAATAAAATTATTCATAATAAACTATAAATAAAAGTTATATTATAAATAACATTTATTTGGATCAATGAGAAGGATGAAATTGACTTGACTCATGAGAACGTAGAATTAGGCGCAGCTAAGCATGCAATACTTCAGTCGGTGCAGTGCATATCCCCACTAAACTCTGGTGCAACGTGTACCCCCACCAAACTCTTCCTGTACCCCTGGGGGTACGCGTATCCCACTTCTTAAACTTTGGCCCTCTGTGATCTGGTTCCTCGTCTACCCTGGCACTGCTTGTTCTTATAGCTCCTTGGACATATCTTTATTGAACACCTTTTCAGAGTAATCTGCTTGCCCACTAGCTTGGGAGTTCTTCAAGGTCAGGAGAAGAGCCTCATTCATCTCTATTTCCCGTCAGCCAGCTCAGGGCCTGGAACCAGTGCTACCTCAACGTCTGCTAAATGAATGGCCGCAGAGCATTGTACAAGTTAATGTGAAGAGGATGTTTTCTGACACAGGCACGGCACTCCTGCTGCCTGTTACTCCACATGTTGGGGTGCTTTCTAAAGTAGTGCTGTAAAATACAAACTGGAGATAGTGCCTCTCCGTACTCCATTCAGCTTTCTTTCTGTTCAAGAGAGGAGGTCTTTGGAAGCTGGGCTTCTGGCATTGAGCAGAGAAGAGCAGAGCAAACTGGTCCACAAATTAATCTCCTTGAAAGGTATATATGTTCATACAATGCTTAAAGGCTATGCTTTAAGCATTATGCTTAAAGGCTAGCAATGTGAAATGTGAAGAACCCCATTTCTATTTTTTAATGCTTTTATTTATTTGAGAGAGAGAGAGAGAGAGAGAGAGAGAGAGAGAGAGAGAAAGAGAGAGAGAGAAACACTCATGGGCTGCCTCCTGCACGCCCCCTACTGGGAATTGAGCCTGCAAACCAGGCATGTGCCCTGACCAGGAGTCAAACCTACGACCTCTTAGTGCACGGGACAACACTCAACCACTGAGCCACACTGGCTAGGGCAAAAACCCCATTTGTTGTCCCCTAATACTCAAGTACCTCATGGCTCCCTGAAAATAGCCCATTTTCTTCCTACAGAAAGACTTCTAACTCCAGTTAAGCTACTCATTACTTGCTTGGAGAAGGAATATAAAAATGCCTTGAAAAACATGCAGCATGTAAAAGGAGAAAAGATTGTATTAGTATTAGTATGATCCCTCCCCTTCCAAATGTCCTCCTGCCCACCTGAGGAGGGAGCCTCCGGAGATCTAGACTAGATCAGCTCTGGTCCGGCTTGCAGTGAATTCTTGTTCCATCTCATTTAAAAAATATTATTCCTCTATGTAAAAATGAACCAAATCAGTTTGGAATAGAAGTGAAGAGTGTGGGTTCAGGGCCAGATTGACTGGGTTCAAATCCTAGCCCCAGTGCATACAAGTTGAGAAATTTTAGGAAAAAATTTTAACCTATTTAAGCCTTTTTTTTTTCTTTTCACTTATAAAATAAGGATGAAATAAAACCAGGTTCACAGGACTGAAGTATTGCATGCAAAACATTTGGCACAATGCCTGACAAGTAACAGTCACTCAGGAAATGTTACCTGATACTGTTTTGGTTTCCTATCTCTGAATTAACACCCACCTTTCCTTGTTCCCTTCTGTTACAACTGAAACAATGGCCCTCTTCCTAGTAAAGTCTGGTCCTCCACACATGCTCTGGATCCCATCACTTCTTGCCCTTTAAAAACTGATTCATGAATCATTACCTCTTCCTTCCATTATCTTTTTCTTTGTCTGATCATTTCTATCTGCATACACACATGCATTAGTATTCTCTATTTAAAAAATCCCCCATCTTTTCCATCTGCCACCATATTTTCATGCTTTTCTTCATAGTCAAACACCATCTATTGTGTTATCTATATCTGCTGCATAACATTTCTCACCTCCCACAAACTCTTCCATGAATGTCAATTTGAATTTGCCCAGTCAGTCCACTAAAATGGCTCTCAAGGTTACCAATCGCCCTCCATGTTGCCAAGTCCCACAGACATGTCTCCTTTCTTGATCTCTCGGAAGCGTTCAACATGACTCACCATTTGCTCTTTCTTAATCCACTCCCCCCTTCTACTCCTTTGTTATATCACCTCTCTGTCCTCTCCTTCTCAACCTCCTTTCCTCTTTTCTTCTCCTAGAGCTTTAAATTTTAGAGTTGTCCGGGGGTTCGTTCTGTGCCCTTTTATTTTCTTCTTTTTACATGACTTGCCTTGGTGATTTCATCTTTTCCAATCACTTTAAATAGTGTCATAGCCAGTGTGGCTTAGTTGTTTGAGGGTCATCCCATGCATCAAGAGGTCCCGGGTTTGAGTCCTGATCAGAGCACATGCCTAGGTTTCAGACTTGATCCCCAGTGAGGGTTGTGCAGGAAGCAACTAATTGCTGTTTCTCTCTCTCTGTCTCTCTGTCTCTCTCCTTTCCCCCTCTCCCTTTCTCCCCATCCCTTCCTCTCTCTCTCTCTCTATTAAAATATCAATAAGAACATATTTTTTAAAAAAACATCTAAAATATACGACAATAGCTTTGCAACTAGATAGTAACCAATATGGAATTTGATATAAAAGGCTGGAATAATAGCAACTTGTATTATGTAGTGTTAAGCATTTGACTAAACAATAATAATACAGAAGTCAGAAAATGTATCTAATGAATGAATAGAGTTGAAGGAGCATATCTTATGTCATAATACTGAAAGCAGAAGCTGGTTGCTTTTAGCTTTATTTGATGAGCCTTTAACAAGAAAGATATAAACTCAGAACAGAACTGGCTAGTTTGCAAGTAGAATTCAGTAGGAATAAAGAGAACCCAGAATTAATAGGCTTAAAAAAAATAAACTTTCTTATCTCCAGCTTGTCCAGTAAAATATTTTCCAATTAAGATCCATTCTGGGGCTAAAGATCAAATCCAGGGTGCTATCAGAGGATATAGTTCCAAGGTGAAGTCAAAATCAAGGGTCTTTATTAAGATCCAAAGGGGAAACGGTGGCATCTAGTAGATTCTTTCCATTGGAAAAGCGGCTCCTAGAGAGCTTATGAACATGGTTGTACAGCCGCCTAACATGGCCAGAGTACCAAAAATTAGAACTGGATCGATCATGTCTTGTAAAAATTGTGGGCATGGCTTGTGACACAGAGAGTTGACTAGTACTCTGTGTCACAAGCCATGTGACTGGGAATATATAGAAAATCCACAAAATGTGTGGAAGAGTTGGACTGCACAAGCATTGCCAGCTCCGAATAAAAAAGTCTGAGACTACTCAAGATGTGAAAAGATCTAAGTCCCTACATGTGACACACAGGCAGTTAGTTGAAACAGATGCTCTGCCACCAAAGAGGCATATTATTAAAGGACTTTCAAAGGACAAAACAAAGAGCCATGGAGAGCAATGGACTGGACATCCACTCCCAGGAAGCAGAACCAGGGCCTAATAAGAGACATACCCAACTCCTAGGACGGTGGGACCTATTAACATTTACCCAGTAGAATTTCACAACTGCTATGGACCAGCAATTTCTACGTGTACAGTAGGTCCTTGGGTTACGTTGGAGATCCTTTCCTACAGTGTGACATAAGACAATTTTCGCCATAAGTCGGAACCCACCTACATAAGCACCTACGTCACTCACACGGAGCATATACCCAGCAGTAGTGAAGTGAAACAGTAAAAAGAAAAATGCAAAAGAAAGGTAACAATTCTTGACCTTTACTTGTGGTAAATAAATAATAAAAAACATAAAGCACATATGTACATATGTCGGAATGACAAAACTTTTTTTTTTAATAAATAAATGGGAGATGGCCATATAACCACAAAATGACATACATCGAGTCTGACTGTAGCTAGTTCTTCCCTTTTATAAATGCAATAATGTATTGCTGTTATCTTTACCTATTCTATCATCCATTGTATATTAAATGTGTGTGGGGGGTGGTTTTTGTGTTTTTATTTACATACTAGAGGCCCAGTGCATGATTTCGTGCACGGGTGGGGTCCTTCAGGGTGGCCTGCAGAGATCAGGCCCCAGCGCACGCTCCTAGCCTTGCAGCCCCATCTGGCACCCTGCCTTAGCCTGGTGTTGCCCCATCACCTGTGGGGCCAGGCCCCCTGCCCGGCTCCCTCAGCACCTGGGAGCCAGGTGGTGGCCTGTCCCCCACCAACGCCACTGATCACCATCTGTGGGGCAATCTGGCCCTGCTTATATCTGCCTTGGCCTTATATCTGCCACCTGCTCCACCATCCTGCTGCAGTCCCACTCTCGCTGGGGCCCATCAGGGCCAGTAGCACCTCTACTGCTGCCCACTGCTAGCGCCATGTTGCCACCCCCTGGTGGTCCAGTCCGTGCAAGTCATAGCAAGAGGTTGAACTCCTGGCCTCTTGGTCAAATGACTGCCCAAGGGGACAATTTGCATATTAGGCTTTTATCATATAGGATATTTTTTATTTCTAAGGTCTTTATATTGAGTGAGACCATATATAGGGCTGATATAGAGATTTAAAAATCCTGGACTTTGGGCCAGGTGACATGATTTGGATAAAATTTGAGGTAATTTTAGGATTGTGAGTGTAGTCTGCAGGTGAGGGGAATGTGAACATTCATGAACAAGAAGTAGATTGTGATAGATTATTGTCCTAATATATTTACCACCCTGCTATCTGTATGGAGGCATTAACTTCCCTGCTCCTTGACTTTGATTGTTTTGGCCAATGGTATTTTGGGTCAGATTAGACCCAAGAATGTGCTTAAATGTGCTTGGGTGATTGGTCCTCCTGAGGAGAACTCCCCTCAGGTAGTTTCTATCTCTTCAGCCCAAGCTACAGAAGGAACACTGACCAGACTAGAGCTCAACCTACTGCTAGGAGCAGAGATGCTTGGCCAAGTTGAGACTAGATCAACCACCCTATGGATTCCTGAGAAATGAACGCTACTATTGTATACAATTGAGATTTTTGTTTTATTATATAATGAGAGCTAACTGGTTCTTTCTCATTCTTCAAAATGTAACAAGCACATTCCTACCTTAGGACTTTTAAGATAACCCGTTCCTTCTTTTGCTCATTGCAGGTCTTAACTTCAGATCTTTATTTAAATGGATTTCTTCAGAAACCACCTTAGTTGATCACCTCATTATTTTATATTGTTGTGCCATTTATTTCATAGGACTCATTCCTATTTGTAACATTAAATACGTATGTTTACTTGTTTATTCCCCCATCTGGACTATAAGCCTTATAAGGGAAGGGACCCAACCATTTATTCACTAATGCATCCTCACAGTCTAGAATTCAGTCTAGCGCATAATAGGTTATCAGTAAATATTTGTTGAATAAAGGAATTTTTAAAGTGACTAAATGAATATAAATATATTGGGAAACACTTGGAACACTCTTTGGGCTTCTGAGAAAGCAGCTTTAGAAAATGTAATCCAATTTACTTCCACTTTTCTCATTTTAATAATAACTGTTTTGTTCAATTCTTTTTAAAAATATATTTTTATTGATTACAGAGAGGAAGGGAGAGAGAGAGAGGAGATAGAAATATCAATGATGAAAAAGAATCATTGATCGGCTGCCTCCTGCATGCCCCTATTGGGGATCGAGCCTGCCATCCGGGCATGTGCCCTTGACTGAAATGGAACCCAAGACCCTTCAGTCTGCAGGTTGATGCTCTAGCCACTGAGCCAAACCAGCTAGGGCTGTTTTGTTCTATTCTTAATGAGCTGAGCTTCCCAAGGGAATAGGTTGCCTTCTTGGTAACCAAACCAACCAATCTAGCCAAAATACATAACTGATGGGCTCCTTGCTTTTGCACAAATATTCTGACTCAGGGTCAAAGGTGCAGGTCAGGCCATCGGCTGTTTCTGCCAAGGCCAGGACAATTTCCCTCCACAAATTTCGGTTGGTGTATTCTATCCCCTCCAAAAACATAAGCAAACCACAAAACACATGCAGACCACAGAGCTCGGTCAACCCAATGGCAGAAACCTGAAACCAAGGATATCTTCCGTCTGATGGCTCCAAGCCTACAGCCTGACGACTCTAACGTATACCTTTCCCAAGATACCTCTAGCTTTCTCCCTATAACATTTGTTGCTCCTGCTGCAGGGTTCCAATGCCAGTCTCTGCAATGTTTCTGAAGCCCCAGACCACACATTATGGAAAAAAGAGGGGTTCCAGAGCATGGCGATCTTCCATAAGGGAGGAGAGAAAAGAAAAACCGGGCTTGGATCCTGGTACAAGCGACCAAACTCAGCCAATTACTTCTGGAGTCCTCCTGGCTTTTCTAACCCCAAGCTCCTCCAAATCAAGATCTTTGACTTTAATCTCTACACTTTTCTACTTCTTTTTCTTTCTTTCCGATATTAAAATTTTATTAAATATTATATGAGTTTTATGATATGGAGATATACACTGAGTGGCCAGATTATTATGATCTCTGAATGCATAATAATCTGGCCATTCCGTGTATATCCTATAAAATAGCTAATATGCAAATTGTCCCCTTGACCAGGAGTTTGACCAGCCGGCAGGCTGGCCAACCGCCCATGTCCCCTCTCCCTGGCCAGGCTGGCTAGACCCCACCCATGCACAAATTCATGCACAGTATCTCTAATATATATACACATATATACTGAGTTGCTAGATTATTATGCATTCAGAGATCACAATAATCTGGCCACTCGGTGTATGGAGATATGAAGCATAATAGAACATTTGTGAATCACCATCCAACTTAAGAAACAGAACATAATGACTAAGCTATGTGCTCCCTCTGGATCCTATTTTCCACCCTCCCACCCCTCCCATATAACTACCATCCCAGGCTTTTCCCCCTCAGTATTTCCTTTTCTCTATAGCTTATCAAATATGTATGTCCTTAGCAATATATTGCTTGTATCAGAACTTTTAAGAGTGTATCACACTGTATATATTCTTCTGAAACTGTTCTTTCTATATTTCTAAAAGTTCCCTGCATTGATTCATATGCTTAGAGTGTTTTCATTTTCACTACTTTATAGAATTCAATTATATAAATATACCACAATCTGTTAATCCATTCTCCTTTTAATGGACATATGGGTTATTTACAGGCTTTGTTTTATTGTTATTATGAAAAATTCTGCCACGAATATTCTTGTATAAACATCTTCTGGAGTATATGAGCAAGAATTCCTCTAGGGACTATACCAAGGTATGGAACTTGAGGCATAGGATCTGTACATGTTCATCTCTACAAGAATGTAAGCTACAATGCATGAGGACAGAGGTTTTTGCCTATTTTGTTCCTTGCCATATCCCCAAAATCTAGAACAGTGCTTGGCAGAGAGTAGGTGACTCAATAGTTATTAATTGAATAAATGAAGATAATTCTATGTTTTTCAAAAGCAATGATACCGACTTATATTCCTAGGAGCCTCTCAGGCCCTACTTATTATTACTTTTTGATAAAATGCAAACACCTCTTCCTCATTCCATTTGCTCATGCATTTCACATTAGACTTTTCATTTTTCTTCATGGTCCTACAGCTAACACACCTGGAGTAGTCACTGTTTCCGTCTGTGTGAACTAGGACCAGTGTAACTACTCTAAGCCTCAGTCTCCCCAACCCCTCCCATAAAAAGTCATCCTCACTTATCAAATGGGGATAGCAATGCTTTCCTCCGTGAAGGTTTAACACATTCAACAACGGCACCAATAAATGATAAATCCTATTACAGAGAAGCCCTCTTATCCATCACACCGCTGATGATCCCAAAAGCCCTATAAAGCACAATATCATTTTTAAAAGATATAAGTTTACCTTGAACATTGTATTTTAACTTGAAAGATATAAATGTAGATTCATTCTCCAGTTGTTGTTTTTTTATGTCAGGCCAAGGAATGTGTCTGTGGACTGGCTTTCCAGATCTTTCCTGCATAAATCACACTCATAATACGTTGTCTATAATTCTTGGTTTCAGTTACTTTTTTTTTTTTTAACAGTAGAACAAGAACTTAAAGAGATTTAGAGTACAGATTCCTAGATTGTTTTTATGTTTTCCCTCCATTCATCTTACCCATACCTCTTTCAACAGCAATTATTTTAAAAACTCAACTTTAGTTTTCAACGTGGTTTTCCTAAAACAACAACAAACATCATGCTTTCTAATTTTATATGTTGAGTTTACAAAATATTTAATGAAATTAAGTGATTATAATAACAACCACCACTGGCATAAGCAGGCATAGGAACAGATATATCCAAGTTTTGGTAAGCATGCAAGTCAGCTGTGGGAGTAGCACTGGAGTGACCATACTGTATAACAGCAAAATCAAAAGTAACCATCACCTGAGTGTACGTTGTAGGATCAGTGCGTTTTTACACAGGGCATAGAGTGTCAGTTAACCCAGTGGTCAGCAAACTCATTAGTCAACAGAGCCGCAGTTTGCCGACCACTGGGTTAACCCAACAGGTAAGTTAAGTGGAAATTGGTAAAGAGAGCTACTATATTATTATTGTCTTTGTTTCTACCACTGACCTAGTCGCAGGGCCCACCTGTCTTCTTAGCTGATACCCCCTGAAGGAAATCATCTTCTAGTTAGGCTTGGTTCATTGGCCAAAGAAAGACATGGACCCCCCCCCCCCAAAAAAAAAAAAAAAAACAAAGCTTGACAGGTTGAAGGAGATTTTAACATATTCAGTTACTGAAAGGTTACTCTGGATTTGTAAGATTTCCTTGTCCCTGATAAACTGAGACAGAAACAGAGACAGGGAGAAAAGTTCCGCCTTTCTAACAGGCACAGCACTGTGGCGAGGAAGAAGGTCTGACTTTAATTAGTCAGACCATCACCCTACTAAACTCCACTGAAACCAAAACAAACCAGGCAGTCCCATATGTCATAAGAATTAAAGGCATAGTTCCCACTTCCTAACGATGCTTTTACAGAAACCGTTCCACTGTAAAACTTTATGATTTGAATCTTTATAGCTGCCAGAAGAGCACATGTTCACTGCCTTAAATTATAACTTAATCACGATAGAAGCTGACTTTCCAGCCCTTTGCAGTCAAGACCAGAGAGGGAAGGGGCCTACAGAACGAATTGCCTGCTACTTCTCACCCACCTGCCTCTTCCTGGGGTGTAGAGTCCCAGGAAAGAGGCGGGACATGAGGAAACACACACCGCACAGCCCAGGAAGAATGAAAAGTTAGAACCATCCAGTAAGGGCTAGAGACATGAGCATAGTCCCGGCTTTATCGGGGCAAAGTGAATGCTGCCAAGAAGGGTAAGAGTGAGAAAGGAAAAACCAGCAGGGATTTGCAGTTATCCCAGTCCCACCTCCTCACTCCACTGGTCACATACTCTTTTCCTTCACTTAGGCTGAGCATCCTCTATTGTTGGAGACTGGGTTTAAAAAAAAAATGAGTCAGAAGTAAAATCCCTCCTACCTCTCTCTCCTCAGCTCCATATGGCTAAGCCATGAAGTGTGGGGAGGAGAAGATATTGGACAGACAGGCTGAGGCCAGATCCTGAAGGGCCTGCCTGCCACACTGAGAAATTTTCATTTTCTTAGTTAGGCAGGAGGTAATGATTAAAGAATTTGAGGACTGAAGTACCACGATGAGATTGCTTTTTTCAAAAAGACTCTGTTTCCCAAGGAGATGCACACAAATGACCTCAAAATGAAAAGATGGTCCCTATCATTAGTCATTAGAGAAACGCACATCCAAACCACAGAGAGATGCCAGCTCACACCACCAGGATGGCCATTAAACACAAGCAAACCAACAAACTAGAAAACAGTGAGGCCAGGAGGAGGAGGAGAAACTGGGATCCTCATACTCTGCTGATGGAAATGGTGCCTGTAAATTGTGTAGACACTATGGGAAACTGTGTGGCAGTTCCTTAAAATGTTAAACACAGAGTTATCACACGACCCAGCACTTCCACTCCTAGGACTACATCCAGGAGAACTGAAAAAAATAAGTTTACACAAAACCCAATGCACTAATGTTCATAGCAGCATTATTCATAATGGCCAAGAGGTAGAAACAAACCAAATGTCCACCACAGATGAATGGATAAACAAAACGTACCATATCCATATGCTTATTATTCAGCCATAAAAAGGAATGAAGTACTGATATAAGCCACAATGCAGATGAACCTCAGAAACATTATGCTACGTGAAAGAAGCCAGACATAAGAGGCTACATGCTGTAGGATTCCATTTATGTGCAATGTCCAGAATAAACAAATCCACAAAGACAGAAAGTAGGTTAGTGGTTGGCAAGAGATGGGAGGTAGGGAGGAGTTGGGAAGCACAGGGTGTCTCGTTGGGGTGACGGGAAGTTCTGGGATTAAATAGTGGTGAGAGTTGGATATCATTGTGATTAACCACTGAGTTGTACACTTCAAACTGATTAAAATGATGAATTTTGTTATGTGAATTTTATATTAATTTATTTTTTAAAAAAGACTGGAGATGCCCTAGTTGGTTTGGCTCAGTGCATAGAGCACTGGCCTGTGGACTGAAGGGTCCCAGGTTCAATTCCCATCAAGGGCCCATACCCAGGTTGCAGGCTCCATTCCCAGTATGGAACGTGCAGGAGGCAGCCGATCAATGATTCTCTCTCATCATTGATATTTTTCTCTAACTCTCCCTTACTCTCTGAAATCAATAATAATAATAATAATAATAATAATAATAATAAACTGGAGAGGAGTAAAATAAAGGCCAGAGAAACTAGCTTAGAAACCTGTTGGAATAATCTATGTGAGTTTTGAAAAGAGTGAGACAGGGAAAGCCAACAGGGATCTGACCAGGGCCTGAACTAGGACAGGAGTGGGGATAGAGTGGAGGATACAGATTTAAACATAATTGGGAGGAAAAATAATCAGGTCTTGGTGTTTAATGTGAGGAGTTTGGATGACTCGATGGGCAATGTTTTCATTCATCAGAATATGGAACATAAACAGAGGAGGCGTGTGCTGGGAGGAAGAGATGGACAACTGTGAGGTGCTTACAGGGCTTCATTCATTCAGGCAACATTTCATGACTGCCCATTAGTTGCCTGGTGGGACTGTCCAATTAGCAGCGGGAGACACCTTTTTGGAGTTTGATACAGAGTTCTAAACTGGACACAGATATTTTGGAATTAACAACATAAAGAGAGGCTGGAACTGTTTAGGGAAAGATGTGTAAATGAGAGTGAAGAAAGCGGAAGACGATCTTTGAGGGTTAGGATTCCTTAAAAGAGGCAAAGAGAAAGTAGTAAGAGGCAGAAAATGCAGAATTCAAAGAAATACAGAGTTTGAGAAGGAAGGCAATAATGTCAGCAACACCGAAGTGAGGTCTGGTAAAACAAAGGCTGAAAGTACCCATTGGATTTGGTAGTTAGGAAGCCTTATTGGCATAAAGGTGCAGCGAGGTAAATCGACACTGGACTACCAAGGGTTGGAAATGAATGGGATCTAAAGAAGCGGAGACAATCATTCTCTTCACAAATATTTATTGAATGTCTGCTATGTGTCAGGCCACGATAGGGAGGAAATCCTTCTGGAGATTTGGAAATAATGGGAAGAGAAGAAATAGGACAGGGCACGAAGGAGAACATGGGCATAGAGGAAACATGGGATAGCTGGGCAGGAATAGTTGGATAGTAAGAGAAGTTTAAGGTGGATGAGCTCTGAGTGATAAGGTTCATGGTTTGGCCATGGGACTAGATAGGGAAGTGACATGGTGATCAAGGTCTTTAGAAACTCATAAGCCAAGAAACTTTAAATGTAAGATATTGGAATATTCCATCCAATAAATGAGCAGTGAAGAGTCAGAAAATAGAAAAATGACAGAAGGAAGAAGGAAAAGACAATAGAATAGTAAAACAGCAAAGGCCTCAAAGAATGGAGAATTATATTTATCCTCCCCCCCGCCCCTTTATTACAAATAAGAAACCTGTATATCCTACTGCCAGCTGCATAGGGGACACTCCACAATTAAGTGTTGCCAACTGATTTGTCCTCTTAAAAGGATCTCATATTTGGCATGTTCTAAACTGAACTCCAATTTCCTCCTAAACTCAGTTCTCTTTCACTGTTTTCTGTTTCAATGGACGAGACCATCATCTATCCAGTTAGTGAATACCACTGGCATATTCCTTCCTCTCTGTCACTCTTCAGATCTAACTCATCATTGTCCATTTTGCTCCCTAAACCTCTTTCACATTTGGCCATATTGTTCCACCTCCGACACTCTAATGTAAGCAACCATCCTCTGGTCTATGGTACCTGCTTCCTAGCTCACCTGTGCACATCTGCTCTTGCCTCCTTCCATTCCACTCTCCACTTGGTAGCCAGAAGGATAGTTTCAAAATGTGAATCTGATTGAAGTACTGGTCCTCTTCCTCTCCCTCCCCAAACCCTCAGAAGGCTTTCCATTGCGCTTAGGGTTATGGCTAAACTCCTTACGGTCAGACTCCTTTCTCCTCAGCCTGGCCTCCTTTCACACATTCATCCCCTCTCCGATCTTTTCCATCGTGGGCCTTGTCAGGAGCCCTCCTGAAAGGGCCTGAGCGCCTGCTGTTTAGCACAGGCCTAGTATGCTTCCTTCTTGTCTAGTTAAGCTCCTATTCATCCTACTGTATTTGCCGGCATATAAGACGATTTTTTGGCCCTGAAAAATATGCCTCCAAGTGGGGGGTAGTCTTATACAGCGAGTATATAACAAACTGTATTTTTAGTGGAAATGTTAGGGGGTCGTCTTATACGCCGGCAAATACGTATTTTTCAGGGCCAAAAAATCATCTTATACGCCGGCAAATACAGTAATCAGCTCTATTTTTCATATCATACTCTTAGGCTTTCATAGACTACCATAGTTGCAATTTTACATTTGTTTGAATAAATATTTGATTAATCTCTCTCTCCATGACAGGAGCTGTGCCAGATACATAGAAAGAACTCTAAATATGTATTGAATGAATGAATGATACGGTAATAAACTTGTTCAGTGTTGTTTTTTTTTAATTTCTTTATTGATTGTCGTGTCACAAAATTGTCCTCATCCCCTCATTGTTCAGTGTTAGTAAGTGGCAAATCGGAACTGTGTCCCAAGAGATGATGCAATAGGTGGGAAGTTTGAAAGATGAGCTAGCTCCAAGATCCCTGCCATTTCTGAGATTTTGGGCTTCCTAAGCAAACTTGCCTTATTTTCCTTGCCCTTCTCTCCCCAGGTCTTGTCAACACCCCTCCATCGGGTACCATAGAATTAAAGACCCTGAAGATTGGGAAAAAATTAGTTCTTTCAAATGGTAGAAATCTTTTCTTTATTAGATGCTTGAAAGAAACCCCTTAACAAAAATCCCTTAATAATCAGTCACTTCATCTCTTCTTACACAATTCTAATAATAGAGCTCGATTCTTTTCTGATTTTTCTTTTCTTTAGTAATGTATGACTTAAGCCCATTTTTCATATATTTATCGGCCATTTGTACTTCTTTCTAAACTAGTGCTTATATCCCTGACCTACTACTTCTCCATCTGTCATAATTTAACTGATTTATAAACTCTGTAGATTAAGGAAAGTAGTCCTTTGCCATATTATGTTGCAAATAGTTCATTGATTCTCTGATATTGTTTCTGTCATCTAAGCAATTCTGTATGGAACAAAACTTAAGAGGTACAAAGAATACAGAATGAAAAACAAATCTTCCTCTCATCCTCATGCTCCAGCTCAATTTCTCTCCCAAAGACAAATGCTATTAACAGTTTCTTATATATCTTTCCAGAGCCAGCCTGAGTGGTGATGCCAAATATGTATATCTGCTTTTCTTTGACCAGCACATACAAAAGGTACCAGTGCATTTTATGTTCTGCATCTTGCCTTTCACTTACAAGATATTCTGGAAACCTCCCCATGTCAGTATATAAAGAGTGGATAGTTGGTGCCAAATTGCCCTCAACTGAGGGTGAACTAAATGACACCATCAGCAAAACACATGAACGCCTCTTTCCACATCCTTCCCAAGTACAATGCTAAAAACCTTTCTGATCTCTGCCAACCCAATAGGTAAAAAATTGTCTGTGCATTTCTCTAAGAGTAAAGTCAAGCATCTTTTTACATATTTAAAGTGCTTATGGTCATTTAAAAAGTAGTACGGCTTCTAGACCTTTCCACTTTAAAAGAATTAGGATTAGGAAGGATTATTGCGATTATCAGAGAAAGATCTTTATTCTAGATCTGGCAGCCTGCTTTCTCAAAGGTACTGCAGTGGGAAGGTTTCAGCTTTGTCCTTTTTATCAGCAACACATCTGTGACTAAGGCTGAATTGTGGAGTAGAAAGGCTTTAGGGTCATACACACTTAAATTGGAATCCCATCTTCCTTCTTTCCATATTTACTTATTGACATTTTGCTCTGTGTCAGGCCCAGTACAGGATGCTGGATATTCAGAGATAAATAAAACACAGTTCTTGCCATCCAGAAGCTCTCAGCAAAATGAAGGAGTGAGGCCCATAAACCAGTAAGTATAATGCAAAATAAATAACAATAATGATAATGTTGGTGAGATACTAATACTGGCTGGCCGCTCGGTGGATGATGAATTGGGAAAGGTCCAGACCAGAGACAAGGAGAGCAGTCAGCTGGCTGTAGCAGCAATCTAGGCAAGGAATTCGCTGAGAATGGAGATGAATCAGATTCTAGATACAATGAGGCAACATCAGTAAGACATGGATTTTGACAAAAGCAAGGAATGAGGATAGACTGTCATGACCGAGGCGAGGAAATCTCTTTCTTTGACTCGGCAGCTCTTGTGGCCTATCAGATGATTGTTCCTCAAATGTCCCTTCATGTCTGCCTCCATCTTCCCTGCTCAGCCGATGTTACCTTGCCCATGTGACTTGGTTTGTCTTCAAAGCAGGACAGAACGCTTTTCCTGCCCTGTGCTGGCCACTGACATACTTTGTCCGATGGACCGTTGGCAGACAGAATGCAAGCAGAGGCTCCACATGTTACCAAGTTCTCCTTGGCTTCTTGGGCTCTGCCGTTCACCAGGAGAAGAACAGGATTTTGGTAGCTGCAGATTCAAGGAGGATAAAGGACACAGGGAGCAGCCCTGGACCGAGCCCGGCTGACCTCAGCCTAGGTCAGCTGCTCCACACATCTGTGCATTCAAGAAATAAGCACTCACCACCTTATGGCACTGAGTTTTGGGTAGGTTTGTTATGCAATATTGTTGTGGTAAGAATTTCTAACAAAAGTCTCCGACAGAGATAATTCTTCTTTAGGCTAAATATCCCCACTTTTTTTTTTTTCCAACTGGTCACCACATGCCTTTTCCTTCTTCTTTTCTGCCCTGTTTCTTAGGGAGATATACCAGGTGGGGCCATGTAGGAGGCACTCCCCAAAAGAGTCATCAAATTAGAATTCAGCATGCCCCTGGCCCTCTTCCCCATCTTCCATTCAACTCTGCCCCCATGCCAGAGCTAGCCAAATGGCAAAGGAAGAAGAAATCTGAGGCTCAGTGAAAGACTCAAACTCCATCAAAAGGGGGTGGTCCTCAGTTCCTGGTTAATTCTAGAAACACATCTTATTCTATAAGCCAGAAAAGGAGGCCATCTAAAATGTCTACATAGAAACCATTTATACACTAGTCATCTATAGTTGAGACTCTAAAGATACTGTTTTATATGCAAAACCAACCTAAAACTAGGAAGAAAAAAGAATATAGGGCCAGATCCAGATTTTATGGCATCTGAAGCATAGCATATACAACTTTGAGGACTCTCTTAAACAAACAAAATTACAAATATAAAGTTAGTTTCAAAAGTGAGTATTTATTTAGAATAACAAATGATAGCACAACAAACCCAACATTTTAAAAGTCAAGGAAAACACAACCATTGCAAAAAATTTTAATAACACAATTTAAAATTTAATTCTGTGATATACCCATATGTGCTTATTTCCTATAATTTTTGAGCTGCAGGTTCTCTGATTGCCTCTTTATATGAGCAACCATTTCTCGGTATCATTTTCTATAAAGAAAACTGAAATATAATTATCTTTTTCTATCATTGTTTATCAAACTTTGTTTATAATGGATGATTTAGAGAAGTTTTTCAGCTTCAAAACTCCCTATTAGTTGTCATGTAATTATTTGAGGATTATTGTGACATTTGGGGAAGCACTCATCAAGTTTCTTTCATATGAAGTTGTAAGATTTCCGGGCATTTCAAATTATCCTGAATAGTTCTGGACTTTATTGACACTCTTTTACCATTTTATTATTGATGGCCTAGTTATAGTAGCACATTAAAATTTTTATGTTACCTTTGGCAATGTCAATATTTTGGGGCTGTATAAAATATATAGCTTCACATAAGAATGTACTCATTATTAGTAGCATTGCTACGGGTTTATGTCCTATAAACAGAAATTTTAATAAACTCTCTCATGTGATTCCAATTAAAAGAAGAAAAAATATACGATACATTTATCATTGTATTCAGTGCATTAAGAAGTATATTACTGATAGTTGAGAGGTTCTGTTTTGACCAGGAATTAATAAGAACCAACATTTCCACTTGTAATTTTTACATATGTGATGACTATCTTCTGGACCAGTGGTCAGCAAAGTCATTAGTCAACAGAGCTAAATATCAACAGTACAATGATTGAAATTTCTTTTGAGAGCCAAATTTTTTAAACTTAAACTTCTTCTAATGCCACTTCTTCAAAATAGACTCACCCAGGCCCAGTGTGTGGGGGTGGTGGTGGTAGTGGGCGGGGACTAGTAATGCTGTCCATTGATGGTGCCTACACCAAGATTTTATCCCCCAAAAAGTGGAAGAGCCACACTCAAGGGGCCAAAGAGTTGCACGTGGCTCGTGAGCCGCAGTTTGCCAACCATGGTTCTAGACCAGTGTTTCCCAAACTTTTGACATATGTGTACCCCTTCTATAATTTTTGTAACGCTGAGTACTCCTTGTCAAAAAAAATGGATGTATTTTAATAATCAAAATATATTTATTTTTTATTTGTTTGGTACATAAACAAAATAATAATAAATGAAAAATAAAATTATTCATAATAAAATATAAATAAATTTTATATTATAAATAACATTTATTTGCACACTGGACCATCTCATGCCTCACAAGGCTGTCTTGACTTGACTCATGAGAACATAGAATTAGGCGCAGCTAAGCATGGTGCAGTGCATATCCCCACCAAACTCCGGTGCAACGCGTACCCCCACCAAACTCTTCCCGTATCCCTGGGGGTACACGTACCACACTTTGGGAAACACTGTTCTAGACCATACATTTTAAGCCTTGTTTCTCCCCATTGCAGGATGTCAAAAGGCACATTCACCTCTCCTACAAGCTCTGGATACTCACCTTTGTATCTGAGACCCAGTGAGTTAGCACAGTGGGCAGAAGTAGTATTCCTAATAGCCAGTAGTAAGCTAATTCTGCTCAGAATAGGCTGTGAACTACATAAAGAGATCCCATTAAACCCAAATAAACTCAATATATTCCCAACTCAACTTCCCTTATCCAGGCCCCCACAGCCACTCCACAGGAGAAGTACAAAGTCAGAGTGGAAACAGTGGTCTTATTCAACTCTGATTGAGGTATTTTAATTCTGCAAATTTTGAAAATGTGACCATGTAAAAACATTGCTAAGGAAATATGTCAAGGTCTTGAAAGGAGGCCATGCAAGTAAGGGTTCCTCAAGTTTAAATTTCATTAGCTTCACAGAAAATCCACTTTTAAGGGGATAAAATCTTGGTGTAGGTACCATCAATGGACAGCATTACTAGCTCCCCCCCCCCCCCCCAAGCAAATACTGATTGAATAGTTAGACTATGTGCCAGGCCCTAGGAACACAACATTGCTAAAATGAATGCAGTCCTGTCCTCATGAACTTATACTTTAGTTAAGAGATAGACATTGATCAATTAAGAGCCATCTTTCAGATGAATGTCATAGGAATGCTTCTTTTGAGGGTATGCCTGTTATGCCCCAATCAAACAGATTATTGCAATTTGCTGACTTGAAGTCCTGGAAAGCAAGGAGCCACTTAGTGGAAAGGTCTTTAGAAGCAGCTCTTCTCTGACCTGTGGTTCCTCAGGGCCTCAGAGTCCGGCCACGAGGCTCTCTGCCTGCCCTGACTGTTCAGCACCTCCAGGGAGTCTGGTCCTCTGGCTCTGGGAGCTTAGAACTGCTGGGACCTTGAGGCTAGAAAAGGCTGGCTCAGCAGGGAACCCAGGTCCTGAAGCCCAGCAGATTCTGGTCCAAGGGAACTGAAGAAGGACCCTGAAGGGTGACTTCTCACCCCCACTGAAAATGTGAAAATGTTGTGAGTTTCCTCAATGAACATCACTGGGAGATTCTGATCTCCCATTCATCCTGCCCTTCTTTCCTGCCCTCCACGGAGGCAACCTATTGACTTAGCTTTTGTCTTTTTTTTTTTGGTTACACATCTTGAAATACACTCATCATCTCTACTTCTCACCTCCATATTACCACCAACCCACAAAAGTCTAGCTTCTGCCACTGAAACTGCAGATACCAAGTGTTACAGGTGCTGTTACTGTCCTGTCCGTATTCTTGGCCTTAGCACTTGAGTGCACACCAGACTTCCAACTGCCAGTCCCTGCATTCATCTGCTTCCTTGTATAACCAGAGTCTGCTTTGCTGCCCGAGCAGCAGGCTGGAAGTGCCAGTGAATCGATGCCCCCTAAGAGCAACCAACAACCTGCAGCAATGGGTATATATGTACCTCAGCTCCCTCACCCCTTGAGAGTGGTAACTGTGAGCTGAGGGTTCTGCACCCACTTCCAGAGCTTTCCGAATGAGATTAAGCTTTAATTACCCCACAGTGGTTGCTGGCTTGATAACTTATCATTTATTGGCTGCTCCCCAGCCCTGTTTTACTACCTCCCAGTGTCCCTTTATCTTTCAAATAAACTAATTCTTGTCTCAGGGTCTGCTTCTAGGGAAACCCAAGCTAGCACCAAGATCACTAATGGCAAACTAATTATTTCAGTCAGTCCTAATTAGTCAATCAAATGTGCACTGAGTACCTACTAGGTGCAAGGCACTGTCTAATCTTAAACTCACCTCTTATTTATGCGACACTGGTAACCACTCCTTGAAGCCCTCTTTCCTTAGATTCAGGCTTCCCTGGAGGTGGAGATTCCTTATTTAATTGGCAGTTCCTGCCCCACCCACTCCTTACACAGTGATGTCCCCCAGGGTTCTCAGCTCAGCCTTGCTCTTTCCATTCAACATGCCCTTTTTGGTGATGTGACCCCCTAACATAGGGTCAAATTCCACTTATTTGTCAAAGATTTCCAAAACTCTTTATCTACTTGTACTCTCTTTCTTGGGTTCCAGATTTTTATGCTCAGTTGCCTATTGAACAGTGCTATCTGGAAGAGAAAGATTCAATATATCCAATGTTGGTTTGTTGTTGTTGTTTTTTGAGGGGGGGCCGGGTAGGGGGCATTGAATAGGTTCTGTGTATGGACAATTATATAAGGAAATGGAGTAGAAGACATTGACAAGAGAGCATTTAAAAATGATGGATCAGCCCTAACTGGTTTGGCTCAGTGGATAGAGCTTCAGCCTGCGGACTCAAGGGTCCCAGGTTCAATTCCAGCCAAGGGCACGTACCTTGGTTGTAGGCACATCCCCAGTAGGGGGTGTGCAGTAGACAGCTGATTGATGTTTCTCTCTCATTGATGTTTCTAACTCTCTCTTCCTCTCTGTAAAAAAATCAATAAGATATATATATTTTTAAAATGATGGATCAGGGGATCTAGGCTCTACAGGGAGGGAAGTGATTCTAGGAGGAGGTTGAGAAATTGGAGAAAAAACATGGAAGAGTTGAAGACAGTTCTAGATTATCCAATAAACACATTCTCAGGACACCAGCAAAGCAAAGGGAACCCCTACAACATTATATATATATATATATATATATATATATATATATATATATATATATATTGATTTTTTTACAGAGAGGAAGGAGAGAGTGATAGAGAGTTAGAAACATCGATGAAAGAGAGTCATCGATCAGCTGCCTCTTGCATACCCCCTACCGGGGATGTGCCTGCAACCAAGGTACATGCCCTTGACCAGAATAGAACCTGGGACCTTTCAGTCCGCAGGCTGATGCTCTATCCACTGAGCCAAACCGGTTTCAGCCCCTATAACATTTTTAGGGAAAGAATTTTAAATTTAAAAAAAATCACTGAAATCATTACCAGGAGAAAAGTCAGAACTTTATTGGACTTCCTTACACTTAATTTTACAAGTTAGTATTGTTTGTATTTTAAATTCCATAGGGGAGCATTTTCCTTTTTGGTGCTTAAAGATTAAAGGTCTGGCCTGGGTCTAGGAAGTCGGTGAGATGAAAACATAGCGTTAGTAAGAGAAGACCCTGGAAGGATGAAGGTTGTCATCTAAGAGTAGATGCTCTCTTAACTGACCTCCTCTGTACTGACCTATTGGGTTCACCCACAAATGGCCATAGCACCCTGACATTTATAGCAGCCTCAGTGCTGGCCCCCTTATCTCCAGCTTCTCTCCTTTTCCAAACCCATCTCATCCCAACAGTAACTGCCATCAGAACATTCTGCTTCCCAAAGCCCACATGGCTAACCTCTACTCACACTGAACCTGGAACCACAGGCTTTCAGGATCCGGATTAGTGGTTCCCAAACCACCCCTCTAACCCCAGAGCCCTCAAAGGCTTGCTGTGTGCCCACCACCAGGACATCAAGACCTTAGCACTCACCATTCCCCTTTTATGTAACACTCTGCTTTCATTCCTTTCTTCCCCTTCTTTTGCTCTCCTTTTTGTCTTTCTCATTTTCCTCCTCTCCCTTCTATGACCCCCATGGGTGTCTCAACCACTTTCCAAGCTTTGTCCATGAGGTGTCCTTCCTGGCATTTTATGATTGAGGCATGTGGTGTGCCCCGTGCCCTTGCTAAGGTGAATTGGTGTGAGGAGACCAAACTCACATTCTAAAGAGACTTGACAAAAGCAAAGGAAAGAATAAAACAAAGAGAAATTCAGCAAATAGAAAATGATAGGAAAACAATTTGGCAATTTCTTATAAAGTCAAACATATATTTACCACATGATTGAGAAATTCCACCCCTAGGTATATACTCAAGAAAAACAAAACCTTATGTTCTCACAACAAACTATTCACAAATGTTTTTAGTGGTTTTACTTATAATTGTCCCAAACTGGAAGCAACTCAAATATCCTTCAATTGGTGAATGGATAAATGAACTGATACATCCATATAATGGAATACTAGTCAGGGAAAAAAGAAGGAATAAAACAGAAAACAAAATGATAGGGAGTGAAGATTAAAGGAAAGATTGATACAGGGAATAAAGGAGTTTCTGAGGGTGGTAGACTCTTCTATATCCTGGCTATACTAGTGGTTATGTGATTGTATATATTTGTCAAAACTCATAGGACTATACACTATAAGGGATGAATTTTACTTCAGTTAAATAATACCTCAATAAATACAACTTCAAACAACCACCTCAAATCAAAGAATTACTAAAGACAGATGAAGAAACAAAGAAAATATAGAAAACATGACTGGTCATACAAAAAATGGTTCTTTAAAACACACAGTAATAAAATAGATACACCTTTAGCAAACCCAAATGAGAATAAAAGAGAAAGCAGGCAAACAATACTGGAAATTAAAAGAAGATTTAATTTTTGACATAAAGAAAATCTGACAACTGTAATGTAAGCTCAGCTTTATAATTAAAAACTAAAAACTTACATAAAATTGCATGATTGTTCTAGGTAAATATAAATGCACAAAATTAAGAAGAGATATAGAACCTGAGCAGGCCAATAACCATAGGGAAATAGAAATGGTAAGCAAAGATACACCATTACCCAACACATCAGTTCCAAGTAATTTACAGATGAGTTCTACCTTCAAGCCATAAATTATTTGTTATTTTATTAGGACAGAGTAAAAATGGAAAACTTACAACTCACTCTGCTAGATTAAAAGTTTTCAAAGTTGGTCTAGGGATCGTTGAAGTTCCCTGAGGTTCTTTCTGGGAGTCCATAAAGTCAAAACTGTTTTAATAACAGTATTAAGAAGTTTTGACTTTTTAATTCTCGTCCTTTTACACCGTGTACAGAGGCGTTCCAGAGCCTACTGAAATGCCACGTGATAATGTCATTGCTCTGGCAATTAATGAAATGTGTGCTCACACACGTTTGAGTTTTAATCTTTTCTCCCTTTTAATTTCTAATAGGAAATTGACATAAACAAAAGTTCTTTGAAAATAATCAATAATTTTGAAGAGTGCAAATTGGTCCTGAGACCAAAACGTTTGAGACCCATTGACTAAACTAATATTACTCCAGCATGAAAAACTGATAAAGATAGAACACCAATGTGAACATCTTAAACTTAATTGCCCTTAAACAATTTTCATGACTAGATAAGATTCATCTAGAAATGTAAGAGATAATTTTATGTCAGGAAATCTAGTAATATAATCTATTATATTAAAAAAGGAGATGCCCTGACCAGTTTGGCTCAGTGAATAGAGTGTTGGCCTGTGGACTGAAAGGTCCCAGGTTCGATTCCGGCCAAGGGCATGTACCTTGGTTGCGGGCACATCCCCAGTGGGTATGTGCAGGAGGCAGCTGGTCAATGTTTCTCACTCTCTATCCCTCTCCCTTCCTCTCTGTTAAAAATCAATAAAATATATATATTTTTTTTAAAAAAGGAAAAAACTTTATAATCACCATACAAAGAGATATTTTTAAAAGTAATGTATTTTTCCCAGTCAGCATGGCTTAGCGGTTGAGCATCGACCTAAGAGCTAGGAGGTCAGAGTTCGATTGTCAAGGGCACATGCCCGGGTTTCAACTCCCATCCCCAGTAGGGGCGTGCAAGAGGCAGCAGATCCATGATTTTCTCTCATCATGGATGTTTCTATCTCTCTCTTCCTCTCCCTTCCTCTCTGAAATTAATTAAAAAAATATATATATAGTTTTATTATAATGTAATATACTTTATTTTTATTTTTTTAAATATATTTTATTGATATTTTACAGAGAGGAAGGGAGAGAGATAGAGAGCCAGAAACATCAGTGAGAGAGAAACATCGACCAGCTGCCTCTTGCACACCCCCTACCGGGGATGTGCCTGCAACCAATGTACATGCCCTTGGCCGGAATCGAACCCGGGACCTTTCAGTCCGCAGACCGATGCTCTACCACTGAGCCAAACCGACCTCGGCATATAATGTAATATACTTTAATGTCCATTCCAGATTTTAAGAAGCAAGTTAGGTAAACAAACAAAAATGTAAAAACTCTTAGCAAACCCGTATAGAAGAAAAAAATCTTTAATTTGATAGCATTGACTATTGCCATTAAAGTCAGAAACAAGGCAAAGATAACTGCTTTCGTTGCCATTATTACAACTATGAAACATGGCTCTGGAGCTCCTAGCAGTGCAACAAGAGAAACAATAGGAATATTACAAAGGCAAGCACAAAACGGTCACTATTTACAAGTGACTCAATTTTCAACTTAGCAAATCTAAGGATTAACTGTAAAACTTCAAAATATTAGATTTTAGTAGAAGCTTGATAAAAAGAACACCAAAAGAATCACTCTTTTTGATATACACCAACTATATCCAAATAGAAATGTGTAATGGAAAATATAATAGCAAGTAAATGGTAAAATACATGCAACTAACCTCACCAATGTGTCCAAGATTTATATGAAGAAACTGTAAACTTTATTGAAAGATATGAGAAGACAAAAAATAAATGAACAGATCATGTTCTTGGATGGGAGTCAAATTAAACTATAAATTTAATGAAATTCCAATCAAAATACTTATGGGATCTTTTATGGGACTGGGAAAATTTATTCTAAAGTTCACCTGGAAGAGGAAATGTACAAAAGCAGTCAAAAAACTTATAAGAAAGAAAAACAATGTGACAAAGAAGAAAGAAAGTAATAAAAAGGTAGAATATGTATTTTGGGGTCCCATCTGATATAAAATCAACCTATAATGCCACAATAATTGAATCAGCATGGTGTTGGCACAAAATGGACCTCAAAAGTCAAGGGAGCAAGGTGGAATTCAGAAGTAGACCCATGTACAACTTGGCATTTCAAAGCAGTGGGAAAAGGCAGACTATTTTATTAATTGTGTTGGGACAACTAGAAATTCTCTCAGAAATAAACTAAATTTATAACCTAATTTACATTATTGATAAAAATTCATTTAAATTGCATTAAAGATCTAACTTGGACCATAAAACGATGAAAGTATTGAAAGGAAAACGATTATATAAAATCTTCTGGGAGTAGGAATACGGTTTCAAGCCAAAACAAACTTGAGGTCCTAACAGAAAAGACTGACAGATTTTACTATATAAGAAAGCCTTTTGTATGATGTAGGACAATGTAAATAAAGACAAGCAATAGACTTGAAAAAATATCTGTAACATATATAACAGAGAAAGGATTAATATCATAATGCAATCATGCAAGCCTTCAAATCAATAAGAAAAAGACAACAACCTAGTAGAGAAATAGGCAAATAATGTGGACAGGCAATTCACAGAAGAAACACAAATGATCAATACATGTATGAAAGCATGCTCGGAGTCACTAGCAGTAACCACAGAAATACAAATCTATAAAAGATTAATATAGCTTTTTTTTTACTCATCAGATTTGCAAAAATTGAAGACTAATAATATCCGGTGCTGGGGAGATGTGGGGAAGTGAGGGTTTTTGCTCACTGTTACATGGGAGTGTGACGGATCTAATTCTTTTTGGAGGGTAACTGAGCACACCCTAACAACAATTCAAATTCCCGCATCTTTTAAACCAGCACTTCCACACCCCGAAACCTGCTTGCAGAAATAATTGCCTATGTCCACAAAAACATGTGCAAAAAATTCACTGCAGCATTGCTTGTAAAGTGAAAAACTGGAAGCAACTAAAAGGCTTCTAATAGGGAAATAACTAAATAAATTATGGTAGTTACAAAATACAGAATAGCTCTTAGGGATTGAAAGAATAAGGTAATTTCTATTATGTATTGACATGGAAACATTGTAAAGATACATTATTTAAAAGTTATAAAGATAGATTGTTAAGTGGGGGGGAGAAGCAAGAAGTATGTTTATGGTATGATCAGATTTGTGTAAAAAACTGTATTTGAACCTACATTAATGTACACATGTATAAAAAGGAAAAGGTCTGGAAGGGTATATCCCAACTATAAACAGCATTCCCCTTTGTGGAGGGGATAGGATTAAAGAAGTGGGGTAAAAAAGGGCTCTTACTTCGTAATTAAATTCTGTAATATTTTTTTTTACAACTAGCATGTATTTCTGTTTTAGCTGAACATTTTTCAAAATCAATAAAAAAAAAGAAAAACTCCTTCAACAGCTACAGTAAGCGACGAAACAGGCTTAAGTGAGAGCACTGGTTTCGAAGGGAGGAAGGGATAGCTCTCCCAGGCTCTCTGGAAAACACTCTGTGCATTTCAATTAAGGGGCAGGCACAACGATGCATGTATCTGCCTCCACACACACACACAGAGCGGAAAGTATTCATCTCTGTGTCTTCCGTGCCTAGCACTGTGCTTGGCATTCAGCAGATGCTGAGTACTTGTATCTGGAATGACTCATAATCTGAAAGCTAATAAAAGGCAGAACATGTTGTTTTTGGCAACTAATTAGATGAGGTGGGGTGAAGGACCAGGTTGGAAAGAATAATAATACCGTTGCCAAATAAGGAAAGTAGGAAGGGTGGGGGGAATTATGACAACAGCCAACATTTAATGATTACTGACTATGTGCAGGTACTGTGTTAAATGGTTTGTGTCCATTATCTCATTAAATCCTAAGCACCTTCTGTTCCCTCACACAAGGAAAGAGGAGTTAGAGACTTTCCCAAGGTCATTCAGCCATTAGGTATGGCAGCTGCAATTGAAGCTAATATCCCAGGCTCCGTGCTCTTAACCTCGAGGTTATATTGCCTCTCCAAAAGGGGAAAGTTAATAAAATCAATTTTGATAAGTTGTGATTGAGATGCTGATGGGGTAGTCATTGGGATGTAGCTGTCCGGTATGTAGCTAGATATCACAAGCTCCTTAGGGAGGTCAGAGCAGAGATAAGGAGTGGAAACGGTCTGTGGAAGAGTGATATCTGGGAGGTCAACATTCAATAATCACTCAACAAGTATTTACTGAGCTTCCCCGTAAGCCCCCGTCACACATTATATCAGTCACTTAAACCCATCTGATTCATAGAATGCTTATTATGTGAAAAGTACCGTGACCCGACACTTTTAATTGTTGGTCGTTTCTTTTTACGTGTCTAATGCTCTCAACTGCACTGTAAAAGTCTTAAAAATATGACATTTCTTTGTATTCCCCCTTGTTACAGAGATCAACGTGTGTTTGTTGATTGAATGCTTGAGAAAACATCGAGCGGACGCTCACAAAGTCTGGCCAAAGTCTCAGGAAACCCAGTGTAGGGAGTCTTCATCTCTTATTATGATCTAAAAGTCCATAAAGGCAGTCAAGTTTCAATCCATATAAAAGATTTTTCATCATTGTCACCAAGGTTAATTGTAGGCATCAGAAAGTTGTAGCTTGGAGCAGCAGGCTGGCTGCCAGAAAACTCACACCAGGGGGTATTGCCCTTGGCAAATTTATCAAAGTCCAGAATCTGGCTCTCAGCCTTGCTGATCCTGAAACGCTACCCTCTCAGGATTGAGGAAACCGGGGGAGGCTCATGCGTGTCCTCTACGTCATACAAACTGAAGCCTAAAACTGGAGTGCCTGCTTATTAACACGACTGGATATTTGCATCCACCATCATCTCCCTGGAGCCAGGTGATAGGCAAAGTCACATGCCTCGGAGATTGCACAGTAAGCCCAGAGTCGGCACAGGAAGAGTTGATAGGGTTGGGGTGTTTAACTGCACCAGGATCCAGTAACCCATGCAGAGGCGGTCTGAAACGGGCACAGAGCATCCTCTTTGGAACCACATCAACCTGGACACAAGCACGTTCCATGATCCTAGAACAGTGACCAGCATAGCCAGTCACTCACACTCTCTCCAAACTCCAATGTTTACAAAGTAAATGATGACGCCCACTCCACAGGCTCATTGTGAGGATTACATGAGGTAATGCATCAAATGCTAGACCAGCCCGTCATATGACAGGCACTCACTGAATGGCAGCTACATACCTGTCTCCCTTCTAGGGACGTATCTGATAAGGGTTCAAGTCAACCTTTCAGAATATCCTTTGTTCGGAATAAAGCAGGGCAAGTAAGACTAGGAGCAGAAGACGAGTTAGAAGGCTGCTGTTGTAATCCAGAACTAGTGGCTTAAAACGGGGATGCAGCTGGGGTGAGATTGGAAGTGGGGGGAGAAATGTGTATACGGATTTGAAAGATATTTAGAAGAGCCAGCCAGCATGGCTGTGGTTGAGCATCGACCTATGAACAAGGAGGTCAGGGTTCAATTCTGGCCAGGGTACATGCCCAGGTTGTGGGCTCGATCCCCAGTGGGGGGCGTGCAGGAGGCAGCCCATCAATGATTCTCTCATCATTGATGTTTCTATCTTTCTCCCTCTGAAAACACACACCACACACACACACACACACACACACACACACACACACTCAAAGATATTTAAGAGACAGGTACTTTGCTGGGCATTTTATATAATTAAGTATAGTTCTGACAGCAACTTATAAAGTAGCCCACTTTTCAGATTAAAGCTAGAGATATTAAACAACTAGCTCAGGATCACATGGCAGTGACTAAATTGCATATGAATCACTACTGGTGCGATTCCAAAATCCCTCTTCTTCCTACAAATAAAATATACGACTGTACACATCTTGGTTCTCGATCAAGATGTCAATTGTGAGGAATACAGTCATTTTTTACCACTAATAATTAAAGTTCTGAAGGTTAGAGAATGGACTTTTTAGAAAATATAACTCGGAGCAGATCCAGGCTGTCGCTATAATAAAGTCACCATTGCGCACTCTCATTATGATGTGCTTTCCTGGAGGGAGGGGGGAAGAGATGGAGGCAGAGCTCCGGGACCAGAAAGGACATCACCGCAGGTTCCTCTGTGACAACTCCAGCAAAGGCAGGGGTAAACACTTCTACTGTTTGAGGAACTGCCCGCAGTGTGGCAGAGAGAGAGCTTACAGCAGAGAGGAAAGAGGGGTTGAGGAGACCTCGCAGGAGTGGAGGCCTGTTAGGCAGAGGGCAGATGACGGAGGGCCTCACGCACCGTGTTGTCCGGGAGGCCGTGGGAGTCACAGAAGGGCCTCAGGCAGAAGAGCGCTAAGAACAGGGTTTGTCTTAGGAACAGAACAGGTTATCACTCTAATGAAAGAGTTTGAATTTAGAAATAAGGAGATCACTTAGAATATAGAGGAGATATTTATAGGAGATAATTATTCATAAAGAACAATGGTTGAATAGAGGAGAAATACTTAAACCTATCTAGAAAAATCAGGGAATAGATAACCCAGTAGAAAAAAAAAATGAGCAAAACCCTGAACAGGTACTTCGCAAAGAAGAAAACTTTACATGGTCAAGAAGCATATGGAAAGGTGCTCTACCTTATCAGTAACTAGGGAAATGTAAATAAGAACCACACTGAGAAATCAATATATATCCATAAAGCTGGCAAAAAAATCAAAAGGTCTCGTAATACCAAGTACTGGTGAGAATGCGAAGCAGTAGAACAAATCGGGAGCAGCTCTTTGGAAAACAGATGTTAGCCGGTAAAGTTGAAGAGGCAGTTACCCTAAGACCTGGCAATTCTACTCCCGAATCTCTTCCCTAAAGGAATGTGTGCCCTGTGCAGAAGGATACATATAAAAAATGTTTATGGTAGCATTTTTCTTAAGAACAAAAAATTAGAAATAACCCAAATATGTATCACCGCTGGAATGGATATATGAATCAGGGTATATTCATACAATGGACTATTACCCAGCAATAAAAATGAATGAACACTCGCTACAAGCAATAATATAGATGAATCCCACAAACTTAGTAATGAACAGAAGAAACAACACAATTTCTCCCACATAAGTATCAAAAAATGCTATACCAAACTATATTGTTTGGGGATGCTACATAAGTAATAAAATTATAAAGAAAAGCAGGAAAATAATCATCATAAAAGTCAAGACAGTGCTTATCCAAGTAAGGGAGGGATGGGTGTGATCAGGGAGAAGCATACAGGGACCTCTAGGAGGCTGGAAATGTTTAGTTTCTTAAGCTGGGTGTGATTTCATGAGTGTTCACCATATATGTATTTGTTTAAATGTATAATATGCTTTGTGTACCTTTCTTTATGTGCTATATTTCATATTATAAAAAAATTAATGTAATTGTGGGGGAAAGCCCACACAACAGCTGTGTATTGCTATGTGTGTTTATAAACGAAAAGCTATTTTTTGTTGAAAATAAAAAGAAATAAAAAAAAGATTCAATAGTAAGCATATGTGAATTGAAATATAAAAGACTGGTTGGGCTCGGCTGGTGTGGCTCAGTAGTTGAGCATCGACCTATGAACCTAGAAAGCATGGCTCGATTCCCGCTCAGAGCACACGCCCGGGTTTCAAGTTCAATCCCCAGTGTGGGGGGACGCAGGAGGTAGCCAATCAATGATTCTTTCTCATCACTGATATTTCTATCTCTCTCCCTCGCCCTTTCTGAAATCAATAAAAATATATATATTTTTTAAAAAGACTGGTTGGAATTTGCCCAGCCAATAAAAGAAAAAATATATATTTAAAAAAATAGTATGTTCAAAACTCATAGAAGTATGAGAGAACAGTCAGGAAAATGGCAGTTAATTCAGTATGATTAAAATAGAAGCTAAGAGAAGGAGAATGGTGATAAAAAAGAGGCTGGAAAAGGAGGCTGAAGAGTCTTGGATATTTGTGATAAGAATGAGAGGTATCAGGCAGGAGAAAGACATGAAGAAGCCTGCTTGTTAGAGAGAGCCTTATCAGCATTATGTGGGATGAATTTAAAGAAAGATAACAGCAATAACAACAACAAAATACACAGAGAATGTTGAGAACCTATTAATATAGTTTGGTAAGATATCCTTGAGAACAAGAACCAGGGGGAAGGAAGAAGGGATAGACTGAGGTATTTAATAAGTAGAATGGTTAGACCACTGAAACTGATTAGATATAGGGAGTGAGGTAATGGAGGAACCTAAGTTGCTAGTTTGAATAACTGTTGGTGTGATACGTCAAAACAGGCAATGGGGGGTGGGAGGGGGGAGGAGATTTGGTGGGAGAGGATAATAAGTTCCATTCTGGTCTTATGGCATTGGAAGTGCCTCTATGATACCTAAGAGCAAATGTATAGACGGCAGCTAGATATACAGACTAGTATATGAAGCTGAGCAACAGAGATACTTTATCTGAATCCTGATCATTTCAAATCCAGGCCTCAAAACTGTGGCGTTGCTCAATGTGATTTGAACCAAGGCCCAATCTGACTTGCCTTGCCTCCCCTGGGTGTGAGAGGAGAGTAAGAGGGTACTTGGGTGTAAGGGAAAGAGAGGAAACAGGATGATTCCTAACGTTTTGGCCAGAGCAACCTGATAAATGGTGACGCCATTATCTGAGATGAGATAAACTAGTGAAGAAGCAAGATTATTCTGAATTGTGTTGTCTTTTTTTTTTTTTTAAAGAGGAAAGTAATACCAAGTTCTCCTTTAGATTCTTTGTGGATTTTTTTTTAAAGACATTATGCTCGAAATGACATTTATTTATTTATTTTTAGTATATTTTTATTGATTTCAGAGAGGAAGGGAGAGGGAGAAAGAGAAACAACAATGATGAGAGTGAATCATTGATCAGCTGCCTCCTGCACGCCCCATACTGGGGATTGAGCCCACAACTTGGGCATATCCCCTTAACCGAATCGAACCTGGGACCCGTCAGTCAGCAGGCCGACATTCTTGCCACTGAGCTAAACCAGCTAGGGCTGAAATGTCTTTTAGGTGACCAACTGAAGGCATCAGGTGGGCAATTGTGCATGCCAGTGTGGAGCTTAGAGGACAAGGTTATCGTTGGTTGGAGTTATAATTTTGGGTTCTAGCGGTATAGAGACAGTATTTAAAGATTCCCTGCTTTCCAACCTGGATCTGGCAGAATGGCTCCCCAAAGAAGGGAGGCAAGCCCTAGCTGGTTTGGCTCAGTGGATAGAGCATCGAACTGTGGAACAAAGGGTTCTGGGTTCGATTCTGGTCAAGGGCATGTACCTTGGTTGCAGGCTCCTCCCCAGCCCGGGCCCTGGTCTGAGGGTGTGTAGACAGCAGCCAATCGATGTTTATCTCACATCAATAGATATTTCTCTCTGTTTTTCCCTCTCTCTTTCCCTCTCTCTAAAAACCAATGGAAAAAATATCCTTAGATGAGGATTAAAACAAAAAGAAGGGCGCCAAGAAGAAGGGTTGTCCTGCCATCAGGGAGGTAATGACCAGAGAATACACTGTCAACATTCAAAGTGCATCCATGGAGTGAACTTCAAAAAGCTTGCTTCTTAGGCACTCAGAGAGATCTGGAAATTTGCCATAAAGGACACAGGAACTCCAGATGTGAGCATTGTCACCAGACTCAACAAAGCTGCCTGGGCCAAATGTTCATACAGTATCTGTGTGGTTGTCCAGAAGACAAAACAAGAATGAAGATTCGCCAAACCAGCTCTATGCATTGGTTATCTTTGTATCTCTCATCACTTTCAAAATGTGCAGCCAACTGACTCATCACAGTCGGTATGAATGAGAACTGACCGCTAATTTTCAAACATAGCTGCAAAACTGGAAATAAAAGTAGCCCCTGATCTAATCCTAGGTTGGGTGCTATTCCTATAAACTATACTATGTACTTATCCCTCTTAAAATACTTACCTCAATGTAATGTATTTGGCTGTTTACATATCTATGTTCCCTCAAAAACCTGTAAGCTGCTTGCAGATATAAGTTGGATCTTATTTACATTGAATTCTGATTACCTAATGGTTCACAGGATATAGTAGGCACTCAATGAATTTGTGGGATGAATGAATGGTGAAATGCTGCTCCTATTATTATGTCTAATTATACTCTGCACTACTATCAAAAGAGATTTTTAATTGTGTTTGAGATCACAAACCTTCCCATACTAAGTTTCCAACTGCCAATGCAACCTTCCCTCCACAGTTCTCCACAAAGTATCTTGCTTCCTACATTAAGATGAAATCCAATAGCATCTTTCTCCCCATCCATTTAAAATATTCTCTTCTTCCACCTTTCTTAGGTTTACTACTCATCTCCAAAGCTAACCCTTTTATTTATCACCTGGAAGGTACCTCTTGTACATCCTCAGATCTGCATCCTTCATTATTCTCCGTCTATATGACCATACATTTTATCTTCCCTTTCATTCATTCATACAAGCTCAAGAGATTGTAAAGGTGCCATATTCATCCTAGAAAACACTGGGAAACAGACCAACCCAAGTTTACATTCCGATTGTAATATTCTCTTTAATATCCTGGCAGGCATGACTTTCCTTGGTTCAGAAAATGCCTGGAGCTGTGACACCAAATTTAAAAGCCTCATCTTCTATGGCTGCTTAGGGCTGAGGCCAGCAGAGCCTAACACACTCTTTTCTCAACTATTGGACAAGATGAGATGGCACTAAAGTAAGGACTTCCACCTTTAATTGGGCAACGGCAATTTTTCTTTCCAAAGATAAAACCTTGGATGTGGCCACCACAATAGGTTCTAGGTCAGGGGATGAATCAAGTCATGTGTTCTGATAACCACGAATGCCCCTGACAGGTTACGGATGGGATTCTTCAAGCCGGCTGCTCTTCTTGGCAATGCAGTCCTAGTTCTGAGGGTCAGCCCCTTGGCAAAGCTCTCCCTTGAATTTGACTAAATAAGGTGTTTAGGGCAGCTGAAGGAATTCTATTTGAGACTCAGGAAACAGGAAGCCTGAGGCTCCAGAGAAAGTTCTGCCTCTAAGCTCTCTCTTGCCCTTTCAGGCTGGGTCCCAAGCTTACCCATGATTAAAACTCCCTCAACACAGAAGTACCAAGTTGAGAAGGGGTCTTAAGTCAGAATCCCTTCCATCCTGATCTAAGAGATCACTCAGTAGAGCTTTGTGTAGTTCACTGAAGTGATACAGGGAAGGAGCACAGGTTTTTGCATCAGACAGGTCTGGCTTTGAATCCCAGCTCTGTCACAACTGGCTGTGTGTTGGTCAAATGTGTTTAAGTTTTCAAAGTCTCAGCTGCATTGTTTGTAAAATAGAGATAATATCTACCTGTAGGGTTGTTGTATACCGTATTTGCCGGCATATAAGATGATTTTTTGGCCCTGAAAAATATGCCTCCAAGTGGGGGGTAGTCTTATACGGCGAGTATATAACAAACTCTGTATTTTGAGTGGAAATGTTAGGGGGTCCTCTTATACGCCCAGTCTCTTATACGCCGGCAAATACGGTATTTTTCAGGGCCAAAAAATCATCTTATACGCCGGCAAATACAGTAATAAAACTTAAATTTCCCTGCTTCCCTTCCACTTCCTCTATAATAGGCTAGGAGCATCAGCCCCCAAACCAGGGTCCCTCTTTGCTATATCCTCTTCATCTTTCCTCACTCCCCTCCTTTGCACAGTATGTACCTGCCAAAGTGAACCCTTTTCAGTTTCCTGAATACATTAAGCTCTCTCTCCATAGCACTGACCACTAGAACTTTCTGCCATAATAAAAAAAGTTCTGCCGAAACTGGTTTGGCTCAGTGGATAGAGCGTTGGTCTGGGGACTGAAAGGTCCCAGGTTCGATTCCAGTCAAGGGCATGTACATTGGTTGCGGGCACATCCCCGGTGGGGGGTGTGCAGGAGGCAGCTGGTCGATGTATCTCTCTCATCAATGTTTCTAGCTCTCTATTCTTCTCTCCCTTCCTCTCTGTGAAAAATCAGTAAAATATATTTTTTTAAAAAGAAGAAAAAAAAGAATGGGGACTTAAAAAAAAAGTTCTATGCCTGAGCTTCACTATAATAGCCACTGTCACATGTGGGGAAATTCGTATTTGAATTGTAGCTAATAGAATTGAGGAAATAACATTTTGATCTTATTTAATTTTAATTAACCTAAATTTAAATAGCTCCCTATGGGTAGTGGTTACTGTAACTTACAGTTTTAGAATTTGCATTTGCGATTGCCCTATAGCAGTGTTTCCCAAAGTGTGGTATGCATACCCCCAGGGGTACAGGAAGAGTTTGGTGGGGGTACGCGCGTTGCACCGGAGTTTGGTGGGGATATACACTGCACCGTGCTTAGCTGCGCCTAATTCTACGTTCTCATGAGTCAAGTCAAGACAGTCTTGTGAGGTGTGAGATGGTCCGATGTGCAAATAAATGTTATTTATAAGAAAACTTTTATTTATATTTTATTATGAATAATTTTATTTTTTGTTTATTATTATTTTGTGTATATACCAAAAAAAGAAAAATAAATATATTTGGATTGTTATTAAAATACATCCATTTTTTGACGAGGGGTACTCAGCATTATGAAAATTATAGAAGGGGTACACATATGTCAAAAGTTTAGGAAACACTGCCCTACAGGAAAATGAATTTCCCCACTCTTCACTTTAGCTAACTTCTCCTCGGTCTTAAACTCTCAACTTGAAAATCTATTTCAGGATACTGTTGTAATTAACCTAGTTATTAATAACAGAAAAGGAAGAAAGGGAAGACCAAGTATTATAGGCATGTCATTTGGACAACTTCACCAGGAAGCTACTACTTTACACTCCCCAGGGAGCCATCAAAGGTAAGAGATGAATGCCCAGTAAAGTTGGGGTGATGTTGGAAAGGTATTGTCTAATCAGTCACTGCTGAGAACAGATCATTGGCCAAAATGGGGGTGGCCACTGCAAGGGCCTGAAATCTGGGATATTTAACCCCCTAAGTAGAGAAGTTGAAGCTCTTGTGTTCTTGGTTCCTCAGCTCTCTCGCCACTCTTGTTGCAGGGAGCTTACTCTCTCGGCTCCCCTGCATTTGCCCTTATGGTCCATGGCCATGTGAACCCCACGCACAATGAATTCAGGGACTGCAACTAGGCTGATGTTGAGCCCCAGCTACAACATGGAACAGAAACTCTGGATTCTGGCTTTGCTTTTAGCTCTACCGGAATCCCAGTTGCATTTCTTCCAGGACTGAATTGGGGAAAGGGAACTTTGGAAACTCAGGGATGTAATCCCATGCAAATAAAAATCACTTTATCCTCCTGCAAGTCTCAGAGAATTCTTTAAAAAAAAAAAAAAAAAAAAAATATATATATATATATATATATATATATATATATATATATAATTGATTTTACACAGAGGAATTGAGAGGGATAGAGAGTTAGAAACGTTGATGAGAGAGAAACATCGACCAGCTGCCTCTTGCAAAACCTTGACTGGGGATGTGCTCTCTGATGGGAATCCAACCCGGGACCTTTCAATCCACTGAGCCAAACCGATTTCAGCGTCAGAGAATTCTTTTTCTTGAAATATCATAAGGACTCAGCCCCAGCACTCAGTAGGGAAAGGGATACCCCGATAACACTAAGACCTTGGATTCAGTTAGGTTTCCCCTTTGTTATCTTTTGTAGTATCCTCTACATTTCTCCTATTATATCTCTCTTCACATTTTATTTTAATTACTATCTGTATTTTCCACTAGGTTATAAACTTCATCCATTACCATGGGGCCCTATGGACTTCCTTTCTTGGGTGTCATTGCCTCTTATCTTCCCTTTGAGTGGCTATCCATAGGAGTTTAGGATTTAGATTTTTTCCAAGTTGGGGACTGCTATGTTTGCGATAACTACTGCAACAGGGTGGGGCAAAAGGAGTTTTACAATTGTGCTTATACAAAACACAGTTTATTCTTATATTATCATTCATTAGTTAATGTATTATCTTCTATATAAATAACTGTAAACCTACTTTTGCCCAACCCTATATTTAAATAGCTTTAGGTATTGATTAGGAGAGGTCTTATAAGCATAGGCTAAAAGTTGAAAACTAAAAAGGAAAGGAGTAATAAACTACCTCAATTAAAAATGAAAAATTTACACCTTGGCTGGTGTAGCTCAGTTGGTTGAGTATCATCATCCCATGTCCCAAGAGGTTACCAGTTTGATTCCCTGTCAGGGCACATGCCTGATTGCCAGCTTGATCCCCAGTTGGGGGTATGCAGGAGGCAGCCAATTGATGTCTCTCTCTCTCTCTCTTTCTCCCCCTTCCTCTCTCTCTCAAATCAATAAAAATAAAATTTTAAAATAAATAAAAATAAAAATTTACATATGCAAATAAGCAACAACAAAACCCTACCATCATAATATATCAAGATAAATGATAAACTAGGGGGGGGATGTATAACATATTATAGATAACAAAGGATGAATATCCCTCTTATAAAAAGAGCTCTTAAAATCAACATGAGAAAAATGAAAATTCCAAGGACAAAGGACATGAACAGGCAATTTAAAAAAGAAGGTAAACTAATCTCAATAAACATTTTAAAAATGCTTAACTTCACCAGGAACTACAGAAGGGCAGTTTAAATAAACAAAATACCATTTTTTACCTATTAAAATTGACAAGAATTAAAAAGTTTTATTATATTGTGTTGATAAGAGAATAAAGAAATAGTTGATTTGCTTAAAATTTAAACACGTGTACTGTTTATTCAACAATTCTTCTAGGAATATATCCATAGAAAACAATCAGACATTTGACAAAGGTGAACTTACAAAGATGTTCTCTGTGGTATTGTTTATAATACTGGAAAGCCGAAAACAATCGATCAGAGACGGGGTAAACACAATGTGATGCGTCCCTGCCGTGGAATACTCAGTATCTATTAAGAGTGATATAGATCTATGTTTATTGACATGAAGCGTTATCTAAAATAAATGAGTGGGGGGAAAAGTCATAAGCTAGCATGTTCCTATGATCCTACTTACATAAAAATATTTGTCAACTTATCTATCTACCCATAAAAAGGAATCTGAAGTATATGCGTCAACAGATTAATAGTTCTCTCTGTATAATTCACGCTGGCCACTTAACATCAGGCCGATAGCCAGTGAAAGGTCCTCCCCCGGATTCTCCGGTGTGGGATTTGGTGTCCGCTCTAATGGTCACGGGAAACCTGAGAAATTATCCGATGCTAGGTTTTCCTGGCTGATGTAGCTGCAAATTCACTGGGAGTCGGGGCCCGACCTATCTTATTCATTGCTTGGCACATAGTAGGCATTCAATTACCACGTGTTGAATTAGTGGATCATATCAGAACACCAATGTTACTTCATAATGAGCCTATTTAAACATCATTTTGATAAATTAAACCCAGATTGCAAAATTCACAACGATTTATGATAATATAAGACTCCCAGAAATGTTATTGCCTTCTCTACACCATTACCATGCTGGGGACAGAAGTTTATTTTCTGTCATTTGTGTACTTCTCCAGGAGAGTTGGAGAAGCGGTGAATAATGTCTTTGTGCAAAGCCTTTCCCACTCCCTTATGAGGCTAACTGTGACAATCTCTAACTCACAGATGAGATAATGAAGGCTCAGCAACTGCTCAAGGTCACACAGTTAAAAAATCAAAACCCAAATACATGTCTTGTTTCCTCCCAAACTCATCCGTGGCTTTGAGAGGTGCAGAGTACGGCGGTGAAAAGGACATTGCAGGTCTGTGACAGCTAATGTCTGTGCTTCCTAACGAGTCATCGCCACTTAGCCCTGAGCTCCCGTGTCTAAGAGGTGCTTTTTCTTAACCCTTGGAGGATCCGGAGGACGATTTGTCACCAGGGTTATTAGCATTTCTCCCTGGATATCGACAGCTTGTCTCTCCTCCCTCCAACCAGTGACTGATTTCTTCAAATGCTAGCCAAATACAGCCCAAGTCACCATGGTAAACGTATTGACAGAATCATATTAACAGCTACTGAGCATTTACAGGGTTGTAAGTTATGCAGGGAGGGGAAAAGATAAGGGGAAAAAAACACAAAGGGAAATAAAACAAGTTCCATCAGCAGTGACAATTATTTATTTAGAAGCTGCTGGTTGGAACAGCTTTTTGAAAACATATTTTAATTGCTAATTATGGTTCCTTCAGGAGAGTGGCCTCCGTCAGAATTGCTCCACCTTAGAGTCATCATTAATATTTCAGCTGCTCAGGTCAGAAACTGTTTCACAGACAGCTGTGTCCACACAGCTCTCGGTAACAGAAATTCTCCTGCGCTGGCTGGTTTGCTACGCCAGAATCAAAGCCTGCTGGTCCGTTTACTGCAAGGTAACAGACTGTTTAAGTTCTTCTTTCTCCAAAGATTGAAGCTGGTTCAATAAGCAAAATTCTGCTCTAAGCCACCAAGACAACTGACGATTTTTCAAAGGAATGGCCTATCTTTCCTAAGTTAATTTGCACCTTTTATTGGGGAACATAAGTGTTGCCTTAGGCAAGAGGGAGAATACAGAAGAGTTTGTTTTCAGTTTCTAATTCCCTGGGTACTCCTGTGTGAACCTTATAACAAATAAGGTCAGCCTCCAGCCCAGGAGGGAAGTGGGTAAACAGGCGCGAGGGTACTCTGCGTCCCCGTGCGTGCGTGCGTCCGCTTTGGCATGGCCGTGGCCCCCGCGTTTCCAACTTCACATGCTTCTTAAGGAGAACCTAATCCTCGCAGGAGAATTTAATCTGTTCATTTGCACGCATCTCATCAGCACCCTGCTTTGTTGAGGGCTGTTTGATGTCCCAAGGAAAAGACTTCGAAGTTTTTAAAAGCCTTTTTGATGTGAACCAGAAAATCACGTTTTGTCAAGAGTGCACTCAACTTGAACCTCAAAAGGTTCAGGACTCAGAAACCACACAGTTCAAGTGGGATTTAAACGGGGCAAAGTCACTTCCTCGTCTTCCCCCTGCCAGGCCCTCCCAGGGCCTTTGTGCTAACAGTTTCTGCACACGGTTGGGCCCTTTTCCCCTCTTTCTTTTTATGCGTGTACTCTTTCACTCCCTCACACGCATCTCTTGGCAAGAAAACCTTAAGAAAAATGTGTCATCCCCCAAGACGTAGCTGTCCTCCACGCCAAGCATAAAAGCTGCCTCCAGCTCCACCCTCACGGACTCAGAATGGTCTATGCTGGGTCGCAGCGGCCTGGGCTGCTCTCGGTGAGGGTCAAACGACTTACACAGCCAGGGGGCAAGGATTGCATCCTTAAGCGAGGCATTTAACTAGACTAGTTCTCCCGATGCTCCAGGGAGCTTTTGCAGAGAAAACTACAAACTTGCTTCAAGGCGTAGCTGCTGTGCGTGTGAAGGAAGCACACACCTAAGGTCTTCCCTGTCCAAACTGGAAATGAGGGAACGGGAGACCTGACTCGCCCCAAAGTCAGGGGGAAGAACTGAGCTGAGAGAGAACACTGGAACCCTAACTTCCTCTCTCCAAAACTCTCTTCTATTTTGTTTTCCTCTTTAGATTCAAAAATCCAGTTGCTCAAAAAGGTCAACGAAAGTTTAGATTCAGGAGGCAGAATCTCACGTGTGGAAAAAGTCCAATGTGTTCCCGATGGCCCAGGAACACCAACCGGGTCCCCTGCTCCCCGTGGCCGCCACCACCTCAGAGCTTCACCGACCGCTAACTTGTGTTCTGCTCACCAAAACAGCCTCCATTCACCGAGCAGCCACTGTGGGTCAGGCACCACGCCGCAAATGCGTTCTCTCATCTAGTTTGTCCGGTAAGTCAAAAAGGCGAGTCAGCTCGTTCCCATTTTGCAGACAAGGAGACGGGGGTTCAAAGAGCTTAAATTACATCCTTAAAGCAGCACGGTTACCGGGCGAGAGAACGTCAACGGAGGCCCGATCGGTGGAACTCCAAAGTCAGGGTTCTTGGCTTCCCGTCGTCATGTTGCTCGGCACCTGCTCTGTTGCGGTGTTGTTTTCAGGCATTTGGTGTTTTATACGCTTACTTATTTTGTATTTATTGAGTACCAACTATGGGAAAGGCATTACCAATATTTCAAAAAGCCTAAGACACTATTCCCACTCCCTCTCTCACTCTGGCCCCATGCAGTGACCTTTTTACAACAGTCTTCTTTTACTAACGCTTACCCTATTGCAGCCTGTTATTCACAAGGCAGCCTGAGTAATCTTTTTTTTTTTAATTTATTTTTAATATATTTTATTGATTTTTCACAGAGAGGAAGGTAGAGGGACAGAGAGTGAGAAACATCGATGAGAGAGAATCATCGATCAAGCTGCCTCTTGCACACACCCCCACTGGGGATGTGCCCGCAACCAATGTACATGCCTTTCACCGGAATCGAACCCGAGACCTTTCAGTCTGCAGACCGACGCTCTATCCACGGAGCCAAACTGGTTTCAGCCGAAGTAATCTTTTTAAAATGGTAAATCATAACAGGGTACAGATTCCTGTTTAAAATACTCTACGGCTTCCTGAATGCTGCACCTAGAATAATATCCAAACTCTCTGTGACAGTCTGGCCCCTTCCAGTGTCCCCATTGCCACATCCCCTAAGTCCCTTCCATCTCAGTCCTCAGATCTTCTCTCGGCGGCTCCAATGCACCAAGACGCCCTTCTCTCAAGCCCTTGTGTGGTTATCACCTGTGCATCACTCATAATTCAATTCAAACATCACCTTCAGGGCGGAGCGGGCATATCCGACAGAGTGGATCAATTTTTATGACAAATAAATAATCATGTTATAAATTACTCCTAATAATTATTTTCTTGATTAATGCTTTAGCTTTCACCCAAGCAATTAATTTTAAAAGGATGTTTTCTTTCGAAAGATATTCTAATTTAGCAAACTACTAGGTGAATTAAAATTGCACATGCCAAACAAAAACGCCACACCCCGCGGTTCAGTTTGTTTCCGTGTTTCAGAATTTAATCATAAATAAGAGCTCCAGCAGTCACAAAGAACAGCTGAACTGAAATAACTCCATTTATGTTTCTTCACCTTGGCAATCACTGTGCATTCGGAATCTACCATTTACATGCAGAAATGTGCAGCTTCCCAGGAGCTGGAGTCAGCAGCTATGTGGCCTAAGTGAGCTCAACTGCTTCTGAGCTACTTGGCACTTATTCCTGAAGCAAACAGAGTCTGCAGATGCGAGGGCCCACAGTACAACTGGAGGTCCTCCCGATCCTTCTTTATAGAATACCGTGTTTGTTAAAGAATAAAAAAAGTGTGCTAATTTGAAACTTACACGTGTATTATTAAAACTCAAAAGTAACCGCAGCAATTTTTTTACAACTTGGACCAACAAAAGATATATTTGGGGAGAAATATTTTATAACTGACATTGTTTAAAATTACCAGCGCATGATGGTGTTAAAAAGCAGACCCACTTTTAGTCGATTGTTTTAAAAATCCCTCTACAGGCTAACGTAGTTCCCCACTCCCCTCACCAAGGCATACTTCGTTCTCTGTCACAGTAAAAAGAATTGTTAAGGGCCCTAGCTGGTTTGGCTCAGTGGATAGAGCATCAGCCTACAGACTGAAAGATTGCAGGTTCGATTCCGGTCAAGGGCACATGCCCATTTTCGGGCTGGTTCCCCCTTGGGGGGCATGCAGGAGGCAGACCATTGCTGATTCTCTCTCATCGTTGATGTTTCTATCTCTCCCTCCCTCTCCCTTCCTCTCTGAAATAAATAAAAAATTAAATAAAATAAAGCTTAAGACCTCTAATATATATTTTTAAAAGAATTGTAAGTTCTGCAATATGGGGAAACACAGGATGTGATGGGAACAAAAACAGGGAGGAAGAGTAAGAGCAGAACAATGGGAGTGTAACGTCCCAGAGGTCACAGGAGGGAAATTCCATACTAGAGAGGACCCTCCTCTGAATTGGGTGTAAGGCCAACGGAAAGCAGGGTCCAGAGACCGCCCTCTACTATATGGGGGGGTAAACCAAGTCTGCCTTTCTCTGGCTGCACGTACATGCATGCAAGGATTCAATAGCTGACGCTTGGTCTTAACCATTTATTACTACCAGAGGCAGACAGGCAAATGGGCACAAATCATATTGAGCCAATGTGTCCTCCAGACCCTAATCTTGCAAAGATCTCAACAAATGGCCACCAAGAGCTCTGACAGTGCATGGGGAGGGAAGAGACCCGACATAGGAGGTGGCCAGGGATGGCGTGCCCGGCCTGTTCCTACGTGGCTGTCGTGCTAACTTGAAGAAAAATATCTCACAGGAACGGCTACAAACTGAGCTGGTAAAATGGGATTCTACTGACCCCTCACCGCACCCCATCTTGCTCTCTTGAAGAAAACAGCAAGCATTTAACCAACTTTAAGTCTTTTTTTATTTTTAAACTCCTGTCACTACATAGCTCTCAGACCAGGGCCAGTCTGTACTTCTTAGAGGGTAAGTCTGAAGCAACCATCGGTTAACCATTTTACAAACGAATTCAGAAAATTAATTTTGTAATCAACAAAAATCAAACATTTTTCCAGTAACTGTGATTATATATCTTATCTGAACTGACCTTTTAGAAGAAAAACTTAGTAATATGGCCCTAACTCATTTTTAAAAACTATTGCTTAGTATTATATTATATATGTATCATAATTTATTTTTCCAATTATCTATCAATGCATACAATGTTGCTTCTGTGTTTTTTTTATTATACAAACAATACTATCAAGTACATAAATCTTTATGTCCTTGAACAAATATATAAAGGATAAGTTCCTATAGCTGCATCATATCAAAGGATATTTGAATTTAAAATGTTCATGGATATTGCCAAATTGCCCTCCAAAGAGACTAAACCACTTTGCACTCCAACCAACTATGTGTACAGGGCTCCGTTTCCCTACACCTTTGTCAACAAGATGTTATCAAACAAATTATTCACAATTCCTTAAAAGACTTCAAATTTTCTGTCATCTTCCTGCCTCCATCTTTGTTTTCTTTCCTTCATTTTTTTGTTGTTTTTTTTGTGTGTGTTTTTTTGTTAATCCTCACCCGATAACATTTTTTCCATTGAATTTTTTAACAGAATGGAAAGGAGGGAAGGAGGGAAGGCAAGCGAAAGAGAGAGAAACGTGGATGTGAGAAAGACGCATTGATTTGTTGCATCCCGCATGTGTCCCAACTGGGCTGGGGATGGAATTTGCAACCCAGGTTTATGCCCTTGACCAGGAATAGAACCCTCAACCCTTAGATAGGAGGTCCTATGTATGCTCTAACCACTTAGCACACCAGATAGGGTTCCTCTTTTTAAAATCCTCACCTAAAGATACGTTTTATTGAGAGAGAGAGAGACAGAGAGAGAGAGAGAGAGAGAGAGAGAGAGAGAGAGATCTGTTGCCTCCCATAAAAACCAGGCTGGGGATTGAACCTACAACCTAGATATGTGAATTGAATCTGCAACTTTTTGGTGGACAGGATGACGCTCCAACCACCTGAGCCACCCAACAAGGGCTCTTTTCCTCCTAAGCTTTCTAAGTCCCTTTTGGTTTTCTTCCTGCCTCCTCTGGAGACTGTCCTCTACCTTTTTCCTACACTATACTCCTGATTCCTTTCCCTCACTTCTTCAACCACCTCATCTTCCCTCCTCTCAAATCTCCCTTACAGTTTCTCTGCGGCTCGACATGATTCAAAAACAATACTCTTCCCCTCCCTACTCTCCCAACCTCTGGCCCTCATGAGCCAAGAAGGAATGTTAATAGGGAAACCTGAAAATCTTTAATCTGAGTCAAAATATCAGAAAAAAAAATCACTTCAGCTTGGTGTAACTGAGGGGGGAAAATTGAGGAAAAATCTGCATTACTGAAATCTGTTTTATTTCTTGTGTTAGAACTGAATCAGTTGCTTTATATTTTACATCCCACACCTGGATTTCCTACCTTTGAATCAAGAAGTGATGGAAGAAAAAAAAGAAAAAATCCAAAAATGGCTGATTGAAAAGCAGCAAGAAATGGGAAGAAAGAGTAGAGGTGAGGAGAAAAATCACAGTTTAGGAAAAAAAGCCAACTTCTTAAGTCCTCTAAGGAAAGTTCTTTACTTTTAGCTCCATCACCACTCCCTTCATTCCAGAGCTCTAAAAACATAATCACAGGGCAGGAATGGGCTGGAGGGTGGGGCAGAGTGGCAGAGGGAGTGAAAGTTTCCTATTCCTCTTCCTACAACCCCCCACCCCTGCCCCCAACTTCTTATCCAGCAAAGCTCTATCCACCACCAAGAATCAGCTTAATAGAATAAACCACTTAGGGCCGAGGCTCAGAGAAAGTCAAAGACCCCACAATCTCCTTGCCCATTAAGCTTCTTAGAAGTTAGAATGCTGCTAAAGAAAGTGATATTATGGCCAAGCTACTTAGAAAAAAACACAAGGATGCTAAATTGGGAAGAGGGAGGCCAGTGTGGGGGGGGGTTATGAGCTTCTATCTTTAACTAAAGATGATGCAGCAGGGGGTGGATACTGGAGTGGGAGCAAAAGTAGCCAGCTGTGAGAACAGCTGCTCTAGTAGGTGTTTAAGTGGAGATGGCAAAGAAGGGTGTTCGTAGAATGTACAAGAATCTGGATAGGAAAAAGTAAGTCCCCCCCACCCCCTTAGGATAAAGGGAAAACACACTCTTTATGTAAGAAACTAGAGGCCCGGTGCATGAAATTCATGCACAGGGCCCGGGGTTTGTCCCTCAGCCCAGCCTGCACCCTCTCTAATCTGGGATCCCTCAGGGGATGTCTGACTGTCAGTTTAGGCTCGATCCTTGTGGGATCAGGCATAAACGGGCAGTCGGACAGCCCTCTCACAATCCAGGACTGCTGGTTCCCAACTGCTTGCCTGCCTGACTGTTTGATCACCCCCTAATCACTCCCCTGCCAGCCTGATCAATGCCTAAATACTCCCTTGCTGGCCCAATTGCCCCCAATTGCCCTCCCTTGCCAGCCTGGTTGCCCCAACTACCCTCCCCTGTAGGCCTGGTTGCCCCCAACTGCCCTCCCCTGCCAGCCATCTTGTGGCAGCCATCTTTGTAGGATTATAAAACATGTAAAATAAAGCAACCTGCAATAGTTCCTCCCCACTCAAATGTCCCAAAGATTCTAAACACTCTGCTACTTCCTTATCCTCGTCCTAATTTATTAATTGGCAAAGTAAATGGCCCTCAGGCTGGCTATCTCAGTAGCTGGCAAGGCCAAGGCAAAGAACAGGACAAAGCGAGCCCTTCATGCTAAAAAAAAAAAAAGTCCTGATGGCTCACTATCCTTAACCTGTTAAGAGGTCAGTGTAGAATTCTGGTTATTTCCACCCTATTTCTTTTAGGGTAGTTAAAAAGGGGGACCATCAGGTGAGCCCTAGTCATTTTTTGCTGTAGCCCCCATTTAATTGAAACCCAGAACAGACAACTTTGTAGGTACCATCTTCTTAACATCAATTGGTAAAGTTTTTTTGGTGGGGAGGGTAAGGGCCTATAGGAAGACCTGTCACACACTGCACCAACCCCATCAGACACCAGGGCCCCCCAGAGCTGTTGTCCCAGTAATGTGACCCAGGGGAGAGGCAGGGGGTCAGATCCTGGTTCAGGAGACTTCGAGTCTGCGCCTAAGCCCTACTAATAGTGATGACTGCTAACGTTTATGAAAGGCTCACTTTGTGCCAGGCACTGTCCTTAGGACTTCACTCGTATTCCATATTAACTCATTTAATCCTTCTAACCCTAAGAGACTGGTACCTGTGCTAGTCCCAGCTGATCCTGAGGAAACTGAGGCGTGTCTCACAGACTTAGCTCTTCTTGAACTGTTACATCGTAAAGTGCTGACTCTCTCAGACAGGCACGGTACCACATGGAACATTAGGAGATAGCAGATGCCAAACCATCTCCCCAACTCCCATCAAGCACTAAGTTTGACAAACTTGTTGAGATCATAAACTAGAAAGTTGTAGGCAATCCATTAGGCACTGGGAATAGAGATGAATGAGATACAGTCCCCCCTCCAGGCCCTCAGTGTAGGTGAGGAAGGCTTGTGAGTGGGCCAAAACAGATGATGCTTAAGGGCTGCTGCACTACAAGAGACTCTTACAATTTCTTCAAGGATGGACACAGCCTACACACCTACGTGAAGTGCTGAGAACAGTGTCTGGTACACAATGAGCAGATACAAGTATTCGTCTTTTTTAAAAAATATATATTTTATTGATATTTTACAGAGAGGAAGGGAGAGAGCTAGAGAGCTAGAAACGTGATGAGAGAGAAACATCGACCAGCTGCCTCTTGCACACCCCCTACCGGGAATGTGCCCGCAACCAATGTACATGCCCTTGACTGGAATCAAACCGGGGACCTTTCCGTCCACAGACCGACGCTCTACCACTGAGCCAAACCGGTTTCGGCACAAGTATTCGTCTTATTACCTCGAGGATCTGCCCCACAGGCCTCCCTCTCCTGGGGTTTTTCCTCCTTCCCTTTGACTCTGCAGCCAGATTGCCTGGGTCTGAATCACATCTCTGCTCTTTCTTGCTTTCGTGGCAACGGGCACATTGCTTAAACCCTCAGCGTTAAGTTTGACAAACTTGTTTCCTCATCTGGAAAACGGAGACAGTAACAACACCTATCTCGCAGGGACTTGATGAGGATTAAATAAATAATGACCTGTGAAGTGCCTGACGCACAGAAAGTGCTCGGAAGGTGTCAGCTGTTCTTATGAGAAGCAGTGCTATGCCCCTGCCTTTGCCTGCAGTCATTTCGCTTGCAATAAAAAAAAAGGCTGCATTTAAATGCGCCTGGTACGGTTAGTGTGAGGATAGGAAGTCTCTGGGACTCAATAGGAGGAGAACAGTTCCCCCGGGAAGTTGGAGGAATAACCCTGGAACTTGTTAATTAAGATCTTGTTAATGAATCTGCTTGTTAATGGTCTATTAAATAATCACACGGTGAAGTTTACCGCACAAGCAAAGCCTTCTTCAAACGCTTGCTCTTTCCAGTCCTCCTGGCTTGGCTCTGACTTCTAAGGCTCTCTCCTGAGGGCAAGCCCTTCCAAATCTCCCCAAATCTGACCCGGCCCTCTTCACCAGGTCATACTGGCCTGCGAGCGCGGCTGTTCTCGAAGCCAAAGGAAGGTCTGGGGCAGAAAGCCCTCTTCCTCTGGATCCTGCCTATCTTTCTTCAGGCTGAGTGAGGCATTACACCTCTGAGCCAAAACATTTCCGGACACCAAGTAGGCATAGGTTCACTGGCCCTGGAAACTAACAAATAAAGGAGCCCTGAACCTTGCCGAGAAGAAAGGCAGAGGCTAGATTCCTTCCAGTGGTAATCGGGTCATGTAACACTTCAGCTGCGACGCCACAGATCTGCACAGGACGTGGCCTGCCCATCTGCATTCACAAAAGAGGTCTACAAAAAACTTTCGTCCCAGACCACGCAGGAGAGAAACACTACAGCTAGTGTCAGGGAATGCAGACTCTTCCGGAGCCCACTTCAAGGATGAAACAGCATGCAAGGAGGGCTCCCTCTAGGTTGAATACTCAGGTATTTCATAAACTACTTTAGGCTCCGAAGACCATTCTACTGTTTAGACCAGCCGTGGGCAAACTACGGCCCACGGGCCGCGTCCGGCCCGTTCGGCTGTTCTATCCGGCCCGCGGAGCCGAAAGAGCGGAGGGTTCTCTTGCTCTCCCCTCCGCTCCTTCACCAGCAGCCCAAGATGAGAGTGCCAGCATGGTCGGGTTGCTTTTGTTCTGGCCCTCCGGTCCAGTGTAAGAACCCAGTGTGGCCCTTGAGTCAAAAAGTTTGCCTACCCCTGGTTTAGACTGAAGTTCTTGGGAGGAACAGAAGTTTTTGGGTGGTGTGTGTTTGCAGAAGGCTGGGGGGCATCTATATGGTCACTTTTACATGACAAAACACATCTGTGTTACCTTTCCTGATTCAATGGCCTTGTAAGTAGTAGAGCAAGGCTTATTCGCCAGCTCCCATTTTAGACATGAGTTGCTGGGACTCAGAGGAACAAAGCAACGTACCCAAAGTCACACAGCTAGCACATGACACGCCAGAGCTTCTGACTCTGCTCTCGTCCTATCACTGAACTGTTCTCAATGCCTCTACTTCTAGTCCTCACTTCCCACTTGTAAAGATGCCAGGTGGTGCCCAGCCCCTGGATGGTCTTCAGTCCATGTCAGAATGGGAGAGCCAGCTCAGCCAAGAAAACAACGGTTTGGGCTCACTATCCCCACCAGTATTTCTGAGCTAGGTGCTACACGAGGAGAAACACTAGATTACTGTATGTACGAGGAAACAGACATGGGCCCGTGGAGGAGGGACAATTCAGCAATTCATGCAAGTCAATGTCATGAGTATTTATTTATTTATTTTTAAATATATTTTATTGATTTTTTTACAGAGAGGAAGAGAGGGATAGAGAGTTAGAAACATCGATGAGAGAGAATCATCAATCAGCTGCTTCTTGTACACCCCCTACTGGGCATGTGCCCGCAACCAAGGTACATGCCCTTGACCGGAATCAAACCCGGGACCTTTCAGTCCGCAGGCTGACGCCCTATCCACTGAGCCAAACTGGCCCTGGCTCATGAGTGTTTAAAAGGGAAAAGGACACCCCCCACCAAGTCCACTACCAGGATTGACGAGAACATCCCCTAGTGTGCAGGTGTCTGAAGCCACCTGAACTTAGCACCAGGCTCACCTCTACCCTCTGGCAGCTGCCCCCAGAAGGGTTAACGTTTCCATTAGATTGGCAATCTGCAGGTGTTGGCGAGTAACTCTGCCACGGAGAGATTCATCTAATCCGTATTTCTTTACAAATGAGCATTTTAGCATAAGAAGAAAGCTTAAGGGCTGGGGAAGAGGAGAGAATAAGCTGGCAAAGACCCTCTCCAGCCCCTTCTGGGCAGTAATAACGGCAGTGAGAAGGCGAGCTGGCTGGAGCCCCAAGGAGCACCAAAGCATGACCGGCCTCCCTCACATCTGGCTAAGCACCGCGAGCCCCTCCCGGGCTGCCTCATAATTACAATACTGCACCAAGAGAGGGGCTGTCTGAGCATATACAGCCAGCTGATCAGCAATCAGGGAGGAAATGGAAGGAACCCGAGGAGGAGCCGAGGCAAAGGGGGGAGCCAGAGGCAGCTGGACAGACCCAACCTCGGAAGCGGGGCTGGAGGAGAAAGGCAGAGTCATGAGCAGACGGTGTCTTTATTCGATCATTCCTGGGCTCCTCAGTGGAATCCCAGACTTTTCCTCTCAGATTGCCTAGTCGTAGCTCCCCTTCCTCCAATCCAGGGCCATACTCCTCTCTGGAAGCTTGTCTTTGAAACTCTCACAACCCACCCAAGGTGAATAATTCATAAACTTTAAGGAGCATGAGAATCCCCCGCTTACTAAACCTACAGCTTTCCAGGCCACTTTCCCTGAGATCTGGTGTGGGCCCTGAGAATCTGAATTATAAATAGCAGTCTCCACCCTAACCCTCCTCCACCACTACCGCAAGTGATCCGGAAGCAGATGGTCCTTAGATCACGTTCTAAGAATCCCAGCCTTGGGGGGTTACTCCTTCTTCTGAAATCCTAGAGCCCTGATTGCCTATTGTTGTTTTTTTAAAAAAATATATGATCATTTCTTTTTCATATATAACCACTCACCTTAACCATAAGGCCCTCAAGAAGAGGAAGTCTCATGTTCTACTCCTCTGCTGCCCCTGCAACAGCACTGAGCACGGCTCTGTACACACAGGAGCTCAGGAAATGCTGTGGATGTGGAGAGATGATGACGATAAAGAGGCCAGGGGAAGGAAAACCACAAGAGGAACGGCAGCGTTCGGAGGCAGTGGCTGGAAGGAACATTTTCAGTATGCCTACGTCTCCCTGGCTGGAACAACAGTGTGTGTCTCTTTTTTTTTTTTTTCCTTCTTCAATCGTCTTGGCACTGCACGCCTACCCTCCCTCATGAAAACCAAGCCTGAGCAACGCACCTCCCATCGGAAACTTTGCCAAGAAATCGTGCCAAGAATCCCTGGTGCTACGTGGCTTGGTTTAACGGCTAAGGGAGGACTCGAGGTCCCGAGACCTATCGGGTCTCTGTGCGAGGCAAAGTATAGAGCTGAGCGTGAACTTTAGTAAAGAGACGAGGGCCCCTGATCTACCTCACGAAACATCCACAGGGTAATGACGTTCCTTCAGGCCAACAAACATTTCCTGTGCATCTTCTCCACACCAAGCATGGTTCTGGGTGCTCATAAGATATCCTATGTCATCAGAAAGTACTTCATAGTGATTTATCTTTAGAAAGTTACCTTATTTTTTTTTAATTTATCTTTATTGTTGAAAGTATTACAGAGGTCCCTTTTTCCTCCATTGACCCCCCACCCCCACCCCAGTTATGCATATAAGTTCTTTGGTTAATCTTTTCTCATCCTCCTCCCCCCCTTCCCTCTAAGATTCATCAGTCTGTTCTATGAAAGAATATATGCACCCCTATGTTCATAGCAGTGCTATATCTACAATAGCTATGATCAGGAAATAGCCCAAGCGCCCATTAGTGGCTGAGTGGATAGAAGCGCTGTGGTACATTTATATCATGGGATACTGTAAAATAGAAGGATCTTGTGCTCCCTAAGACAGCCTGGAGGGACCTGGAGAGCATCATGCTAAGTGAAGTAAGCCTGTCAGAGAAAGACAAGTATCACATAATCTCACTCAGATGTGGAATCTAATGAACAAAATAAACCGATGAACACAACAGATCCAGGCACAGAAGCATGGAACAGAAAGTTACTTTTCAGGGCCCTCTGCGGTCCTGCATCTGTCTCCTCGCTCCGACAGTGTTTGGATGGAACAGACCCAGGGACGCTCCTTCTTTCAGCCTCCAACCACCCTCCACCGACTTTTCTAGTCACTACCTCCGGAACCACCTCTGCGACCAGCCAACACAGTTTTTTTTTTTTCTACCTTACCTCCCTATTTCCCAACAACCACGAGCTCCCAAATTCATCAGAACAATTCCACCCAGGTGGAGGCTGCGGTCAACTGCCTGGCCAACCTGCATCCACGGCCTCTACACTAAGGTGACCAGACGTCACCTTTATCTACACCTACCTATCCCTGAGCTTCTATTTCCGTTGCGATGATGAGGCTCTGGAGGGCCTAGGCCACTTCTTCAGGGAGTTGGTGGAGAAGAAGTGAGAGGGGTCCGGGTATCTCTTACAGATGCAAAACCAGCTCAGTGGCAGCATTCTCTCCCAGGACATGCTGGAGCCTTCCCAGGATGAATGGGGCAAAAGTCAGGATGCCATGGAAGCCACCCTGGCCTTGGGAGAGGAGCCTAAACCAGGCCCTTCTGGAGCTACATGTCCTGGGTTCTACCCACACGGACCCTCAGCTCCAGGGAGAGGAGGTGAAACTCATCAAGAAGATGGACAACCGTGTGCCCCGGGTGAGCCGTGTGTCCCAGGGGGCCGTGTGCCCCAGGTGAGCCGTGTGCCCCGGGTGAGCCGTATGTCCCAGGGGGCCGTGTGCCCCAGGTGAGCCGTGTGCCCCAGGTGAGCCGTGTGTCCCAGGGGAAGCAGTGGGACCCAGGGGGAGAGGCGATGAGAACCAGAGGAGGAGCGGACTCTATTCGTGTGGTCCTGAGATAGTCACCATAAAACAAGCAGACTGCCAAATGAGGAGCGGATTCTATTCATGTGATCCTGAGATAGTCACCATAAAACAAACAGATTGTCAAATGACAGCAGGGAGGGGAAGGAGACCTTGGGTGAGATAAGAGAACAACCGAAGGACTGGTATGCATGAATATAAGTACAACCAACGAACACAGAACTCTGGGGAGGGAGGGCATGAATGGGAGGTGGGGGGGGGGCAATGGTAAGCTTTATACATATATAATACCTTAATAAAAAATAAAATAAAAATAAAAATGCAAAAAAAAAGAAGATGGGCAACACCTGACTCACCTCCGCAGGCTGGCCCCAGGCTGAGCTGGGCGAGTATCTCTTCCAAAGGCTCACGCTCAGGCCCGACTAGGAGCCTTTGGAGCTCAGAGGCCTTTGAGGGCCCCTCTGCATTCCCCTGGGGTCTGGCTTTTGCCTGAGTCTCCTCCTCCCAAAACTACTAGCCATTCTTTTAACCACCTGAAGCCATTGAACCAAATGGAAACAATAAAGCTTTTTGCAGCAAAAAGAAAGTTACTTTAAAAGTAAGACCCTATATGATACCTGGCTTCTAAACACATAAGCATCAAATGGACTTTCTCAAGAATGCCTGGATATAGGATGAAGTACTATAGAGATCTGAGGTCAGGCCTCAGGTCTTGGTGGAAAGAAATTCTATTCTTATCGCGTGAGCAATTCTTGGAAGCTCTGCAGTTCTTTCTTCCATTCTTAGATGCCAGACTTTCCAGAAAAGCCAACGCCACACCAAGCCCTCTTTGAGTAAGCAACTCGTTCTTGATAGTCAGATATCAACTCAAAGCTATCCCTGACTCCTAGACAAGACAAGGTGCTTCTTCTTTTAACCCAGCTGTGGGCAAACTACGGCCCGCAGGCCGGATCCAGCCCGTTAGGCCGTTCTATCCGGCCCGCGGAGCCGAAAGAGCGGAGGGTTCTCTTGCTCTCCCCTCCGCTCCTTCACCAGCAGCCCAAGATGAGAGTGCCAGCATGGTCAGGTTGCTTTTGTTCCGGCCCTCCGGTCTAGTTTAAGAACCCATTGTGGCCCTCGAGTCAAAAAGTTTGCCCACCCCTGTCTTAACCCCAGGGCATTTTATACTTCCCCTATTATAGCACCTTTCACAATATCCTGCAGTTGCTTACTAAATATTAAACTCCAGTAAAGCCAAAACCGGTTTGGCTCAATGGATAGAGCGTCGGTCTGCAGACTGAAAGGTCCCAGGTTCGATTCCGGTCAGGGCATGTACATTGGTTGCGGGCACATCCCCGGTAGGGGGTGTGCAAGAGGCAGCTGGTCAATGTTTCTCTCTCATCGACGTTTCTAGCTCTCTCTCTCCCTTCCTCTCTGTAAAATATCAATAAAATATATTTTAAAAAATACATAAATAAACTCTAGTAAGGCAGGGGACTATAATCTGTCTCGCTTATCATCATATCACCAGCACCTAACATGGTGTCTAAAACAATGCAGGTAGTCAGTAAACACTGAATAAATGGCTAAATGTATTTTTTAAAATATATTTTATTGATTTTTTACAGAGAGGAAGGGAGAGGGATAGAGAGTTAGAAACATCGATGAGAGAGAAACATTGATCAGCTGCCTCCTGCACATCCCCTACTGGGGAGGTGCCCACAACCAAGGTACATGCCCTTGACTGGAATCGAACCTGGGACCCTTCAGTCTGCAGGCCAACGCTCTATCCACTGAGCCAAACGGGTTTTGGTGTGGCTAAACGTATTAATGACTGCATCATACTCTCTACCAAGAAAGTATGGAAACTTAATCACGCCTCACGTACTCTGCCACAATTTTATCCACAGCGCCACCAATAAACACCTAAGATATGCCTTCTGCGGTACCAGCATCATACAGGTAGAACTGAGGTGCACAGGGCCACCCCAATCCAGACTCCTGGGGGGCACTTCCTGTGATCAAAGATGGACGCAGTGCTCCAAAGTCAATATAATGTCAACAAGAGCCTGAGAGTTAGACACAATGCCAGCTCTGTCACAGACTTGATGGTAAGGTCTCTTACAAGTCACTCAACTTCTCCTCGACTCCTGAAGAGGCGTTAGGTGCGTCAGCAGCGGGTCCTCTCCTCCAAGAAAGAACAAGCGACAGAAAGCCACAGACACCCTGACGGGAGGCTGGGAGGAGCGGACGGCATTTGCAGTGAGAGATGGCTGTGGTTAGGAAAGGGTTAAGCCCACCCGTCTGTCTGGGATCTCCTACCATAAATCAGCCTTGACTGCTGCTCAGTCTGAATGAAGCCCCACCAGGTTGGCCTGTCAGGAAGGAAGCCCATGCGTCCAGACTTTTGTTGTTCTAAGGATTTTTTTTAAAAAAATTTTTTTACTGCTCAGGAAGGAAGCCGAAGCCTAGGCCCTAACTGCAGTCCTGCTGATTACTTACCCCAGCGTGTGCCGCTTGCTGCCTTACCTCTGTCTTTTAGACCCAGCTCCTTCCTTTTCTAGAATTCTTTCATAACTATGATTTTGGCATTGGGGCCTACCTCCCAGGCTTTCCCCCTCTTCTTTTAAAAAAAAAAAACTACACATGAAAATAGCATTTCCCTTCCTACCTCCCACACACTTGTGTGTCTCTATGCGGCAAGGACTGCGGGGAGGGAGAGGGGAAAAGTGGGTGCTCTGTGATGTAGAGACACTTTGTCCCCAGCACCGACCTGAGCCTCCGAAAGGAAGGCGTAAAGGCATGGATTGGGATTGGGGTATCCAACAACTGGCCTCCAATGGCTATTTCAGCTACACAAACATGTGGACAGAAGACTTTTCAACCATGAGCTATACTATATCTAAATAACAGACTCAAATCTAAGGTCCTCGGGCAGAGGGGCAGAGTTTCTCACTCCTGTCCTCTCCCACTGACATGCAGAGTCTTTTTTTTTTTTTTTTTTTTAGTATTCCCGAGCCCCATAGGGCTCTCTCTCTAAAGAGAAAAAAACACTGAGTGTATTTGTGCGCTCAGGGTAATGGACAGCCCTCTTTTACTCCTCAGAGAATGCACACAGACACTATGGAAGAGGCCCATCCCCGCCCAGCCCTGCCCTCCCCTTCCCCTGCTAATCCCTCCCCACCCCCCCACCCCAGCTCAGTCCTGCTGCTGTATTTCTCTCCTGACCTACAAGGCCCCTTCAAGCCCCATCCTAAGCCTCCCCCAAGCAGAGACAATCCATCATGCTGGGGGACTGTGACACACACAGATGGGGGAAGGTTCACAGATTTCTCTCACACAGGCAAAGAGGGGAAAAGTGCCTGTATAACTTAGAATCTAAGGACATACTTGAAACTCTGCGACTTGGAATTCTAACGCTAGTCAAATACCATTATAGCAAATCTGATTACATGTCGTCCAAATCTCTATCGCACACAAATTCTAATGGCCCGTTTATTTCAAATAATATCTGAGCATACAAAATTCATAATAAGGAAATGTGAGGAGATTCAGATTTTCTAACCTGAGTCTCTGCCTAGATAATCTAACCTTAGTCAAGTCCTTCTAAATAAATAAATCCCTATAAGTCCTTCCTTCTAAATAAAATGAAGAGGGAAGCAGGTCAGGGGGACACCAGGGCCAATCCTGGTGGATGGATAACAATGAAGGGAAGAAAAGCAGCTGGTTGTCACAGAAAAGAGCTCTGAGTCTTTCTCTCCCCCCTTCCCTTTTGCCATAAGGCACACGTGCAAAAGGACCCTATATACATGCTAGTTGTTAATGACCCTGTGTTGGGCCATATCAGTGCTTTAGACAATGAAGATTATATCACCAGATTGTCTTTGAAATAATAATAGTCATTATGTATTAGTATGTGTAACTGCTCTAAGCATTATCTGTGTACTTAATCTCATTCAGTCCTCACAACAACCCTTTAAGGTTGTATGATTCCCACTTTACAGGTGAGAACACTGAGGCCCGGAGAGGATAGGTCATCTGCCCAGGGTCACAGAGAAAGTGAGCTAAAGGGTCAGGATTTTATTCCAGAGGCTGAACTCATAGTTGTGTTATATTGCCTCCCCACCTTTGATCTGAAACACCTTCAAGTTGTGGCTCAAAGGGGGCAAATACAGCATTGATTCTCTTTTAACAGGTATTTAGTATGCTAGGTCACTCTGACTTGGTTTAAGTCAAACCCCCAAAAGGAAGGTCAAATGAGAGCAGTATAGGATTAGCTGGCACCTAAATGGGAGTCATGCACCTGAACATGAAGCAAAAGGTCTCTCCAGGACTGGCCCTCTCCCCCTCCCGACATCTTCCTGACTGCCCGCTGTGCTAAGACAGATGCAAAGCCATACATCTCAGCCTGCGAATGCATGTCAGTGGAAAAAGACAACCCTCGTCTGGTGAGTCACACCCAGGCTTACTGGGCTTGATTTCTCATGAGACTGCACCGAAAGGTTCCTTCTCCACATACATAGCTCTGGGCTTTCCTAAAGCTTGTGTCTGCTAAACACAGTGAACTCCCTGAAAAACCTAACTTTCATTTCCTCCAGGTCGTCTTCAGTCAGAACGCATTCTATTGAGAACATGGACGGTCAAATGTCCGAATTGCCAAATGGTTGTATGTGTCTACAAAGCCCTCACATCACTTGTATATTTCTGGCTTCAACCAGGATGTAGGTAGGAACTCCCTGCCCCCCTGCCCCCCCCCCCACACCTAAAATACACACCAAAAGCAGATCTGTATTTGTGGACTCCAAGAAAGGGAATGTAATTGCTGTGGGAAAACATTTGAGAAGGGAAAATACTCCAATTTTTTTAGGTTTCTAGAGTGTTAGGAAAGAAAAGCAAGTTCTAGATTATTTTAAAAGTTATGATTGTTTTAGTAGCCAACGTAATTAACAAAATAAGTCTATATTTGAGACAGAAAATTTCACTTATGTCTTAAAAATCTCTCTACCTACCTTTGTCATGAGCCACCTCAAGGCATAAATAAACTTCTCCTTTCTTTCCATAACCCTTTATACCTTTGGGAGAGCAGTCTTAATAGATACTACCCAGTACGATGCTGAAGAGTGACAAATTGATAAAAACTTAAAGTAAAAAAAAATTAGATTATAGTCATCACCACCAATTTATTCAATACTAAACTAAACACTTACTGAAACCTTCGATGTGACTGGCACAAATGCAAAAAAAATTGTAATACTAGAACTAAAATGTCATTAAGATAATAGAAATATCTGATCTACTGGGTGAGGCTGGGAGGGAATACATTATTGATGTTTACTCAGCATCTACCACGTTTACTGATTCATTCCACAGCCTAGCGGTTTCTCCAGGCCTAACCCCATAGTCTCAATTCAGGATCCTTCCCTCAAAAAGGCATGAGAGAAAGTAAGTGAAAGTTCTTTTGTAGAAAATTCTCCCCCTGGCCCCAAAGAGAGAGACAGTCACAAATGCCCACCCTGTAGCATACACTTTGAGCCACTCTATTCAACCGCAAATGTCCCAGTGTAAATGGTATTGAAAATTTTTTCAAGGCAGTTTAGCTGATATGTAGCAATAAGTTTTTCTTAAGTCTGTAGCTCATCTCTCTTGAAGAGGGTAAAATAGCACAGAGAAATGCTGTTTAACTGTTGGAAGAGCATATTAAAATCCAAAAAGTATTGTTATTTTGGTGTTAAAATCATGTGGATTTTTTTTTAAAAAGTATCATCACTCTAAATTCCACACATTTGTAAAACGTACATTCCAACAGAAGTGGTTAATAATAATTAAAATATAAAAATATGAAAAACCTTTAAACAATATAACTATGAAATGTGTTGTCACTCCAAATCCTGAGTACTTGCAAAGAATACATTTCAAAGTGTGCTGATCTTTATTAACCAGGGGGGAGTAGCTCATAAGGGTTAAAAGTAAGAAAAACCAACATAAAATATATAATTCTAATTTTTCAGTTTCCCTTTCCTTTGCCTAATGAGGAAAGGGCGTGGGGGAGGGAGAGCAACTTTTGTGATTTGGATACAATGTGTGTGTGTTTTGTTTTCAAACAAACAAACAAACAAAAAAAGGCCACCAAATAATCAAAACTTCCCGTGGGAAGAGTTCCGGGATCGCCCCGCCTGGACCGGGCCCGCGGTGCCGGCCGCTCTCTGACGGCCCCGGACGGCCGCTCCTCCCCGCCCGGAGCACCGGCCACCCTCCCGGCTCGCGACGCCCGGACCGGGGAAACGCTCCCGGAACGCTGTGCGGGTTTGAACTGCCAGACGGGGAAAGCTTTTCCAATCTGCGGCGCCCAGGGAGCAGCCTGCTCCGGATGCGCGAGGGCACGTCCGTCCATCCTCCCTCCTCGGCGCGCCGGGCCCTCCCCAATGCCTCCTCCCGCCCCTGCACCCCCACGTCTCCTCCCTGCACAGCGGCCACCCCCGGACCCCCCCACTGCGCCACCCGCCCACCCGCGTGGGCGTGCCCCCTCCAGGGTCACCCTCCTCCCGTCCCCGCGGTCTTTGTGGCCCGGAGTGCAGGAAACCGGCCGGGAGCTCGGTGGAGTGCGACCGGGGCCGAGGGACGTGGAGGGCGGGCCTGGGGCGGGGGGACCGCGGGCGGCGGCGGGGGCGGCGGGGGGCCCGCCCGGGGCAGCGCCGGGGCCTCCGGGTCCGGCCGCGGGACAGCCAGGTCACCACCGGTCTGCAAACACTCGAGAGCCATCTCAGCGGCGGGCGCGGGGCGTCCTTCTCCAGGGAGCCGAGGGGGGCCCCGCTCGGCGGTCCCCACGCCCCCGGCCCGGCATCGCGTCCCTGCGCGCCCCTCCCCGAAGCGGTCCATTCCCGGCCGCCCTCGGGCCGGCGGCCGCCCGCGAGGACCAGGCGGCCCGGGTCGCTTCTGCATGACAATTGACGGGAGGAGGGAGGGAGGCCGGCCGGCCGCCGTGTCCGTTTTCTCACCATGGTGATTAGGCATTCCGGCCGTGCGAGGAGGCAGCCGCCGCCGACCGGAGCGGCGAGGGCCGGGAGAGCGAGCGCCGGAGCGGGCCCAGCCGCGGGCGGGCGGGCCGGGCGGGCAAGCCGCGCGCCGAGCCAAGCCAGGCCAGCTGCTCTGCGGCCATCAGGGACCGCTCCCGGCCAGCCCGGCCCCACTTTAGCTGTGCAAACATTTCTTTATCCCAACAAGACAATTAAACCCAGCAGCATGAAAAAGGAGTCTCCACGACTGTGCTGGGAGTGAACAACCAACCACACACATCACAGGAGTTCTTAAAGGGACTCCGGGAGAGCCCGGGGAGCAGCAGCTGAACCACAGCCAGGCTAGGTCTGCGCCGCCGGCCGAGGGGGAAACCATCTGACCCATCTCGGTCTGGCGATTTGCTGACCCTTTCACAGCGGTCATCTGCTCCGGCTACAATCCAGGAGTTCAGCCCGGTGACCTAAAAACTGCCCCCCAAACATTCTTTCCGGCAAGAACAATTTTCCTAAAAGCCCAAATTATTAGGGTCCCTGTCCAACCCCATTCCAGGCCCTTGGGAAGTATCCCCCCTAACAACACCCCTATGATGTAGCTGACCCTCCTCAGTCTGGGCTGCTTGGGGCCTATGTGCCCTCGGCTATTTGAGTCTCGGAACACAGGGTCTTAAATGGCACATTTATAAGGCACATTTCAAAGTACAAAATACCATTTTCTCCTCAGGGCCTTTAGTATCTGAGAACGAAAGTAGAACATTCTGCAGTTGCTGCGAGCTACCAGTTTCCTACCTACCTTGTGCATCTGCCTAACGGTAGGAGAGGCCAAGGTAAGGGGGTCACATGTGGTCAGTGCCCATCCCCGAGGTGAGCCAGGAGGTAGGGCCAAGTCATCGCTCCGCACGGACAGTGCTGGTCCCTCTCACCCCTCAGATAAAGCCTGCACACAAGCCCAGCCCAACAGGAGCTGAGAGGGTAGACTGTCTGGCTGGCCAAAGGCTGTGTCACTCAGACAGAAATCTAGGCACAGGGGTGGTCCAAAGGCAATACGGGAATGAACGCGCTAAGAGCCAGAGTACTGAGGGGGTAATAAATACATAGATTCTAGCACAAGGCAGCAGACAATGCGTATCTTCCCTTTGTTGCAGTTTCCTTAATGAGGAAATGTTTATTTTAAAGGCCCTGGGAAACATATCTGTAGACATTCATATGTAAGACACACGTGGGCTATTTGTAATTGGTCCATAAATTCTCGCATCATTTCCCTGGACAAGGGGCCCTGGGAGACTGGTGCGGGGAGCGACAATAAACAGGAGTTACCTCGGTCCCCTTCCTGGGGGATTACGCATCCTCCACGAACCGGCTTCTCACAAAACACGTCTCCCTTTTTCCAGGGCAAATAAGTCATTCCTGTAGAGCAAAGGCTTCTTTTTTTTTTTTTCCATAGAGCCCAACACCTACCTTGGGAATCACCTGTGATGCCAAGGAGATGAACAGGCAAGCAAACAGGAATCATGTGCTAGGAGACACAATACTGTACCCAAATAGCTACGTGTTTTTTTTTTCCTACAAAAAAAGATGGATATTTAATCACAAAAGAAATCCTGCCTATCAGCGCTCAGATGAAAGGAAAGAACGTGTGTGCATTATACCACGTCTGCAGGCCCCTCTCTCAAAGGCTCTCACACGTGGACATATCTGCATATGGTCATAGTGTGTGAGCAGGGGGTGGCTGCAACAGTAAAGACTGTCAGTGTTTCCACTGTAAAACTGATTTTTCATTGACCAAAACTCAGTCATAAAACTTCTCTATGTAAGGGACACACACAACCCGGTAACACCACCACCACCACCACCCCTGCTAAATGCTTATTTAGGAGTTTTACTTGTATTTAATAAACATTTTTTACACTTTATGAAAAAAATTTGTGTATATGAAGAGAACTGAAAAATGAGTCAATTAGAAATTAACTCTAAATTTTAAGAATGAAAACCAAGATATATATGGTTTCTATTTCATTATATTGGCATTCTGGGCAAAAAGGCACTTAACCTATTACTTTACTCTTCTGAACACTTTCTATTCTCTCCCCTCCTGCCTTCCCCTCCCCCTCCCTGCCCCAGCTGCCCCTCCAGCTCTCTCCCTTTGGAGCAGCCTTGTATACTGTCACTCGATTATCTGAGAAATATTACTTATTTCAAAAACGGTTCTGGAGGGAGGGCCTGAAAGGCATCTAGTGGGAATAATCAGGCCTTCTAACGGCCCTTAAATATGTATTTACATAAAACAGACCATAAATATTCTGACACGCATCAACATATGACAAGAGCCAAGAAAGCTGCTACAGACTTTGTCACGGGGCCTCCTCAACCCTCCCCGACAGAAAACTGTGTCTCCTGCCTTCCAAACATGCCAATTCAAAAGCACAGATGCTGCGCAGTACCACCCTGTGACGGCTGCCACGCTGTCCGAGGAAAGGAAAGAAAGAGGAGCACAGATCCAGGGTTCTGTCTCCTCTTCACCTGGCATCTTTGTTTTTTGCTAAGGATTAGTCCCAAATGCAACTCTAGACACCAATGTGGGTATACACACACCACACACTCACATGCACGCCCACAGCTTGAATATTTGTGTAGGAGAAAGAAAAAAAAAAAAGAGAACACCAACTACTCTCTAAAAGAAGGATATCTTAAACAAATAGAGGGAGAATGGGCTCCAATTCATGTAACAGTACCATCTGAAATAAAGAAGTTTCCCCACCCTTCTGATCAGAATCTCATTAATTTCAAGGTCAGAATTCCATTTCACTTTGGGAGACAGACTCATTTAATTTTTCTCCACCCAGGCGTATTCCTGTGTGAGGGATCCATCTCCATGGGGGATGGCACCACCACACAATGCAAACCAGGCAAACAGAAGAGTTATGGCTTTGACACTCGGAGGGGAATGGATATCCACATCTATGAGTTCTGACTTGACTAACAAGCTTCCTCCTGGCTCTGGGGGTCTGATACAGGTTTGGGCTGAAAAGATGGATGGAGACAAGCTGGATGTGTTAGGAGAGAAGAAAGGAATCTTGATCTGCAGATGTTACTTTGTGGCACATTATTTTTGAAGAGGGTTTCATTTTCGACTTGTATTTGCAGAGGAAAAAAGGGGGGTGAGGGGGGGGCAGAATTTGGCATACCCTAATCCAGGGCAGTTTTAGCCAGAGGTCAGATTACAGCTAGCCTTGAGCACTTGCACATTGACAAATGAAAGCTAAACTGAAATTAAATTAAACAGACCAACACAAAGCCGGCCTGGGTTCAGCGGGTACATCCAAAAAGCAGGATCGTAACACACGTATCAGCTGCACAGAAAGGGAAAAGGTGGCCGAGGAACTAGAGCAAGAGTGAGAGCGCACACGGCCAGTTGTGCTGTCACAGGCAGCCTTCTCCCTTCCGTGGCGAGGTCTCGGGCTTTCAGAGGCTGACATAAAAGACACACTTGCAACATATTTCAAAACCAAAGAGCGATGGATTTACAAGGCAGGTTGATTTTATGATGACTTTTATTGAAAAGGTACGCTGGGTTTAGGCAGATGCCTTTTAGCGCAGGAAAGTTAACACAGTGCCTAATTCAAGGAGACAGCCTGAGGAAGCAGTGCCGACAGGGGAGAGAGCTGCAATGTCTCTATTACTCTCCTCGGCGTCATAAAGAGAAGAGAGAAAAAAAACGGTATTCGTGTTGGTGGTTACAGAGAGGACGGGAGCACGAGGAACAGAGAAGCGGGGGGAAAGCAAATCTCAGATGTAGTTTCCCTAAGAAAACAAAATGAAGCAAAGCTTAGAACAAAGGGTTGGGTGGGTGGGAGAACACCCTCCGTTCATAAATTTTCACCAGACTTGAAGGGGACGGCTCTGTCTACCCACAGCCCAAAAGCTCTAAAACACAATTATTTCCTGATTATATTCTGTTATATTCAATGAGAAGACTGCAGGGTTCAGCAGTCGTAGTCTACAAGTTCCAAATCAAGGTGTAGTTCCAACTATGAGAGAGTGGAGCCAGAGCCCAAAAAAGGCACTTGGAGAACGTGAGAAAGCTGTGCCTCGAGCAGAAATTAATAACAATTGTGAACATCAAATATGGAGCCGTCACATGGGTCAACCACGGCTCGTCCCAAAAGCGGGCCCCGTAACGAGCATCCAGCAAACCTGTTAAATCCCAAGAGAAGTCAGCTTTCTGCGCGATTGCAAGGAAAACGCAGCTGTTTGAAATGTTTTATGGTGATTGACGACACCTCTGTCCTGCTCTGATAAATAGCCTGATGTGGACAGGGGCTGAGAGTTGTGACAATAAAATCACGTGGAGTCCACTGCATGGGCTACAATGGAAAAGCTAAAATATAACACTGAGATCAGAGAAACATAATGAGGACAGCAAAGAGAAGAGGGATGGATGAGTTTCTTCAGCCTCACTTCCCCCCCTTCGCCCCCCACCCCCGCCCCAATTCCCTTGGAACCTACACTTTCCAATGAAATGACATTCACTCCGGCACCTACATGGCACCCCCCCCCCCCCTTCATTCCAGAGTCCCCAGGGAATGAGCTAATCACGCCCTGGAGAGAAAGGCATTGTGGAGGTCAACTTGCCTGTGGCTACCTTCAGGCAAACACTTCCTACAGAAGTCTCAATGCTTCCTGACAGAGACAAGTCAAGGTTAGTACTCCACAGCTACGGAATGGGAAGGAGCTGGTCCTTCCCGCTACCAGGAACAGGAAAAAAGGCCACGACCTGTTGCACACTACCGAAAGGCGGGGCTTACCGGGGGGTAGGGAAGGCTCACACCGGAAGTACTTACATCTGTCATTCCGGTCCTCTGGGCTAGATGAGGCTTCTCGGTCCGAAATGAGGCCGGAGACCGCAAAGATCTTCTTCCCGGTGTCATCAACCTTGAGTGACCCGGGGGAACTAGACGGCAGCTGTGTCCCAAAGTCATACTCTTTGCCGTCCGCATCTGAGAAGCGCAAGTGGGGAGACTCTGTGTCGTGGCAGTTCTTCAGCCTCTTGGCCGGCGTGAAGGCTGACTGGTAGCTCTCCCTGTCCTCGGTGGAGGCAAAGGGACGGAAGGCGCCAACACCGCTGTGATTCAGCATACTGATCGGAGTGCAATCTAGATTTGGGGGGGCAAACTGGGGGTGGAGATGCAGCAAAGAAGGGGGGAAATCTCGATTGGCAAAAGTGCCCGGCACCCCACCCTGCCGATGGTACATCGAGGCAAAGGTGTAGGAGCCGTTGGTGAATGGAATATGCACGTCCTTGTCTACTGAGACGGGCACCCCAAAGGGCCGTGGCTGCTGACAAGGGATGGAAGCATCGCGGCTGGCCTCAGCCGTGGACGCCAGGACCATCAGCGCCGGGGAGGCCAGCGGGTTGGGGAGGTAGGATGAGTTCTCCATCTTGAAGGCTGCCCGGTGTAAGTCCATTGGCCTTCCTTTCTAGGGCCCGCGTCACACAGGAAGCAGTCAGTCTTCCCTGGGAGGGAGGCCGAAGGGCACCTTGGATCGGGGCAGGAGATGTTACTGGGGAATCATCCCCTTCTAAGACCTGCAGAAACAGCAGAGAGAGAGAGAAAAAAAAAAGAGGGGGGAGAGAGATTAGGGGGAGGAAAAAAAGAGGAAACCCCAAGTGATTGAAACACCATCCTTCTGGCTTATAGATGCTCGGGCAAGAGACACCGCAGGCTTTAGGAGCCGGTGGGCAGCAGCGTCAGACCATTTTCATTCAGGAAAATCAATAGACAACTTACTGTGATGTACGCGTAGCTGACTTTGGTCCCTACACGTTCCGGGTGAAATGCGCCTGAGCCCAGCAAAGGGGGAAAAAAAATCATAAAACCTCCACATACACTATTCCCTGAGCAAATGAGCTTTGGAAGACCAAGCCACCCAGTAGATTAGGTGCGGTCTATATTTTAAAGGGCTTCCACCTGCATACCCCCATTCATGGCAGGCCTGATGTTCAGAGACCAGGATCCACCTCTATGACCCTCCCCGCCCCCATGTATGAGTCCTCTCTTCGTCTCCCCTAACAACGCCCTGATAATGAAAAACCCCTAAATCAAGCACATCCAGACCGTGAACATCTGTACATGTTAGATGGTACAAACTGCCCGCGTGGATAAATCACATGCATTGGCACATGCATAAACACGTATCTTCATGTATCATCTAAGACTGTTTCTAGAAAGAAGCGCTGTGTGAACCAAGAACAGCAACGCTATCATTGCTGCATGCCCCTCTCTAATCACACAGGCGTTCTCTTTTCCTGAGAAGGAACAAAACCTTCATCAATAAAATGCCTGGCGTCTCTGACAATATTTAAAAACATAATGGGTGCCTCTGGCATATGTTCTCTAGCGGCGTCTGTCTTCCAGGGGCAGCAAAGAACGGATCGGTGATTTTAGTTACTAATGCACTCACTCTTAAGTAGGTCTGTAAACTGCTCTGAATTCGCCATTAACATTTAAAGGAAAATGTTAACAAAATTTCTGACTTATTTTGCTCTGCTAGTTGGCCCAGTCAGAGTTGATGTCCAAGGAAGGCCTCTGGAACAAATTGGAGTTCGAGGAGACTTCTTTCAATTTCTCTTTTAAATTTAGGCTGTGCATTTTCACAGCCACTGATTCCAGTTCAAAATGTATCTTTAGTGGGAAGTGGGAGAAGGATTACATGTCAAAAGTCTGGGTAACACAAGATGAAGAGTAGGACTCTTCAAATACATATACGAAATAGAAACTTCAGGGAAACTCAAAGTGTAACCAAAAAAGAGTCATCTGCTACAAGTTATAACCTTTAGAGTGAGTCACGTCTCAAATAAAATTTACCCCCTCCCTTAAAAAAACAACCTCCTAGATAATGGAGTGTCTATTGTTGGTCCTCCCTCAAATAGAAAAACCTCAGTTAAACTGTAGATGAATCCTCCTGGCTTAATGCAGTGCAAAGAGAGTATTTCCTTCTCCCATCCTGTAGTAGACATGTCAATGACTGTTATTAATTGGGAAGATGAGTGCACACCATCAGACTGCTTCCTCATTTGGCATCTTTCCTTATAGACATCATTGCTAAATTACCAGATTATGTATCTCACATTAACGGATTTTCCTCTCTTCCAAATTTTAAATAACTTTCCTGTCAAGTTAGAGCAGTGCAGGGAATGGTCTGCCAAGGACAGCCAGTTAGCCTGACAAGTCTGGGAATCCTGTTCTTGGCTGTTTTCAAGTCCGACTAATAGCCATGCAACATGGATGCTCCGAGAGTGGGTCTAGGGCTGTTCCAAGGGTTCTAACCGGCTTTTCATAACAGATATAACTACTTGTCCATCAGCAAGCAATGTTATATGAGGCAAGCTGGAGAAAAAGGGCAGACTTAATACACTGGGGGTGAGGGGGTGAATGTTTCTCCCCCAAAATAGCCAATCACCCAGAGGATTTGCTTTCTATTTTTACTTCCTGGATCACCTCATTACGTTAAATGAGTTTCATAAATTAGTAATCTGGCGACAGCACCGGACACTCCAACAGAATACGGTGAATCACTCAAACCTGGCTATTCATTTGAAACTTCATTATGCTGAAAATAAATCAACAATATTTGTTCAGGCCACATCTCCTTTCCTCCACTGTGTGGGTGCTGGTCTCTGTGGGGGGAGGGAGAGTGTTTTCCTTTTCCTCTTTCTTTCTTACCCCCTCCTCACATTAGCAACTTGTACAGACGAGGCTTCGGCAGACCACAGTCATTATGAAAATCTATAGTTAATACACTCCCAATGTCAAAATGTCATGGGTTTAAACACAGAACCCAAAATAAGAAAACTAACTGACCCTCTTAATTAAAAAAATATGGATTGTAAGATAATCAGCTTGATGGAGCATTTGGGTGAGTGTAAAGAACCGGGCAAAGGGAAAGTAAGTAACTGTTACTTTTCTGCCTCTATGCTGATTTTTTTTAATTTAGCACTTCGTGCAAATCCAGATTAAAATAACTCCAGCTATTGATCCGAGCAGTGGAATTGACATTAATTTTAGTTCACTTCTCACTTTGCAAAGGGATCAATAGGAAGAAATAACAGCTGACATCCCTGCTGAAAGGAGGAGAAAGAAGGGCTGAAGACAGAAATCGAAAAGCAACCAAATAAATCATCAGCTACTTTTCCACGGCATCAGACAAACTCCAAACAGATTGCAAAAAGTCTTTGTTGAATTAACTAAACAAGGAGGAGGGATCAATCCACGAAGCTAAATGAATTGTCTGGCAGGCAGCGAGGCTGGACCGAGGGACCAACAAATATTGAGTTTTAAAAATTTCAAATCCTTGACGTGATGGGTTTGGTTCCGGTCTGCATGAGTGTGGGGAGTTCGTTTGTCTGTTAAATCACACACCCGACCCGGGTTTAAAGTGATTACAAAACGCCAACCAACTGAATAATTAGTGAGATCACTAGCTGCGTGGTTCCACATGCCAGAACCCAGACAAACGAAACCGAGAAGCTGGCGGTCGGAACGTGAAAACGCCTGTGTCTGGGCTGATGCGCTGGGCTCCCCGCTTTCCTGAGCCAGCTAGTCACCTTCACGCAGAAAAACCGAAAGCCAGAGACAACGTCTCAGAGTGGGCAGCTTCCCACCCCGGCCTCTGACCACCCCTGTCCAGGATCTGGGCTTCTTGACCTGAGCGGGTTGTGGGTGCAGAAGGAAGCCACGCTGCTGTTGCTGCCGCTGCTATTGCTGCTGGGAGCCAAACCCACTTGCAAATGACTGCCACAAAGAAAGCTGCAAAGCCGCTCCGGAGAGGAGAGCCGAGCTCTGAACGCCCACCAAACTCTGATTCTGCTGGCAATTACAACGCACACACACACACCACTCCTCTGCCTACTACAACAGGTGACATTTCTGTGGTCTCTGAACCAGTTCCAAAAGCCAGGAATGGAAATAATAGAACAAGTTAAACGGTATTTTTTTTCCTTTGCATAAATAAACTTTTAAAAAAATTAACAGGCAACTTAAAAAAGCAAAGAACAATGGGAAATGGGGGCCAGGGTCGTGGTGGTGGTGGGGGTTGTGGAGAACTCAGAAAAGAATTTTTTTTTAAGTTCACAGACTTCTTCCCTAGAAGAGAATTCCCCGCACACCAAATGCCCACGGGGGGGATCTGGAAACACCACTCTTCACGGAAATTTTACCACCGTATGCAAGGAAGCATAAGGCCAGCACGGTGGTTCCAGAGCTGGGGCCAACGCCTGCGAATCAATCAGACGTGTGGCCAGGTGTCGGCCCCAGGTTTGGACCCCGACCCAGATCTGACTTGGCTAACGGGTGCGAATCCGAGACAGCCCAGCCTGTCTGCCTGTCCAGGGCGCGGGGCCGCGGGGCTGCGGGCTCAGCGAGCTGGGCAGGACTCAGCCGGTAAGAGCCCGAGCCGGGGGGAAAAAGCAGCTCATTTAGGAAAAAACGGAGGAAGAAGAGGTGAAGGCGAAACCTGCATCAACTTCAGGCCGACGCAGAGCCGAGGCCGCCCCTCCTTGGCCGGACCTCTCTCTCCTACCAGCTCGCGGTTGCCTCTCTTTTGCACAAAGAATACTTTGGGTCCCAACGAGCTCCTCCCGGAGAAACAATCTGCTGGTAACTTTGGGGGAACGAGGGCGCCGGCCGGCGAAGAGCGGCTAAGGGCGAGGGGCCCGGGTCCGCGCCGGACAGGGCTCCGGGGCAGACAGAGGCTCGTAGGGAGCTAGCCGCCTGCGATCCGGGTCCGGGCACCTGGAGCCCCGGCCCCGCCCCGCCCCGCGGGCCGCCCGGGCCCCGTCGCGGCGCGCCTCCGCTCCGCCGGGCAGCCGCGGGGCTCCGAGCACCGGGTCTCCCGAAAGGCGGGCCGGCGCGCGGGGAAGCGGGGCCCTCGGCTCCGGGACTGCGGGCCGGGGTGCGGGAGGGAGGGCTCTGCCTTCCCGGCGGCCTCCCGCCGAACAGGTGTGGCTCCCGCTCGCTCGCCCGGCGCCCGGCCGCGGCCCCGTCGGTCACCGGCGCCGCCCTGCCCCCGGCCTCCCCGCCTCGCCCGGCGCGCGGCCGGCCCCCTCGGCCACTTTGGCAGGGCTCCCGCGGGCCGGGGCGAAGGGAACGGGACGGAGGACGGCCGCTTGGCTTTTTCCTCGACGCTCTTTCCGCCGTTCCCCCCGCCTCGGCTCCGTTTCCATTCTCAGGGCGAACCCCCGGGCCCCGCGGAGGGAGGCCGGACACCCCGGGCCGGCCCGCTCCCTCCGTTCCGACCTGCCGCTTCCTCCCCGCCCGTCCCCGCTTTCCTTTTACGTTCCCTTCTCGCTCCTCTGCCCCCCTCCAGCCAGGTCCGGGGCCGGGGCGGGAGGCGAGGTGTGGCCGGTGGGCATCGAGGGCAGGGAGCGCCCGAGTCTCCGCTCTCGGCGGCGGCCGGGGCCGGGGGGCGACCCGGGCCAGGCACCCGGGCCGGGCGGGCCGGGCCGGGCCGAGCCCCGCCGCCAGCGCCCCCGCCCCGAGCCTCCTCCCGCTCCGACGCGCGTCCGGGCTCGGGGCCTGGGCCCCGGGGCTGCCCGGGAGCCGCGAGCCGCGCGGCCGGGGCCCGCGAGAGCCCCGCGTTCTCCGCGGGAAGCCGGGGCTCTTCCCCCGCCTCCCGGCGGCCCGGGCCCCGCTACCTCGGGGCTCCCGCGCGCCCTCGCCGGCCGGGGTCCGCCCGGGCCTCGAGCTCTGGGAGCGGAGGGCGGAGCGGGCTTCCCCTCGGATGGATGGATGGGTGGATGGATGGAGGGATGGAGGGATGGATGGATGGATGGCCGGCCTCGCCGCCGTGGGCGGCCTCGCCCGGGGAGGGCCACACGGAAGCTCCCCGCCCAAGTTGGTGCGCCCTGGAAGAAAAGGCTCTTTGCCTTACAATGCACAAAGGCGAGCCGCTCCGGCCGGGCCCTGAAAGGCCGGGGTGGGGAGGGGGCGGCCGGAGGCGGGCAGCGCGGCGGCGGGCGGCTGCGGGCGGCGGAGAAGGTCGCTCGGCCGGGCAGACGGGCGGGCGAGCGGGGCGCGGATGGCTGCGGCGCCGCAGCGACCGGCGCGTTCGCTGAAAAGTTTTGTCCTCAAGTCGGAGGAGGAGAAATGGTTACTCGGTTTCAAGGCAGGTAAGTCTGTGCTAAAAAAATAAAACTAAAAAAAAAAAAAAAAAAGAGCCACGGGCCGCCGTCCAGGTGGGGGTCCTCCCACCCCGCTCCGCAGAATCGCGGGGAGAGGGGTCCCGGCCCCAAAAACCCCGGGAGACCCCCCCACGGGCCGGGCTGCCCGCAGGCCAGGCGGGTCCGGCCGAGCGGGGCGGAGCGGGCGGGGAGGGTGCCGGCGGCGTTGGAAGGGTCCACCCTGTGCCGGCCGCACCTGCCTCCTTCCAGCCCGCGGCGGCTCCCCGTCCCGCTCGCCTCCCTCCACGCCCCCGCTCGGAAAGTGAGCCCCGCACCCGGAGGCCCCGGGCGCCCCGTGTCTCTCCTCGGGTGGGTACCCCAGGGCGGCGGGGCGGTCGGGGTCCTTTCTCATTCGGATCGCCCCTTCCCCACCCCGCGGCTTCAGGCTCCCCCCCCCCCCCCCGAGGGCCACCCGGCCCCGGCCCCGCCGGAAACCGCCGCGGGATGGACCGGAGAGCCAGCCCGGTGAGAGGGCATTCCCGAGACGCACCCAAACAAAGTGGGGATGGGGCTTATTAAAAGATGGAGAGAGGGGAAAAGAGAAAAAAAAAAAAGTCCTGCTCCCCTCCCCGGCTGCCCCCTCACCCTCCCTACTTGCCCGGTTCCCGCGTCTGGTCCCTCCCCCTCGCGCCCCCCAAATAACACACATTAAGGAAAAGTCAAGACGGAAAGTTTGAGCGAGGCGGCGGCGCACGGAGCGCGCAGGGCACGGCTGCCGGGGGCTCCGCGGCGGGGACCTGGGGCGCGCCAGTCCGGGTCCCGGCCCCGGCCCCCGCCCCGGCCCCGGGGAGCCGCCCGCACCCCTAGGAAACGGACCCGGAAAGTTAGCGGGGTCCCCGGGCAGCCCGGCGGCCCTCGCACCCAGCCCTCTGGGGTGTTGCACGCACACACCCCCACACACCCCTCTCCGTTTCTCCGTACTTGCCGTGTAAATGCCTCGAGAGAACGGTCGCACTTTTCAGGGCGCGGAGGGAAGGCGGCGGTGAGGGCGGCGCATGAAAAGTCCCGGGTGCGCTGGGCCGGCGGCGGAGGCGGCAGCGGCGGCGGCGGCGGCGGCAGCGGCAGCAGCAGCAGGCGGCTGGCCCCGGGTCTGTGTTCGCGAGCTGCCTGGGATTGCATGTACAGATTAAGAGACTCGGTTGGTGTGAGAGAAGGAGCAGTGCTGCCTCTCAGCGCTGGCTCTAATCAGTGAATGAGCCTCCACTCTCCCAGGGACTCGGAGACACACACACACACACACACACACACACACACACACACACACACTCACGGGCGCACGCACACATTCTCTCACACTCACACACACACATACAGGCACTCTGAGCACTGAATACATTAGGGCACTAAGGGACTCTGGGAAATGGAGTCCAGACCCAGGGCACACTCCTGGAGAGCAAACCTGCTGGCCCTCACCAAAGAGGTCCCAAGTCTTGGGAGTGGAGAGATACTGTGAACTGAAGAGAGCTCTTGCTTTTTGTTCAAAGCCCCTACTCTCCCCCCCCCCGAGACCCCCACCCCAAATAGAGATCTACAGGAAATGAATGGTATTTTGATCTTCTTGCTTTCTTGATCCAAATGTGACCAAGAGTAGATGGGTTAATCTTTAAGACTGACACCCACTGCAGCTAAATGACCCTCAGATCCTGGCTTCCTCATAAACTATGCCTTCCCCCCCTCCCCCCAGAAAAATCTTCCTGATTGGCTCCTGAATGCTTGTCTGGGTCTTTACCTATAGTAATAAGGTAACAAATGAATATAAATGCAACTAATACTTTTAGAGGGGATAGAGAGGACCTAGTTGAGCACTCAGGTTTGAGCATTAACATTTTCATTGGTGTTTATATTTATAGTTCGTTCTTTTCAAACCATTTTATGTCATCATTTAATTCACCACATACAGAAGACAAATAGAGGAAATGGATGGAGTCCTAACATCCCCCCCAGTGCCTCCCAGGAGCTGGGTTTCAGGACTAGATGCCCTTGCATAATCTCATTTAATCTTCAGATTAATTCTGGAGATAATATTATCACTATTTTATATATAGAAGAGGAAACTGAGGTTGAAAGGGTTTTTGCAATTTGCCCATGGGAACCTGATTAAAAAGTCTAGAATAGCAGGTAGTTCTAGCTCTGAAAGCAAAGCCCAACCAAAATCTAATCCTGGTTTTTAAAAATCATTCCCTTCTTCTGTGGTTCAGTTTCTGTAATTACAGATTTCTCATCTAGAAAAAAACAAGGGTGGGGAACGAGGAGGGTAGTATATACTGATAATCCATCCTGAAAAAAATCACATAGGATTATAAATTGTGTGAAAACACAGAGTCCTTGAACTCTCATTCTTGCTATTATTTCATGGTCCTCTTATGTTTAACAGTAGGTAGCATCTAATTATTATGTATGCTTATGTTTACATGTATTGTTTGTATTTTAAAATTTTAGTTACCAACTCTTGTAAGTAAATGGTTAATTTGACCAACCTAGAGGCTTTTGCCATTTCTGTCTCTGTAATTCATTGGGTCAGGGTTGTTTGTTCAGAAACCTCTAAGTCTTTAATCATGTTTAGTCACTCATTCATACAGTAGCTTTTCTTGGTTGAAGCGCTACTCTTCTCACTAGATTATTCTTTCCTGCTGGATTATAAACTTCATGAGGGCAAGAACCATGTTTGCTTTATTCATCATTTTACCTCAACATCTAACAGTGTCGATCTTAGTTAAATAAACAAGTGAGGATATAAAAGTAAAATGAACAGCCCAACCGGCATGGCTCGGTGATTGAGCATCAGCCTGTAAACCAGAAGGTCACAGTTTAATTCCCCGTCAGGGCACATGCCTGGGCTTCAGGCTCGATCCCCAGTGGGGGGCAAGCAGGAGGTGGCCAATCAATGATTCTCTCTCATCACTGATGCTTCTATCTCTCTCTCTGCCTCTCCCTTCCTCTCTGAAATCAATTTTAAAAAGTATATTTTAAGAAAGTAAAATGAACAAATAAAATTTCTGCCCCCCAAAGAGCTCACCATCTGGTAGAAAAGACTAGAGTTAGAAAACAACTTGATGACTGCTATAATTTGGCGTGACCATGTTGTTCATTGGTCTGAGACAAGCTTGACAGCGAAAAGAAGCACTATTAATAATTACTCTGGAGTGGCAGGTGTGAAGAAGGAACGTCCTGAGCAAAGAAGGTTGACCAGTCACTCTAGCTACATAATGTGTTTCATTCATTCATTTAACAAGAATTCATTGGTAACTCTCTTGTGTGGTGTGTTAAAGGAACTTATAAGCCACTTGATTTCCCTAGAAACGAAAGTATGAGGTACTGAGTAGCAAGACATAGTTAGAAATGGGGCAAATCACAAAAGGCTATGTATAGTAAGCTAAGGAAAGTGGACGTTAGCCTATAGATGATGAGAAATCCATTGAGGGTTTCTCAGGGGTGTGACATGGTAGGATTTCTGTTTTAAAAATAGCACTGGTTACTGGGTAAGCAGGGTGGAGTTTAGGCAGGAGGCAGGGAGAATAGTTAAGAAGTCTAGTATATGTAATTCTGTTGAGATATAGTAGAGCCTAATCCAAGGTACTGGGCATGAAAAAGAGGGGACACATTACAGTGAGATCTAAAATGTGGAATCAACAGGAATTAGCTCCTTATTATGGCAGATGAAGGCAGAAGGGAGACTCTATGTAAATCCTAAATGGGATTTTATTATTTATAGGGACAAGATGCTGTGAGTACTTTAATGTTCATTCATAGTAAAAGGCTTCCTCAGACCAGCTTATAGAGTTCCCATAAATCCAGTGGACACCTCACAGGTAGGCGATACAGTAAGAAGCCCTATGTCAATCATCAAGCCAAATATTTTTAACTGTTACTATGTGTAACAGTCTGCATCATGATGCAAGCACTTAGGAATTAGAAAAAAATAATCACTGTCTATAAAAATAACCTAAATGAAAAAATTAAGTGCAACCCCCCCACACAAAACCGTAGCAAAAATTATATAATGCAAAATTGAATATGTAATACCTCACTAATGCATAGGTCATGTGTCCAGCAACAACCTCAGCTATCCAAAACACAGTGAACCAGGAAATAAGCAAAAAGAGTCCCAGAATAGCCAAGATAAACATTACAAAGTCCATGAACTAAAGTTAACACATTTTACTCCTAGGAGAATTCTTCAAACCTTCACTCGGAGCCGATTTACTCTTTCTTAGGTACAATTCTAATAAGCTTGATTATTTGGCTTTCCCATTCACAGCTGATTAAGATTGTCAAATTAAAAGGGGGCAGCCATTAAAAAGAATGACATAGACTTGGATGTACTTACATGCAAGGATACCTATAGGATATTGTCGAGTGAGAAGAAAGCAAGTCATATAATAGTATGCATAGCATTATTTGATATTAGTATACCCACAAGTAGACATACACATTGACAGAAAATGACCTGAAGGAATATACACTAAATTAATAACAATGGCTATGCCTGGAGAGTGAGGGTGTGGATGTGGATAAATATTGGGGTAGGAAGCCAGGAATGAAGGGAGGACTTTGATTTTTTTCACTTCAAATGCTTCTGTTTGTGTTTCAATGAACATATATTAGTTTTGTAATTTTTATATCCATTGAAAAGCATATGAAAGGAGCAAAGGACAGTGTCTTAGAGCGAACACATAGACAGCAAGAAGTGGTGATCAAAATACAAGAAGTGAGCACAAGAACTCAAAACCAGATCATAGAGTTACTTTGTGTGGAGTTGAAAAGCCCGATTCCATCAGTGGTGACAGAGGGTGTCACAAATTCCAAACCCGATGCTTTCAGGGGTAAGTCATCAAGCAACACATTATGTTTAGTGTAGTTTACGTATGAGAGCAAGCAAGTGTGTATAAACATGGAAAAATAGATTCCCACCAAAAGCAGATTTTGATACTTTAGGAAGTAAACTTCACTTGTCTGGAAAATATGCTTTTGTGGAACACATCACTCCCTGAAGATCGAAATAGTATTTTCTGTAACAACAGAGGTCATGCAGAAGAAGGAATGGCTCATAAATCCAACATATCAGAAACATCTATTGGGTGTCTATCAAGTGCTAGCCACTAAGGACACAGAGATAAGTTTAAAAATAGTCCTTGCCCTAAAGAAGCTTACAGTCCAGCAGCAGAGACAGGCAAGAAAACAGCGAGCAGGGCTGTACAATGCGAGCAGTGCTGCAGTGGAAATTCTGAGTAAAGGGTGGTGGAAACACAAAATAGGGAGGTGCCCTCAAAGCTATTGGGAAAGGAGGCAGAGACATGAGTGGTGTTCAAAAATTAACTATTGTGGGAAGACATTTAAGCTGTGTAAAAATGGCTGTTAAGGGCTGACACTTAGGTTGGGCATTGGAGAGTAAGGTGGGAAGGGCAGTCCAGGATGAGGAAAAGACACATGCTAAGGCACAGAGAGATCAACGTTCTTGGCACATTCAGATGGTGCATTTCAAACTTTTCCACAAGAAAGAGGTGGTGGCAGATGATGCTAAGGGCAAGCCTGAAATGACTTGCCACTAGCTTGGAATTTATCCACTTTTATCTTGCGGGGAGGGGGGGAGGGGAATCAATGGAAATTTTGCCCTCAACTCCATAAATACAATATATCATACGTTAATATAAAATGATGTTTTGAATTATTTTTCAACTGGTAAAACTGGTGCTCCAGAAAGATGTGTCATATTTATCCAGTACTTTCTCATATCCCATGTGTAAAGTTAAAAAAAAATCCAGGGGGCCCTAACTGGTTTGGCTCAATAGATAGAGCGTCGGCCTGCGGACTGAAGGGTCCCAGGTTCGATTCCGGTCCAAGGCATGTACCTTGGTTGCGGGCACATCCCCAGTAGGGGGTGTGCAAGAGGCAGCTGGTCGATGACTCACTCTCATAGATATTTCCAACTCTCTATCCCTCTCTCTTCCTCTCTGTAAAAAATAAAAAATATATATATTTAAAAAAATAAAAAAAAACCCAGGGGTTCTTATTTCTAATTTGAAAAATAAAGATATAGGAGATATAAGGGAGCACTGGAAAAGTAGACCAAGGGGCTGTGAAGGGTGTTGTTTGTTACAGTAAAAAACTAGAAATTCCATTGTCTAGCTAACTCCTATTTATACTTCAAGACTCTTCCAGAAAGCTGTGCTGCCCACCTGTCTCCTCATCTCCTCTTCTCAACTCTTGTTATCATAGCATCCTATGCATTTACTATCCACATCATGCTAGATTTACTGCATTAAGCTTCCTGGCTCTTCCAATAGACTTTGACTAGCACAATAGACACTGGTATCTGTTGGACTTAATTGATTTAAATTTAAGGATAAGACTCAAGAAGGATTACCAGACTTCCCAAGACAGGACAAGGTACTCCTGTGTATACTCCTACAGAGTCATGTGCTTACCTGTCAAAGCTAGTATTAAACTACCCTGAAACGGTCTGCTTACTTGTCTGTCTGTGGGTCTTCGGGGTGTAGACTTTGGGTTTCTTTTTTTCTAATTAGCAATCATCACGCTTTGGATGAACCTCGTTGACTAGGATACTGCCACTGGGCAAAGCTAGATTCCAGGTTTCTTGACGGAGGAACTGTTTCCTCAGCATTGCATCCCAAACACTTAACACTAGCCTGAAACACTTCAGTAGGTGATGGATGAATTTGTAGAACAAATGAACGAGTAGCCATGAAAAATTCTTAAGACAGGAATGACATGATCCGATCAGTGTTTAGAAATAACTTTGGAGGCAATTTTAAATGTAGACTGGAGAGGGATAAGACTGGAGATAAATAAATTAGGGGAGGGGGGATTGCAAAAGAAACATTACGACATATTGGTAAAAGACTGTCTTTTCTTAATAAATGTCTTTTTAGTTGGCTCATTTGATGTTTATATTTCTTTTACAAGGCTTATCTCTTTATTCTCGAAGAATTCCTTAACGGAGGATATTCAGTTACCTCGTTCAGGAAGCCTTCCCTGACCCCAACCCCCATCAAGCTGGTGCCTTCATGTACATCTGGAGGTCATTGAGGGCAGTGACTACGTCTTATTCATCTTAGTATCTCCAATGCCTAGGACATGCCTGCTCAATAAATGTTTGCTGAATGAATGAACACATAAATTGATCTATTAGTATACTGTACTCAGGCTCCGACCAAGACACAGAGGACCTAATGATCCCCAGCGTGCAGGTTTCTGGATACAGGAAACAGAACAAATAAAGCAAGACTGGATACGGAGGTACACCTATTCCACAGGTAACACAGGGTAAATTTCTCTCTCTGACCCCTCCATCCTCATTCTGAAGAATAACTCTCATTGAGTGAAAATCAATAAAAGTCATTTTAAGGGAAGTAGGTTTAGAGAAAGGCTCTGAAGGAAGAGAAAGGAGGAGGGGAACTTCAAGTTCAACCAACTTGGACTTTTTTTTTTTTTTATGAGAACTTGTAGGCTTCAAAAACCTTTACAAAATAAAGTCTGCTTTCCCACACTACCTTTCAAAAGGAATCCAGCTGCACACATATATAAACCAATAGTCTTTTTGTGATTCTCAGTTTTATAATCAAAAAAAGAAATCTGCAGCAGGAATAAGAAGGCCTCCATTTCTCAAACTAACATCAACAAGAAACTTTCTGAAATAATTGCAGACAACTCTCAGAAACATTCAACCAATATGGATAATAAGAATGATCCAGCAATTATTCGGCAAATATTTATTCACTGCATACAATGGACAAGGCATTAGGAAAGTTTTAAAAGGTGTTAGAAAAAAAGACGTAAGATGCACTTCCTACGAAGCTTGTGGATTTGTGATGTTAAGTCATAATCAAAAGAAAAGAAAAGAATATCCAACTAAATTATAACGCAGGTAAAATGTATCAAATGAGTAAGACAAACAAACTGTTGTGGGATTTTAAGGGCCAAAGAGACCATCAGGGTCTGAGGTGTCCTGAGTGTTTTGGGAGAAGGTAGGATTCAAATAGGGCATTGAAGGTGATAAAATTTGAACAGTGAAGCATGGAACATCTCACAAGAATAATGCCCATAGCATGTCAGGGTATATTTACTCATGATCACACCATTAAGAATATTTGGGTAGCAGGCGTTATTAAATTTGAGTTGGAGCCCAGCTGGTGTGGCTCAGTGGTTGAGCGTTGACCTATGAACCAGGAGGTTACGGTTTGATTCCAGGTCAAGGCTCAGTCACCAATGTGGGGCATGCAGGAGGTTGATCAATGATTCTCTTTCGTCACTGATGTTTCTAGCTCTCTCTAAAGGGCTGGGGAATCCAGCCTGCAGGGGCTCGTGCGGGAGGCAATCAGTCAATATGTCTCTCTCACATCGATGTTTCTCTCTCTGTCTCTCCCCGCCCTTCCACTCTCTCTGAAAACCAATGGGAAAAATATCCTCTGGTGAGGATTAACAAAGAAAAGAAGTCACAAGGAGCTGAAGGTGGGGAGGGAAGTGCCCCATGTATGATACTGACCTAGTTCTGCTAATGTATTTTCTATTGATTCCATAAGGCACTGGCAAGAAAAGAACAAATTAAAAATGAAGCTTTATATTTTTCATCCTTAAATGTGGCAACGTTAAGTCTTATTAGGACTTCTATAGATCTAGGCTCCTTGCACCTGACCTCAAGCTCCAAGCACCGATACCTCCAATCCCTGATTAAACAGGACACTAATGAATGCGGAGCCTAAGAAGCTAATGTCTTAGGCCCGTGGTCGGCAAACTGCGGCTCTTGAGCCACATGCAGCTCTTTGGCCCCTTAAGTGTGGCTCTTTCACAAAATACCACGGCCTGGGCGAGTCTATTTTGAAGAAGTGGCGTTAGAAGAAGTTTAATTTTAAAATTTGGCTCTCAAAAGAAATTTCAATCGTTGTACTGTTGATATTTGGCTCTGTGGACTAATGAGTTTGCCAACCACTGTCTTAGGCCACTGTTAATCCTTCCCCTCAAAGAACCTTAAACTTGAAGTTTCTTTGCTGCCACTACTGTCCTCTGTTGTATATACTGTGACTAATCATACTTCTGCATGAAAAGAAAAACCACTTTCAGTTCCTTCCAGGTGACTTTTATTAGCCCCTGTCCACTGCTCACCAAGGGTCAGTCGGAACTAAACCTTTCCAGTTTCATTCCTATTTTCATAAGTTAAAGTCCCAAATATAAATACCTGTTCCCTTCCCACATTTGTCCTCTAGGAACTATCATTCCTAAACTCCCCCAAATACCTTAGACTTAATCTAATCCCCTTCTTCTCTCCCTGCCAAAACTGTCCATGTACCCTCAGGAAATCCACATCCTCTGCCCTCAGTCCCTTCTCTGAGTGCTCCTTCCACTTCTTGCCTTAATCAAGCCTGGCTCTCTCTATGCTGTTTCCCTGCAGCACTCTCCAGTGAAGTCTGCTCAAGTTCTCACCCCTATGCAGTGTAGGAGATAAGGCTGCTCCTCAGTGCTCCTCAGAGTCTCAGCTTCACCCCTCCCCTTTATAAAAACCCCTGCCACTCCCACCCTGATTGGTCATTGTAATCTAACTACCTCCTTTGTGCTTAAGATTCACAAAAGACACTGGAATGTGGCTTCCTGTTTCTCTTGTACCACAAGTCCTGCCTTCATCCTAAGTGACTTCAGAGAAAGATCCATCCAATCTTCAATGTCCTCCTACAATGCTAATGCTACCTGGCTTCTGAAATACTCCTGAAAGTATTTCTTTCCATGCTGAAGCATGATTAGTCACAGTATATACAACATCTATACAACAGCCACTCCCTCAACCTTGTTATCATCACCTGAAACCCCTCCAATTTCTCTACTTTTAAAATCACTAATTCTGTCCAGCTAGCATGGCTCAGTGTTTGAGTGTTGACACATGAACCAGAAAGTCACGGTTCAATTCCTGGTCAGGGCATATGCCTAGGTTGTGGGCTCGATCCCCAGTAGGGGTGTGCAGGAGGCAGCCCATCAATGATTTTCTCTCATCATTGATGTTTCTATTTCTCTCTCCCTCTCCCTTCCTCTCTGAAATCAATAAAAATATATGTATTTTTAAAAATCACTAATTCCAATAGTCCACTCTCTGAGCACAATCACCTATCCTTATTAAACTTGCCTAATTGCAATTGTTATTCCCTTTCTTTTGAATATCAGAATATTGATTTCTCCACCTTGTTTCTATTACTCCCTGTCTTCACTTCCCTTTTCTCTAGCTTGGCATTTATGTTCCATCATTTCATTCACTCTCTCAGGATTACCCTGAACTCTCTCCTTGAATACACTCTTTCTTTGTCTTCTAGGACACCACATTCTCCCCATTTCTCTCACTTTTCCAGCAGCCCTTTCACAGACATTATTTTACTGGCTCCTACCTCTCTGCTACTGAACTTTTAAATATCAGAGTGTTTCAAGGATCTGCCATAGCAGCTCTTGTTATTCAATACTTTCCTTAAGTAATCTCAACTCTTCCCATGGCTTTAATTACTACCATATACCTTTACTCCTCAAATTCATACTTTAAGTTAGAATTATTTGAGCTCCAGAAAGATGTATCTACCTGCTTGCCTGACTTCTTCAAATGAATATCTCCAAGGTACCTCCAACTCAGCACTTTCCCATTAAACCTGTTCCTTCCGGCTGAAACTGGTTTGGCTCAGTGGATAGAGCGTCGGCCTGCGGACTCAAGGATCCCAGGTTCGATTCAGGTCAAGGGCATGTACCTTGGTTGCAGGCACATCCCTGGTGTGGGGTGTGCAGGAGGCAGCTGGTCGATGTTTCTCTCTCATTGATGTTTCTAGCTCTCTATCCCTCTCCCTTCTTCTCTGTAAAAAGTCAATAAAATATATCTAAAAATTAAAAATTAAAAAAATGTAGTCACCTTATTTATAAATAAATAAATAAAAAATAAATAAATCTGTTCCTTCCGGAAATCTGAGTCATCTCTGACACCTCCCTCTCTATCTTCCCTCCCTATATAATAAAAGGCTAATATGCAAATAGCCTGAACAGCGGAACAACCGGACAACTGGTCGCTATGATGTGCACTGAACATGGCGGGTGTTGGCCTCGGTGGAATGGTGGAGCAGGTGAGCGTGGGCACCAGACCAAGGTGGGACACTGATCACTGTCATCAGGGCAAGCCTCTGGTGGTTACTGAAAAGTCTTTGCTCCAGTGTGCTATGCGGTCCTGCCCTACATGCACCCCCGCAGCCTAAGGCGCTGCTTGCACCTGCTGCAGGTGCCAGGTGCTGGTCCCAATCACTCGGTGCTATCAGTGGATGCAAGCAGTGGCTGCCAGCGTTATCATCCCTGAGGGCTTCTCTACCTCCCCCTGCTCGTGAGGGGTGATGGAGGCAGCAGCTGACAATCACATCCACTGCTGGTACCGGCCCCAATCACTCTGTGCCGTCAGTGGGTGTGAGGCAATGGTGGTGGGAATGGGGCTGCTGGCAGACAGAGGACAGGGGGCTGCAGCAAGAGGGGCCAGGCAGGGTCACGGAGGATGGGCTGAGACCTGCCCCTGTGCCTACACAGTCTCATGGCCCACAGTTCCTTTCAAGGTGCACAAATTCGTGCACTGGGCCCCTCGTACTTAAATAATCACTAAAACTGTTAATTTTATTTCCAAACTATTTATCAAAAATGGCCTATTTTTCTCTACCTCTACTGCCACCTCTCTGGTCCAATTCACTATCAGTTTTCATTTAATAAGTTTTACTATCTACCATGTATATTAACCTATAAGTACTAAAATATAGACCTTTAAAGGAACCTCTTGTCTGTGTCATTTAAATAACTGATCATCTTGCAATCATTTTCTCCCCCCTCCAATCTATTTTCCACATTGAAGACAGACTGTGAGAGTTTTTTTGTTTTGTTTGTTTGTTTTTATAAATGCAAATCTAATTATGCTATCTCTGATGTAAGGATTAAACTCAATTATGTATGTAAGAGATATAGTAAGTGTCGGGCACATGATATATAGTCACTACATGCTAATCAGTGCAAATATGTTGAATAATTTAGTAAATTATTTGAAATAACTGGCCAGCTATTTAGAAAAAAATAATAATAAAGCTTCACCCCTACATGACTCTTTAGACTCAAAGGGGGGAAATGAAACCATAAAATTACTTGATGAAAACATGGGGAAATATGTGTATAATCTTGGAGGTGAAGAAAGACTTTCAAGACATTTCCCAGCCCTAGCTGGTTTGGCTCAGTGAAAAGAGCATGGGCCTTCGAACTGAAGGATTCAGGTCAAGGGCACATGCCCAGGTTGTGGGCTCGATCCTCATTAGGAGGCATGCAGGAGGCAGCTGATCAATGGTTCTCTCTCATCATTGGTGTTTCTATCTCTCTCTTCCTCTCTTGAACCAATCTATATATATAAAAGCCTAAGCAATCTTTACCACTGACTGGTAGCTATGATGCATGCTGACCACCAGGGGGCAGATGCTCAATGCAGGAGCTGACCCCTGGTGGTTAGTGTGCTCTCACAGCCAATCACCTGCATCTGGCCAACCCTGCCCTGGCCAGCTGGTCCTGATCAACCTGATCAGGACTGGGTGAGATGGCCCAATAAGCCTGATCGCTGGCCAGGCCGAGGGACCCCACCTGTGCACAAATTTGTGCACCAGGCCACTAGTAAAAATCCTACATAAAGCTGAAACCGGTTTGGCTCAGTGGTAGAGCATCAGTCTGCAGACTGAAAGGTCCCAGGTTCGATTCCGGTCAAGGGCATGTACATTGGTTGCGGGCACATCCCCGGGGGGGGGGTGTGTGTGTGCAGGAGGCAGCTAGTTGATGTTTCTCTCTCATCGATGTTTCTAGCTCTCTATATCTCTCCCTTCCTCTCTGTAAAATATCAATTAAAAAATATTTTTTAAAAATCCTACATAAAAAAAGGGTAATATGCAAATTGACCCTAACTGCAGAACAACTGGGAACGACTGGTCACTATGACATGCACTGACCATCGGGGGGCAGATGCTCAATGCAGGAGCTGACACCTGGTGGTCAGTGCGCTTCCACAGGGGGATCGCCCTCAGCCAGAAGCTGGCTCATGGCTGGACAGCACAGGGGACCAGGCCTAAGCCTTTAGTTGGACCATCCCTCAAGGGCTCCTAGGCTGCCAGAGGGATGTCTGACTGCCAGCTTAGGCTCAATCCCCTGGGAGTGGGCCTAAGCTGGCAGGTGGACATTTCCTTAGGGCTCCCAGACAGAAAGAGGGTGCAGGCCGGACTGAGGGGACCCCCTCCCCACCAAGTGCATGAATTTTTGTGCACTGGGCCTCTAGTATATTATAAAAAACACACACAAACATTTCCCAAAAGCCAGAAGCCATAAAGGAAAAGTATTAACCACATACAAATGCAAAGATTTTACTTAACAATAAAGGCTGAAAAAATATATAACAAGAAGACTGAAAGATAAGTAACAATAGAGAAAAATTTATACTCATTAAAAAGAGCTAATAACAAGTATCTAACTAACTCACAGAAGGTAAGGAAAATGGACACTCACCTACATGTTCATCGGGAATATAAATTTGAATAACCTTTCTGGAAAGAATTTGTCAATGGCTAACATAATATAACATATGTATATCCCCTGATATAGTAATTCTCAAAGAATGCAACAAATTAAAAAGAAAAGATGTTTTAAAATATAACAGATGAAATTCTTATGGAAATGGTGTATCACTGCTATTTTAATTTCCTTATTTAAAAATGAATATTTTGCATATTACCCTTGAGCTCTGGCTGGTGTTGCTCAGTTGTTGGAGCATTGGCCTGCGCACAGAAGGGTCATAGGTTCGATTCCCCGACAGGGGTGTGTGCCTGGGTTGCAGGTTCCATCCAGATCCTCAGCCCACTTGGAGTCACCTGCGGGAGGCAACCAATTGCTGCATCTCCCTCACATGGATGTTTCTCTCTCTCTATTTCTCTCTCTCCCCCGCCTCTCCCTTCCACTCTCTCTAAAAAGCAATGGAAAAAAAAAACACAACCCTTCAGTGAGGATTAGCAACAACAAAAAAGTGAACTTGAACCAGATTAACAACAAAAAAGTGAACTTGAACCATTTTTCAAATGTTAATTAGACATTAATATTGGACACACTTACTGTGACTTTCCTAATTTATATCCTTTGCCCATTTTTCTATTGGGTTGTCCTTTCCTTATCATTATTAGGTTCTCTTAATACATTGAGGATATTAATCCTTTATTATATATGTTACAAATATGGGATCCAAGTCTGTGATGTCTTTCAAATTTGTTTATAGTGTTTTACATTATATAGAAGTTTAAAATATTTACTTTGTTAATTTTTTTCCTCTACAGCTTCTAGATGATATGCTTTACTTAAAAAATATTTTAAACACAAGATTTTAAAAATATTTTCTCCTGATTTGTAAGTTCCATCTTTTTCACTTAATCTTTACTTATCAGATTTACATAAACAAATATTACCTGACTTTGACTATCAAACTCACATAAACAGCCGAAACTGGTTTGGCTCAGTGGATAGAGCATCGGCCTGTGAACTGGAAGGTCCCAGGTTTGATTCTGGTCAAGGGCATGTACATTGGTTGCGGGCACATCCCCAGTGGGGGGTGTGCAAGAGGCAGCTGATTGATGATTCTCTCCCATCGATGTTTCTAACTATATCGCTCTCTTCCTCTCTCTAAAAAAAAATCAATAAAAAATATATTTTTTAAAACTCACATAAGCAAAAGAGATATAACTTTCCATGCTTGGGACCCTAGCAGAGACACCCCATCTCAATCTGTAGGTACATGGGAAGCAGAATTAGTAAACCAGTAGTGCCCTGATGGCATTTCCAGAACTAGTCATTAAAGGAGGGGAATATTTCAGCCAGCAGATCAAAATGAGAAGAATGCTGGCCATCTTAACTAGAGGTGTGTAATGTACAATGGAGTAGGACTTCCCTTGGCCAGAGGAAATAAATCGCCCTGAGACTAATGTTTGGCATGCTCAGATTCTCTTGTTTCCAGTATCTTTCTCTCATAGAAAGTGCTGGATGCATTGAGCTAAAGTTTCTCTTTCTGGCTTTCCTCTGTTTCGAGTTATTGCAGACCACACTAGCTTTCTTTCCTGAGGTGTGTTCATGCCACTGATTAGCAGTCAAGTAACAGGTCCCACAGGCCTGGAGACATTGGGTTCCTTTCATCACCTGCTGATTAAGTCAGATTCTCTCTAGGGCAACCTTATTTTCCTTACTGGTAAGTTCTAAGTACTAACTACAAGAGTTTATCTGGAAAGAGAAGTCTAAATTAAAGAAAAATTACTGGACAATACAAGGCAGTATATAACAGAATCGTATAGTACAAAACACTTTTTTTGTTCACTTGCATAGAGGGTGAGTCTACTCTGCCCCTGAAGCATGGGGAGGAGCTAGGGCTTGGTCTGGTCATTTCAATTTTAATGATCCGGGGTCTAGAAGAGTCACAGCAAAACTCTAGAACTCAGCTCTGGTCCTTCATATTCCTGGAGGCAATCGTAAGAAGAGACAGAATCTCGAATAGGCTTATTGATTAAAAGGCTGTAGGAAAACCCTGTCAAGGTCCCTTGTCTCACTGGAGAAGGAGATGGGGGGCGAGGTGCCCCAGGCCCTCCCACGTCTCTTCCAAGTAAGTAATAGTAGCTAACCCTTAGTGAGCACTTACTATATTCTGATCATTTATATGGATTAACTCCATCCTCACAGCAAGTCTGATATACATAGCTATCCACATTTTACAGGTGAGGATACTGAATCACAGAGAAGCTAAAGTCCTTGCCTGAGGTCACCCAGTGGGTTAATGGTGAAGATGGAATTTGCATCCAAGCAATCCAGCTCTAGAGTTCTGCTTCTAACCTCTATACTATGCGTAAAGATAAACTTTATAGAGAAAATTGATGTTTCCTCAACTTTTGTAAAGTATGACTAAAACATGCTAAAAATGTTATTGTTCAGTATTATACAAGCTCCACAAAAGCAACTTTAAGATAAGTCCCCTCAGCTACCTTCTACCCTGTTTCCCCGAAAATAAGACAGTGTCTTATATTAATGTTTGCTCCCAAAGATGCGCTAGGTCTTATTTTCAGGGGATGTCTTATTTATCCATGAAGAAGAATACGGTACACATTTATTGTTAAATGAAAATAAAGGAAATTTATTACCTGTATACGGTACGGTAGTACGGTAGTTGTCAACACAAACCAGACAAACTGTGAATCCTGGGGGCCTTATTTTCGGGGGGGGATGCCTTATATTTCACTCAGAAGGAAATCTGTAAGTAGGTCTTATTTTCCGGGAAACACGGTAGTCAAACTGCTGCTGCCTTAAAGACCTTCGTCATAGAAATTCTGGAACTGTTGCTACCAACACCCTTCATTTTGCTCCTCCTTGAGACCCTCGATATCTCTGTGGACACCTTCCTTGGTGGTCTTGTCTGCTCTCAATGACATTTCTTTCTACTCCTCAAGGGAACACCTGCAGTGCTCACTAGCTGAATGTTTACTCCTCTTTCTGGAAGGAAGATGAAAGCAAGCAAGAAGAGCTGGGTACACAGACATCCATCAACTGGGCTTTTGATCTCTGTCTGGGAAGCAGATTTCACACCCAAGCCAACTGCAACAAGTTTTGCTAGTAAAGTTTTCTGTGATATCCCATCCAGTCTGGATTGAATCTTTGCAGTGGTGAGTTCCCTCAATGCCATGCCACCCCAAGAAGCATGCAGTCAATTCCTGTGGAGTTTGAACAACAGCAGGCCCCAAACTCAGCGTTTCTAATATGGACAGAGCTCATCGTGTAGCCACAGTTACTGCCACAGCCAGCAGAAAAGGTGAGAGACTTGTTGGACACCATGGCCACCTCTACCCAGGGCTGCTGCCCTTGACCCCTTTAATTCTTCTGCAGGATCAGGTAGGTAACCTGGGCACAATAAAGAAACTGTCTTCTGGCTCTGAAGTAAAGGGGGCTTGGTGAGCAGATGAGGGAGATGCCAGGAGGAGATGCCAGGTGGTAGCTGGAGAAGAAGAAAAGCAGTCAGTGAAGGCGAGGAGGGCAGGCGACCAGCTGTGGCAGAAGCCAGACAGCTGGCTGGCCAGAAGAAACCCTTTAGGATGTCTTTCAGGGACTGAAATACACCCTCAGCAGGGTAAGTTATTGCAACGCCCTTGCAAATATAAAGTGCTGTACAAACACTAAATCTAGAATGGCTAATAATTTTGTTATGTTAAAGCATTCATGTCAGGTAATTAATGTACTCATTGTGATCATTTAATTTTATGGCAGGTAGTGTAAGGCTGGACAGAAATAGGGCTCTTTGGCCCAGTCCTCTCATTTCTCTTTAGAGAAACCAGCACCACATTCTCCCTGATCCGCTGCGCCAAGCTCCTGCTGGAGGGAGCTGCTAACGGAGCTCAGCACCTGGATCTGAGCCCTCCCCGCTTGGGGATTTCATTTCCTTGACCCCTGGTGCCTAGAGGCCCTGGTGCCCCCTGGTGGTGTCTGGGGCACCACCATTTCCTCAAAGGAAATTCATAGCTGAATTCATGGGGAAATGAGAAATGGGAACTTCTCCTTTGACAAGCACTCCTCAAAGCCACCAGGTGTTTGCACGGTAAAGGGGCAGTTGGCACTGCTGTGTGGTGCTCCTTGGGGGATCAGCACAGCAAAGGCTTTGTAGCAGCTGGAACAGTTGGAGGGAGAGGCCCAGCTATTGCCCCAGAAAGCCCCGAAGGGAGGCTGTTCAGACTCCTCTCCAGAGCCCAGGCCACTATGATGCTCTTGTGGAGACAGGAGTTCTCCTTGTTCCTTGCCCAGTCTACTGATGGTCTAGATTGCAGCAGTCACTCCATCTTCCCTCTGTGCTCTCTCTTTTTTCTCCCTGCCCATCACCCCTTCGCTCCCTCAACATATCCCAAGCCACGGCAACTACTTTCATTCCTTTTCCAAACTCTCTGCCTAATAACCCTTTCCATGGGAACCCTTCCTGGTTAAGTAGGTCCCAGAGAAGAACCTCACTTTCTTTTATTTTTTTTAAATAATATATTTTATTGATTTTTTTACAGAGAGGAAGGGAGAGGGATAGAGAGTCAGAAACATTGATGAGAGAGAAACATTGATCAGCCACCTTCTGCACCCTCCCCCCCAACTGGGGATGTGCCTGAAACCAAGGTACATGCCCTTGACCGGAATCGAACCTGGGACCTTTCAGTCAGCAGGCCGATGCTCTATCCACTGAGCCAAACCGGTTTTGGTGAACCTCACTTTCTATTAGCTCTCAGGCCCAGTCTGTATGCCAGCTTGGAGCAGGGCTTAATAGGGCACAGGCTTGGCAGGCCTTGCTATGCCCTGAATGAGCCTCTAATTTCAAACATGTCTATATTCACATAAATGTAGAGATAGCTACCTTCATATTGACCTTCTTGTTTATCCCTGTGTGGCTAGAGGTGGTGGCTCAAAGGCTTCTTCATGCTAGATATATTAAGATTAGCTTGGCTAAAGGGTTAAAGACAGAGAATCTTAAAAGCAACAAGAAAAAAGCAGTTAGTTACCTATACAGAGTGCTCCCATAAGATTGTCGGCTGATTTCTTAACAGAAACTATGCATGCCAGAAAGGATTGGCATGAAATATTCAAAGTGATGTAAAGCAAGTACCTAAAACCAAGATTACTCTATCCAGCAAGGCTATTATTTAAAATAGGACAGACCAAAAAATTTCCAGACAAGAATAAGCTAAAATAGTTCATCACCGCCAAGCCAGTATTACAAGAAATGTTAAAGGGTCTTCTTTAAGAAGAAGAGCATGGCTGGTATGGCTCAGTGGTTGAGCATTGACCTAAGAACCAGGTGGTTATGGTTTGATTCCCAATCAGGGCACATACCTGGGTTGTGGGCTCCATCCCTAGGAGGGGGCATGCAGGAGGCAGCCAATCAATGATTCTCTCTCATTATTGATATTTCTATCTCCCTTTTCCTTCCTCTCTGAAATCAATAACAATATTTTAAAAGGAAGAAACATTAAAAATATGAATAAAGTAGCAATGAATACATATCAATAAACATTATTTTAAATGCAAATGAATTAAATGCTTCAATCAAAAGACATAATGTAGTTGTGTGGATAAGAAAACAAGACCCTTTCATATGGTGTCTACAAAATACTTCATTTAGAAAGACACAAAACCTGAAAGTAAAGGAATGGAAATAGATATTTCATTAAAATGGACATAACAGTAAAAAGCTAGGATAGCCAAAACCGGTTTGGCTTAGTGGATAGAGCGTCAGCCAGCGAACTGAAAGGTTCCAGGTTCGATTCCGGTCAAGGGCATGTACCTTGGTTGCAGGCACATCCCCAGTAGGAGGTGTGCAAGAGGCAGCTGATCGATGATTCTCTCTCATCGATATTTCTAACTCTATCCCTCTCTTCCTCTAAGTAAAAAAATCATATATATATATATAAAAGCTAGGACAGCAATACCTATACCAGGAAAAAAAAAGATTTTTAAACAAAAACTACAACAATAGATAAAGAAGCAATTCCACTTCTGGGTATTTATCTAAAGAAACGAAAAACACTACTAAATGGAAAAGACATATGCATTCATATGTTCATCACAGCATTATTAAAAATAGCCAAGATATGAAAGTAACCCAAGTGTCCATCAATAAACGAATGGGTAAAGAAGTAGTGCATACATTCAATGGAATATGACTCAGCCATAAAAGAGAACAAAATCTTGCCATCTGGGCCGTGTGCCCCGGGTGAGCTGTGTGTCCCAGGGGACCGTGTGCCCCGGGAGAGCCGTGTGCCCCGGGGAAGCAGTGGGACCTGGGGGGAGGAGCGGTGTGAACCAGAGGAGGAGTGGATTCTATTTGTGTGGTCCTGAGATAGTCACCATAAAACAAGCAGACTGCCAAATGAGGAGAGGATTCTATTAATGTGGTCCTGAGATAATCACCATAAAACAAGCAGATTGTCAAATGTCAGCGGGGAGGGGAAGGAGACCTGGGGTGAGATAAGAGAACAACTGGTATTCATGCATATAAGTACAACCAACGAACACAGAACTCTGGGGAGGGAGGGCATGAATGGGAGGTGGGGGGGGCAATGGTAAGCTATGTACACATATAATACCTTAATAAATTAAAAAAATTAATAACAGCAGAAAACTAGATGCACTCTATAAAAAAAATCTTGCTATCTGCTGCAACATGAATGGACCTAGAGGGTATTATGCTGAGTGAAATAAGTGAGACAGAGAAAGACAAATGCCATATGAGTTTGCTTACATGTGGAATCTAAAAAGAAAACAGAAACAGACTCACAGATACAGAGAACAATTTTGACAGTTGCCAGATGGGTGTACGGTTGAGGAGATGGATGAAAAAGGTGAAGAGGTTAAGAAGTACAAATTGGTAGTTACAGAATAGTCATGGGTACAGGATAGGGAAGATAGTCAATAATATTGTAGTAACTATGTATGGTGTCAGTGCATACTAGATTTATTGGGGTGATCACTTTGTAAGTTACATAATCACTATGTTGTACACAAAAACTATGTGGGAGGGGAGGGATTAGCTTGGCTAGATATTGAGTTATAATATATAGAATCCTAGACTATAGTCATTCTCTCACTCTTTTCCTCTCCCCATCCATTTTCTGTTGGACTTCCTCAAGCCAGAAATTGAGGGTATAGCAGCCTGCTTGCCCAGTAACTAATATATTATTGACCCAGAAGGGTTTTGGGGGGCACGCCCTTTATAGTGGCTTTCTTTGTTAAAGTTAGCAACAGGTGCCTGGATGACCCATAAACTCCAGTTTACTTGTAACCTGGTGGGTGGGGGCACAAGGAAGGTAGTGGGTTCAGTCTGTTGACCAGGGCCCTGCCAGTCTCAAAATCAGTGTGTGTTTAGGAAGCTCTCTGCATGGTAGAACCCTACCTCACTCAGCTGAGGGCAGAACATGACTACTGCCTTCCAGATCAGTATTTAGCCCAGAGCTACATGCTCACTGGTATGAATCTCACAAAGGAAAGTAACAATACTCCCAGTTATTAGACATCACCTTGTGTCAGGGACTGTAAAAAAGTACTTTATGTATTTTGCCTCATTTAATGCAACCAGTAATCATATTAAGGTCATCTGTGGCCTCATTTTCCAGATGCAAAAACTAAGTCTCAGAGAGGTTAGTTTGCTTAAGGACATATAGTTGCTGTATGACAGAGCTAGGATTTGAACTCAAGCAGTCAATGGCAAGAATTCATGTCCAAAACCACTACTTTATCCTGCTTTCTTCTGTGCTATGTGGCTATATTGGCCTTCCATTTCCAAATAATTATTCTTGTCTATATTGTGCCACACACTATGCCAGGCACTTGGGAAGGATAGGCTTTATAAAGATGGATTGACTTACTGATCTTTCCCATTTGCCAGTTATTGTTTTAAGCTGGAAAGGAATCTGCACTGGAGAGTTAATAACTGCCACACACACACAGCTCCTTGTCATGAGAAGGGTCTCTGAGTGCTTCCTTATGCATAAATGACCATGCTTTGTATCAAGCAACTTTAGTACTCTGCCTATAGCTAATTGGATCAGGGGTGAACAATTTACCCAAAAGCAGACATCCTATTGGCTGGCCAGGAGTCCATGAAGCTCTGCTCAACAGTTATTGGCTGGGGTGTGGCCAAATCAATTATGACTTCCTTTTTTTCCTTGGGAAATATACACTCATGTTAGTTGGAAGTGTTAGGTGCTGTAGAAGCAACGACAGAGTACTACACGACTATACTGATAACTACAAGAGTGGACATCAATGCCTACACGTTAAGAAGCACTAAAAACGCCTGATGTTTAGAACTATGCTGTAGCCTGAATAACTGTCCAGTTCTCACAGTTTCTATGGCCTCTGTGAAGTCTCACTGTATTTACCTATATATCCTGACTTCCTTATTTCCATCCATAGCCTCACAATTGATCCCCTTGACCAATGCAATCTCAGTGTGTCCTCACTGAGTTCATGGTTAAGTGGGTAACACAGACAGACAATGAGGCAATTATAATAAAGTATAATAAATGCAACCATGGTAGAAACCCAGGAGGCAGCAGAGAAACCCAGGAGGCAGCACAAAGGAGGCACCAGAGAGAGTGCAGCTCGCTAGAGAGCATCAGGGAGGGCTTGCTGAAGGAAGATGGATAAGACTCAGTCCCCATTTTCTTCAATGCAAAGCCACTGTCTTTAAAATGGCCCTAAATAATCTAACCCTCTATTCCCACATTTACTTCTCCAATTTCTATTTCTGTCACTTGCTCACCCTACTCTACCTGAAACACACTGGCTCCTGCCTTAAGATCTTTGCTCCTGCTATTCTCTTTACTTGGAAGGTCTCCAGATAGCCACTTGTTCAACTCTCACCTCCTTTAAAATTTTCTCAAATCTCATCTTCTTGAAAAGACCTACTTTAATATCTGATTTAATATTGCATCCTGTCTGCCAGCTCCTGCATCCAATACCTATTGATCACCTCAGTGTGCTCTATTTTTTCTTTATTCCTTGGAACTTACTGTACTTACCACACACACTCCAACATACTTAATGATTTACTTATGTTTATTGGTTTTTACCTGCTTCCCCCACTAGAATGTAATGTCAACATGAATAGAGATCTTATTGTGTTTATTGACTGTCATAGGTCGTATTCCCCAGAAAGCAGATCTGAGATAAAGATTAGCATGCAGGATGTTTATTAGAGAGTGATCTTGGGATCAACACCGGTGGAGGGAAGCAGATTAGGCAGAGGGGGGAAGGTGAATTATATAATGCAATCCCAACAAAGGCCTCAGCCAATCCTATAGGAGCTCTGGAGCTGAGATGGTCTTTCAAAATTTTTGGAGTTGGGACAAATGGGCTGTATCTTTATGTTTCAGTGTTGATCAATCATTGATGTGAATTGTCCCTGAAAGAGATGGGACCTTGGACAAAGAAGTTTTCTTCAGCTGCAGCAACCCCCTTCAAGGCAAATAGTTAAGGTTATCAGCTCTCCTAGCAAATGAGTCCTTCACTCCCGAAGGAAGATCTAGGCAACAGATGACAGCATCCACTGCTATCTACCCTGGAAGCTCCTGGATTCACTTTCCATATAGATTCTGACAGCATCTTCTCCAGAATTTAAGTGGGCCTCTCTTCCTAGGGGAAACTTAGGAGAGAAAGGTTTGCAGAATGAACTACAGACTCCACTGTTGCAGGTGGTCTTGGGGACACAACTTATATCCACTATATTCCTTTTCTACTCACAATTCTAGATTCCTTTTCCCTCAGCTAGTATATCTGCTAGTCCTGGTAGCTGATCTGGTGTCATGATTCAGACTCCTATCCCTGAGGGATTTCAGGCTGAGGTTGTTGCTCTTGCCCTTTTACCATTAAATTAGGGGAAGGGGGTGCCAATAAGTGCCCAGATATCAAGTGTATCAGCTGGCTGCTCCCACTGTGTAACAGCAGCCCTACTGTCCCCTGGTGATCAGAGTCAACTGTCTCTGCCAAAATATGTGACTTTCTTCTTGTCTGTTGTTCCCTTGGCATGAAGAACCTGAAGAAGCAGCAGCCATAAAGTTCAATGGGACTCTTGCTGTCTCCTAAACAGACGTGTTTCCCCTTTGGAATCAGCTCCTCTAAATTTGCAAAGCACAGAGTGGCATGTATTCCACAAGATCCACTTGTGGAATATGTGGAGGCTTGGTTTCCGGACCCAGCTGGGTACATGCTCCATATGAGAGTCTTTGAATAAAAATGTATACTGTGGCTCTGGCTGAGATGGCTCAGTTAGTTGGAATGTTATTCTTTACATCAAAAGGAACAACCAATCAATGTTTCTCACTCACATTCATCTCTCTCTCTCTCTCTCTCTCTCTCTCTCTCTCTCTCTCTCTCTCATCAGTTTAAAAATAAATTAAAATAAATAAAATGTATACTGTGTCCTAGAACAAAGTTTCTCAACACTGGCACTATTGACATTTTTTATTGAATAACGTTTTATTTGGGGTGGGTGGGGGGTTGCTGCCCTGTGCATTGCAGGATGCACACCCAGCTTCCACCTACTAAATGCCAGCAGCGGTACCCCTTCTTTCCCCTCCCCAGCTGTGAAATGAGAAATGTCTCCAGACATTACCCAATGTCCATTATGGGCAAAACTGTCCCCAGCTGAGAGACAGTATCCAAGAAATGTGCTCCATTCTCATAAAATATCACCTCTTAACTGGTGTTCCAGCTGTGCCTTCAAAAGGCCATTGCATTGCTCAATTAGGCTGATGGCTTCTGTGTGTTACAGCATGTGATACAACCAATGGATCCTATGTTATGGGTTTATACTTTTGTACCTCCTTTGCTGTAAAGTGGGTCCCTTGGTTTGACATGGTGGGTATCACATGGGATCCTAAGCTGGTGGATCATGCACTCTGTAAGACTTCAATCGGTGATGCTGCCTAAAGACCAGTAGGCAGGAAAGGCAAACTCATACCAGAATATGTGTCTATTCTGACAAAGTGAATTTCTGTTCCTTCTAGAATGTAAAGGGCCCAAAAAAGTCAACTTGCCATCAACTGGCCAATTGATCTCCTCAAAGGATGATGCCATACATTTAAAGGCAGTATATAGCCCTCGCCGGTTTGGCTCAGAGGATAGAGCATAGCCTGCAAACTGAAGGGTCATGGGTTTGATTCAGATCAAGGGCACATGCCTGAGTTGCTGGCTTGATCCCCAGTAGAGAGCGTGCAGGAGGCAGTCAATTAATGATTTTCTCTCATCTTTGATATTTCAATCTCTCTCCTTTTCTCTCTGAAATCTATCTATCTACCTATCTATCTATCATCTATCTATCTATCTATCTATCTATCTATCTATCTATTATCTATGCATATTTTAAAGGCAGTATATAGATTAGCCTTGGTAAGTAGGAACACATGGTAAGTGGGCCCTGTGCATAACTCCCATCCACCTCTGCCATCATAGCTACTTCATTCGTGCGTTCACTGTGCTGATATTGGAATAGCCAATGATATAGCCTGGCTAATGGCAATGGGCTGAGTCATTTTGTATACTTGATGGTTTGGTGCCCCTTCCGTGATGGCACTCACTGGTGGGCATTAACATATGATACAAAGATCTTTACATTTTGTGCCCATTCTCATGTGTCCAATAACCAGTCTCCTTGTCTGTGATCTTCAAATATTGCTCTTTCTGGGTCCATGACCAGTTGGCCCAGTCATTAACCACTGCTCATGAGTTTATATATATTGTACCTTTGAGTCGTTTTTCTTTCTATAGAAAGTAGATGACTGGTGCTTTGCCCATTGGGAGAATTTTCCTCACTATTGTCTTTCAGTGCATCCACTGTCCATTTTTCAGCTTGTACCCACATATGTTAACTCATCCATGAACCAAAGTAGGGCTTTCCCTTCTATTCCCTGGTCATAAGGAATTTTTCCATCAAACTGGGTGTGAGCAGAGGAGAGGCACGAGTGCACCAGTAGTAGATGACATGGGAGTCTGGGATACCTGCTCTGCAGCTTACTTCTGCTCATGCTCAGCCTCACATGTGTCTCTTCCATTTTAGAATGGATTGTTACTGGGCTTGCCTAACCTAATGACTTGGGTCTCAGAATCTAGTTTCAATTAAAGAATAAAGTTACAGAACCTGCCTAAAAACCATGCAACAATAATAAAGTAAGTAAAGGCCCACAGACAAGGTTTGAAGGGATACAGAGTAGAAGTGAAGGAAAAATTAAGATGTTTTCTCTACTACTGTTTTAATTTTACTTCATCTGAATAAGGTACTTTCTGTGTGCCAGGCACTGTACTAAGCTTTTTACATGAACTATTATGAATTATTAATCCATACAACCTATGAAGTAGGTGGTATCATTATTATTATTCCCATTTTGCAGAGGAGGAAACTGTGACTGGGGGAGATTAAGTAACTTTCTAAGGAGCACAGAGTTGGTGAGTAGTATAGCAAATTGTGAATCACAGGACTATCTTAATCCAAAGACTATTCTTTAAATAGCCAGACTATTAGCCATTTTCTTCATGCTAGTGTCCATGAGGCAGAATGAGGAAAAAGGTGTGTGCGTGTGTGCGCACACGAGCACAGGTGGGGAAGGGATACTTTTCTATCTATGGCTATGGTATGCTATGCTATGCTGAAGAACTTTATGATTTTTGCTAGTTCATTCAGTCCTTTGTTCAACAAACATCCTCTGAATACCTCATTAATATAAAAAGTAGTGAAACTGATGTCTTGCCACTATACCCTTGGCACTTCCCCTAGGGAAGGCTCTCTAACAAGGGAAGGATTGCTGCTCAGGACAGGAGGCGAGAAGGCGGGGCCTACCAGTCTATGGGGAAAGGCTGTACTCATCTGCCCAGGGCCACTCTAAGGGCGGGAGGAAGGATGAGATGGCTTGACTATTTGGCCCTAAGATGCCAAATGCTCTCCTCTGCTCCCGAGAGCTGCTCTTGTAGAGTCTGGGCAGAGGTGTTGACAGTCTGTTCTGCAAAGTTCCTTTAGATATAGCCCATGTGTCAGTCTTCCCCTTCTCAGGGACCTCCCTCATGTCTCAGTAAGCACCCTGTTCCACTTCATCATTAGAGTGACTGGCTACTAATGGGCCTAAGTTTCTACTTACCACGTGGCCATTTCCCTACTGGTTCCTGGGTGCATTTTGGAGCTGCAGGACCCTATGACTGGGCTTTTTTTTTTTTTTTTTAGTTCAGCCTGGAAATGCTAACAATCATAATAATAATAACATATTTAGTTAATGCTTACTATGTGCCAGCCCTTGTGCCAAAAGCTCTACGGATGATTGCACTTAATCCTGTGTCAATCCTGTGATGGAGGTCCAAGTACCGTTACAACTGGCATGCATAAACCGCTCTCTTGGCCAGGGTTCTGCTGCCCCGGGCCTGCCCTGCACAAACCACTCTAGGACCCTGGTCTGCCATTCTGGCCTCACATGGCACAGACCACCCCCTCTTCCCCCCACTGAGCTCAGGAGCAGTCAGGGAGGGCACTGGTCAGCTTTCCCTTGCCCATTCTTTTCCCTGAACAGGCAGGCATCTCTGCCAGGGCAGCTCCCTTCTCCTCAGCTTCCCTTGTGTTTTTCCTGGCCTTGGCTCATGCTGTTCCTTCTGCCCAGAATTCCTCTTTTCCCTCGTCTGTCTGGTAAAATGCTTATATTTCAAGCCTTGCTTTAATGTCATCCTGACCTGCCTGCCCTCCCCTGTCAGAATTAATTGCTCCCTCCTTTGTGTTGCTCAGCAGCACTTATCACTGTGAACTGTAGTTACTTGTTTCTCCGCTCAGCCCCAGGGAAGAGCCAGCAGAGGCCCCGTCTGATTCACCTCCTTGTCTAGGGGCTCAGGGCCGCCCAGGAAGCGGTTGCTGAAGCCCTCTGGGATTGGGGCAGGAGGCTATGAAGCTTGACTGGGGACGTGCCTGGGATAGGACCTGTGTCCTCCCTGCTATCTGTCCAATCTCTTCCTCCCTGACTGGCCAAAACCGGATTTCAGGGACTATGACAGGATTCCCCTCAGCAGGAATAAGTCCATCTTCTCTGCCCTCTTAGATGAAGCTCCTTCAGTGCCTGCTTCCCTCCTGGTATCCTCTCTAGCACAGTGCTACCAGCTCTCCCCATTTAGCAGCATCTGCGGATTTCATTAACTTGCTACTTAACCCCTTTCACTCAGATCAGCTCTGAAGATGATAAATCAAGCCTGGGGCTCATCCCTGCAGCTGCCATTCTCCCCACACCCGCCTCTAACGAGGCTCTGCTCGCCCCTATTCATCACTGGCTGCCCTCTCTTTCTCCTGCCGTTTCATTGCCAGTGCCCCCACACCAGCGCACACACAGTGTCAGTGTTGTCATAGCCCAGACACTCTGGGTTGAATCCTGGGTCCAGATTGCAGGACAGATCCTGGAGCTGGTGGGCTTCCTAACCCAGGACCTCTGCCCCAGGGGCCTGTGGGCCTTGGCTTCCCTGGGCAGTGGGGTTAGGCCAAAGGCAGCAGGGGCGGGCGGATCCTGGCCTGGGAAAGGATGGAGAGAAGTAAGGAAGCACAGGGCTCTGGTCTACCCACAAGACTATGTTCATTTGTGTATAAGAGAGGTGTGGGAGGAAGCTATAGTAATATGTATTCTTTTTTTTTTTTTAATCCTCACCTGAGGATATTTTTTCATTGATTTTTTAGAGAGAGTAAAAGGGAGGGAAGGAGGGAAAGGAGAGAGAGAGAGAAAAAAAAAACATCAATGTGAGAGAGACACATCGACCAACTGCCTCCCGCATGCACCCCATCAGGGCTGGGGCGTGAACTCACAACCCAGGTATGTGCCCTTGACTGGGAATCAAACCGGCGACCCTTTGGTCCTTGGGGCCATGCTCTAACCACTTAGAACACTGGCCAGGGCTGGAGCTGTATTCTTACTCCCTTCCTTTCTTCTTCCAGATCTCCATCCCCACCTCAGATCTTCCCAACAGCCAGCTTTTAAATCTCTGTGACCTTGATAGTCCCACAGGCACCCACCATGCCCCCAACTCCTCAGAGAGAGTGGGTGGGATGATATTGCTGTCCCAGTGACCTTTGGTAGTGGGTGTGCAGAACAGCATCCAAATTCCCCCTCCATTCCCCTGCTCTCCCTGCGATGACCAGGCTGCTTCTCCTCTGAGACTTCTTCCTCGCCCTCATCTTTCTAGCTTACCCTTTTATTTCTCAAAGCTCCCCTGCTACAGTCAACCTGGGACCCCTCTTTCCTATTGCCATCTGTCACTATGGCTGCCATTCTGCTCACAGGGTGGGTCACCTGGGCCTCAGTGTAGCATTAGAGTGGGCAAGCAGTGTGGTTTCCCCCCAGCATAGCAGAATGGCCCTTTTCCCCTCCCACTCTCCCTGCTGGCTCTTTCCTTAAGCCCTGTCCAAATACCATCGCTAATTCCCCTTCCTCCACGTAAGTACCTTGTCCTCTCTCCTTTAGGCCCCAGATCTCTCTTGACTTCTTTTTCCTCCTCCGCCCCCTCCCATGCCTTCTCTTCTGTTACCTTCTCCTATTTATAGACATAGACACCCTCAAAGAGATCACCCCAATGTTAGGGGCCCAGCCTTTTTGTAGTTCTAATAGGGTCCTTCTGCTTTTTCTCTGCCCTTGGCAATCTTTTCTCTCACCTCCATCTGCCCTCATTCTGTCCCTCCCTTTACCTCCATCCAATTCTCACCACCATCATTGATGAATTCTCATTCATCCTATCATTCTAGTCAGCTCTTGAAAAGTACTGGAGTCTCCCCATCCTAGTTCTTTTCCTGCCCTTCTCAGACCCTGTAACGATTCCCTGTTCTCCTCTCTGTTGGCACCCTTCCTCTGGGGCAGGGACAGAGAAAGGGTTGAGGCCATTGGTATTCATTCAGTGCCTCCCCCCACCACCAACGTGTGTTTTTGTCAGACGCTTATTTCTACAATGTCTTCATTACCTCCTAATTGGCCAAATCTCTTTTCTTTATTTTTTCTTGTTAAAGACAGATTTAAAGAACGAGTTCAGTAGCTCAGCCATTTTCAGACCGTCATTAATTTCCCGCCTTCTTATTTATTAATGGGGCAACTTCCTTGCTGGTATTTCTTGCTCCCTGAATATCTCTGTAAAAGCCTGCCTGGCTCATGCCGCCCCTGGGACCGGCGCTAACTCACTCTGACTTTGTGCTGCCCTCAGCTGCTCTGGCATACCTTCCACAGCCCTCCCGCTCTCGCAGCCCTCCCTAGTCAAGGCCCCGCCACCCAAGACCGACAGGGAGGAGAGGAGGGCACAACTCCTGCATGCTAGGCACCGAGGACTGAGGCCCCCACTTTTCTCTTCCACCCCAACTCTCCTTCCACTGTATTCCAGGACCTACACTAAGCTGGACACATGCTGTCACACTGACTCCTCAAGACCTTCAGGAACAAAAGAGGAAACTGAAGTGTAGGGAGCAGCAGTGATTTGCCCAGGACCGCTTTGCTCAGAAGGGACCAGGGTGTGGCTCTAGTTCTATCGGGTCCATAGCTTGAGCGTTTTCCTTTATGCCAGCCAGCCCGAGGGAAGCCTAGGCAGAAAGGTCATGTTTGGGATAAGTCTTGATTCAGAGGGAGAAGCCAGGACCAGAGAGAAGGGAGCAGCACAGTGGAAAACCGAAGTCAGAGGCCTGAGGGGTAACAGGACTGGGATTAGCAAACTGTGCTGGGAGACCCATCTCTCCCTTCCAAATCTTGACCTCTTTGTGTTCCATGTTCTTATCCTCCCAGGCCGGTGAGCTAAAGCACTCATGTTCTAATGGTGGCTTTACTAACATGTGGGAAGTTAGTTACCTGAGGACCCTTTCCATGCCTCTGAAGGGTACTCCCTTTAAGGCCTTCTGAATGTGTTCTGTGTTGATGTCTTTTGACACTGGTTCTTCAGAGGCCCTAGCCTTTCTTTCCAGGTGAAGGGGTTGGCCCTGCTGCTGCCCCCAAATAGCCAGCCCATGAATGTGTATAGGTAAGAGTTAGTAAGCTTTGGGCTACTTGAGCCAATAGCTACTCCCCATAGCCCAGGCCTGGGTCTAAGCATATGCTCATTCCACTGATGACTCCCAAACCTCTGAGCAATGGGACTTGTGGTAAGGTCCTGTTAGGATCCTCCTTGAGCTTTCCATAATCAGGAATACTGTTATGCCCAAGGCTCTAGGGCAGGCTTGGGCAAATTACGGCCCGCGGGCCGGATCCGGCCCGTTCGGCTGTTCTATCCGGCCCGTGGAGCCAAAAGAGCAGAGGGTTCTCTTGCTCTCCCCTCCTCTCCTTTACCAGCAGCCCAAGATGAGAGTGCCAGCATGGTCAGGTTGCTTTTGTTCCGGCCCTCCGGTCCAGTTTAAGAACCCATTGTGGCCCTCGAGTCAAAAAGTTTGCCCACCCCTGCTCTAGGGGCTGAGCCCAGACTCCAGGTAAGGCTTAATCTTGCCCAGGGCCCAGTGGCTAAGGCTGTAACTGTCTCCACATGCTAGTGAATGATGAGATGGTGATGAGGTTAGTGATCCCAAGTCAAGGGTGCAGGTCTAACACAGATAGCCTTGAAGACCCTGTGACTGCCCCCAAAGGCCAAATCATTGCTCTTTTCTTTGGAAATGGAAGCTCTGGACAAGCCTTTAGAAGGATCCAGGGAAAGAAGGAGAAAGAACTCAGGACAGAATCTTTCTTCCTGCCCAGGCTGGAGCCTCGGCTGCCCTGCGGCAGCAGTAGCTGGGAGCAGCAGCAGCGTGCAAAAAGGAGTCCCTTGGGGCCCAGCCCTGGGAGCTGTGTTTTTACACTAAAAGACCTTGTTTCGTGTCTCGTCCTGGTCATAACCCTGCTTAATAGAGACATTAAGATGAATGATTGAAGCCGCCTCTTTCCCTGCAGCCGGAAGGAGGGGCAGCCTGGGTGACCCTGGTAGAGGGGACACTGTGGGGATGGGTTAGGTAGGAAGGAATCCACAAAGCATCCCCCTCCAACTCGGAGCCTCAGCTTCGGTTGGCTGGAACCTCCTGCCCCAAAGGCTGCCTCAGCCAGCTGAGCCTGTCTATGTTGACCAGCATTAGCGGGGCGGGTGTAATGCAGGCAGGAAAAGCTATCATAGGTGGACAAAGGATGACGGGGACTTTTACTTATACAGGCTTTCAAAGGGCTTTGGTAAGCTTCTATGCACACAGGTTTCCATATTTATAAAAACAATAGCTAACAATTATTGGGTGCTCCTGTGTGCGTCATGGGCTGTGCTTTATATGTATTGTCACATCTGATTCTCACAACAGCCTCATGGTATAGGAAGAATTATTATTCCCAGTTTACAGATGATAAAGCTGGCATTTAGAGAAGTTATGCCACTTGTCCAAGGTCACCCAGCTAATAAACTGGACTGTGAACCCAGGCAGTCTGACCTCAAAGCCTGTGCTGGTAACTCATCATCATATGCTGCCTCCCGTTTTACAAACTGACATAGCCTGGGATTGGGAGGACGGTTGGGGAGGACTATGGTTTTTGTATCAGAATGGGAATTGATTTAGAGATCAGAGACAGCCATTAGGGATAAACAGGCTCATCTCTGGATGGGGCTGCAGAAGCGGCGGGGCCCCAGGGAACACCCTGACACAGGTCTCATTTACCATGTTTATGACAGGGCTGGCAGAGGGCAGCTCAGGAAAGCTGCCCCTTCACAGATGACGTGAACACTTAGGGCCGGAAAATGTCTTGTTTTTTGTCTTTCCCTGAATCATCCCACCCCCTGCACCTGGCACTTTGCTGGGCATGGAGCAAATATCCAATAAACAGTTTCTAAAATACAAATGCTACAGCAGCCTTGACCCATTTTCAGCAGAAAGCACAACGCTCTGTGCCTGCAGATGTGGGTGGACACAGTTGGGGAAGGTGGGCCAGAGATTGCACTATCTAAAACCTTGCTACTCCAGGTGTAGTTTGAGGACCACCAGGGAACTCGTTAGACATTCAGGGTCTGAGGCCTTTCCCAGACCCACAGAATCACAATTTGCATCTTAACGAGGTCCCCATGTGTTTGGAAGGCACGTGAAAGTTGGAGTAGCACCGCTGTGTAACAGAACTAACCTAGTCACCGCCCTGTTTAAACCCTCCGGTGGTTCTTCACTGCCCTTAAATCAAGTCCAAACATATTATGAAGTCTTGCTTATAAGACTATGCATGACCTAGCTCTTGCCTACTTCTTCAAACTGCTCTCTCACCATTTGCTTTGCTGTACTTTTCTGCTATAATTGTACTCAGTTGCTTCCCATCTACACGTGGGCCATTTCTTTACTTTGTACCTTTGTTCATGTTATTCTCTTTGCTTGAAATCCCCTTTCCTCTTAACTCTTTTCTTCCACTCCTTAGACGTGAGAAATTCCTACTCAACTTTTAAGATGACTTAAATGTCACCTGTTTGGGGGAAACCTTTTCAGCTATGATCAATGCCTCATCTTCAACCCTTCGTTGCAAGTGGTGTCTATGGGCACAGTTATCCCTCTCAGTGACACTTCGTTCTTTACCAGTTTGTCTCCCTCACTAGACTGTACGTTTTGTGAGGGCAGGGGCTGTGTCTATTGTTCATGTTCCTGTCTAGTACTTTTAAGGAGCTCAGCAGAAAGTAGGTATTCAAAGAATGGTTAAGTCTTTAAAAAGTAACAGTTGGAGAAGGATGGGGTAGATCTCTTAAAACCAGGAAAAGTGAGTGCTGAGGAGATCCCCTGAAGGCTTTGGATGCCCTCCTAAAAGCCCTACAGCATTCTTAGGCCCCGGGCCTGTGGTCAGGCCCTGCCTGGAGGTTAGGAATGTTGAGCAAGCCCCTGGCCCTCGCACTAGTGAGTGCTGCAGTGCAGGGCTTGGGGGCTCAGAGGAGAAAAAGGAACAGGAAATGCTTCCTGGAGGAGGGCCCATTGCTCCAGGAGTTTCGCAGGTGGAGAGGGGAATGGGAAAGGCATCCCAGTTGAAAGACCACCACCGGCAAAGGCATGGAGGCAAGAAAGTGCAAAGCACTGTGATACATAGCAATTAGTCTCTTTGGCCTGGAAGAGAGGGGAGTTAAAGAACTGCTAGGAAATAAAGCTGGAGGGGTTAGGTTGGAGCCTGAGTATAGAGGACTTGTATGTCAAGTCAAGACCAGGAAGGAATCCAATGTAAGGAAAAGGCCCTATATAATCTGAAAAAGCAGTAAAAGGGAGTTTATTTAATGAATCCTGAGGGGGGGGGGGCAGGGGAAGGTAGTATAAAGGAGGCCCTAGTGGGTTTGGGACTGAAACTTGGCTACATCCAGTGTGGGGCTTTAGGCAACATCCCCTGACGCAAATATCTAGTCAACCCACTGTTTTACACGGGGCTGAAAAGCCTCTTAGAGAAAAACAAGTAAATTTGAACAAAGACAATAACTGGATCAGGAATATACCACGATGGCTAGAGTTGAGGTATATGGACAACCCAAAGGACACCATATTGCTGGAAGGGCCAGCAGAGAGTCAGAGAGGCAGAGAGACCTAATGAGAGAGGAGGGAAGAGTCTGGCAGGAGTCGGCCAGATTCCATACAGGACTAAGGATTGACGAGGGATCATGGCTCTGGTTGAGCATGACGGTTCTCATATACTAGTAAAATACATGGTGGTATTAGGTGTGCACAACGAGAATAAAATGGACTGGTTGAGTAAGTGGAAAGAGCCGTCTCTGAAACACTTAAGAGCTGAAACAACCCTGCGGAGGAGCTCCACGTCCCCCTAGCTGAAGTCTTCTTACTTTTGAGAGAATGCCACGCTTTCCCACCGGCATCATGAGAACTGCACATCAAACAGAGACATTTAAGGCCAATATACACAGTGTACTTAGTGATACAAGCCCTTGGAACATGGTAGCTTGCATTGATTCATGGGCAAAACGAAGGCTTTTTTTTTTTTTTTTAAGAAATATTGTTAGAAACTGGTATTTCTCTAGGAGCAGGTGGGGGGGCCTAAAATTAGCAAGACTAGTACAGTAATTAAAGTTAATGTAAACTCACTGGTACCACCAGCTGGTACAGATGGCAGGAGACATCTGCATTACTACAGACTACAAGGCAGTCCAGGGAATACAGAACCAGAAGCTTGTGAGTGGATTTGAAAAACTGAGGGAATCTGGCTTTGAAGAGAGAAGTTGGCACCACTCCAAAGGGGCAAAGGTGAATGCCGGCATCTGATTAGTTAGTGATGGGAAAGCTCCAGGAGGGAACTGAACTTGAAGCTGAGATGGGAACAGGCAAAAGGTGGGAGTGCTGGTGGCTGGTGACCAGCCTCAAGAGAAAAAGAACGAAGGAAACTTCACTCATTGAGCATCTACTTTACACAGGTGGGCACTATGATAGATGCCTTCTTCGCTTGATTGGTTACGCAGGTATTATCTCCATTTGATAGCGGAGGAAACAAGTCCAGAGAAGATGACTTTCCTTAGTCATCAAATATATGTACTTAGAATATAAAGATGATTAAGACACAGTCTTCTTCTGTAAGGATCTCAGATTTTTTAGAAGAGATATAGAGGCAAGTCATTTTATTTTATTTTATATATATATATATATATATATATATATATATATATATTTCAGAGAGGAAGGGAGAGGGAGATAGAAACATCAATGATGAGAAAGAATCATTGATTTATTATCTCCTGCATGCCCCTCCTGGGGATTGAGCCCAAAACCTGGGCATGTGCCCTGTCAGAATTGAACCATGACCTCCTGGTTCATAGATTGACACTCAACCACTGAGTCACGCCGACTGGCCTAGCGGCGAATCATTTGATTACAGAGTATTCCTTAGACAAGTGAAGATGTAAGCACAAGGAGCATTGAAAGAACCACAAAGAGGTTCCCCAAGCCACAGGATCAGTAAGCCAGGATTCAAATGCTGGACTACTGGAATCTAAAGCTCAGCTCCTTCCACCACTCCAGCTGCACAGCTACAGTGGTGGAAGGACCCTTAGTTATAGTCTGAGTTCTGAGGAGGGGCAGTAGTTCTTGCTACCGCCAGGGAATTTTTAAAAACAAGGAGAGGAAACTGGGAATTAAGATGCAGCATGTACAGGTGACCCAGTAGCCCCTCAGGCCCAGAAGACGAGATGATGGCGCCCTCATAGTTACCAGGAGACACTTCCTGGGACAGGCTTGATTCCAGGGCCTAGAGGTGGCAATGAGCGGTTCTAGCTATGGGAGCTATTAGAGGCAGGAAACAAGGCTGGTTCTTAGAGAGGCAGATTGGGACCAGAGAAGGAAGGGTCTCAAAATCAACTTAGGTTTGAGAGGAGAGGCACTGAGGATATGAGAATGAAATCGGACAATTTTGGGGCTGGAAGAACTTGCCCAATCTCTAGGATCATCAGCTCCTTTTTGCTTCTGTTGCATTCAATAAATCCTGACAGGATTGTCCACCTTTTTGAAAAAACTCTTTTTTTCTTAAAAAAAAATCCCCTTCTTAGGACTGGATCTGAAGAGGCCTGGGCCCCCAATCTTTTCTAAGGATGCTTTCCTCCGACTAGCGGTTGGACAGCCCAAGCCAACCTTCCACAGTTGGGAAAGGGCTGTGAGCTGGGGCATGTGAGTGACAACCCTTTCTGGAACGGTGGGTGAGGCAGGGTGAAGTCAGAGGATCCGAGTTGGGAGGCGAGGACTAGAGAGGGGACAGAGAAGGCAGAGAGTGAAGCGGCTTGGGGAGGAAAGCCTCCCTGGCAGGTGGCTCCATTTGATTTCTGATTTAAAGGGGGAGGCTTAGATAGCCAAGAAGAAAAAGGCTAATAAGAAAAATATTAAACTGCAGTGTGTGTTTCCCCAGGGACTTCCTGTTGCCATGACTGACCTCCTGGAGAGCGCCATTCGTTCCCGAGCATGGCAGCTTTATAGGCACTTGTAGGCCTGCAAAGAACACCAATTTGCTGCTGCAGTTTGTTTTGATAACTGAAACTTTCAATAAATCTATATTAAAATCAAAGGGAAAATTAACTAGGCCCTAGTGAGGGGCACAGAGATAAGGGAGCACATTACCACCCTGGCCTCAGCCACCCCACATCCGTCTCTTAGTTCAGATTCAGGTCACTAGGGAGATGAATGGCTCAGGCTCATGGGGAACAGCCCCGGGGAGAGCAGGGTGAAGAAGGCATGGCCAGGTCCAGCCCTCACTGCTCCCGGAGAAGCAGAGAGGTCTGTGGGAATAGGATGGGGGGGGGGGGTGAGGAGGTGGGGTGATGGTGGGAAGAATTGAAGAGAAGGGGGGGAGAGGGGCAAAAATAACAGAAATAGCCAATATTTACTGAACTCCAGATACTGTGCTAAGCACCTTTGTATTTAATTCTAACTACAAGCAGGCACTAATATTATCTCCACTCTATAGATGAAGAAACTGAGCCTCAGAGAGGCATGTGACTCACCTAAGGTCACGGAATGAACCAGGACTCAAACCCGAACAGGCTCTCTCCCAGCTCACTATGCTGTCTTGGGTAGCGTACAGGGACTGTGAATGGCAGAAGCGGTTTTTCTAGTTCTCAGTTAAAAATGGTTCAGAACCAGTTTGGGTTCTCTCGGCTGTGTCAAGTTTGTGGGCTGCTATGTACTGTCGTTGGGTCCTGGGATCTCTGCCCTTTGATTGCTGGTTAAGGCCCCAGCTTTGATGGCCATCTTACTGTTCTTCCTGGTGGTTTGACAGGGCAGTAGAAGAACCAACTTGGTCCTCTTTTTGGTCCCTGTTCTCCGTGTTCACTTTAGCTCAGTCACTTACATCGGCAGCCAGGAGGCTGCCCAGGGTATATCTATGTCTGGGTATTGGGCGCAGCTCACCGGCCTCCAAAAATTCACTTGCTTTGTCTCCACCCCCAACCTTGGGTCTTGGCCACTTACTCTTTGGATAGCCCAGCTGCCACTACTGTCACTCATTTACTAACACATCTGGTTGTCTTAGCTTCCTCTGGGAGGAGCATTAGGTTTTGACAGAGTCTCCATTGTACCCATGGTACTTTTGACCAGAGGCTGTGTATGACTCCTCTCACCATTTCTAGTCTCAAGATGAACCTCTGTGCTTTAGGGTGTGAGATCTGACGCTCCCTGCGGCTACCTGAGCGGTGGGATAATACAACCCTCTCTGAGAAGTGACGGTTCTACGGGGCCTGAATGACAAGGCAACTCTACCTGTGTTTTCTTTGAAGCTCTGGTCAGCTTTATACTACCTATATTTTCTTTCCCTGACTCACTTCCCTTTTCCCTCTTACTCTTGCTGCCCTGAGATTATACTTCCTAATGAAGTCTTATCACATAAGCTTCGCTTCAGGCTCTGCTTTCTAGAAAACCAGAAAACAGAGAAAATCACAACAGTGTCAAAGGCTTGAGGAAGCCTAATGCTGGGTTAGCAGCAATATAAGGCCCAAAGCGTAGAGTGAGCTTTTACACTGTTCAGTTATTTGAATGTATTTTGCCTGGTCTTTATATAACAAGAGCTTACAGTCTGCTGAAGTCCTAGAAGGTATACAATTGAGCTCTAGAGCACAAAGGAGGAAAAAGCACATTCTGGGGAGAAATCAAGGTGGTCATGGAAAGTTCCATGGAGAATAGTGGGGCTGGGCTTTAAAGAGAGTCTCCAACCCAGATAGTGCAGGTTTACTTCATTCTTAGACACGAAGGTTGGCTGTGCCCTATTCTCAGGCCAGACTCGGGATATAATGAAGCCAGCGACAGGAGAGGCAACCTCGGGCCTTTTATTTGTCTAATTTTATTTATCTACTTACTTATTTATTGTCTATTTTTTCTCATCCTTCTCCTCTCCAATGTAAAAGCTACACGAGGATACAGGTTTTATATGTATTATTCATGAATTAATCCTCAGCAACAGAAACAGTGCCTGAAACTTAGGAGAGGCCCTATAAATATATGTTGACTCACCAATCAACTGGGATTAATATTTAGATGACATTATGGAGGAGGAAGACCCAATTCCAGCTCCAAGAATCAGGGAATATAGACAGATATGCTTCCACTTTACTGACCTAGAGTTAAGTGACACCTTTTCCTGCTGATGTTTTTTCACCTCATTTGTCCACAAACATTTATTGAGTGCCTGCTTTTGCCTGGCCCTGTGCTGGACATTACTGATAACAGCATGAACAATATTGAAATAACGCTTAGCTTAAGGGAGTTTACAGTCCTGGGGGAGAGACAAAAAGGAAATAGACAATTGTAATACAAAGTGATGAACTGAATAGGTGCAGAGCCAAATAACCTACAGCCATTATGTGGGATTAAGAAAGGTATTCCCAGCTTCAATGGAAACCATTATGTTAAGGTCAGTTCTCCGAGGTGGCAGGGCTCAGAAACGACATGATTTCTTTTAAGTGAAAACATGCAGACAGCAGAGGGCTTGGTGACTGCAGCTAGACCCAGGAGATGACTCCTGCCTGTTTGGGAGGCTGTCAAAGACATCATTGGCTTGGTCCAGGCTGGGGTTTCCCAGCTCAGAACCTGGTACCCTTGACTTCCCAGAGAGCCATAATCGGGTTGAAAAAAACACATCTCTGGCTTTGGCCAGAGCACTCTCCAGCTGACAGAAGAGACTGGCGGAGGCTGTCATGGAAACTCTTCACTATTGAGGCCGGAATCCTTTTAATCTGTAAGTTCCCTGGAGCCGACCTGAACGAGTTCTTTCCCTCTTCCTTAGAAAAGGCCCTTGAGAAATCTTAGGGGGAAAAAAAAACTAAGCATTTTCTTCTTAGCCTAAACACCCCTCTTCTCGGTTCTCCCTCCAGCCCCAGCCCACCACAGAGAGTGAATAGTAAGGACCTGTTGAATGAACACATCATGAGAAGTTGTCATCCAAATATAACGTCACCTTATGAGCCTACACTCACCTTACAGAATATATTTTAAGTTGGGAAAAGGAAAGTGGACCTGGAGTCGCTCTAGACCTTGGAAAATTTTCGTGTGTGTGTGTGTGTGTGTGTGTGTGTGTGTGTGTGTTTTAAAATTTCTTTCACAGTCGAAAAGGAGCCCCCACTTCGCTCTCTTATGAGTACTTGCCACCTCAAAACTACAAGTCCCACAAAGCCGGCCTCCGGGAACCACCATCTTGGCCTACCTTAGCGCGCATGTCGGCGGGCGAGTTAGCACTTGGCGAGACGAAGCCCCGCCCTACTTTCACCCCCATTGGTCGAAGGAGCCGGTGGCGGGGCCAGCGATTGGCTACTGCGCCCGTCCGTCCGCCGCGTCGGCCGGGGTCAGAGTGCGCGGAGGTGAGTCGGTGTGTTGTGGACTCGTGGTGCTGGCTGCTGCTTTGGAGGCGGCCGGGATCGGGCGGTGGGGAGCGAGCGGAGCTGGCCCTGCCTCTGTCCGGCCGGCGCCACCGTCGGCGCGGGCCGCGCCCGCTGCCGTAAACTGCCCTGAGCGCCTGCCGAGGCCGAGGGAGACGTCGGGGCCTGCACCTGGAGGGAGCCTGCCGCGCTGGCCCCAAGGAGCGGGCGTTGCCATGGCGACAGCCTCTCCTGCTGCTGACGGGGGGCGGGGGCGGCCCTGGGAAGGAGGGCTGGTCTCCTGGCCCCCTGCTCCTCCCCTTACTCTCCCCTGGACTTGGATGGGCCCGAGTTGGGGGCAACACCCTGGGGTGGGTGATGCGGAGAGGCTCCCCAGGGTGGGCCCTGGTTGATGCATGCGGGGTGAGAGGGTCGCGGCGCGCACAGTTGGTGCAGTTTTGGGTGCTGGCCCATGTGCTCACCCTGGATGCGTGATCTACTGAGTAATGGTCAGGCCGAGAGGGCGTGGGGCAGGGCTCTGCCAGGCAGACGGGGTGAGGTGACTCAGGGTACTGACTTCTTACGTGGGATTACCAGGGGGGAGGAAGAGAGGTTTGATCAGAGAGGATAGAAATGCAGCAAGGAGATTGTGGATAGAACGTCCCCTTTTCCCCCTCCCCGACACCCACACAGACACATAAGGTCCGTTTACCTCTTTGTAAAATCTGTAGCGGTGGTGGTAGTGATGGTGAAAGGAGTGAATGAGGGGCCTAGCTTTCTGTTTGTTTTTCCTGCAAACGTTACAGCAACAGGTGCTTTCTTTAAAAAGCGTGAACTAGGATTGGGGCTTGACTTCGAGTTCTTGCACAATATCACTGCTCCTGTTGATTTGGAAGATGCTGAATGTGGCCCCTCATTGGGGGGTTTGGATTCTGTCCTTTTGGGCTGGGTTTTGCAAATTGATGGTGTCTGTCGTTGCCTCTATAGTTGTCTGGCATTAGCTCTTGTCAGACATTTTACCAGTCTGCCAGCTTGAAGGGCAAAAAAACACGAATCCCATTGGCCAAAGACTATGCACTCTTTGAACTATAGTAGGTTGTGATTGGCTGAATGATTTTTTTTGATTGTAGAGTTTCTACTAGAAATTGGCTTCATCAAATTCTGCTTTATTCTGACTTTATCATACACAGCAGGCCTTGTTTTAGTGGGTTCGTGCCTGGAGCTTAAGTATATTATACCTGAATTCCCCACCTTTTTAAAAGCCAATTTATAAACTGGGACTTGGAGTGTGACTCCACTAATGTGTGTTTCTGTGATCTTGGTTAGAAACCCACTTGGCTGCCTTTCCTCAGAGAGGTGGGGGGTGGGGGAAGGGAGCTGCCGGGAAGTGATTGATAAGGTTTCCTTTATGGATTCCGTGGTGCTTCACTGGAGCTCAGAGCACTTTGGCAACTTAAGCACTCCAAATTAAAAGCTCATTAACAATTCCCGCCCAAAGATCCTGTAAATAATCGGCTAGCTAGGTCACAGAGCTTGACTGAGAGCTCTCCTTCCAACTTCCAACTCCAAATAAAAGTGCCTTTATTCCTTTTCCTCTTGAAAAGTGTTTTGTTTGTGGTGGGCTAAGTTGATGAGTGACATTTTCTCAGAGAATCTGAGTAGAATAAAGTCTTAAATGTGTATAGAGTGGTAGACAGGAATAGATGGATTCCAAACCTGGGTGTTTCTTTGTACAAAGGGCATTTTGTTAGCTTATACGAGCACCTCTGCAACTTCTAGTCCTTTAGAAGATCTGAATTAGGTGGTAAATAATGACAGGTGTCCATTGATGATTTGATTTGGGACTTGGTTACCTTGACTTTTAGGAACTTGAGACAGACCTGGAAGTATCCTGCAAGTGTTTCCTAGTTTCCGTGGCCATTTGCAATGTGGCTTGTGTGTTTGTAGCAACCCGTCCTCGAAACCTGGCCTCAGTTCCTGAATTCTGAATATTACCATATTTACTAGTGTCCTCTCCTTGACTAGACTAGGATTCTGGGATTATCCAGAGAGCATACAATTTTATGGCCTCTTTCTCAGTCTGAGCTTATATATTGTAAATGTTTAGTGTTCCTAGGAGGTAAGTCTCTTAAGAAGAAAAATATGCTACTAGAGAACATAAAATCCCTCATTCCAAAAATATATACAGTCAGTAGCTTCTGAAACCTCTATACAGGCCTTGTCCTTCCACATAAATGACTGTTATCCCAAAGTAGTTTGCGTTTAAGAGTTTGAAGTATACTGTTGGTCCTTAAATTTTTTCGTAGAGCAGCCCCATGAGGATTTGATCCTTTGTATTGAAATAGATTTGTTGCAGAGATGTGTATTTATCCACAGCATTGGGGCTTTCCAGCTTTCACAGAACCTTCAGCATCCCCAGCCACCAGCCTTGGCATCTTCGAAGTACGGAGAGGTGAGATTCTGCTGCCTGGTCAAGTTTGGCTTGACGTCTTCCTTATGAGCATTTGAGCTTGGAGGGTGAGGGGTCAGGGGGTGCAGATTGTATTTGTGTGTAGCTTTTTCTAATAAGACACTATATGCTCAAAAACCACTGAAACTTACCCAAAGTCTGTAAGAGTGAGAGTTGGAGGGAGGGTATTCAGACTCTCAAGTTCTGTCATGATTTCTTTGTGGGCATTTCATGAACACCTACTTTAGGTTCAGAAAGATTTAATAAGCTGGAATAGTTCTTTATTCTGAGAAATAAACATCTTTAGACAGTAGGAAGGAACACATTCATTTGACTTTTGTTAAGACCTTTGACCAAGACCTTTGGGATCGTGGTTTAATTTGGGTTGTGAGTCACCTTTGGGTGGATGGTTCATCCCAGCCTATCTCCATTTTTACATGGATTGAGGCTAGCTAAAAAGGTAGACGCCGATGATTGATATCCAGGATTTCAGAGGCTATTTCCTTCATAGCTAAGGGTCAGACACTTTGCTAGGCCCTGGGATTGTGGTGCTAAATAAGATAGCTACTTCCCCTGACCAGAGAGCTTACAATTTATGGGGGAGACAGATAGTAAAGTAGCAATTATAATACACTCTGAGAGTGCTACAATAAGGTAAGTGTAGGTGCTTTGGGAGTACTCAGAAGGGTCCCTCACCCAGAGCAGTGGGCGTAGGGAAGGCTACTCAGAGGAAGTAACTTCCTCCTCTCGGATTAGATGAAAACATGAGGGACCAATCATGGAGGTCAGAGCTTTGTTGAATTTGAGAAACTGAAGTTTAATGTGATTGAAAGAGTACTCTGTGGGCAAAGGGTAGGAAACTATGGTGAGAAATGAAACAGGAGAGGTAAAGAGGCCAGGACCTTAAAGATCAGAAGCAGATGGTGGGTAGGGGGGAAATTAGAAATTTTTTCTGTAAAGGACCAGTACATATTAAGGTTTTGTGGGTCTCTGTCACAATCATTGGACTCTACATAAAAGCAGACACAGTACAAAAATGAATTGACGTGGCTGTGTTCCAGTAAAATGTATAAAAACAGTGGCAGCTAGATTTGGCCTATAGGACACGGTTTGCCAGCTCCAAAGCAGACTCTCATAAGAGCAGTAAGAATTCATGAAAAGGTATTAAGCAGCGGACTGATACTATATGTTTTGGAAAGTTTGCTCTGACTTCAGTGTTAAGAATGGGTCAAAGGAGAGAATACCGAAGCAGAGAGACCAATAAGGTGGCTGTAGCAGTTACATGGGTAGCATTTTATATTTCCCTCTTGGAGGCAGTATTTTGACACTTACAGATTGAGTATAACTGAATCTTTGTATATATGTATACAGTATATTCTCTTTCTGGATTTCCAGGCCGTCTATTGGAGCTTAAAATGTCTACCAAAGGATTTGTTGGTGATACCAGCTCCTATTTCACAGACTAGAAAAGATGTAGGAAGGGAATGTTGGTGTCAAATGATTGGAAAGACTTGGGAACTCTTTCCTATTTAAAGAAGTAGGAAATACATGGAGCCCTGGTAGAGATCTTGGTCTTAGGGCCTATAGCTCAATGACAATTGCTTTGAACTTCTTGAACCGTACGCACAGAGAACCACCCCTTTTCCTAAGCTTTCCAGGAATTGCCCTCATTGTTGTCCTACTCAGTCTCTCCTTACTTGTGGCAAAATGCTGCCCTTTTTTCTGGTTTTGGGAATGTTGCTTAGGCACAGGGACCAAATGAAGTTGAGTGTTTGATGAGTTGTTTTTTCCTCCTACGAGCCCCAATGTACTTGCATTGCTGAAGGGACGCCTGTAGGTTTCTGATACAGTGTTATGTTACCTTGAGTAAGTGACTTACCTCGCTGAGTTTAGTTTCCTACCTATAAAATGGATAATGGAACTTAATAGGGTTGGTTAAAGGATTTAATGAGATACTATATGTGAAGTTCTTAGTTCAGTGTATTTAACTTTTGTTAAATAGTTGCAGAGATGTGTATTTAGTGTATAGTATTTTACACAATAATTTCTACAAAGCAGCCACTCATTGGGTGAGTTGACCTGTGGCTTAGTATGTGTTGGGTCCTCACAATTGTATTTGTGGCCATGTGATAGAAACATAGACCCTGGCGGAGGCGAGGCCGTCAGCAGACAGAGGAAGTTACAACTAAAGCAAGGCACTGCTCTTCATAATGGAACATTTTCAGAGAGCAGGAATCCCATTTAGAATCCCAGAACTTTATTCAGTGTGGACCTTAGTCCCCATACCATCAGTGAAGCGAATTGAGAGAGCAGCTACCCAAAGAAATTGACCGAAGTGTGACCAGTCATCTCTCCCAGTCCGTCTGGGTCACATTAGTATTGCCACCCTTGTGGCCTCACATCTTTGTAATGCCTCTCGGATGTCTTTTATTACTTTTCACAACTCTAGGAAGTGGGTCAGGTGGTCAGCATTATTATCCCTGCTACCCATTGAGGAAACTGAGGCCCAGCAAGGTTAAGTGTGTTGCCCAAGGTCATGTTGTAAGGTATCGTGAGAGCTAGTGCAGATTTGCCTCCAGATGAAATTGTTAGTTTATTGCTGTCATTTCTCTTTCTTTGAGTCAGAGATGTGTAATCACTGCAGAAATGTGTTCTGATGCATGCCTTATCCAGATAATGCTAGGCTTAATTTGGGTCCTACTTTATACTCTTGGTCCTGTTGGATTTTAATTGATGGCTGCTAGGAACAGGCCTGTTGAGAAGCAGATTCCCTTTGGGTCATTGTTTTTAGCCCGTCCTCCTTTGGGGACATTCTTGGGGGAGCCTTGGGTTATAAGAGATTGCTTTGATATGTTCAAAATTGTGCCTTGTGCCCCACAGCTACAGGTAAAATCAAAAGGCGGATAATTTATGGGAGTGTCAGAGCTGGCCGCTGGCACCTCAGGAGGCCATTAGTATGCCTGTTCAGACCCTCTGTGTCCTTGCAATTGATTCCTCTTTGCATGAGCTTGATTTGGGAAGCTGTAGATCTGTGGTAGTGATTGGATGTGACAGTCCAAACACTGGTCCCTAAATTAATCCTTTTAATAGTATTCTGGCACCAAGGCAATGTTTCTCCCCTCTCTTTTTAACTGAGAGGATAGAATGGGGTGGCTTAGGAGGAAGGAGGGAGGAGGTGGAGAGAGAGAGGGAGAGGAAAAGAAGCTTTGATTGGTACTTAGACCCTGCTCTGCTCTAACATGTTCTGATTCCAACCCAGTTGACATTATGACTTTGGGCATATACATTCATTCAGCAAACATTGACTCACACTTACTTGTGCCTGGCTCTGGACTGGGAATACAGAAATGAGTAAGATGTGGTCCTTGCCCTTAAGGATCTATGTCTAGCTCAGTGTTTCTCATACTTTTCAAACTCATGCACTATTTAGATGGAGAAAACTAATTTTGTGCTTTTCTTTAATGCTGCTTGAAATGCAGCAAACAGTCTGACCAAAGACAAGTCAAAGAAATTATCATGTCAGATATTATTTTAAATACACACACACACACACACACACACACACACACACACACAAAAAAAAAAAAAAAAAAAAAAAAAAAACTATACCTACTATTTCCTATCCTCACCTTCTTCCTGAAAATGGCTGGTAGGAGGAGAAACAGATAACTAAAATCTTATAATCTAGTGAGATAAAAGTTGTTGAATAAGGATAAACTGTGCTTTTGGATCAGTTAACTTTATGATGGTTCCAGAGAAAGCTCCCCAAAAGCGGAGATTTGAGTTGGATTTTGAGGAAGGAGCAATAATGTGTGTCTGGTGAAAATAGAAGTACATTTTAAAACAGAGGAAGGAGCATTTGCCAAGGCACAGATTTGTAAAAGAAAACATCTGATTTGGGGAACTGAGCAAGAGCTAGCTAATTGTCACCTTGCCTCCTGCCAGTTTCTCTGCTCTGTGAGATGGGAGGATTTGCTCCTCTGGAATTGTTGTAGAAGAGGCTTTGCGCTCCTTGTGCTGCGGTTGTTTTAATCTAGGGTACCCCTTCTTGTCTCTGCTTTTTATACTCAGGCTGCAATGTGTTTTTCTTGTTAGAATATATTTAAAAATTGTTACAAAAACAAATTTGGATGAATTGGACAAACTTAATTATTGCTTGTGGTTGAATTATTTTGAGTGAAAGTCACACCTTATCTCCAAAAGAACAAAACAAAACACAGTGAAGTGGATATGCATTGCTAGCCTTATTGGCTGCTGATGGGGGAGTCAGTCCATTGGGGAAAATGGGCCAACAAGCATGGGAGAGGAGAACAGGCCTCTGAGCCTTAATTTTCTCATATGTAAAGTGGTAATTCTGTTACCCATTTTGCTGGATAGTTGAAAGGATTAAATGGGATGAAATTTGTAAATAACTAATAATGAGCCTGTCTTTCAGTAGATTTTCAGAAAATGTTGTTTTCCTTTCCTCTTTCTCATGTTAACAGCAATGGCTCTCTTTTACTGAGCACTTACTGTTGTGCAAAGCACTTCATATACATTGCATGTCTACATCAAACCCCTAATAGATAAGTATTTTTATAGGTGTTGTTACAAAGAATATATATTAGAGTTAGGATTTAAACCTAAGCAAGGCTAATATCAGCCTTTTGACAACTAGCTGTGTGACTCCTTGTTTCTGTGCTAGTTCTCCATCTCATAAGTAGAAGGTTTTGGGGTCTGACGCTGACTATGAGTATAGGAGGTGCTTAACAGGGTGAATGTACCATACCCTGCCCTTCATCCATTTCTATCTTATTTATGTTGTATTAGGAAATAAGCCTTGGCCCCTACTTGTGTACAGTGGGGTCAGAACTGACTTGTAGGGCTTTGCAAAGAGATGTTTCTCAGCTTTGTCCCTCTACAGAATTGGCCAAACTACTGGATGTGGCTGATGGATTGGCAGACAGCAGGCAAATCACAGTCCCTTCCTTTTAGTCTTATTTTTGTTTATTTTTAAATACATTTTTATTTATTTCAGAGAGGAAGGGAGAGGGAGAGAGAGATAGAAACATCAATGATGAGAGAGAATCTTTGATAGGCTGCCTCCTGCACAGCCCTCTGGGAATTGAGCCTGCAACCTGGCCATGTTCCCTGACCGGGAATGGAACGGTGACCTCCTGGTTCGTAGGTTGATGTACAACCACTGAGCCACTCCGGCTGGGCACAGTCACTTCTTTTTTTGTGCCGCCTTGACCTTCTGAGGCAGGCATGGGGAGAGTGAACCTCCAATGGCCTGTGGTGTGGCCACCAGAATTTGAAGTTCCTGGAGGTCTTTGGTGACTTTCGCTCTGCTCATAGCTTGGGATTAGCAGCTGCTCTGACATTGGGTGAACTTTCCCTGGCCCTGTGTTGGAGCAGAAGCAGCTGTAGTTACAGGCCAAGAAGTGACAGGTTCTAGGGAGGAGAATGATTTATTGAATTGAGAACCCAGCTTTGGAGTTGCTTCTTCATTCCATTTTGGGGCCATCAGGTAGTTGTGTAGAGGTTCCAGGGCATGCCAAGCTTTGTTGTCTCTGCTTCTGCCTTTTAGCACATTAAACCCAGCTCTCAGGCCCTTGGCCTCCATCCACTTGGGGAACAGGTGGTGAGGTCTTGTGTTGGGGCAGCGGCCCAAGTCCCTGAACTGGAAGTTGGGAGCTCTGGGTCCTATTCTTACTCTTTCTTGCTTTGTGAATCTTGTGCAATCATTTCTTTTTCTGGAGCTCATTTTCACTGGCTGGCTGGACTGTGTCACCCCCTAAGTTTTCTTTCCCCTTTGATAGTCTCATCTTCATAGAAAGTGCTCTGGCAAGTAAGGATGCATTCATTAGATTGAAGGTGATTACTTTTTAAGGCATACGATTTGTTTATATTTTCCCCAGGCTATTTTTGGCTGCCTAAGATAGAGCCTGTGACCAAGTAAGTTCCAGACAGGTATTACTGTATTGTCTGTTGATGCTTCTGTGACGCCTGTGCCTGAGCAGTGTCTGACTACTGGTCAGATTGGGTTAGAGGCTTGCCCCAGGACTGGGAACTGGGGAAGCTACAGCTGACCCAGGTGCTTCCAGTCAGCTGGACTCAGAACCTGCCTCTGGTGCCTTGGAGTTTCTCTGGAACCTTCTGCCACCCATTCTGGCTTTTAGTGGAATGGATTGAATCCAGGGGTGTACAAACCTTCCCGCCCCCACCCCTCCATTTCAAGTATATATAGTTGGGGAGATAGGCTGGGAGTAGGTCCCGTGTTTCATGATGGGCTTTTCTTCTTTTCCATCCCCCAGGCTCCCCTGGCCTGTGCATGTGGATGTTAAAGGATGGCCCCCCTCCCTTTGCCCTCCCTTCCCCCCTCTAGTAATGGAAGGCTATAAAATGTCTATTTACCCAAGACACCAGAATGACTCCTCTGTGGTTCCACTAATCTGGTGATTTGGTGCTTCTCTGGTCTCTCAGGTAAATACAGATTGAGGCTTTTTATAAAGGCATATTATTTCCCTCATTAAATGTGTGTTTTGGCACATGCGTTATTTACCTGACCGACAGTAATGGCTGCAGAGGAGCCATTGGTGTCTGTTGTGTAAATACTCTGCACAGAGACCATCCTCCTGGGGCTGTGGCTCAGGCCTGTTTCTCCAAATCTGACTAGCCCCGTGGCAGTCCTGTTTACCCCTCCCCTGCCCCTAGAGGGCTGGTCCCTTCATTTTGAGAAGGGAATCATTCATTTTCCTCCTTGCCATAAGCTACTTACTACTGTTAATTTACTAGGAGAAATAAAAGGGTATCTAAGAATAAGTGGTATAAATCTTGGTCTCTGATGAAAGATTGTGTGCAGAAAAACACAGAAGCATAAACTGTTTCTTTTGTGTTTTGGCCCTCAACTAGATACTCAAATCCCAGCTGATAATATAAGTTCTAGACTTATATTCTGCCAATTTAAGACTAAAGTATAAAGACATCAATAGAAGAGAGAAACCCCTAGAAGCCAGAGAAAACGAGGGCAGGTGAAGCTTCACCGCACTTAGGGCAGGGATGTTTCCTAAGAAGGCTCTAATGGGGCAAGCGTGCCCAGTGAGGGGCACCAGTTGGGGCTCTGACGGAGACTTGCCAGCCTCCCTGCTGGAGGAGAGCATGCAGTGTACATTCTGTGGACAGTGTGGGGAGATTGCTCCCTTACGTACTATCTGTTCTCCTCCGTTTCTTTTTAAAAACAACATTGTGTATGGATTAAAAGATAAATTTTAAAAAGTTTGAAATAGACCAAATTTACATAAAAGTTGGAAATTTAATACAAATACATTTTTTTGAACCATTTGAGAGTTATGTTGTTGATCTAACGCCCCATCACCCTGAATACTTTGCATGTATTTCCTAATGCAAGGACATTTTTCTACCTAAACAAAATGTAACCATGAAAACTAGGAAATTGACATTGATAACATTACCTCCATCTAATCCTCAAACCCCATTCAAGTTTTGCCTGTTGTCCCAGTAATGTTCTTTGTAGCAAAATGATCCAGTTCATAATTGTACATTGCCTTTAGTTATCGAGTCTCTTTAATCTCCTTTAATTTACCTAATTAACTATACCTTGACCTTCATGACCTTGAGACATATGTATATGTTTTAAAATATATATTTTTATTGATTTCGGAGAGGAAGAGAGAAATAGAAACATCAGTGATGAGAGAGAGTCATCTATTGGCTGCCTCCTACACACCCCACACTAGGGATTGGGCCCGAAACCTGGGCACGTGCTCTGATCGGGAATTGGACCATGACCTTCTAGTTCATAGGTCAATGCGCAACCATTGAGCCACACCAACTAATCCATGACCTTGGTACTTTTGAACATTATAGGCTGTCCTTCAATTAGGGTTTGTCCGATATTTTCTGATGATTATATTTAGGTTATACATCTTTGAATATCACAGGAATGATGCTGTGTTCTTCTCAATGCATCTTATATCTTGTGGTATGATTTTGACTTTTCCCATTATTAATAATGTTCATTTTATTCAGTGGATTAAGGTGATGTCTGCCAGCTTCCCCATTGTAAGCTTCCTGTTATAATAAACATTCTATGGGGAGGTACTTTCAAACTGTGTGGATATCCCTTATGAGACTTAAATTTTATTTATTTACTTATGTCTTTATGAAGTCATAAGTTTTCTTTTTATTTAGCTCATTATAATCTATTAATATCATTTATTTTGCCAGATCCCCTTGAAACTGACTTCTACATGTGATATCATTTTGATATGTTCTTATCATTGAGAATTTCCTTGCTTTCTGGCATAAGATGTTCCAGGTTCATCATGTCCCTTTCTCTACCATAGCCCTGAAATCAGCCATTTCTCAAAGAGCTCTGGAGAATATTATTTAGAAGGCAGCTGGGTTTTGTGTGTACTCATTGTTATTGGAGTGTTGCTGCTCCTTGGCCCTTCAGCAAACAGAGCTAGAAAATATATTTGCTTGTGTTTGTATATTTGTATATGTACCTGTGTGTGTATATATTCATACTCACATTTGTATCTAGCTTTATTTTTCTTTATTATGTATCAGAAATTTATCTTTTCCTTTTTCCATATTTTAATTCTATAGTCTAATAGTGAGAAATGGGGTCTCCATGACCTTTAATATATGCCCTTCTTTAATTAATTCTTTATATATTGTTGCCACTGCTCTTTTCCCCTCTTGGTGCCTTTTTCACTCTGCCCATGACTCACCACATTGGACTCCTCCACCATTCCCTGTGGATGTCCTCCACACTCCACATGGGCTCTGACATGCTACATCACGCCTCCCTGCATCTGTATGGATGCCCTCCTCACCTACGTGGGCTCTCATTCTAACCTCCAGACCCTTCTGCTTCCCCCACTCCAATTGTTGTTGTCACCTGCCTAAAGCCATTAGATTGAATTTTTCAGTAAGGAAAGAGGAAGAGGTGCCTTCTGTTTCTTGACTTGAGTTAAACTTGGTTTTTAGAAGTAAGGGAAGTATAGAACCCAGTGACTGCTGACATGTGGAGGACTGGTCTATTAATGTCTGCTCTCAAGACTTCCTACAAGAGAAGCTATTTGATGTGGGTGAAATCAGGTGAGAAAAGCAAGACCTACTGGAAAGAGGAACTCTGGCGGTTAATATGTTGTCCATGGATGGAATAGGCATATATATAGTATAGCATATGAGAGATCTAGAGATTCTAGGATGTAGGAGACATTAATGTTACACTCTGAGGAGGCGTTATGCATTATGTGGGTTTATAGGCCCAAAGTAGGGGGATCTAGGTTTGACTAGGTGGGCATAGCCCAATAAGGTAGTAGTAATAACGGTAAGCTAATATTGATCTATAATTTAGTTGTAATCCAGTTTGGTGCTGGGTGTAGGTGAATGTAGCTTCCATCTATTCTGCAGCCATCTTGGATTATCCTGATAATATTTACTGAGTAAGATAATATTTACTGAGCCCTTATGTGCCAGACACTACTCTTAGTGCTTTATGTGTATCTTCTCATTAAAGAGTAGGAGCTGTTATTGTCATTTTATAGGTGAGGAATCGAAAAACAGAGTTTGCCCATTGTGCCATAGTAAATAACGGTAAAGCCAGGATGCAAACCTGAAGCCCTCTTTAATCATGACACTTAATTGCCTGTAGCATCTGCAGATGAGGTCTGGGTGATTGTACATATACTTTATATACTGTATTTACACATGGGAGAATCTAAGACTTTCAAAAATCCTTAGGCATGGCCTTACTTGGAGCGGTTAGAGAAAGTATTCTAAGGCCTGAAGGACTTTACACCAAATTAGAAAGCATAATGTGAGCAGACTGGTGTCTCCTATCTCATCAAGGCTTCAGTACTTTCAGGAGAGGGTGATATGAAGAGTTATTTTGGATTCCGGCTTTCAAAGGGATATTGGCCCATTTGCTTTTCCAAGAGATTCCCTAATGAAACTCAAGCCAGCCTCTGTCTACTCTGGGCTGAGTTTTGGCTGCATGTTTTGGGGAGGCTGGGAAAACAAGCAGTGCTTATGTAGGAATCATGAAGAATTTAAAATAATGTTTGGTCTTAGTTCTATTGAATTTACATGGAATTTCACTATAGGAATAGGAACATTGAGAATGCACACTAGCATATATCCTAATAAATGTTCAGGCAAATTATTATAACTCATTCAGTGAGTGGGGAGAGCCAGGGTGAGAAGTGATACTTGGTATTGTCCTGTGTCCACTCAGGTAGTAGTGACCTTGTTGCCTTAGAATGTGCTCTGGGCTTCACTGACTGCTCTCCCCTTCCACCCTGTGCGAGGGAGCAAGTGCCCGTTTGCAGCCTCTCAGAGACAAGCTTTTGGCCCTGTAAGCACGGGGTTCCAAAAGGCATACACTGTGGCCATTTCTGTATTGGCTGTGAAATTTCTTGTTTGACTTTGAGGGAATTTGAGTATTTGGTATAAAAGAGGGGAAAACACCAAATTTCTGCTTTGTTCCTTTTTTATTTTTTTTTTAAGGAAGCTTGAGTAATTTAAAACTTAGGCTTTGATTTTTATATTTCGTTAGCCCTCTTAAGGAGCAGACATTCTGCAAATTTAAAGGGAAAACTTGAAAAGTCATTTGGATTTTTTTTTTTCTTGCACATGTTCACTCAGAAACTTTACTAGATTTTTAGCAATGCTCCCATTACTGCCACATCTGGGTTTTCTCTTTTTCTTCCCTATTTAAAAAAAGTCCTGCAGTCATTCAAGGCCTCTAGTAGAGAGAGTGATTCTAAAGGCAGCAAATGGGAAGGCCTGAGGCTGTTGCCAGCTGTGCTCTGCAGGCATTTTCATTCTCCCAGGGTGCCACTTACTGGTGTGGGGGCTGGGGAATCAGCTGAATATCATGAGCAAACTCCCCTGTGATTGGCTCTGTTTGCTTTCACGTTGGAGAAGGGAGCAAGGTAGGTGGAGATGTTAAGATAGATACAGACAGGAAAGCTAGGGGAAAATGTCTTGAAATGGAATATTGGGTATTTTCAGCTGTCTCTCTGAGTCTACTGATTGTGCAACTAGGTCCCAGGACTGATTGTGCAACATGTTACTTTGGGAACCTTCGCTTTAATGTTAGCTGTCACCACCTGAAAGTGAGCACAGAATTATTCTGTCCTCTCTTTTGGGCGTGAGAGCTCCATGTAAAGATGAAGGCCAATGTCATTTTGAGAATGATCCGGGAAACTCTAAGCTGTCGTAATGCTGCAGCGACCAGTAGTAGGGTCTTGAACGTCAGTAATGAACACAGTGATTAAGAAAAGGGGCTCAGAAGCCAACGGGAGTGGTTCGTATTGTGTGACTAACCCTAAAGACTAGGTGGAACAGGGCCACCGCGGGAGGGGAGTAACCCAGGCTCTCTGTATTTTTGTTTTTGTTTTTTTTTGTTTTTTAATTTTTCCTCCCCTAAGTTTTAGATGCTTCTGGATGTTCAATGCTAGCACCTTTGCAGACTGGAGCAGCTCGATTTTCTTCATATTTACTTTCAAGAGCAAGAAAAGTGCTGGGCTCCCACTTATTTTCTCCCTGTGGTGTTCCGGAGTTCTGCTCCATATCCACCAGAAAGCTGGCGGCCCACGGCTTTGGCGCATCCATGGCAGCAATGGTGTCCTTCCCTCCCCAGAGGTATCACTACTTTTTAGTGCTGGACTTTGAGGCCACGTGTGACAAGCCACAGATTCAACCTCAGGTAACTGTTGCATCGTTGCTTCAGAAAAGGTGGGGTGGTAAGGAGGGAGGGAGGAAAGTCTTGCTTCCTGGGACCCACAAGAACCTTCTCGTGTCTTCCTGGCTTTTCGCTACTAACCTGGAGTTCCTGCCTGGGAGGCAGGACTGGGTTCAGGCATGCTAGGGTAAGGCAGTCTCCGGAGAGAACCGGGCACGTTATTTCTCTCGGCCTCACCCTTTGAGAATCAAAACATTTCCTTTGTCCCACCCTCCTCTCTCCTTTCCCTCCTCTCCTTTCTTCTTCTGTTACTGCTGCACGTTCTTGAAGGAATACTGTGGTGGTCAGCCTCCAAGATGGTCCCCAGCAAGTCTTGCTTCTTAATATTCATACCCTTGGTTGGTCCCCGCCCACACTGACTCTGCTAGCCTTGTTTAACCAATACAATATAGTGGAAATGACATTCTGAGGCTAAGTCATAAAAAAGCATTGCAGTCCACTTGCTCCTTGGATCACTTGTTCTGGAGGAAGCCAGCCACCATGCTACGAGGGCATTCCAGCAGCCCTCTGGGTAGGCACATGTATAGGAACTAAGGCTCTTAGCTAAAAGCCGGTACCAACTTCCAGTCGTGTCTCTTGGTGCTACCTTGGAAGTGAATCCGCCAGCCCCAGTCCAGCCTTTAGGTAGCTCCAGCCCCAGTGGACATCTTCAACCTCAGGAGAGACCGTGAGCCAGACTGGCCAACTGAGCCACTCCTGAATTCCCGGCTTACAGAATTGTGAAAGGAAAGAAATGATTATTGATATTTAAGCCACTAAATTTTGGGATGATTTGTTATGCAGCATTACATAACCTGAACAAGTACCACTGTTGGTCTGTTGGAGAGGAACATTTTTTTGCTTGTTTTTTTTTTCCTTAGCCACTGACTGTATCAAGAGACCTTTTAAGGTAGTGCTACTAGGAAGCTTGGATTAGCAGCAGAGGGGCCCCATGCTGGGTGATCTTGGAGTGCTTGCTGTTTGCTTTGGAGGAATGATTGGGAGCTGATAGGAAGTTCATTGTATCGTGGAGACCTTGGGTATGCCTGGCTCTGGGACTGTGATTCCTCCCTCTGAGCCTGGGTTATCAGGTATATAGTTCTGGGATGCATAGACATATTGATCCCGGGAATAGTAAGAAGGGGGGAAGGAGGACCGTGGCATCAGGCACTAGGGAGGAATAGGGTCCATTCAGAGATAAACTGAGTTCATTTCTCATGGTTAACACCCCCACCCCCATGAAGGTGTTCTTTCTTTAGAATAATAGATTGCTTTCCATAAAGCAGATATCAGAACCCTTTTTCCTTCCCATTTCTCCTCTTCTTTTTTCCTGTTCTCCCTTAAAGTAGCGTCTGCCTTTGGGGGAGTGGAATCAGACCTACTTAAGCTTGGGAAGACAAGGGCAGATTGAGAGCATGTGCTAAGGGAAGGAACTTTTACAAAAGGAAATATATAGCTGGGAAGCTACCTGAGCCACATTTACTTTCTCAGTCGATGCTCTAGGGCAGGGGTGGGCAAACTTTTTGACTCGAGGGCCACAATGGGTTCTTAAACTGGACCAGAGAGAGGGCCAGAACAAAAGCAATCTGACCATGCTGGCACTCTCATCTTGGGCTGCTGGTGAAGGAGCGGAGGGGAGGAGAGCGAGAGAACCCTCCGCTCTTTCGGCTCCGTGGGCTGGATAGAACAGCTGAACGGGCCGTAGTTTGCCCACGGCTGCTCTAGGGTCTTCCCCTCTGCCTCCCAGAACTATTGGAGATTCTGTGGTGGGTGTGCCTAGATGGTGTGTGGGGATTTTGGTTAAATAGATTCTCTTAGGCTGGAATCAGAGGTCCATATCCTAATATACCATAATTACTTCCCTTCCTGGTATAGAGTCTAAAACCCAACACATCCCTATTGCGTATCAGTTTATCCCTCATGATTGCTTGGTACCTCCCTATGGCCTTTACTGCTGTCTTCCTCCTGGCACATGCCAGCGAATGTTTATTTCTGAACTTTCCAGTTAGATTATAAGCTCAGATAATTATGTAGCTCTGTTCCCTTGTTCTGCAGAGGGTCCCACCAAAATTCATGTCTCAGTTTGGTCTGTCAGTATCACCTTTCATCTCTCTTTCAAAGGCACTGTTCTTTTAATTTTTCGTTCTTTTTATTTGATTCGGTACGGATTTAAATCACCTGTATCACCAGCTTCCTTCCTAGAGTGAGGTACCAAGGCCTTTCAGATCTAGGCTGAGCTAGGGCTTCATGCTGTTTACCAGGATCTGGGCCTGATTAAAGATTATCTACAGAATCAATGAACCCTGATGATGTGATTCCAAGGGCACTTAAGGAATTGGCTGCCCTGCTTCATTATTAGCAAAGCATTAGCTGTTGCTTTAGAGAACTCAGGAAGAAGCATTTGCTGTCTTGCTTATCTTTAAAAGGGGAATACGAATGATCTTGGAAATTATAGACCCGTTAGTTTACTGTGATTCCAGAGAAGATACTTGACCTGATCGTCAGATAATCAATCAACAAACAGCTAGAAGAGCAGAGGGTACTGAGTAATAACTTACATGGGTTTGTGAAAAAGAGCAAATCCTGTCAGATCAATCTAACTTCTTGCCGTGACATAGTGATGGATTTGAGTGGATCTAGGGCAAGTGATAAATGTAATGCATCTCTACTTCATTAAGCTTTACAATGCTGTGATCAACAGGTAGGAAAGAGAGTTTGGGGCCAGGCAGCTCCGCTGGACTACCCATTGAACCAGTCTCGGGAAAGGGATGGGCAGCTCAGGAAAGACTTGAAACTTACTGTTAACTAGAGGCCCAGTGCACAACATCTGTGCACTTGGAGGGGGGTGTTCCTCAGCCTGGCCTGTGCCCTTACACAGTCTGGGAGCCCACAGAGAGCAGGCCTAAGGCGCAGTCAGACATCCTGAGCACTGCTGCGGAGGCAGAAGAGGCTCCTGCCCCCTGCTTCTGCTGCACTCACCAGCCGTCAGCCCGCTTGTGGCTGAGTGGTGCTCCCCCTGTGGGAGCACACTGACCACCAGGGGGTAGCTTCTGTGTTGAGTATCTGCCCCCTGGTGGTCAGTGTGCATCATATCGACCAGTTGTTCTGCCATTTGGTTGATTTGCATATTACCCTTTTATTATGTAGGATGGCAACTTAAAGCCCCCATCTTATTCTTAAAACAAACAAAAATCTTTCCTAAAGTTTGCAGGAAACAAGATCCTGAAAGGATTCAGAGAAGTTTAAAAGATGGACTAGAGAAGCTGTCAGTCCCTGATATGACAGCATCCTTCCACTGAGGTCATCATAGGTCAGGTTCTCATTAGAGCCTCTGGTATTTTGGTCTATGGTCAAGAAGGGCATTGGAGAAATTGGCAAAGCTCAGGATAAGAGGAACAAAAATCATCAGAGGGACAAAGATAAGACTTAGGAAGAAAAGAAATTGAATATGGTTTTAGTGATTGATTTCTTGTTCAGACTAAATAAATTCATCATATGGGAAGTAATTGTTCCAAGAAGGATGATAATTACTTGCTCATTTTAATAAGGACAAAAAAAAAAAGAAATGAAATGAAATGAATTTAAATGGAAGCAGAAAGATTCAGACTTGGAATGAGAATGCACTTCTAATAGTGACAGTAAAAGCACTAGGAAATGGTGTGCCTGTTAGAACAGCCTTCCCCAGTGCTCTCTCTGAATGGCTTGATGGCTGTCTACTTGACAGACAGACAGACTTTTTGGGCAAGTCTGCATGCCTCCTGGAGTGGGTTTGGGACTAAATCAGAACGCATCCAGCTCCCCTCCTTCCTGGCTCCCAGGAGCTTTCAATACTTAAGGCCTCTCCATAGTACACTTCCGTTTCTTATGGGAGTGTGTCATAACAAATTTTGGGCCAGAGCCTATCTGGAGGCTTGGCATTGGGTTCATTCTTTCATCTGTCTCTGGTTTTCAGAAGTCTCTGAATCAACTTAATGGGACTATCCTAAAGGAATGCCACTATGAAAAATTAACAGTTGTAAAAATATTATTTATAAACATAATAAAGCATGGTATTTTCCATTTGTCATAATTTTTGTTGTTGTTTTTGTACTTTGTTCAGTTGGTAAAACTGGAGTGGTCAGTTTGCCAGTAGTAGGCTTTCACTTTCTGGTTTTTTTTTTTACTCATTTGTTTTACATGCTTTCATTCAGATTAACATAACAGGTATTGGTTGAATATGAGATTTCTTCTACTTGAGGTCATTTTTTCACTTTATTTTTAATTTGGATGGTTTAAAATGCTACATAGACTCTAAATTTGAGGAATACTATTACTTCCTTGCTTTAAGAATTGTTTCTTGATATGGAAGTAGGTTTGGGAGCATCGTGGTCCCTTTATTCTGCTTGTGGAGGTCCCTGTTGCTCACTGTGGTGTGGATGTGCACGGAACGGTGGTGGTTGTAACCCCCAGGCCCAGGGAGCAGCTGAAAGCTCTGGTGATTGTAACTTGTGCATCTTTAACTTGAGGGCCCTTCTCTCACCATCTCTGTTCAGAGAAGACCAAAGCAAATGTAAGTGAGGAAACAGGGTACAGTCCACCCCAAGAGGAGAGGAGGAAGTAACCTGGGCTGTCCTGATGGACAGGATGGGGCAGCCCAGCTCTGCTGCTCTGGGGAGGAGACACCCTGGCTGTGTCTCCCCTCCTTCCCTGAGCTCCTCTGGCCTTCCCACAGCCTCCGGGTGTAGTTTTTTCCTCACTGCTCTGTAGCAGCCTTGCCAACTGTGTCCTTCTCATCTGTATTCAAGTGCCCGTAACTTTGGAGAAAGATGACCTTTGGGGCTGGAGTTTTTCTGGTGTTTGGTCTTTGTCCACAGGGGCTTTAAAAAAAAATGAAACCTTAACGAGATTCCATCTGCATTTTGAGTTAGAACTATGAGCAGAGGAGTTTCTTTTTTATAGAAAATTGCCCAGGTGCTGGGTTATTTTGGGAAGGTGGGGTGGGGAGGGTTGATGGTGACATGAGAATGAATAATATAGGAGAGGCTTTTGGGGAATTTCAGTATGACTTAGAGCTGGCATATCATTATTAGCCTATTGTGAGACAGACATTTTGGAAAACTTTATAGGAAATTGATTGAGAGTTCTGCAAATTAAATTATATTGATTCCCTTCTCCTCCATTCAAGGCTGAAAGGCAGACCTCCCCCCCCCCCCCCCCCCCCCCCAATACACACATATTGCTCTGGCTCTGTACTCAGCTTCTCTTTCTCTCTGGTCTTGATTCCTGCACACACCAAGTGGACCGAAAGGCAGTTCCCCCCAAAAAAAGAACACACCCTTCCCTCCCTACTCACTTGTCCTGGCTGTAGCTCCTGGGGGGGGGGGGGGGGCAGGGCCAGGCTTTTCAGCGGGAGAGCCCAGTTGTTGGGTTGTGGTCTGTCTGCCTGTGGCCCCGGGCAGCCTGCACTTCTTTCTGTGCAGACAGGCGAAGGCGCTGACGCTATTCTTCTAAACTGGGAAATGAAATGCAAAACCGACATTAATGTAACATTATGGTTGAGATTAAATGCACCAAAATCAGGAAATTCAAAGTTATGCTTCCCACAGCAACTATAACTCAGCCTCATCTGGCGTGTGTAGTATTTTGTGTTAGTGTGGATGGTGTTATATGTTAAGACATTAAAGTTAACACCATAAGCAGAGCACAAAATGCTTGAGGGCGCTGAATTATGACGACTATGTGAGCCGTAAGTGTTCTTGCACAGGCTCCCGACTCCTGGAATAATTTTTCCCCTGCCCATCAGACCAATTATTGCCTTTCTTTTAGTTATATCTTTGCTTTAACACATCGCTTCTTCCAGGGTCACTATAAATGAATTCCTCTATTGGTAGCCTGTGATGGCGGTGGGAATGGGACAGCTTACTAGCCCCTTTTGTCCTTTTTGTTGTTGCCTCCATAAATGTGGTGCTTTCTCCTCCCCCTCTCGAAGCCCCCTCCTCCACCTGCTGTTTCCTGGTGGTCCCTCATCGAATTGGGCTTCCCCCTGATTACCACTGTGGTTCCTCGCTACTGCTCCCTCAATGGGAAAAAGCATTGGCTGTGTCTGCATTTGGCCCTATTTTAACTTCATGTGAAAGCCGAAGGGCCCCTTCTTTATTTGGTGCAGAGATAGCAATGTAGAAGCAAATATACAACTCAAGGAGTGGAGAACTGACGCACGGTAGTGGTACATGACCAAAGTGTGTTTGTTATTCAGAAAGCTTCTCTACCTTCTGCCTTTAAGCTGCCATAGTGTGTAGTTAGGCTATGGAGTTGCCTAAAAGTGGTGTTAGAAATAAGACAGGCCCCCAAATTCAGGGGTCCTGGTAGAAAATGAAGCATGCAGCAAGGCAAATACCTTTACTTCTGCAGGAGGGTGCACACGCACATGGTCTGGGAGCACGGGCACACTGAGCGGGCTCTCTGCTCCGCTTTTTATTTCTGATGCACATGGTCTGTCCCTTACTCTTGAATGGTCACAGAGCTTAGGCTCACGGTCTTTCATGATTGGTTAATTTAAAGGAAGGGGTTGACCTTTGCTGTTCCAAATTGGCAGGCCCGCAGGGGAGCCGCAAGTCACGGGGGCCAAAATGGCGGCTGCCTAAACTCCCTTCTTTGGCAGAAAAGATTACTTGTTTATTCTCACAGTGGGACCAGCAGCTTTCCTTGGGGAGCACTGGGTCACTGGTAACAAAATCACCACATAATTTAATGAAAATCAAGAAGCATTACCTCCGCACTCCCAGCCTCTTATTATCCTGGGGGCCTCCCCAAGGCTGAGCCAGCTCTTGGAATGCAGAGTTTGTTAGGCCCTGGAATAAGGTTGGTGGTGGGCAAGAGCTCTAAAAGAATAGGGCCATTGATAAATGGTGAATGAAATCAGGGACTATAAACTAACGATGACACTGAACTGCCTTTTAAGGTTTTTGTTGGCCATGACAAAACCAATGAAGTGGGCAGAGGAATGGGGAGGACCTTATTGTAATCACCTAAGAAGCAATGAAAAGGCCTCTTTTTACACCGGATAGCAACTTCAAGCTCCGCGTTAGATGCTGGGGTTATAAAGACAAGTAAAAAATGGTCCCTACCCTCAAGGAGCTCATATTTGAGGAGAGTAGACACTGTGTAGCAGTATGAAAACTGCGGTCACATAGGTAAGTCCTGAGTACAGTGGGGCACAAGGGAGGCGATTGATCAACCTGCTCACAGTGTAGAGAAGGGTCGCCTAGACTTCCTGGTAAGAGAAACTTAGGAGGCTGGAGAGAGTGGGGTTGGTCTGAGCATCTCAGAATCGTTGTAAAAGACGCTCATAGAATCAGCCAGGAGGGATTGACCTGCGTCTGAAAACACGATGACTTGAATTGCAGACTTGTCTATGGGAAATATCGAAAATGAGGAAGAGCGAGGATGAAGACTTTGAACCTGGCAAATATTTCACCATTTGGTTAGTAGGTTTATCTATATTAGTTACATGGTACATCTCACATTCAAGCTAGAAGATTTTATTGGGAGGCTATGAGTGAGAATTCAAAGGCTCGAAGAGGTTTAAGAGAATTTAGCCAATAAAATGTGGGCAAAAAGGGTGAAGGTCTGTAGAAAAATGTGACCTGAGGCGCTGAGGCCCTGAGACATCCTCATGGCGGTTTCATCTGATACCCGAGCTGCCGTTGAAGGCAGCAGGGAGTTGGGCTGCTGGGTCTAGAGAGAGACAAGGGCTGGATAATGACATGTCACCCCTCCCCCACCTCCGAAAGTTCTGGCTTTTTGCATCTGGATCTGTTAGGCATCCCTCGGGAAGACCCACCCTCCATAGATCAGCAAGGTTTATACCCTTCACACAGATAAACGGTTGGGAAGGAAGGATTAATGAAGAGGCGGGATGCCTGGGTAACTAGGAAGGATTTGCTACAGCAGAGATGGCAGGGAGGTGTGGGGTGGGGGTTTCGCTCTCCCTCTGAGTAGCCGCAACAGGTACCCAACCATAGAGAGAAAGCCAGTAGGTCAGGAGGGGGTAATGGGGAGGTGAAATCCGGAGGAGTATTAAGCCCACAGGCTTCATTTTTCCCTGTCCCCCCATTCTGTCTTGTTTGTTTTTTTTCTCCCCAGTATTGATTACATTTCTCACTTTGTAGACTGATTTCAGTTGTTTGACGCGAGGAAACTGATGTTAGGAGATGCTTTCTCCATCTCTGTGTCTTGTTGGGGAAAAGGATCCTACATCATTTTGATTAAGATGCCATTGGGATGATTATTTTTTATTCTTTTATCCTGGGTGTTCACAATACTTTAAAAGCCGCCACAGTCATACGTTTACGTGATGTTTTGAGCCCTAGCTGTGAAAACTGAGTCATAGCCTGAAATAAGAGTGTGTTCCCAGATTGACACGAGCCCCCCAGGCTGGCAGGTCTGCAGCAGAGGGGGAGCAGGATGGGGGAGGCAGAGATGGGTTTGTGTGTCCTGAGAGCTGCTACAGGCAAAGCCCTGGTAGGTGGTGGGAGAATCAAAAAGGAGGCAAGTAGACTCTGGAGGGAGAGACAGACCACAGGGAATCTTTCAATCTGGAGAAGAGGTACTTGGGATGGCTGCTGTTTTAATCCCATCCTTGTATGTAGTCGGCCAGTGGAGGATCTTGGTCTGTGGGCAGCAAACAGATCTGCTACATGAGTGCTCCACTTCTGTTCCAGGGCTGTGATCCGGTCTAGTCCTGGGGAGGCTCTTTTAGCCAAGGCCTGGTCTGAGGCTGAATGCTGCAGAGGCTCTTAGTTGGAAAGCCGAAGTTGCTGAAAGGAAAGGAACTTGCAGAGTTCACATAGAGGTTGGGGCCAAAGTTGGTGAGCCCGAATAGGAAGTGTGTATTGTTGAGTGGAAGGGAAGAAATGAAAGAAAATAGACATTGTAAGCCAGATTTCATGGGAATAAAAGGGAAAGTGTCCCAAGGAGTTAAAAATGGGCTTAGGAAACTGATTAGGAGGCATTATTTGAAAGAGATGTTAGTGGGGTGAACTAAGGTGGTGACGGAGAGAAGTTATGTTGGGAAAGAAATGAGCTTGAGAACCACGCTCTTAATAGCTCAGAGCTCCCGTGGATCCTAGTGGGCTCCTGGGACTCAGTGGTGCTAAGAGATTTGGTAAGGAGTGAAATGTGGAACATAGGGTTGCTGTAAATGGGGTGCTCTGAGCTGAAGATCCATATCCAAGAGAACTGATATAGGTGAGTTCCTTAGTGGTGCTGTAGGTGATTACCCCTCTAAGATCTGTTTGATGAACTGAGTGGCCATTGACCAGTGATAGGGAGGTAATGGTGATTACATAATAGGATGATAACTGGCTAGAAAGCTTGGAATCTTGCTCTCCAAAAGTGTGATGCAAACTGAGAGTCATGGCTTGAGATCATGGTGTTGGAAATGGAATCCAGGGACTATCTGCATTGTTCACAGGTTTTCCCCCCACCACTAGCAAGCAACATTTGAATGAAAAGAGAATCGATGAACTGAAAGGGACTGGTAGTTGAGGATGGAGGAGTCAGAGACTGATGAATGGGATGAAATATGTCATTTTGATAAGGTCTACTTTCACATGACTAGAGAAACAGTGCTGGGGCAAGCCTTGAAGTTCATGATGATGGTGTGGAATGTAATGGTCGGTGATGTTGGTGAGGAGTGCCCAGCTGGTACCTCAGGATATTGCACAAACTTAAGCGAGCATCAGAATCACCTCCAGGGCTTATTCAAACACAGATTGCTGGCCCCACCCTCAGGGCTCCTGATTCAGAAAGTCTGGGGTGGAGGTCAGGAACTTGCATTTTTATTAAGTCCTCAGTTGATGGGATGCTGCCTGTAAAGGAGCATGTGTTGAGAGCCACTGACTGCCTTAGCTTTCTCCTCTATAGAATAGGGCAGTCATTCCTGCCTGCCTTACAGAGATATGGGATCAAACGAGCCAGTGTGTGAAAAAAGTGTTCAATACATTGTGGACAGGATGTCAGTCTGTGTATCGCCTGCTTACTAGTCAGTGATTTTAAAAACCTGTCATGCTAGCTTGGACATTTCCCTGTCCTGGCATCTGGCTGTCAAGTGTGGACCGAGAAGAGGGAATCTGTGAAACACCTCATGGGAATGCAGTCTTTTGCTGCCCCTGGAGCTATGAATGGGGTTCCTGAGCCTCCTGTGGTTCAGGGCCTCCTGCAGCCCAGCCAGCCTCTCTGGGTTCTTATTCAAGTTGCATGATCAGAACCCTCTGTCTGCTTGAATAGACCTGGTCCTGTCTTGATCATCTATTACTCACCCCCAGCTAGTGGATCTTACTGTATTTGCATTGATTGGGAAAAAAAATGGTCTTTGTCTAACTAAGCCTCCGATTATTCTTGTGATCTCAAGCATGTTGCCTTACTTTTACCCACCTTGTTAGGTGATTAACAGAACAGGCTTTGGCTGCATATGCCCAGGTCCCAGAATGTGGAATCTGGACCTCCAAAGTGAGTGGAGCTGGGTAGACTCTGTTCAAATGAGAAGCTATATAGTAGCGGTTCTCAACCTTCCTAATGCCTCGACCCCCAACCATAAAATTATTTTCATTGCTACTTCATAATTGTAATTTTGCTATTGTTATGAATCATAATGTAAATATCTGTGTTTCCCAATGGTCTTAGGCGACCCTACTAGCGGTTCTCAACCTGTAGGCTCTACTGCAGCGGTTCTCAACCTGTGGGTTGGTTGAGAACCACTAGCAGGGCCGCCTAAGACCATCGGGAAACACAGATATTTACATTACGATTCATAACAGTAGCAAAATTACAGTTATGAAGTAGCAACGAAAATAATCTTATGGTTGGGGGTCACCACAACATGAGAAACTGTGTTAAAGGGTCGCACATTAGGAAGGCTGAGAACCACTGCTATATAGATAGCATAGTGGTTCAGAGCATGGGGTCCAGAATTGGACTCTGAATTTGAGACTGGTCTCCACCACCTACTAGCAATATGGCTTGCCTTGGGCAAGTCACTTTTCCTCTTTATGCCTCACTCGCCTTATTTGCAAAATGGGGTTAACAATATACCAATCTGTGCCTGGCATGTAACAGCTATACGTGTCAGCTCTTATTAGTAGAATTACTACTAGTATTATTCTGACTCATGGCCTCATAGTAAGCTATTGGAGTACAGCAGGTGGCTGGGAGGCAGGCCCTGCTTCTCTGGGGAACAGAGAAGAGCCTGCAGGCCCTCTATCCACATAGTGGACAGAGTCAGACACCACCCAGGAAGGTTTTTGTTTGTTTTTTTCTCCAGTGGAATGGTAAGTTGGATTTGGCATCCTTCCACTTCCATGCCCTCCCTTAGTGTTGCCTCCGGCGACCTCTCCTGCACAAAACGTGAAATTTGTTTAAATTAATTTCATGACAAATTGTGGGTATACAGGTAGCTTGAAATAAATTATTTGGTTGTTTGCTGCCCTGAAGGTTTGGCTTCATAGAAGACACTAATATTTGAAGTTATTACAATTGAATATCTAAAAATGTCTGAATTGAGGCAGATCCAGAGTCATGTGCATGTAGAGGTAAACATGGGCATGCACACCTCTGGACTTTTGGTTTCTTTCATTTATTGGAAATATATATATATATATTTTAAATTCAGATTTCAGGAAAGTAAATTATCATTCACTGTGTTCCACTCCCAACAAAAAATAGTGGTATTCATTTTCAGCCTCTTTTCTACATTTAAATGCTTTGTAGTCTATGGGGATGGGTAAAGAGGGACATGTAGGTGAAAAATTGGCCTTTTAAAGCTCCGATTTCTTTACCCTTCCTTGTCCTGAAACTTCGAGCATCAGCTCTCATCTGTCAAAGTGTAAATCAGCAATTAAAACCCAAACAGCCAAATGCCAAAGATGACCCGAAGCACAAAGCAACTGACAAACAAGTCCGGACAAATCGACGGGTAATTTATAAGCTTTGCCCTAAAATCTAATTATTTGGCAATTCGAATTTGCAGCCAGCCAGGGCTCGGCAATAAATTTAACCCGCCATAAATTATTTAGGAGCAGGCTGTGGTGTAAATCAAAACCACGAGTGTTTGTTTAAGAAATAAGCTCCTTGTGCATAAAATGTATTTTTCCCCCCAAAGAAGAAACTGTTAAGCAAACCATGCTCCATTCATTGCCCAGTGCAGCCCTCACTTCTCCCTCTCAACTTCCCCTCTTCACTGTGGCCAGGAGGCTCCTCGATTCCTCGGAGAAAGGACCTGCCTTTGCGTGGATGGGACTTTGATCCCCAAACCAAGTATTTGGATAAATGCTACCTTGTGGTGTGATGCTATTTTTGAATTTTATCAAGCCTTTCGGTGGAGGGGCATATGCTTTTTGGAATTTTCTTCAGAAGATGGAGGGAAGGGATAGATTAGTTGTTACGGTCTGTACAGTGAGGGAATGCAGTTCCTGGGTTGAGAGGGGGAACCCATGAAAAGCAGACAGGACCATAGAACCATTAGCTCAGGCAAAAGAGAATCTGTACTTTGGTTAAAAGTCTATAAGAACACAAATTCCAACAGTCTAACTTAAGTTCCTCCAGCTTAAAATCCCTTTGTTGTTATTATAAATTCAACTATAATCTTATCACTACAGACATTTTAGTTTAAGGCAGTTTGAATACCCTGTGAGCAACCTATACATTATTTCTTGTAGCCTACAGATCGTGGGTGTGAAATGTCATGAAATGCTGTTGCAGTTTTGCTCTCAGCTTATCAAGTTTATCTGAGGTTCTTCGTTGAGCAATTAGAAAGCAGCTACATAGAACCTTTGCTGCAGCTTAAACCTCCTCTGCTCACTTAAAAAGGTGAGAGAATACTTAGTTGGTGCTTTCTTTCTATCTCTGTCTTCCTTCACCTTAAAAAAATAGATTTGCAGCTGTCCTTTTATTGAGGGAGACAGCAGATAGAATTGGTTTAGAACCATGGCTACTTTGAAAATCTCACATTCTAAGGCTTTGTCCTTAGGTGTCAAGTTGTGGCCAGTTCCCATCTACCATCAGCTTTTTGGGTTTATGGTGCTCTACTTTCTGACAATCTAGTGATGCGGGCATCTTCTAGATGGTGTGTAGAGTGACCAAATGTCCCAATTTTGGCCCTGAAAGTCCTGTGTTCCAGGAAACCCTTGGTCTGGACAAATAGAAAGCCGGGACATTGGTGGTTTTTAGCAGTTGAGGGAGGATAAGAAACCACTTAAAGATAAGAGGCAGGGGGTCAGATAGAAGGTGCGTTGGAGCATTCCGGGTTGGGGTTTGAATTCTGGCTTACCCTCTTTGTCACCTTAGGTAGATCACTTCTCTGGTCCTACAGAGCTTGGCCAAAGCAGTATTTTCTGTTAGAGCCATGTGCTTGGCTTCTCTCTTGCCATTTATCAGCTCCTTCATATGTTTACTCATCACAAGTTGAGAGATTGGCCCTAGCCGGTTTGGCTAAGCGGATAGATCGTCGGCCTGTGGACTGAAGGGTCCTGGGTTTGATTCTGGTCAGGACATGTATCTCGGTTGCAGGCTCCTCCCTGACCCAGTCCTTGGTTAGGGCACGTGCAAGAAGCAACCAATCTATGTGTTTCTCTCACATCATTATTTGTCTCTATCCTTCTCTCTCTTCTACTCTCCCTAAAAATCAGTGGAAAATAAATACCCTCAGGTGAAGATTAAAAGAACAAACAACAACAAAAACCACACAAGAAAAACAAACAAACAAAAAAGTTGAGAGTGAAGTCTGCACGCTGGAATGGAGCTAGGTGCTAGAGATGCAAACTGATGCTCATGGTTCCTGCCCTCCCCGAGCTTGGAGCATCTCATCATCTGTGTCACGCAGTCAGAGTGGAGGCTTTGTGGCAGCAGTCCGCCAGGGCTTTCTGCCTGGAGAGTCCACGTTTATTGCTTGGGTAACTTGAGAGCCGTCCCTCTTCCTAGGAGATAACAGACTGAGCTCCCTACAGACAGCCTTTCAGACTAAAAGAATCAGATCTTTCTTGGCCCTTCAAATTTTGAAAGTTGTTAGTCCTACTCTCTTTTAAGTCTCATTTTCTCCATTTGTAGTTCCGGCTCTCTCCCTAACTAGCAGTATAACTTGAGCAAGCGATAGCTTCTTTTGGGGCCTTCGTTTATTTGTAAAATAGGGATAATAGTGATTCCCACCTCATGAGTAGTTAGGGGGATTCTGTGAGGTCATTCCTGCTAACATTTAGCAGAGTGTCTGCCACATAGTAAACAGTAGATGGAAGGAACGAAATGATTTCATTTTCCCCACCTCTCCAAGGATGCCCAGACTCTGAGCACCTCATAGAGAGGGGCCACATCTCACTGTATTTACCTGTGTCCGCACCTAGCCCCTGCCTAGTAAACAGTAGGTGTTTAATAGTATTGGTATATGACCTCATGATGATGATTGGTATATGACCTATCTTCCAGAATTAATAAGGGTGAAATAAGAAAATATATTTGAAAGCACACTGTAAACTGAAAAGTCTAACACTTGGTATGCTCCTCCTCTAAGATACTTATCTTAGTGCATTATTCATTAGTTGTTCACGTATCTGTGCTGCTCATTAGTCTGTGGACTTCTCCAAAGCGGAGACTACATCCTAATTCTAAATCCCACTCCAACACCTGTAAAGTGTCTTGCACACAGTCGATGTTCAGGCAGTTTAGTTGAATGCAAATGTAAGGAATTGTGCAACTATTAGTAGGGGAAGGAAAAAGGGCTGGTAAGTGAAAACTGGTTCTTCTTTCCTTCCTGGTACTACCTTTATACAAGCAGACACTCAATACTCCTTAAAAAGCAAAAACAAAAAAACCCCAACTTCTTTCTTTCATCATTTTGCAGTTTCCCAAACTTTTGACATATGTGTACCCCTTCTATAATTTTCGTAACGCTGAGTACCCCTCATCAAAAAAAGGATGTATTTTAATATCAATCAAAATATATTTATTTTTTATTTTTTTGGTACATACACAAAATAATAATAAACGAAAAATAAAACTCTTCCGGTACCCCTGGGAGTAGGCGTACCACACTTTGGGAAACACTCTAAGAGGGAATGATGAAATTGAGTGAGGTGAAAGGAGAAGGGGCAGGAATAAGTTTCAAATAACTTTTCAAGCTGGCACTTAAGCACATCTTCATAAGCTCTTGAAATTAATGTGATCAACCTATAACTTTGGGGTGACCTCTGCGAGTTACCCCTCTTTTTTCATGGAGCTGAGGCTGACTTTTTCCTCCTCTCTCGGAGGGTGACAGTAAGTGTAAGCACTTCAGTTGGCTCTCTTTCCCCCCCGGGGTGAAGAAGCCAGCAGCAGGGAAGTTTGAAGACAGAGCTGCAATGGGGAAATCCGCAGGCCAAGTTTTCAGAGAATCTACTGGGGATATTGACTCGGTGCTCACTGGTCAGAACAAGAGCTGAAGCGCTTACTGTTTTATAATAAATACTAATGAAATTTAGATCCATAATAACATTTCAGATATCTAAAACAAGCCACGTGCTTGTAAAAAAACGAAAAGAGATAAACTTTGAGCCATAAATTCTTGGTAATAGAGGGTTTTTTCCTCTTTGTGTTTGATATATATTTTTGTTTCCAGAGGAATGTCAACCCCTAATTTCATAATGTATCACGGGCTTAAGAAAATTGAATTTAATAAAAGCCAGAGATGAATGACATCTTTAAAGGTCCCAGCACTTGTCTTTATTAGCAGGACAAACTGCAGGTCTCCAAATACTGCTTCTCTCAAAATGAAAGTTTAAATGAAAAGTACAGTTGTGTCACAGGTTAAATTTCATTGTGGGTCCGGCTAACATTGTTAGGGAGGAGCTGGCTGTATTTGTTTCCTGAGACACCAGGGCAGTCCAACTCACCGGGCTATAGAGCTCTTTCTCTTCCGAGAGTGTTTTTCTGCTTACTGGGAGAGGAAAGATGCATTAGAAATTTAGGAGTCAGATGAGCCCGACTCAGACGCGCCCCTCCTCAGAGTTGGCTCCTGGAGGCTTTGGATATCTGATTTTTCAGAGGGACCAATATGTATGCTGCGTGTGTGTGCCTCAACTTTGTTTTTTAGCACAACACTCTTCCACCTGGCCAGTTTTGTGGTGCATTGTGGAGAATGGGAGGCCCAGGGAAATGGGGAGCATGTTGAGAGGAGAAGCATCACCCAGTCTAAGCTGCAGCCTGGACCTCCTCTCTGTCCCCCCCCTCCCCCCCTTGGCTTCAGCCTTGCAGCCTCCCCTCCTTCCTATTTTGAGGGGCTCCTGTCAATTTTCCCATCTTTGGGGATCACCCCAGGGAGACCAGACAACCAGAACCTTTTAGTTTCTCCAACATGAAATCTGACTGGCTTGATTTGGTCTTCAGTTCTGCTGTACTGTGTTGGATAAAAATGGGTGCTTTAAAAATAAGCCAGATAATAATGAGTATGTTCAGGGGGCTGGAGGAAGGATATCTTGGCGACCCTGGGATATCCAGGAGATCGCCATTTCTCCTGTCTTTCCTTGAGCTTGTTTCCTGAGTGTTACCAGGTATCAACCGCTTCACTGTTGCTTCTCTGGCTGTCCCTGGACAGAACCAATTTGCCTTGATTTTAGTGATACTGGAAAGATTCTCTCCAGAATGGGGCACTTGGGATAGGGATGCTCCTGGAACTGACTGCTGGGGCCACTGGGTGGGCAGGTCTCTCTCTCTCTCTCCCTCCCTTCTTCCCTCCCTCTCTCCCTCTCTCCCTCTCCCTCTGTCTCTCTGTCTCTCTCGCTGCCTCGCTCTCTGCAGTGGAGGCCTTTTCCACATGCTAATTTTACTCGGAGGATTTTGCTTTTATTTATTTTTTTATTATTTCCTATTTGTCTCTTCCAGATGTTTTCAGGGCAGTTTTTTTTTGTGTTGTAAACTAATTCCATTCATGTTTTAAAAATTTATGAAAGCGCTAATAAAAATGTCAAAGTGGTAAAAATGTTAGCTTTTCCTCTGCTTTGATTAAATTTTGCAAACTGTTTTTGAATATTAAAAAGCAATAATTTTTTTTATTCTCTCTGCGCGCCTTCCCTCTTCTCTCTGGTGCGTGTGTGCTCTCTCCTGCCCTCTCCCCCCTCTGGTGCGTCCCTCCCTTCCCAGGAGCGATGTATGAGGCTTGCTGCACAGCCAGCGTTCTGCAAGCCTGTTTGCACACCAGGACCTTGGTGCTGTGCATCTCTATTAAATAACGGAGACAAATTAATCTTGGAGACACCAAACAAATTGTCACTCCTCCTTCTCTTCCATTACGTTCCAGTGGACTGGGAAGGGCTGGTTAAGCGATTTGGGGTGGAGGAGCTGCCCGGGGGGAGGGCTTGCTTCCTGAAAGAAAGGTGGGAGGCACTGGCTCTTATTACTCTTACTCAGTTTTTGCCTTTTTACTATCCCCTTCGGCTTTATTATGTTTTGTTGTTATTGTTTTTTGTAAAAACTAATGAAACTCCTCAGCTCTGTTTAAGCTTCATATATAGGAGGCTGTGCATCGGTCTGATGGCTGATTGTCTATATGGCTGGACTTTCAGGCCCCTTCCAGGGCAGGGACCTGGCTCAGGGGAAGTAAGGACCCCCTTTTAGGGGCTCCAGTGAACCACTTGCTAGAGAACCACTTGGGAAAACTGGGACAGATTGTACTATGCCTACCTTCTCCTTTCCAGAGACAACAGGTAATGGGGCATGTGTCCAGTCCCTGGAACCTGTGAGCATATTCACAGTGGGAGGGTTAGGACTTGACTGAGTTGGCATCATCTCGCTCAGTCTTGGTTTGGTCTAGCAGGAGGTAATGAGTTCAAAACACTCCCTCATTCTTAACTCTGAGTTATTATTTGAAACTAGAGGCCTGGTGCATGAAATTCATGCACCGGGGGCAGGGGGTGGAGGTCCCCTCAGCCCAGCCTGCACCCTCTTCAATCTAGGACATCCGTCTCACAATCTGGGACTGCTGGCTCCTAACTGCTCAACTGCCTGCCTGCCTGATCACCCCTAACTGCCTCCTGCTGGCCTGGTTGCCCCAAACTGCCCCCCCCACCAACCTAGTTGCCCCTTGCTCCCCCCTTGCTGGCCTAGTGGCCCCTCAACTGCCCCCTGCCAGCCTAGTCATCTCCAACTGCCTCTCTGCCAGCCTGTTTGCCCCAGACAGCCTGCTCTTCAGTCATTTGGTCGTCCCTTACTAACCCCCCTGCTGGCCTTGTTACCCCATGCAGCCTGTCTTCAGTCGTCCATCCAGTTGTTTCGGTTGGTCGTGTCAGCCCCTGGCTTTTTATATATTAGGATGGTTGATTTGAAAACAAACAAACACTTCTTCTGTGTATTTGCCATTCTAGGAAATCATCGAGTTCCCCATCCTGAAGCTAAATGGCCGGACCATGGAGATTGAGTCTACTTTTCACATGTATGTCCAGCCCGTAATCCATCCACAGCTTACTCCCTTCTGCACAGAGGTAAGGGCCCTGGAGGTGGCAGCAATGGCCACTGGGGCAGGGGCTTTTGGGTCATTGGTGTATAGGCTCATTAGGGAAAGTTAGGTCTTATCAGCAGTTAAGGCTGGTGCACATTGGACCCAGCAGTTGGTTCTTTACAAAGTCTGCCACTCCATTTGGGCCACTCTGGTCATTGGAGATCCAGGGAGATCCAGGGAAACTGTCCCAGTTTCCCTAACCTTTTCCCTTTCTTAAAACCCCCACCCCTTTCTGGTAACAAGGAGCAGGATGGTGCTTCTGGGGCTCAGATTCTTTTCAGTTTGATTTCCCTTAGGATCCCTTGACAGGAGGTGAAGATTTCAGCTTCTTAGAAGGAGAGGTTCAGGGTTTCTTAGCTTTCTGGTGATGTTTCTCTGTCCTGAGGAAAGCAGCCCTATGTGAAACATCAGTTGAGTTCGCGGGAAGCACACTATCACCGAGGAAAGAAGGGCAATCCAGTGGGGGTCTGAGCATAGCCTGGCCAAGGCTGAAATGTCTTATCCTTGTCCTAGGCTGGTGCTGTACTCAGCCGCCTTGTCAGCAAGTTAGCATTGGCCCATTTTCCAGTCTGGGAAACTGAGATCTTAAATAGGTTAGTTGGAGGCTCAAATGAGCTATTGGCAGAGAGGCCCCCTTAAGAGTTCTGACTCATGACCGTATGGAGAGCTTTGTGCCTGCTCTCTCTCTCCCCTGTGATGTGTTACGTTACACTCTGTGGTGGCCACAGGCTGAGGTGAAATCACAAGAATGGTCAAGAATATGTAGTAACAGGTGATGGGGGAACACGAGTGTTTGCAGAATCCTTTCAGAATTTGGGGCTGGATACATTAAGACTTTGTGCCTTCATTTAGAGGCCGACTTTTACATATGAGTGAAACAGGAGGACTGAGGTTCTTGAGAAACCCCGAAACAACATTCTTGGTTGGAGGAAGCTGGGGAAGGGCCTGCCTGCCATGGTGGGAGGGCCCAGACCTGAGGTTCGGGGGCCATTCCTGGGTTTGACGCCAGTGTTTGCTGCCTGGCTCAGGTGGGCCTTTGTTGCAGGCCTCCGCCTGCCATGGTGTCTAGTCTCCCAAGTCTTTGTTCCAGCTAATGATGTTGACTTTCTTTCTCCTTTTTTGGGGTCTACTGTCGTTCCCCCCCCCCCCCATCCCTTTCTCTGGGAATAACTTAACTTAAGCCACCAGGGGGTACCAATTGTCTTTTTTGCCTCTTTTGAAAAATCAACATTTTAATGATGATGAAAAGCCCCTTCCTTAGAGGAGGAGAAGGGAAAACTTTCCTTAAACTAGCTAGTTACCCGAGCCCTCCATGGGCCTGAAAGTGTAGTATCCTCTGTCCTCTTCCTCCTCTCTGTGTGTAACTTCCCCTTGGGGGATCCAGCTTCGGCTAGGCTGCTTGGCATAGACAAGGAGGCCCGGATTTGTCAAGGCTGCTGCCTGTCTAGGGCTGGAGCAGAGCTCTGCTGGAGCTCGGCCTGGGTCAGAGTAGATGCTCGATAGTATTGGGAAAAGGGTTTTTTTAGAGTAGGGCCGCTGTCTTTTTTTTTTTTTTGGAGTGGGAAGGGATTGTTGGATTATGATGAAAACTTCTAGAAAGTTTCACTCAAGGACATGCATACATCATTTGGATGGTAGAGGGCACGGTGGTGTTGGGAGATCCTTGTTGTGAGTATGAAAGCGTGGCAGGCTTCCAGAGCTCAAAACTCTCCCTGACCTGGTCCCTGCCTTTCTGTCCAGCCTCATATCTCCCTGCTTCATCTTCGCTTCACTTCCCTCCTCCACACGTCACCCTCTCACAATCTGCCTCCGCACATGATGGTCCTTTGCCCGGGGGATGCTCCCTCTCTCCTCCCCCAGCCCTACTGTCCCCTAAGACTCTGCTCAGGGAAGGTTGGGTTGTGTTCACCCCAACATAACACTGATCATTTACATTCTACTGTA